>ML675611.1:27334203-27585863 GCA_007922155.1 Mesoclemmys tuberculata | reverse complement strand
TCCTTAGTGTGTCTCTCACTGCTTTCTCTGTCTCACTCATGGCCTTACTGTCATACAGACAAGGTTTGTACAGTGTCTAGCTTGGACTCCTAGGCACTATGGTAACAAATAATCAACTCTCAAGTAACATAAATGAACGCTAACGCTTACTCTATCTTAAGAAGTTCTGGGGCCATGAACATATGGACCCTCTAGAGAAGTTAGGAACAAATCAAAAGCCCGTTTGACATTAATTCCCAAATTAGGTATTGCACAGTACAATTAACTTGGATGACAAACTCAAAACAGGTGGGAAATCATCATAGTTATCGAATAAAATTTTACAGAACAAGACGCCCCAGTTACAGCCAATGATTGCACAGAAAACTGTATTCAAGACACCCTGACTGAACTACTCCAACTGTATTGCATAGCAAGATGCTACAGTATCACAACATCAAACAGCACCGCTGAGTGATCAGTGGCCAGGACACTGATGAAATTAGAGAGCCAAAATTAAGCTTGAAGTCATTAACTGCAATCACCCATTTGTCCTCCGCTCATTACAGAAGCAGTTAAATAGATTTATCATTTCCATATAACTTTTTGAGTCCTTTACTTGTCCCTCCACCAGTAGTGGTTTGTCAGGATCCTATTACATATTCCTCTCAGGTCGCTGTTGTGCCAAGAGGGTTAGGATTGTTTACAAAGTTCAGAGAGTACCTAGCTTTTTCCCCCCATCTTTAGATCCCAATGCTTTTTCAAAGGAGGTCTGTATCATTATCCCCATTTTACTGATGGTAAAACTGAGGCATAGGGCAGTAAGGGACCCAAAGTCACCCAGCAGGCCAGTAACTAATCTGAGAATTGAACCTGGTCTCGAGTTCAGTGCCCTATCCACTAGGCTATTATGACTCCCTTGTAGGTAAGATAAATTCAAGGGAAGCCATCCTGAGTCAGAAGTGGATGATACCAATGGGACAGATAATGAGAACCAATACTGGCAGTCCCAGCTCGAATAGCTTTATCTGTCACCAGGGCCAGAGTAAGACATAGGCACTATAGGTCCTTGTCTTGGACCCTGGCTTGTGGAATAATCAAGTGATTGTGGAAAAATCTCAGTTTCATCAGAAAAATAGGTAAATTTATATCCATTATGGTTGCAAAGAAAAACTTGAAAGTATGAACCAAGCACAACAAATAAAGGGGCATCTACCTGAGTCTGCTGACAGCTTGAAAAATAAGAGTTGTGAACTGTCCCATGCACCTCTGTGTGGTGTTAACGCTGAGACCCACTTCTCTGAAGGGCCCTGGCCAACCCCATTCCACCAGAGGAATGTGTGTGTGTGGCAGGAGAGGAGGAGTGCAAAGAGTCCAGCCCACACCACCATGCAGATAAACCCTGGCCAATCCTGCTTCCACCCCTACACCTCCAGGGAAGAAGGGACCCTTGCTGATTCTCCTAAGTGAAAGAAGGGGCTGTAGGGACCTCATTTTGTGGGTGGTTTCAGGCATGTGTATTGCCTTTATCTGGCCCTTTGTAATTCAGTAGGTTAGTGCCAAATTATCTCCAACACAGGGCAAAAAAACTGACACCCACCCAGCTGTGCTAATTTCTTGTTAGAGGTGCCCTAGCCTTAAAGGGTTTTAGTTCTCCAATTACCCAGTTCAAGTGCTAACATTTAATATGGGGTGAGAAAACCTCCCAAACACAGCCATCCTGCAGGCCTCCACTTCCATGATTTTAAACAAGCATTTAAACACCCATTTCTGCTAACCAGCATCAAAGGCTTTCACCTCAAGATAACATAAAACCCCGCATTTACCAACCACTTTACTTAATATTAAGCAGCAAGCTACAGAAGAGATCAATTTTTCTTTCAAGAAAAGGGCACACTAGATGAGGCCATGATTGCTTGAAATATAGCACACGCTCCAATTCAAGCATACTGGGACTTGTGAGTAAAAACATTCTACATAGGGAAAGACGATAAAGTGGAGGATACAGTCACCTACCCACCCACCCAGCAGTCTGTAGGTTACAGTTTATGAAGTACTATATATGCACTAAGTGTTACTCTGGAAAGAAAAGCAGAAGCAAACTCATTTCAGAAGCCACACTAAGAAAAACTCAAGATGAGTGGCTTTGCTCATTAGTAACCTGGGAGAGCTTTTGAGAGAAGGACATTTCCGAAAGAAGAAAATAAAGCCTATATAAACAATTCTGTTTTCTCCTTCCTCTCTTAAAAAGACTGAATCTATTTTGATGTCATACTCCAGGTACCTGGTAACATATGGAAGTTCCTCGCTCTCCCATGAGAGCAGTACTAAAGTAGCTGTTGGGCTGCCCATGTGTCTGGTTATAGCCCATTTAGTGCATATGCCAGTCCAGATACCAGGATAAGAGTGGCATGAACTGAAAACCACTAACTGAAAACTTGCTGCTTTTTCTCTCCCTCATTCTTTTGGGTTGTACCATGTCCAGCCCATCCATTGCCAGCCAGCTGTCACTCCAATGTGAAATACAAGGATTATTCTTGTGCCTCACAGTTACTAGAGAATCCTGCTGGAGCACGAAGCCAACCACACTTAAGGATAGAAGGTGTGGAGTGAGACTTTTTTTTTTTAATTGTTTTGCAAAACTTTGCCATTATGTAGGCGTGGTCTACACTTACCCAGCCATTTGGCAGCAGTCGTGGGGAGTCACGCAAGGTACGCAGAGTAGCTTGCATAACTCCCGTCGACTGCTGTGCTTCTCGTCTGTGCGTCGTCTTTACTGCACTGCGCCGATGGGAACTGTGTTCCTGTCGACACTGCGCTATGCCACTTGAGGGGGATGGATTAGCAGCGTCGACTTCTGGATCGAGTGAGTGGGTCTTCACTGACCACTCAATCAATCCAGATAAGTCGATCTGACGGCAGCAACTTTGCTGTCATCTGCGTAGCTGTACCTGTATTATTTCACCCCTCAAGATACTGAATATTAAGAAGGTTTGTGTAACACAAACAATTGTTCAAAAATGGCATTTATCTGGTTCTAGCAGGATTCAATAGTTGAGACAGTTGCCAGTATGGTCTGTACTGGGATATCACAGCAGAGGATGACCTCAGCTGTGGAAAGGCTGGATGTTGTAGAACCTTAAAAGGGATAGATGTGCTCTACCAGATTGACCACAGTCCTGGGATACAGGAAACCCAAATTCCATTCTGTATTCTGCTACTAACTCACTGTGGGATTTTGAATAAATCACTTAATCTATTGACATCTGTTTCCCCATCCATAAAAGAGGGATAATGTTACTTGCTCACCTTTGTAAAGCATTTTAGGATCTATATATGAGAAATTATACAATTACAAAGAATTATTAAACAAGAGACATTTCAAAAAATGGATTATGGTGAATGCCTTCCTTAGTAGAACTAATTGGAGCATTCAGCACATTGCTATTGAAGATGCAAGTTGACTCTGTTTTCAACTCACCTTCTGAAGTTCAGACATTCGGAAAACTTAATGAAATGTGAAGGGTGTTTCATTAAACATGATACACGAGCAATCATTTGTATCGCAAAAGTTTTTTTTTACCTTGATAACAAACATGCATTTTGTTTCAACTGGAAAAAATGGAAGCTCTTCATTCTTCTCCAATGTCTTGTAAATCTTCCTAAAATTTATCATATCATCAGGGCCAATCAACAGCAAGCTAAGGCCTTCGTTGGCAGCTCGGGCTGTTCTGCCACTTCTGTGCACATAAATCTCAGAAGTGCGTGGAACCTGCAAAAATTCTATAGTTAAAGGGCTCCCATAAATCAGAGCAGTGTATATGAAAGGTAATGAAATGCTGGCAATGCTTGGACAAAGGTGACAAGCAGATGTCTGCTAAATTGCTTTCATAACATGAACTTCTTTGCTGATAACAGAGAGGAAGTGATTAAAGCATAGGGGTGGATTTCTGGGGACATATTCTAGTCCCAGCTCTGCCAGTGACCGATTGCATGACTACTACTGAATCACTCCCCCTCCCTGAGCCTCCGTTTCCTTATGCAAAAAGCAAGGAAAACAGACACCCAACTTCAGACAGGTTATGAGGTGGGGTCATCTGAGTCCTCGGGAGTAGGATCCTGAGGCCTAAGATCAGAGTGTAGATGGCAAAGTGAGAAGAGCCATAGCCATAGAGGTAACTCCTTGTACACACAACTGTCCGTAAAGTGCACCCAGCCACTAGAGACAGTCACTCTAGAAATGGGTATAATTTATCTTTGCAAAGCACTTTGAGATCTTTAGATGCAAAGGGCTATAGAAGCATTAAATGCTTGAGGCTTAATTTCTATACTTCTTAACTAGGGACTGAGAACTGTTGTTTTATATTGTAGTCAGGTTTTAGATCAATAATATCTTGATTCAAAAGCAAACAATAGAAGTGTCAAAAGATTTTTATAACCTGGTAATGGATGACATGCTGCACGTTAGGAATATCCAGACCACGAGCTGCAACATCTGTTGTCAAAAGTACACAACTGAAATAGAGAAAGTGGGGATAAAGGCTATTCATTAAACATAAAGCTGCAATGTAAACCAGATGCCAATCCCTATGCAGTGTGACTGACCCAGAATTTTGCCAAAATAATTTAAAGAACAAGCTCATTTTATAACATCTGCTCGGAATATAAAATCTATTTGGAAGTCAAGAATTGACACCTAAACATTTGATTTAGGGCAATCTTGAAATGTGAAATATTGAAAGGAAAAGAAATAATGTAATTGCTGCTGACTGTGGGCTGGACACTGCTCCCAATTAGGTCAATGGTAAAGCTGTCATTAACTTCAATCCTAGCAAGATCATGCCTTGTTGTTTTATTCTCTTCCCATTTTAGAGAAGTCAGTGTGAAAAGACCTATTTGATCATATAATCCAACTTCCTGGCAGTGCAGGTTTGCTCCCTTTAAAAAACATTTGGCAGAGCTTTGTTCAGTCTAGGTTTAAATGTCTGATTACATTAATCTAATTTTTCTACTACTATCTATTTTGAAAAAGTACATGATATGGCCAAGACAGCTTTTGCTGGTTGTGAACATCGCAATGCAAGTTGCAAAGCTGTTCCCATTCTAGACATCTGCGTTCAAACACGCAGACTTTTCTGAACATAATTCTTTCTGGGCTGAAACTTCTTACTTTGAATTACATTAGAGGAAATTGCATTTAGCCAGTTCTGAACTATGAGTGGGCGGAAAAATACAGTATTTTGTACTGATCCCTATATGTTTTCATGCAAATATGTCAAATAGATGCATTTTCAAGCAAGCCATTTTGTATGAAAATAATCCATAAAGGCTATGATCTCGGTAAGGTTAGGTGAGATTTTTTTTTAAACATTGCAGGCAATTGAAAAATCACTTACATGCATTCTCAGTAGGAACCGGCTAAGATTTTAACAGAAGCTCTGTTTTATGACAATGCATTGCATTGCTATAGGGCTCAATACAGGGGTAGCTGAGTAAAATTCCTTGGCCAGTGTTATACAGATCAAACTAGATGATCTAATGGTCCCTTCTGGCTTTAACAATCTATGAAACTTCTCTGCTTGGCTTATCACAGACAAAAGCTGACAACAGGATGTTCCAGAGAAGGGATGGTCTATCAAAAGTATCAATGAAAATGCATGCACAAGACTGTGACTTTTGTGCTAGTGGAAGGTGCTCAGTTTCAAACCCTGGAGACACAAGCCATCAATTTGTGCACAGAACAAGTCAGCCTCAGTAATAGCAATGGGAGCTTCCCCGCACAGTTCTTGACTCAACACTTACTCAGTGTCTTCATGTGTGCTAGTCTTTAGCTTCTCTGCCAGAGTCTCTCAACCACAGTGCCAATGAATTCCAGCTGTGCAAAATTTTTGTTATGGACCCTTATTCACTATGAGATTGACTGAGACCACCACCTCATATCACAAAAGTGACTGAACAGCCAGCAGCCGGTAACAATTTTCAGTCATCACCAGCCTGAATTAGATTTGAACTGGTGACCTAGAAGTCCTCAAGAACAGTGTCCTATAGACAATCCCTTGAACTATTAGGCATCTCCCCCCAAGCTCCTCCCGTAGTCAATCATTTTTTCTTTTCAGCCAGCTTTCCCACAACAGAACAATCAACTTACTTCTCTCGCTCAGCAAATCTTTCCAGGTTTTTTAACCTTTGCTTCTGGTGCATGTTTGCATGTAGAGGCAGGGGGTTACAATCTAGGATTGTGAGGAGCGCATTAAGGCGTTTTATACAGTCTATGCTGTTTGCAAAGACCATGGTTCTTCCTGGGTACTGAAGCAGAAAATAATAGAGGTAATAGTCTTTCTCATCGGTATCACAGTGGATTCTGGTTTCGGTCAGAGTCTCTACAGTGGCCTCTTTTCTTGTTAAGTCTATGACTTTTGGTTTGCCCCTTATCCCCACTTTTTCCATTAACATTTCCAGTTTGGTCTTTTGGTCTATTTTTTTAGCATACTTCTTCTGTAAAACTCTTGTGGGAGCCTGATGGACCAAAGTCAGCGTGGCAGAAAACACAAAAGTCTGACGATGAGGATTGTACTGTGAATCATTTAACATTTCCAGCAACTGAGAGAGTTCTAAGAAATGTCCTCTTTCAACCATTCGGTCCGCTTCATCGATCACAAGGCACCTGTGGGACAGAAGATGGATGCAGTATAGAAGCACAGTGGTGCCTTTAGATAAATAGGTTATTTTGAAATGTATCAGATTTCTTTCTTGCTAAACACAGAAGGTGTGACGCTGTCTGGAATATAAGTGATAATTTATAATATTGATATCAATATTGTAAAATTACAATGAATCACACAAGATATGCTATGTCAGGTACCATTGGAAAGATTATAATTCACAGAGAGAGAGAGAGAGAGAGAGAGAGAGAGAGAGAGGGTGTGGGTGTGGAGTTCTAAATATGTATGATATACTGGTATTTTAAACTTGTGCTGTGTTTCTGGATGACGACCGACCTCCCCCAGCCCCAGACAGGATTGCAACAGCACTAAGCCTTGTTAATGGCCCATCAAGGGAACTCAAATGTACAAATGAATCCAGTGAAAGAACCCAAGGGCTACACCTTATGAGTCACCAGGATGTGTAGGAACATGCCTACGGACAGGTGACGTTGAGCCTTTTCCATGCCATGGGTGGTGTGGCTGTGTTTGGGACAAAAGTACGAGCCTCAAGGCAGAAACTATAAAATGCAGCTGCACCATTTCCATCTTGTCTTCATTCCTGCTTCCTACCTCTGGATTGACACATCTACAACTGAAGCTGTGAAACGAAGGACAAAGACCCATCTGGGTACTGGATGTACACCAGAGGAACTGTACAAGCCTGCAAATGCCACAATTCTGCTGAGAATCTGATATATATGGACTTTAAAGACATTTGTCTGTATCTGATTGCTTTGACCAATTAACATCTCTACTTTTTCTTTAATAATAAACCTTTAGTTTTAGTTACTAAAGGATTGGCTGGCAGCATGGTATTTGCCTGATAAGTCTGAATTTACCCAAATGTGGCTGACCTTTTGGGGATCAGAACATTTGGGTAAAGGGAATAGAGTTCATATAACTTCTCTTTACTGGACCCAGTTGCTCATAGGGAGCCAGAGACTCAAATGCAGTAAAGGAGGCTGTGTATTTCTTCTTGTAGCTTTTTCATAACTGCTGTGGGAGATCAGAAGCACTGTCTGTGACTGGTCGGGGAATCTAACTTCAGTATTACCCACTAGTTCTGGGAGAATCTACTCTCCTTTTGCAGCCTGCCCTGACCGTAGCATTTTCAGGTGCTACCCTAGCACAGACAGGTCACATTAGGTTCCCCAAGTAAAACACACAAGAGGGTAGGCATGCAGGGGTATTATATCAGCATCTCCATTCCTCTCTGAAAGATCAAGGTTCAAAGGCAACAATTAGCTTTTTGATAATGCAGATGACATCCCCTATTCTCAATGTAATGAATATGAACTTTAATGAGATATTCTAGTGAAGACATAAGTGCTTCTGCACAGTTAAAATTAATCAGTACGTAATTAAGCATGTTCAGTGATACTGGATAGGCTTTCCCAAGGACATTAATTGTGAGTAAATTAGACTAAAAGTCCACCTTTACCTGAGCTGCCGGAGACTTGAGAGATGTGGGTGTTTCTCTTTAATTAGCTCCCAGAGACGACCTGGGGTTGCAATTACAATTTCCGGCTTCTGATTCAATACTCGTTCCTGTTTCTGAGCAGCCATTCCACCGACTAGAATCGCAGTTTTAATGCCTAGAACACACAAGTTCGCATGGTGTAAAGACCATGGAGGGTTAATTTACTTTAGTTACTTCCCAGTGAAAAATATTCTCCACATTTTAGGAAGAAAAATGGACATATTCCATACTATACTGCACCTTTGAGAAATCATTTAAGAAGTCTTTATCTAAACTAAGTTGCTTTGGCCAGGTACTGTCTCCTCCTCTTTTCTGTACAGTGGTAAGCATATTGTCAGTATTATAGTGAAATTCCAGTTATACAGAGTATAAAAGTAAAACGATATGCTTGCATTGTACTTGCCTTCAAACAGCAGGAATAATTATTTACATATTAGATAGTTAATGCATGTTTTCTTCAGGTATGAATGCCCATATAGGAAGTCAACCCACCACCCTTCCTCAGGGTCTAAGCTTTGATGTTCTTCCACTCAGAACTAGATAATATGTTAGTGTCCAATGGGGAAGCAGTACCTTACACTGTCAGGAGGTCTGCACACAATGAATAAGGTTGAGGAAGGGGTGTCTTGCACCCTTGCACCTTTATAAACTGCCCTTTTTAAAGGAGCAACCAGTCAGTGGAAGCTGTTGTCAGCTAAGTTGCCAGACTAAGTTAGCATGTGAAGATTTGTTCAAAGTCCGGTTAGGGCAACAGGGAAGAACCCTGGGAGGGATTTTCCTTCCTGCCTCTAAATGCTGCTGCAGCAGCAGCACACAGTGACTGGTAAAAAGCCACACAGTCTGCTCTGAATATATTGCAACGGTCCCTCGCTTAGGCACAATGCTGCATTAGCTTTTAACAGAACTGTACTTCTACAAATCGATGTGGTGTTTTAAGGCGTTAAAATTAGCCTTCGTTTCAGCTACACAGCAAGAGGCATTGAAGTCAAAGGAACATGATTTAAAGAAACACTCCATGCTGAATGTATTTCTTAAGAATAGCGGCATTACTATAATGAATACATAATCGTTGTTTGGAAGGAGAGGTAATTTTTACTACTTGATTCTCCCTATCTTACCTCAAATGCATTCGCATAACAGGTGTATGGGCACTCAATATGTAAAGGAGATGAGGTTTGTAATATGCTTTTGGCAATTAAATTATTAGGCTCAAAACAAGGGCAACTGGGAGAAAATCTACAGCATCTGTTATATAGGAGTCAAACTAGAAGATCTAATGGTTCCTTCAGGTCTTAAAAATCAACATAATTTCCATGTTGATATATTTAACCCATATCATCAGAAAGTGGCACTTGGGTATCTGCGACCATGTGACATCTATTTTCTGTTTTTAAGCCAACAATGATCATAAACATTTGTAGGTAGAAGTTATTGTGCACAGCTTTAGACAACACATTAATGGTAACTTTGCACTTCTACAATGCTTCCCATCCAAGGATCTCAATGCACATTTCAAACATTCATGCATTAAGCTTCCAAACACCCCTTCCAAGATAAATGGAAGTATCTCCATTTTATGAAGAGGAAACTAAGGCATACAGTCAGTAGCAAAGGCAGGAAGAGATCCCAGCTCTCTTGACTCCATCTTTCCTACCTGTAAATTTGGCCACTGCATCGATATGATGTTTTACTTGTACAGCTAGTTCCCTTGTGGGAGTCAGGACCAGCCCTAAAAGAGGCCTGTTTTTATCCAGCTCAGCAGCACGTTTGTTGTCATCAAAATCAAATTCTACATTTTCCATTACTTTCACACAACCTAATGTGCAAGATTCATCTACATCTTCATCACTCTCACTATCTTCATTCTGTTTAGGGTTTGTTCCATTATCATTTTCCCATCCTGTCTTGTTTTCATCGCATAGAAGCTCTTCAGTGGCATTGTCACTTCTGCTTTTTGATTCTTGCCACCGTAGCACAGAGTGGATCATTGGAATTGCAAATGCGAGTGTTTTCCCACTTCCTAAAAACACCAAACAACAACACAGAAACACGAGCATTACAACTGTTTGCAAAAAACTGTTTGCAGCCAACTGCAATTACTAAAGCAAGTAAAGAATTACTCTTATTTCTATAGTATAAATTCACATTCTTGATTCTATGAAACTAGAAACCAAGTCCCAGCACCTTGCTTTAAATTCCTATAATAATGACCTCAAGTACATACTTTGAGTGGAACAAGCCCCAGATGGGCAGGCAGAATGTACATTTGCTAGGAAAGTAATTTTACAAGGTTGCAATAGCAGCCAAGGTCTTTTTAAAGAACCATATACCCTAAAGGAGAATTCCATGCCCTAATTGACAGCTCTGATCAATGTTCTCCAAATAAAGGAGTACCAAATGAGGCCAAGGACATACTGAAAGCTATTAGAAGGATTCACTTCTATTTTTTCCATTATATGATTTTGCTTATCATCTGAGGAGTGCTAAATGTAACAATTATTTCACTTTTTGTAATAAAAAGGCCAATCACTTGACTTGACACAGAGCATGAACTAAGGGGGAAAGATGGAAAAGTGCTCCACTAAATGTAATTTCAGGAGTCCACTGTGGACTTACTTAGGTCCTGTGGCAGTAAACCTTAATGCAGGGGTCCCCAAACTTTCAGTTGGCAGGGCAACATCACTCAGTCTTGCTCTTATGGTGGGCCAGAGTGGCTTGTTCTGGCCAGGGGGGGGGGGGCATGTTGTGTGGAGAGGGGCAGGGGGAAGGGGCGGAGCTGGGAGGGGGGAGCGGCTGCTGTGTGGCACTGCTTGGGCCTGGGAACAGCTCCTGGCAAGGGCACTGGGCCCACCTCACGTGGGAGAGGGACAGGCCTGGGAGGGGGGAATGAAGACTTGTTCGTACATCACCTGTGAAAGGTTGCTGACCCCTGCGCTATGCTATGAAGGCCCGCACATAATTGTAATGCCATTGGACTCAGTGAGCCAGTCAAAATGTGTTGGTGGGCTGAATGCAGCTCACAGGCCATAGTTTGGGGACCCCTGACTTAATGATATGTAATGGTCATCTAGGAGTTGCTCTGGCCCCTTTGAAACTCATTGAAACTCTTTAGGGGAACAAGAGGTTAAACAAAACTGTTCACTTAAACTCAATATAAATATCTAGTCAATGCCTGGTTTATCCCCTTCCCTCTCCTGCTGTGTGTGACCAGTCTCTCTCTCTCTCACATCTTTTTGTGATTCATCTCCCCTTCTTCATGGTGCTCTCTGCACTGTCTGCTAACAGGAAAGTAAAATTTAGATAGCTCTTTGTCAATTTCACTTTTCTCCTAAGGAAATATCCTAGGGAATACTAGTGAGTTATCAAATTCCTGTTGTAGGTTACCAATGGTGAGGGGTAGTTTAGAGTTCTCATCCTAATTTCTAGGACAACATTAGCCCAATATCACAACACATACCAGTTTGGCACAATTCAATACAACTGTCAGTCTCTTTTTTTCAGAGAAACCCAGAATCGGAAAAGCAAGGACATTTCTGGCATTGACTTAAGTACACTGGCAGAGCTACCTGCAGAAGACTGCTTTATATTATCACTAGTTCAAATCAGCACTATTTTGTTTCATAAGCACTAGATTCTTCACAAATTAAAGCAGTGAACAATAGCCACCCTGTGACCTTTAGAATAAGTGGGTTGTCAGGCCTTAGAGGCATCTGTAAAATCAGCAGACAAACGAGCCTCAGGATTCAACAGAGCCTAGGGCTCAATTTAATGGGAATTCTTTTAAATAATTTTAAAATATGACCATCAAATATAATTTGATTCCTCGGACAAAAAGAGTATTAATATTTCCTCTACAAAACTACTTTACTCTTCAAGAATTTTACTTTTTAGCAATAAGTGATGCTAAGAAAAGCTGTTCTGTTTTCAATGTAAAAATGTCAGGAAAAACAGGCCACTTGAGTTTCCTAAAACTCCTCATACCTGATCTCCCTGTGGATACACCTGGCTATCCAATTCCTACTAGTTCCCTTTATGATGCTGCCAGTAAGGTAAACCTTAGCATACTGGATGCTTCAGAGCAAATTCCTACACCATGCACAATCTGCCAGACCCATTAGAATATGCAACAATATATATAGGTCAACATTGGAATGGAATACCAGACTGGAAGTACTATTGGCTGGTCTGCTGTGGCAAAGACACTTGTTTTTCAGGGACAAATTCTGCCCTCATTTACACTTGTGCAACCCCAATGGTTTAAATGGGATTGTATGGGTGTATAATTTCAATGGAATTGTATGGGTGTATAATTAGAGCTTACTCTTTAAAAGTAATTCAAAATAAGACCTGTTGATAAGTGTGGATAGGGAAGAACTAAGTGGAGCTTTAAAGCTTTGCACATTGTACTTGTGAACGTTATAGGATGTGTAAAGATACAATTTTGTCACGGAGGTCACAGATTCTGTGACTTTAACCAACTTCCATCCCATCTTTGGCTCCAGCCCATGCCTGCCCCCACTGCAGGAGCAGTGGGTGGCAGACAGATCCTATCTGTGACTTTTATTTAAAATACCTGAGGGAAGTGAAGGTGGGCTAACCATCTGAGCTGGGGACTATCCGTCTTATTCACAGCATCTTATTGTCTGTGACCTGTATGTGACAGTTACTAAAAATACCCATGATAAAATCTTAAACCTTAAGTATGTGACACAAATGCACTACATTTCTTCTTTATTATGAATAGTTATAAGGAAAACACACCCAAATTGGTTCATTGGATGTGCTGAAGCTTATCTGCTCTTCTCACTATTACTGCAACTATGACAATACATTATTTTTAAAAGGGAGAATAGGAGATTCAGTGTGCTAACGGCATGGATTTGTACCTGTTTCTGCAGCACCAAGAACATCCATGTTATCTCTGATGGCAGAAGGCAGGGTGAACGCTTGAATAGGAGTTGGAGCACTAAATCCTAGATAGCTCAAAGCCTGCAGAACTGGCTTAGGAACAAAGAGGTCTTTCCATGCACACACATCTGCTTTTTGGTCAGATGAGGCAGAGAGAGCATCTGTCGTCCAATTTTTAACCTTTTTAGAAGACTTTTCTGGTAGAGAAGCTTTCTGAAGTTGAGATGTTTTCTTTTTCACTTTCTTTTTTTTCTTTTTCTTTAAAATTTTTTCTGTGGTTATGGTGTCTCCTGATTCACATTCATCTTTGTCATAACCAATCAGCTTGATGGTGGTGTCTTTAGGCTTGTCCTCTTGATCATCTACCATTTCATCTTCCTCTACTTTAAGATGATTATTTTTACTTGCCCTGGTTCCCAGCTCTTTGTCTTTCTTTCTCTTTTTTTTCTGGACAGTAGAATCTTCCTCCTCTTCAGAAACATTATCACATTTTCTCTTCTTTCCTTTTTCTTTTCCAACTTTGGAAGAATTCACCAATTTATAATCTGTAAGCTCCTCAAAACACACTAAATCTCCAAGCTGCTCATCAGCAAACAGATTTGGGTTGATTTCTACAGGTTTCCATTTTCCTACTACTTTGATACCCTTTTGTTTCAATTTAAAGGAAGTCTTAATCTTATTTCCTGTTTTTGTCTTCATTATTATCTAGAAAAATTGGGAAATAAACTATTGTAAACCAGCAGAACAAAACAGTGACATTTGAGTAAAACAGACCCAATAACATTGGAGTACATTTGTGTAAATCTGATAGCCTACAGCTGTTACATCTAACTGCAGTTTGTCTCTGGATTCTAGCCTACTAGCCTTATCTACTGACTTTCATGGTGCTGGATAGGGCCCTCTATCTTGTTTCTGCACTTTTAAAAACACTTGTAATGCTAACCTCATGCATGCCATTTGACAAATGAATTTTAATTATCCTAAACTGCATTTGAAATAACATGTTTAAAAGAGAGATGTAAGCTGTATTGAAGCCCTTAAGCCAGAATGTCAAACCAGCTTCTGTTGTGCTTTTATTAATCTTACTTTTTGGAATTTAATGTTGAAAACTCTTCCGAGAGTCACACAAGATGGAAAGTAGGCTGCAGCCTGATATTGGGAGTTCCTCTACTAGTGTCTTCATAAATAATTTTTTTAAAAAAACCAGAATGCTGTTCATTTGTGGTAGGTTCATGTATGACCAAGTTAACTACTTGAATTTATGTTCCCTTGAGATAAAGTGATTTATCTCACTAACAAAATGGGCATGACACTATGCTCAACATTAGAGAATCCTGTACCCCTCCCTTTGGCAGCTGCAGAAGATAATGAAGCAAAATCTGTGCATGGAGGGTGAGGGGCAGGATGCAGGAAGATGCAGTGGAGGGCACATAATACAAGGAACTTATGTGAGGTGGGAAGTGAGCACCACCTACGTACCATGGAGCTGGTTCCTCTGAGGCACTGCCTTCCTGCTAGCAAGATGGGATGGAGGTGTTTGGAGTACAAAGCTTGTGGATCTACACTTATGGAAATAGGAACTGCATAATTTTCCAAACCTCACAAACTACCCTGTCCACAGTCCATTTATTCATACAGTAAGTTGGGTCCAGGATTTTGCCTGAAAATATCAGAACTTTGCTCTTAAATTCTGCCTGTTAAGTTTGTGTGTGTGCATGCACACCCCCTGCCCCCAATAAGCACTTATGTAAGCAGTTTCACCTTGTGAATGTGCTTGAGTTTTGAAAGTTTGACCCTAAACATCTTATCCTGGAGGGCAACTACTGTACCATTAACTATTTTCATAAAACATGTACAAGTTAAATGCTAAGTGCAGCTAGAATGTACAGGGGTTAGATCAGCGAGGTAATGAAGAATGGCTTTGGAATGGGAAAAGTCACTGGGTAACGCTTTTATTGACGGGACAGAACTGGCATAAAGCTTTGTCAAGCTGACAGAGGGAAGGAAGGTTTGGAGACAGCCGCCCACTCTCAGTATCTTCCCCTCAAGGCAGATCTCGGCAGCTTTTGTCCTGCTTTAGCTAAATCATTTTAGGCAGTGTCACGCACAGCCCTGCGCCCCCCCATACACGTGTTCACAGGATGGGGCTGTGCCCCTCTGACCGTGCCAGCGCCCAGGGCGAGGGGCGGCTGGACGGCCTGGCTGCAGACCAGCCCTTCCAACGAGAAGGCAGCACTGCACGCTGCTAGCACGTGCCCGCCCCCGGCACCGCGTCCCCGCGCCGCAGAGGAGCGGTCGGGCCCAGGGACCAGCGAAGCGAGCGGTAGGTCCGACCCCGCCGTGCGGGCCGAGCCCAGCGGACCGGACCCGACCCGCCGTCGAGAAGGGGCGGCCGCTGCCGTGCGAACGGGCCTCCCGCGCCGCAGCGAGCGGGGCCCGGCCTGGGGAGCCCCGGCGCAGGCCAGCCGGGACGAGGGCTGCCCTCTCCAGCCGCCGCCGCGCCGGGCCGGGCCTGAGCCCCTCCCGCCCGGGTCTCCCCCAGCCTCCGCGGCCCGCTCTCCTCTCCCGCCCCGCCGCCGCCGCCGCCCGGCTCAGCCCTTACCGCCGGCCGCTGCTCTCCGCGCTAGGGCGCCTAGCCTGTCACGTGGCGGCCGGGTGACGTCACTACCCGGCGCCGCGTGCAATTCAAACAAGGGAAACTTTATTAGCAGCGCTGCAGGGCGCGGGCGCTCGGCTGGGCCGGGCCTGTGAGCAGGCTCCTCGTGGGGGGCGGGGGGAGCTGGGCCAGGGGCGAGGCGAGACGAGGCGGGGGAGGGGATCCCGTGCGTTGGCCCCGCTGCTGGCGCGGCAGGGTCCGACCCGAGCGCGGGGCAGGGGGTAAGTCAGGTGCTGTGGCAGGCCCCTGGGTGCGGGTCAGCGCGTTCTGCGGGAAGGGTCCGGCGTGGCCGGTGGGGGTTTGCAGCCGAGCCTGGTTTTAGCCACATGGGTGGTGGCGGACGTTTGATAGGCTGAGGTGTCAGGAGACAGCTGGCATGGCATGGCCATGGCGTGGGTCTCGGGGTTAGGAACACGCAGGTTGCAGCGGGGTCCTGGAGGAAGCTGGGTTTCCAACATCCAAGCTGTGCTTTATTCCAAAGATATCACAGACACAGAGCTGTGGCTGAGATTCTCAGAGCCCACCAGAAATGAAGCTACACAGCTCCCATTAACTTCAGGGGAGACTGTGTGACTAAACCCCTTACTCAGCTGTGACAATCTCAGTTGGGAGGCTTGGACCAAATAATGCTTTGTCCTGAGCAGTGAAGGGCTGGTGCAAAACCTGAATTTGAGCTGACTGAGTGATCTAATGATGCCAACAATAAAGAAATACTGTTGTGGATAAGAGTAGAATAAGCGGCCTGGAGACATGGCAGAAAAGAAGGGTTCAAGTTGCCTACTTTGATAGCTGCCAATGTGAAAAATATTATATTGTCAGTAGATGATATGGATAGTCTTATGAATTCTGATGAATGAATGTATAGGCAGGAGAGAAACTCTGGTGATGGATCAGTTTACAGGCTATGTATATTGATAGCGGAGTCTGTTTCCTACCTGATTGAATCATTTCTTAGGTTCAGAGATGCTGCCTACAAATCATATCCATGTAAAGTGAACAAACATGGATTATAACACATATGTGCTTATCTCCTCTGTATTTATGTGAGCTCTCGCAGATTTCCTGAGAATGAGGATGAGGTTTCCATTCATTCATAACTTTTGTTAATTTCCAACCAATTTTATTCATACTTGATGGGGCATAAATGTAAATGAGGATTATTTATACATCACCTTTAAAGTTTAGCTCTTTTTAAATTATTGCTTATGTAGGTGTAGGAAAATGGCAATAAATTAGTGCAACTGGGTAAGTGTATTGTTTCCACATCATAACTCAGAAACAGCTGATGGTATTTTGTAGAGAGGGACCAGTTGTAAAGTTTGGACCCAAATCTAAAAAAACCCAGAGAAGATTTTCAGTTTAAATATAAATATTTTCAGTAAAGCAGCGTGACAAGAAAAATTATGAAAACATATTGAATTTTTTTAAACTTGCCTGTTCTCTTTCAAAGTATTTCCCAGCATGATGGTCCCTCTCTTCAAGATATATCTACACTATGGAGTAAAGTCGATTTAATTTAAATTGACCTTCACCCACCAAGCTGCAGAAGTCCAAGGAGCGTGATCACATCATGCTCACTGCATTGGGGGATTGCATCCCCACCATTCATGCTCTCATTGACAATCAAAGCAGTGCACTGTGAGTAGCTATCCCATAGTGCAACTAACCACAGAGGCTTTTGGGAAGGTTGTCGTCCTCCCATGATGCAACATCCTTCCTCCGTTGTCCCAAACAGACAGACAAAGGCCTTTTTTTGAAAACCTTCAGTCTTTGCCGTGTGCACACCTTTGCGTGAGAGGAATGGAGCCTGCTCAGCTCTGCACTATCATTGTAAGCATCACAAACACCTTATGACTTATCCTGCAGTATTTTCAGGGCCGAGACAGGAGCCACAGCACTGAAAATTGCTGTGTTACTGAAGCCGCCTTGATACAAGCCATAGAATGAAAAAATTCTCTTTTGCTGCAAGCTGTTATGCACCATCTGCAGTCTGTGGAGTGCCGCTTCTGGTCTCAGCAAACAAGCAGTGACTGATGGGATCGCATAGTTAGGAAGGTTTAGGGTGATGAGCAGTGACTGAGGAACTTTCACACATGAAAGGCCACTTTCCTGGAACTTTGCTCAGAGCTTTTCCCTGCCCTGTCGCAGGCCCTTGTGGATCACAGAGGATGCTTCACCAACATCAGTGTGGGGTGGTCTGGAAAGGCGCATGAGGTGCTCATCTTTAGGAGCTCAGGTCTGTTCTAAAAGATGGAGGCAGGCACTTTCTTCCCAGACCAAAAAATAACTATTGGCAATGTTGAAATGCCAATAGTGAGCCTGGTAGACCCTGCCTACCCCTTGCTGCTCAGGCTAATGAAGTTCTACACTGGGCACCTGAACAGTGAGAAGGAGCATTTCAATAATAGACTCTACAAGTGCAGCATTGTGGTGGAATGTGCAGTTAGACATTTAAAGGTGCACTGGTGCAGTTGGGTCACTAGGTTAGACCTCCGTGAACACAATATCCCTGCTTATCTCTGCCTGCTGTGTGCTCCATAATGTGTGAGAGAAAAACAGGGAGAAGGTCCCGTTGGGTTGGATTGTGGAGGCAGATAGGCTGGCTGCACATTTTGAGCAGCCAGATGCCACTGCAACGCTGAGAGCCAATCGTGGAAGGGAAGCATTGAAAACCCATTTTTGCAATGAGATACAGTAATGTGCACCACTTTTCTGTGCTGTGCCCTCCCTCCACCTTCCCCCACCACTCATCCCCTTGCTCTCAAGAAATAGAGTGATGAACTGTAAAGCACAACTTCTTTACTGTTGATCCTTAACAGTGGAGGGAAAAGGAATCCTAGAATATTAGAGTTGGGAGGGACCTCAGGAGGTCATCTAGTCCAACCCCCTGCTCAAAGCAGGACTAACCTCAGCTAAATCATCCTACCCAGGAAGATAATTTAATGTTTTGAATGCATTGTCAGGGGACGAAGAGGGCTACAGAACCAAGTTTCACTGTGCAAACAGAAAAAACACACATTCCCAGTCCCTAAAGAGGCCGTCGCTTCTTCCTGCTCCTCTCAAGCGGCGACAAGTGGAGCACGTACTGCACCCTGCTCAACCTCCTCCTACACCACTTGGGGGGTGGGACTAGGAAAGAGTGCGTTCAGAGTTTTGCAGGGTCTGCATAGGGAGTCTCTCCTGCTGCTGAGCTTCCTAAAGCTCAACCAGATGCCTCAACATGTCTGACTGATCCCTCATTATATGCAGTATCTCGTCCTGCATTGCATGCTCATACTCCTGGGCTGCCTTCCTGTTGTCTATCTCCATGTTCAGTTTGTTCTGATAATGAAATCCTTCATGCTCTTAGCTTTGTGGCAGCAGCTGCGTAGGCGTTCATTATCTCACTGAATATGTCATCCAGAGGTGGTTTTTTTCGCTGCCTTATCTGTGACAGGCACTCAGCAAGAGCAGTAGAGGCCACATTGAAGGCCACACTGTCCACCGAAAGGAAGCAAAGCAAAGATATCCATTGTTAGCTGGTCCTATGGAAGAAAAGCAATATTACAATGTAAAAAAGAACTCCCCTTTATATTTCTAAGGGAAAGATAGACATGCATACCAGTCTCTAATTATTGCCTGGGGCGGACTGCTGTTCCAGCTGTGGTAGATAAGGGTCTGGTGCATCTATTGTAGGGAAATCTCCGTTGCACATGCAGCACAAGTGCATGCCTCCCCCTGCAGAAGGATGGTGGAGTTCCCTTAGTCCTCCCAAAAGACGTTTTTGAAACAGTTGTCTAAATGATGTGGGATGGGTAGGGGTAAAATGTCCCTGAGGAAAAAATATGGGCACCTCTTTGCAGATTCCTGAGACCCATAGCAAAAAGTTCCTGTCTAGAAACTTGTTTCACTGACCCAAGAAACCATCAATGGCTGCAGAATAACAGACACTTAAAAAAACTGTTGGGTACTGTAAACATGCACCATCTTCCTTAGGTGACCATGAGTGATATCAGTCTCCTGAGAGTCACACAGGTGGAAAGGGAGGATTTGCTGCAAGCATTTGGATACAGGCCTGACTCTTATGATGCTATGCTGTGTTCAGTGATGATGCCTGCACAATTAATAACAGAGTGGTGGGGGAAAGTGTCCTATTGCGGTGGAAGAAATAAGGCTGCCCTCCCAAGAAACCTTCTGCAAAGGATTGCAGACTACCTATATGAAAGTTTCCTGGAGATATCCGTGGAGGATTTTCAGAGCATACCTGTGCACATAAATAATCTTTTCCTTGGTGAACCCTATGCTTAAGTTCATCAACTACGTGGAAGCCTAACCCTACCACTACATACACTATATTTGTCGCTGTTCCAAGAAGCTGGACTGGGGATACAACCACAGAAATGAGATTTGCAGTCCATACTCCCCAGATGTGCCTTCCCTGGCATCTCGGTCAGTCACGCGTTCCTGTGTCTGGCTGGGCTGCTCCTGTGTAGCAAACAGCTCCTGGCTTTCAGGAAGAAGGGACACCCCATGCGCCTACCCCCTGTTGTCCTCATCCAGAGTCATCCTCATTCATCCTGGCCTCTGATTCCCCTGAGGTGTCTACGCTGCATGGTAGTATAGTGGTGGGGTTACTGCCAAGAATCACATGCAGCTCCTCGTAAAAACAGCATGTATTTGGTGATGAGCCAGAATGATTATTAGCCTCCTTAGTTTTCTGATATGCCTGCATCAGCTCTTTGTTTTTAATGCTGCGAGTCCCTGTTGTGCCCCTTCTCCAACATGCTGCGTGATATCATCTCATAGATATCCAGATTTCTTTTGCTGGCTCGGAGCTGAGCTAGAACAGGTTTTGTCCTACAGACCACTGAGATTCAGGTCGACTCCAAGCTGGAGTGCATTTGGGCGTGCAGTTGCCATGATCAGTTCTGCTTGAAAGCTCTTGCCACACTGAGCAAACAGGAAATGGGAATTCAAAATTGCCTGGGTCTTGAGAGAAGGGGCTGTTTCCTGTTTACGTAGCCACGGTGCAGTAGAGGGTGAATGTCCAGAGCAGTGACAGCAGAGCATTATGGGATACCTCCCAAAGGCCAATGACGTTGAATTACGTTGCACTCTGCCTACACTGCTGCCCATTCGACCCATATGATTCGACTTCAGCGCTGTGCCTCTTGCAGAGGTAGTTTTATTAAGTTGAATTTTCCCACGATTTAGGTCAGTGGAACTGACTTGCCAGTGGAGACGCAGACATTATGTGGTCGACGGAAGCCTCACTCCATTGACCTACCTTATCAGTGTAGACCAGGCCTAAGAAAGAGACTATTGTACAGTTTTGTAGTAACAGGACAAATTGGGGAGAGGGTAGAGAGAAACAGAAAATTTTTTACCCAGGTTATCATTTAAGTATGGCATATCTGTAAGCTATCTCTTCGCACAATACCACATGTAAACTTAAGGCAGTTGTAAAAGGGTTTTTTTTTTAGTTGACACCCCAAAGTTGCAATTTGCTTCCTTAGATGATCTGATTTAGTGCAATTGGTGGGAAATTAGAAGAATGTGATAGTGTAGACATACCATAGCCCCCCATTCAAGAAAGGATGTAGCTTTATGCTGAACTTTAAGCATGTTCATAGGTGTTTTCCTGAATCAAGGCCTTAGATACTGAGTGATAGGTGCTCCGTAACTACCTAAAATAACGGGCGCGATATAAGCCACTGTCTGGACTGAAAGTTAACAGTCCAGTGGAGAGAATAGGCAAGTGCAACAGCAGTGCAGGTTTTCCCACACCACTTATTGAACATGCTTCCATCTGGAGGTGAAGAGAACTCCTCTGAGTAGGAAAGGACACTTCAGATTCTATGCCTATTCAGTCCTTTGGCTTTTCCCCTAAGATTGCCAACAAACTGCTGGCTAATTTTAATTGTGATCATGGATTTTGTGATGGGGCACCTGCCTACTGAGTTGAGATCACCAAATTACTTCACATAGTCAGAGAGTAACAGATTCTATTCACTATCAATTTAGGCTAGAGTGAGAAGGAAATATACTATTTAAACAAATGAAACTGTTTTCAATTTAGTCTCATTATTTTTATTAATAAAACTAAACTGAGGGCAAAAAAAGACACCCCTTTTTCTGACCAGGTACAATCTTCATCTTTCACAAGCCTGTGAGCACCTCTGGTGCTGTCTTCATATATAATAATTAAGAAGCTCTGATGCAGTACTGCAATAAACAAGGGAGAGAAGTAAGCAATTCTGTTTATCTTTCGTTTTTATTTTGTAAGAAGTTTTTCAAAACCCAGAGAGAGAGAGAGAGAGAGAGAGAGTGTGTGTGTGTGTGTGTAACAACAGCAAAAATTTTGAGTGTAAATGTCACCAAAACCACTTCTGCAGTAACAGCCATGTTGTTTGTGCTTACTTTTCTATTACTCTGTTCTTTTCCTATTGTTCTCCATTTAAAAGAGTGTCATGGGAAAAGTAACATGACTCAGAGAAATAACTATAGATGGAAAGCATACCACAGAGGTCACAGTATGATATTTTCTTTCCTGTGTCATCAAGTGCTCTTTGCAGGTTGATCTTGGCAAGGAAAAATGTACTGTATAAATTATATGTTATAATAATGGAAGATTTTTAGTTCTACTTGAAGATTGGCAGATGGTGTGAACAGCTTCTTTTGCTATGAGACATGCAGACAGAGATAGAGAAAAGGAGGTTTCTGGGTGAGACAGACCAGGGCTAGCGAATGAAGCACAATTATTGCAACGGCTGCAATTATTTCCTGTCCATGGTGTCTGCAGGTGCTTGTCGGTTATGGTGAGAGGACTAGAATGCTAGAGGATTATTTTTGAATACATGATGGCAGAGGGCAGAAATAAGAGAGACAAACACGGGGTATGTCTACACTGACGGCAGCAAAGTTGCCACCATCAGATCGGCCTTTCTGGATCAATTGAGCAGTCAGTGAAGACCCACTCAGGTTTATTCTCTTATAACAAAGGTTAACAAAAAGAAGGTAGTCTTAAGTCAATACCTGGACCCTAGGCTTTGGGGCCACCCCTCCCAGCAGTCTCTGGCTTTCCAGCTGCTGGCAGCATCTTTGCCTCCTCCAGCTCTAGTCCTCTCTTGGAACCATAGCTGCAGGATTGCTTGCTTGAGCCCCTTGCTGTAGGGGCCCACCCACAGGAGTTAGCTCCACTTGAGTGTGGCCTCTGCTGACTGGGACTCAGCCTGTTTCAGTCCCTTCTTCTCTATCGGGTAACTCTCACCGCTCAGTGCAAAACCTTTCTGCCCCGACATTCTGCAATGTCAGTTATTGCAACATTTCAGGGCCCAAAACTTCTTTCCCTTCAACTTTACCAAAATATTGCCCTCAGTGGTCGAACGTGATACTAACATTTTCCACAACTACCTCCCAGCCATGGAGTGTTCTCCAAGTCCTAGACTGTAGCAAGATTCCCCCAACCACAAACTCCTGGTCCCAGTCTCCCTGAGTTTTATGCAATGGGGTCAGGGTCACATACTGATGCCCAGTGGATACAGTCTTTACAATGTGTCAGCTTCGTCTCCTGGACCTTCAGGGTTTCTGAATGCTGAGCCTGTTTCAGCCTTGAGTTCATGAGCTATGAGAAATATGCATTGCCTTCCTCCTCCATGAACTAGAGATCTCTGGCTAGCTGTTCTTTCTGGAACTTGAGGTCCTGCTATTCACATTATGTTGACTCCAATTATTCTGTCATCTCGTCAGTCCTTAGTGCAAGCCTGGTTTATGGCCCTCCATCCTTTTTCTTTCCTTGCCTTATGGTCCTGCTTCCTACGCCAGCCCCCTTCTTGGGCCTTTCCCTGTTAGTGGTCCTGTCTGAATCCTTACGCTAGCTTGTTCAATGGGTAGTTCAGCCTGGGTCCCCACTGTAGCTTGCTGAGTTTTCTCTCTCTGGGCCTGGGCCAATTCTCCCTGCATCTGCAAGCACTGTTTTCAGTGCCCTCGACTCCCATCTGCACCCAAGCCAACTCTTGTTCTAACCTGACTAATTGGTTGAGAACTGTCTCCTGTGAGGTGCTTATGTTGTCCATCTCCTGTTGGCGCTTCCTAAGCTGGTCCCTATGGGCTCAGGGAACTCCGTGTTTCCCTTCTCAGTCCCCCGTGCCGTCCTTACTCTGGGTCCCAGCTGCTGTCCTAGCCCTTCTTGCAGGAGGGCTCCGAAACGCATCTAGTTTCTCCGCAAAGAACTATGGGCTAAGGCAGACGCTGGATCACCCCGACATGCATTTGGGCTCTTTGACCCTGCACCTCCAGCTCAATTTCTGAGGTGGGCTAGACACGGCTTTCGCCATGGATACAGGAGACATATATTGGGAGGTGTCAGTCCACCTGAACCAGAGTGCACCCCCAGCATGAGTCTATGAGTCCCTTAACTACAGCCCACCTTATCTGCTACTACCCACAGCGCCCCCCCTTGACTTTCAGAATGGACCCCCACCCCTTGGACCCACTGCAGTAACAGTTTAGGTAATCACATTCCATAACTGGGCATTTTTTAAATATGCTCGGATTGGCCACACCTGAGGCAAACCATGGGGCCCCTGGTCCTGTCCCACTGGTGTTTCTTGTAGACTACAGGGATATAGGTGCTGTGCACCCTCTCCCCTGAGTTTAGGACACAGGTTCTTTCCCCCCTGAGGGCTTCCCTGGGTCACCCCCTGGTGATCTTTTCTCAGTTTACCATGCTGTGCCCACCACTTATCTCCTTTGGCCTCAAAGAAGAGTTCAACACGCTCCACATCTTCCCCTACTAAGGCCAGCTGGAAGTGCCTTATCCATCAGGAATGGTGCTATGCAAGCCACCCAAGTCAGTGCCTCTCAGTTGACTGCCTTTGCCACCCACTCCAATGTCAGGAGGAAGGCCTTGGAATCATCTTTAGGTCTGAGCTTTGCCAAGCCCAGAGCCAACTACTCTGAATCTCATCATCAACTGCATTTCTGGGTGTGACGCAGGTCAACTGTTTCTGTATCCATTCCCCCTGTTTGGAGTGGACTTCTTGCCATCTCTTTTCTTCAGCAAGCTGGGTTTCCTGCTGTTTCTTCCGATTTTTCCATCAGCTGCATCAGCAGGGCCTGCGTTTGCTGCTGCTGCTCTTGCTGTTTCTGCATAGTAGCTACCTGCTGCTGCCCTGCACTACTAGGCAGATTACCTTCTCCATCTGCCCTGACTTCTGGTATCACATATCAGCAGGGCTGCCTCTGCAGCCCATATCCAAGCATGTGCTGCCATGCCCAGACCAGCCAAGAAGGCTTATCCTTTTATAACACAGGTTAACAAACAAACAAAGAGAAGGCAGTCTTAAGTTGATAGCTGGCCCCCAGGCTTCAGGGCCATCTTTCCCAGGGGTCCCGCGCTCTCCGACTCCTGGCAGTATCCTTGCCTTCTCCAGCTCTGCTCCCCTCTTGGAGCCACAGCTGCAGGGTTGCTTGCTTGAGCCCCTTGCTCTACAGATCCACCACAGGAGTAAGCGCCACTGCAGTGTGGCCCCTGCTGACCCAGGGTTAGCCTGTCTCAGTCCTTTCTTCCCCCAGCTGTCTACTAGCAGCCCTTTTTGGCCCCAGGTGTAGCCCTGCCCTGTCTAATTAGCTGGATTAGGCTCACCAACTCTAGGCCAGGGGAGTGGGACTCAGTCTATCCATAGATACCAGGTAACCTGTGACACCACAAAGTAGCAGTGTACCCCTTTTTACTAGTTTTATCTTATACTCCTGTATAACACACAGCATTTGTGAACACTTATAATAAAGCAAACCTAGTTTATTTAAGAAAGACTAAAGATTCAACTAGAATCAAGAGAATGGTGGAAACACATGGTTACAATAGAAAACAATTCTAAAACACAAACTAGGGCCTAGGCTTATTAATAGTTACTTTTCTATTTAATAAAGTAGATTTTCCCTCAAAGTTCAGTCTGTTGCAGAGCTGTCTGGTTTTAAAGGAGCCAGGACCCAAAGTATCATGAGAACACCCTTGCTCCACAGTATGTTTCCTCAGTGAATGGATCCAGAGTGCCTCTCCCCACTCTGTGCTATACTGAAACAATCTGTTGTTTCTATTCATATGGTATCTATCTTCATGAGTTAGGGGAAAGACTTTATAACCCACAGTGATACAATCTTAATTGTGTTGTGACAATCCATGCTGTTTAGTTAATATCCTGTCTAAATGCCCAGCTATTATACAGTCTATAAATACAACAGCAATATTAACATTGAAAAGCTGTCAATCAAAATGCTAATGACATACCAAGCATGCATCTCTTCAATGTTTTTGTGGCTCAACAGCCATTTTTTTAAATATCAGTGCTCTGATATTATGTAGGAGCTGACTCTGATCTGAATCAAACAAGCTGGTCTCTATGCTGTTCCTTTGGGGACAGCATAGCTAGTATTACTGTGAGTATACAGTGGTAAGGGGATGAAAACTACAGGGAGATGCTTAAAAGGGGTTTGAGGACAGGGGTACACCTATTACTAACCTGAAAGACAAAGTAAGGGCTAAAATAGCCTTGAGGAAATTGTTGGGGTGGCTAACAGTTAACTAACGGCAACCTTCTCTCTCGCTGGTGGCAGGGTGCAATAAGGTGATTCACAGTCCTGAGAAACCCTGAGAACTGTCACAGTTAGATATAATGGAATCCTCATATGAATCAGCTAGCCCTGGTTGATTTGCCTCCTTCGTGCATCTCTTGTTTCTTTTTTGTTAGGGAGTTGTATCTATGCATCTTAGTTTAAACAGAAACACAAGGTGCTGACAAATCAAGTTGTACACAGTGAAATCCCTTTGAATCAATCTTAAAATCTTCTGGCCTGTTTCAGACAAAAAAGACCTAGGCATCTGCTGACCCTTCCTCCCACCCAATCCCAGGGTACCTGGATCCAGGTGGGGCCCTCTGGGGCATGGAGAGAGGCGGAGAGCGGGTATCGGGCTAGTTCCTCGCCATCGATGGGTGGCAGGTTGGGGAACTCCTGGAGGTCGTCTGCCAAAGGTAGCTCCTCCAGGTCGCAGGGGCCATGGGGTTCCTCTGGTCTGCCATCGTCTCCCCACACTGGTGGGTTCTCCACCCTGGGCAGCTCCTCCAGGTCAGGGCTGGCCTCCGGTGGTTTCTTCCACTACACGGGCTGGGGCGGCTGTGCCCAGCTAGGGAGGCCCAGAGGCCTGCTCCAGTCCCGGGGATCAGGCGGCCCCCTCCAGCCACTTGGGCCTGGCAGCCCTACCTGGTCACTCGGGTTGGGCAGCTCCCCCCAGTCATCTGGGCCTGGCAGGTCCCGCAGGCCCCGATCGGAGGGCGGCTGCCCCAAACAGTCTGGGGGCAAGCCCGCTCTATTTGAACCTGTAGGCCAATCAGAATCTGCAGTATCTGTTTCTGCTACTGGAGAAGCCCCATTATATCTCCCTCTCCTGGGCCTGCTGGGACTCCTGGGCCTGTCTCTTATCTGCTCTTGTCCTCTCCAGGCTGTCTGAAATAATCCGCCTCCAGGCCCTCTGTTCATAGTCTGTTGCAGCACTGGCTTGCAGGACATCCAAGAACACTCCTGACTCCTCTTCCTTCTCCTCCTCATCGTGGTCAGGCATTCTGTGGCTGTGGACGGGGAACCCTTCAAAGTGGTAACGGCCACAGCTGCAGATAAAACACACAGGTACCGTATTTCTAGTCACAATGGAAAGTGAAGATTGAGTTTCAGACTCCCTTCTCTTGTTCCACTAACGTTTTAAACAAGAAATGCTTATTGACACGTCAGCTTTGGAGCACACAGCACCACTCTCCAGTCCCAGCGATGGTCAGTATGGCCCACCAAGGGAAAGGGGGAGAGAAATGAGGGGTGAATTGTTTGTTTGCATACAACAATAAAATTGCAGTCCCTGTGTCCAGGGGTTTGAGTATAGGGCAATGGCACTGAGTCCTGGCACTGTTTTCCACAGGGGTGGTGAATTTAGCTGATATCTCACTTCTGAGGGCAACGAATGCACAGGGAGCACAGGTGCTGCTGGCTTCCTGAAGCCTCCCAAACGAACCTGTATGCTGCTAGCCTGTTTCTTGCAATGGTGCCTGTCAACGTCATTGTGAACTGGTGTGGGAAAACATCCTGCTGTGGAGGAAGAAATAAGGCTGCCATCCCTAAAAACTTATGGGAGAGGATTGAAGAGCACCTCTGTGGAAAGTTTCATTGAGATCTCTCAGGAGGGTACAAGGGACATCCTTGTGTACATACACTGCTGCACGTGCCGCTCACGCAACCCAAGAGGAGAAGGAAAAATAGGTAACTCGACCTCTGTTTGTTGTACCACTCTTTCTTCTAGTGTGAGTAAATTAATGAAAAATCGATACCAGTGTCCTGCTAAGTTGGAGTCAGGATCCATCCATACATTTAAACATCGTAATGGAAAATGCATTCATAAACTTGTCTGAGGTTTCTTCCCCTGCCTCAGACTCGCCCATGCTTCACTGCCGGGACTAACTAGAATCTCAAAGAGGTCCTGGCTCACAGCATAGCTGGACATCCCTCCCCCCCCCAACCCAGTTGCACATCCCCCATCCTCTTCCTTGCTGTTCATGGTAGGGGTCTGTTTCAGCCTCCTCAGAGTTATCCATGGTATGCTGAGCGCTGGTGGAGTTTCTGCCAAGTATGGCGTGCAAAGTGGTATAAAAGCGGCAGGGTTGTGGCTCGGCACTGGATTGACTGTTGGTCTCCTTGGCCTTCTGATATGCCTGATGCAGTTCCTTTGCTGTCACGTGGCACTGCTGCTAACTCCTGGGGTACCTTTTCACCTGCATCCCCCTTGCACTTTGCTCATAGGTGTCCACATTTCTGTGAGTGCTCCGTAGCTGTGCCCGGCCAGCCTCTTCTCCCCACAGGCCCAGGAACTCCAATGCCTCCTGTCTACTCCAGGCTGGAGCATGTAGCTGGCATTGTCGGTAAGGCAGTGGCACACAAGGGAGAGCTGGTATGTGATCAGGAAAAGGCATGTCAGAAATGTTATCCCAGTCTCCATGACCCTCTAGGCAATGGCATTCACAGCTGTGACCAGAGCAGTCAGTGTTGGGCACTCTAGGACAGCTGCTGGAGGACGGTTAGGGTTGACATAGGTTATGCAATGTCTATGCTCACACTGCATTTACATCGACCATGGCTCAATGCCATTCAGGGAAGTGATGTTACTCTGTCGCTGTACTGGGGTGCTTACATTAGTCGGAGACAAATTTGCATGTAGACACATGCACAAATAGGTTGATGTAAGCTGCCTTTCATCAACTTAACTTTGTAGTCTATACCAGGCCTTAGTCCTCCAGAGATCTAGAGGGGCCAGGGAGAGACACCAATCAGGAGCCAGCAGGCCAATTAAGAAGGCTTGCCTGCTTCTCAAGGGAAGTGCTGGATGAGACTGGTGCTTCTCAGTGCTGTCCCAGAATCCTAAGGCTATGTCAGGGTCTCTCCTTCAAGTACTGCAGTTAAGTGCTTGCCTTGGAGGGTTTTGTTTGTTTATTTAAAGGTGCAGAAAGCCAGATTCTGAGTTTGTAATGTTTATTGAATGGTGCACAGACTGACACCAAATTGATGGCATGGGCCACCCTGTTCTGAGCAGCTAGCCATAACTTGTGGACTAAGGCAGGCAATGCCTGCAATACCACACTTTGCCCTTCAGGGGGTGCTGTGAATCAGCCCCACTGTGACACCACCTTCCTTCCCCAGGCTGATGTCTAGGGTGACATGCTGGCTCCACTGAGGTCAATGGAAGCATATACCAGTGGTATATGGTCACTTGAAAGGGATAACACTGGGAAATGGCTTGTCAGTTGTGGGAGACATTTAAAGTGGGAATCTCCACAATTTGGCCACTATTGATGTGGCATCTTCCTCTGCATCCTCTTCCATTTGGAGTATCTTTCCTGGGTCTCTTCACCTCATTTGCTCTCCATCTATGTTTAAGCTTAATCTAAAAACACCCTTTCTCCTTTGCCTGTACCTTTTATGTTCTCTCTGCCAACTTTTGTTCTTTGTTTTATCTTTGCAACTAAGTTATTTCTTTAACTCTGCTGTGTCCCAATGTGTTTTACAATCTGCCAAAGATCGAACATGCCTCCTTTAGCTAATGGCTAAAAAAAGTTCCCAATCTACTTCTCTATAGGTCTGATCCTGCACCAGGGAACTCATTGCACTTTTGTGATTGACTTCAACAGGAGCAGAATCAAACCCCTAGGCTCCGCAGGGGAGAGCACAAGCCAAAACAGGAAAGATAATATTTGACATTTATACTATATGTAAAGTAAAAATAAACAATTAAAACAAAGAACAATCTTTATACTGGTACATTTTTATAAGTAAACAAGGACAACAAACCCATTTCCCTCCCTTTTGCAGGCAATTTTTAAAGTAAAGAGGGAAGAGTTATAATTTCACCAGGACTTGAGTCAAGTAATCTGATGATAGATCCTTGGAGATACCATAATCAATCAAGCACACACAAACCCCAAAGAAATACTTTATGTAAAAAATGAAAATGAATTATTTGGCATTTTCTGTACTAGTATAAACAATCTTTTCTTTAACATCTTTTCTCTTTCATGTAATATCAGAGGGTAGTAGATGATAGAACAGAAAACAGCAAGCCAACTGTGTAGGTGATGAAAATTTAAATTATATGTTCCATTATTTTCCATTATACTCATTCTAATTATGCTGTTATAATGAGCTGACACAAAGTGGCAAAGGAACAACCAGAATTCTGCAAATGACAATAAAACTATGAAGCAGCAGTTTCTTAGCAACAACCTGGAAACTGTGTTAAGTAGTAGTCTTATTTTTATCGAGATTTGTGTGTACTAGCTTCTGGGTATTTTTCTAATATATGTGAAGATATTTCTTTATTTTGTTTTCTTCTAGTTTAATACCCCTATTTTATTTTGTTGATGACATAGCATTGTTAGGTTAGGAATTCCACCTGGAATGTAACACGAAGACCCTAAGGGTTTAATTCTGCTCCCATTCATAGATTCCAAGGCCAGAAGGGACCATTGAGATCATCTAGGCTGACTTCCTGTATAACACTCCATAGAGCTTCCCAAAATAATTCCTAGAGCATTTTTTTTTTTTATAAAAAGTCTCATCTTATTTAAAAATTGAAGTTAAAGGATAGAGTGAGTGCCAACTTGGTGAGCGTGAGAAGTGGCTCAGGATAAAAGATGAAGCAAGAAGATGAGGGGAAGGAGGTGAGACTGAGGCAGCACATGGAACATTAAAGCTAAAGTCAGAGGATGAGGAAGGTGGATTGTGAGAAGATAGCCAGTTGTCAAAATCAGAGGAAGGAGGCTAGGAAAAAGGGAGAGGGAGGTGGCAGAAGACACTTGTCACAGGTCTGGCAGTGAGATTACAATCAAAATGAATGAACAAAACCAAGGGAATTCATAAACTGACCTAGACATATTCCCCCAAAATGTCAAACAGCTACATGAAAGAGGTGTGGAATGTGAAGTCTCATGTAGTGTAAGAGAAAAAATAGAAAGGAGAAGGAGTTGGAAGCAGCAGGGATAGGAAAGAACTTTGGGGACAATTCAGTGTAAGGAAGTGAGAGAAGGATAGATCATTAGGGGAGAAAGTGACTACCGAGTGAGTATCAGAAGGGGAAATGCTATTTTGCTTTGTTTTTAAATTAGAGTTTTTGGAACAAAGTGTGTGCGCTTCACTGTTATATCTGGCAAGCGTACATTCAAAATCATAGAAGATTAGGGTTGAAAGGAACCTCAGGAGGTCATTTAGTCCAACCCCTGCTCAAAGCAGGACTAACCCCAACTAAGGCCCGGTCTACACTTACCTTCCGGATTTGGTGGCAGTCGACGGAAGAGACACAAGTGACGTAAATCACTTGCGTATCTCCCGTCTACTTCATTGCATCTGCTCCGTGTGCTGTCCATACTGCGCTGCACCGAAGGGAACAGCGTTCCCTTTGATGCAGCGCTACACCACTTACTGGGGTGATTTTCCTGCGTTGATTGCTGGATCGACTGAGTGGGTCTACACAGACCGCTCAGTCGATCCAGAGCAATCAATCCGATGGTGGCGAATTTGCCGCCATCAGTGTAGACCAAGCCTATATCATCCTAGCCAGGGCTTTGTCAAGCTGCGATTTAAAAACCTCTAAGGATGGAGATTCCACAACCTCCCTAGGTAACCTCTTCCAGAGAAACAGCTTTTCCTAATATCCAATCTAGACTTCTTCAACTGCAACTTGAGACCATTGCTCCTTGTTCTGTCATCAGCCACCGCTGAGAACAGCCTAGGTCTGTCCACTTTGGAACCTTCAGGTAGTTCAAGGGGGCTATCAAATTTCCCCTCACTCTTCTCTTCTGCAGACAAAATAAGCCCAGTTCCCTCAACCTTTCCTCATAAGTCATGTGCCCCAGCCCCCCAATCACTTTCATTGCCCTCCACTGGACTAACTCCAATTTGTCCACATCCTATCGGGAGGGGAGGGGAACTGGACACAATACTCCAGACGTGGCCTCACCAGTGCTGAACAGAGGGGGAAAATCACTTCCCTCGATCTAGCTTTCTTGGCAACAAGGGCACATATCCAGCTTCTTGTCCACTGTAACCACCAGGTCCTTTTCTGTGGAACTGCTGCCTAGCCAATCAGTCTCCAGCCTGTAGCAGTGCATGGGATTCTTCCATCCTAAGTGCAACACTCTGCGCTTGTCCTTTTTGAACCTCATCAGATTTCCTTTGAGCCAATCCTCCATTTGTCTAGGTCACTCTGAATCCTAGACCTCCACCATATCGACCAATCCTCTCCCAGTTTAATGTCATCCATGAACTGCTAAGGGTGCAATCCATCGCATTATCCAGCTCATTAATGAAGAGGTTGAACAAAACCAGCCCCATTACTGACCCTGGGGTACTCTGCTTGATACTGGTTGCCATTAGACATCAAGCCATTGATCACTACTCATTGAGCCCAATGATCAGCCAGCTTTCTATCCACTTTATAGTCCATTCATTCAACCCTACTTCTTTAAATTGCTGGCAAGAATACTGTGGGAGACTGTTTCAAAAGCTTTGCTAAAATCAAGGTATATTACGTCCACCACTTTCCCAACATTCACAAAACCAGTCATCTCATCATAGAAGGCAATCAGGTTGGTCAGCCATGACTTGCCCTTGATGAATCCATTCTGACTGTTCTTGATCACTTTCCTGTCCTCCAAGTGCTTCAAAATGGATTCCTTGACGACCTGCTGTATGACTTTTCTTGGGAGTGAGGTGAGACTGACTGGTTTGTAGTTCCCCAGATCCTCCTCCTCCTTTTTAAAAGATGGGCACTGTATTTGCCTTTTTCCAATCATTCGGGACTTCACCTGATCACCATGAGTTTTCAAAGATAATGGCCAATGGCTTTGCAGTCACATCAACCAACTCCCTCAGCACCCTCGGCTGCATTGCATCTGGCCCATGAACTTGTGCATGTCCATATTTTCTAAATAGTCCTTAACCTGTTCTTTCACTACTGAGGGCTGCTCATCTGTTCCCCATACCGTGCTTCCCAGAACAGTAGCCTGGGAGATGACCTTATCTGTGAAGAAAGAAGGAAAAAAAGCACTGAGTATTTCAGCTTTTTTCACATAATCTCCCCCCATTTTCCTCCCCCATTCAGTAAGGAACCCACACTTTCCCTGACTTTCTTCTTGTTAACATACCTGTAGAAACCCTTCTTATTGCCCTTCACATCTCTTGCTGGCTGCCACTCCCATTGTGCCTTCCTGATTTCATTCCTGCATGCTCGAGCAGTATTTTTATACTCTTCCCTAATCATCTGTCCAAGCTTACGCTTCTTGCAAGCTTCCTTTTTGTGTTTAAGCTCACTGAAGATTTCTCTGTTAAGCCAAGCTGGCCGCCTGCCATATTTGCTATTCATTCTGCACATTGGGATAGTTTGTTCCTGTGCCCTCAATAAGGTTTCTTTAAAATACAGCCAGCTCTCCTGGACTTCTTTCCCCCTCATATTAGCCTCCCAGAGGATCCTGGCCATCAGTTCCCTGAGGGAGTCCAAGTCTGTTTTTCTAGTTCCCTGAGGGAGTCCAAGTCTGCTTTTCTGAAGTCGAGGGTCTATATTCTGCTGCTCTCCTTTCTTCCTTTTGTCAGGATCCTGAACTCAACCATCTCATGGTCACTCCTGCCCAGGTTGCCATCCACTTCTACTTCTCCTACCAATTCTTCCCTGTTTGTGAGCAGTACGTCAAGAGAAGCACAGCCCTTAGTTGGTTCCTCCAGCACTTGCACCAGGAAGTTGTTGTTCCCAACATTCTCCAAAAACTTCCTGGATTGTTTGTGCACTGCTATGTTGTTCTCCCAGCAGATTTCAGGGTGAATCAAGTCCCCCATGAGAACCAGGGCTGGTGTTCTTTAAAATTCCATTAGTTGTCTGAAGAAAGCCTCCTCTACTCATCCTCCTGGTAAGGTGGTCTATAGCAGACACCCACCTTTGTTGCTTGTCTCTAAACTTAACCCAGAGATTCTCAATAGGTTATTCTCCAGTTTCATACTGGAGTTCTGAGCAATCATACTGCTCTCTTACAAACAATGCAACTCCTCCACCCTTTCTCCCCTGCCTATCCTTCCTGAACAGTTTATACCCATCCAGTGCTCCAGTCATGTGAGCCCCCCCACCAAGTTTCTGTTATTCCAATCACATCATAGTTCCTTGACTGTGCCGGGACTTCCAATTCTTCTTGCTTGTTTCCCAGGCTTCATGTGTTTGTGTACAGGCACCTAAGATAACAAGCTGATTGCCCTACTTTCTCAATATGAATCAGGAAGCCTCCCCTGCTGCACCCTCCTCCTTGTGCTTCCTCCTGGTATCCCACTTCCCCACTTACTTCAGGGCTTAGGTCTCCATCTCCTGGTGAACCTAGTTTAAAGCCCTCTTCACTAGGTTAGCAAGCCTGTCTGCGAAGGTGCCTAAATATATTTAAACATCCGGCCCTTAGTGTCTCACATCATTTTATAATAAAAGTAAATTGACAAGTCAACCACATTATACATTTTAAAACTTTGGTCTTTAATTCAATCTTGAAAGCTAGATTTTGAAATGCCCAGTATTGAAAGGCAGTAAGTTCCAAAAAGGGAATGGCCTTGGTCTCAGAGGACTCATAAGATTCGTAAGGACTCTTTAGAGCTAAAATAACTGAAAATTGGCCATGAGGGAGCTTACGAAAGGATTTTATTAATGAAGAGTGGATTCTGAAGATATCTTTCCTAATATTTTATCACCATCAGAAATCTAGATGTCAGAATCCTGAAACTTTTGAGAACAGAATATTCATATAAGTATTTATTTTCTTTCAGTGGCTAATTAATGAGCTACACTGAGATGGACCAGTGTATAATACAGATATATACACTATATTATATTTGCTGTTTTTAATTTTCCTTACTTGATTTTATCAAGGAATTTTTTCAACACCCCCATTGCTCTTTATTATAATGCCTTGTAACCATGACATTGAAATATGTATCCATTTCGGATGTTTTGGTCTTCCGCTACATCTACACAATAGTTTATTATTGCTAGTAAGTGCTTGAGATGTGGGCATTGGACATGCAGCCAATGATTTTAGTTTATTATTCATTTATTGTGTGATGTTATAATTAACTAACTTGATAATTATCACTTCTAAATACTAATCAGTCTTATACCTTTATAGTCCTACAACTTAACTTTAGTTATGTATTAGGTATTTAAGTAAGAAAAGCTGAAGCACAATGCCTATAGGCTGAGGCCTGGAAGATTTTAGCTTACCTGCTTTAGACCTTAGAGATAACAAATGCTGACATAAGTAAGTGACCGAAAAATAACCCAATGCCCTAAAATTATGGAAGAAGATGTACCAAGGGGTAATATTGCAAAAAGTAGCCAGAAGATTAATTTTAAATCACAAACAAATGCTTTAAAGGCCTATTTGTCTCTCATATGCAGCTTAATCACAAGATACAAGTTATGTATCAACGTTAATGAGAATAAAGGGAACTATACACAACCTATAGAAAATGGGGTAACTAAGGTTTTAGGAATACCAGACCAATAAGAAAAAAGAGGGTTGACGCTTCCATGCACATGCGCATAACACAAGTAGAGTAGATTGGGAAAATTGAGCTTCCTAGGGGAAAACTCCAGCAGGGAACCAACCCTCTACTGATGATCACTCCATGAGGGACCCAGCAGATCCTAACACTATCTAGAAAGATGTGAGCATGTTTGTAACTATGGCTGGTTCATGGATAGATCTAGGAGTTGTATGTGCCGTGACATTTATAACTTTTTTGGTAACTTTTAATAAAATTGATACAAGATACTGGACCTTGTTCCTGTGATTGTGTGTGTTACTTGCCTATGGTTTCATGTGCTCCCATGAGCTCTAGATCTAAAACAGGCAGAGATAACCCTGTTGAACTTGAGAGTATAGCTGCCCAAGCTGAACCCTCGATGGTGTCATATCACATCACTAAAATTAACTTTAAATAAAAATAAAAGGCTACAGGCCAGACTCTGATCTCAGTTACCCTGGTGTAAATTTGAAGTCCATGAAGTTACTCTAGATTTTTACTGGTGTAACTGAGAGAAGAATTTGGCCCATTTATTTTGTGTAGAGAGACAAAAAGTACTGTTTTTTGCTTTATATTTTAAATAAATACAGAATTACATGGACTTAAAACATAAGATAAAAAGTAGGTCAGATTTTGAGCAACACACCTTCACACCGTTATTTGAACCTAAAACCCCAATAGATGCTTTGGAATTATTGTCACACTTTTATTATATTAAGCAAAATCTAGTGGATGGTGCCTTTGTTTTCAAAATAATAGCAAAATATTATCATCTATTCAGTTGTAGGTAGATAGGTGGAGCTTTGGGCAGTATTTAAAAAAATGTTTTTCATTCCTATCACTACTGGTTATTTGGATCATATGAATTCTTTATTACTGTGAAGACAGTTACACTGAATTCAATGGAACTACTCAGCCAGCGCTGCACCAGTAGTAAGTGTTTGCAGAATCTTGCACTCAGGATGTTTCCTATCTTTATCAACTGTATATAAAACAGATTTTATTATACGAAAATAATTTTTAAGACATTTTTCTGTAACTCAGACTCATAGACTTTAAGGCCAGAAGGGACCATCACGATCATCTAGTTTGACCTCCTGCACATTGCAGGCCATAGAACCCCTCCCACCTACACCTGCAATAGGACTAAAACCTCTGGCTGAGTTACTGAAGTCTTCGAATCTTGATTTAAAGACTTCAAGGTACAGCAAATGCAGCATTGACTCTAGTTTAAAGTGACCCATGCCCCATGCTGTAGAGGAAGGCAAAAAAACAAACCAACCCACGGAGAAAATTCCTTCCCGATCCCAAACATGGCAGTCAGCTTAGATCCTAAACATGTGGGCAAGATCCACCAGCCAGACATTGGGGAAAGAATTCTTTATGGTAACTCAGAGTTCTCCCCATTTTCTGTCCCATCTCAAGCTGTTGGCAATATCTGCTAATAGTAGTTGCAGATGGACCACATACCATTGTAGATAACCTCATCATACCATCTGCTCCATAAACTTGTAAAACTTGGTTTTGAAACAAGTTATATTTTTTGCCCACACTGCTCCCCTGGAAGGCTGTTCCAGAACTTCATTCTTTTGATGATTAGAATCCTTGGTCCAATTTCAAGCTTAAACTTGTTGATGGCCAGTTTATATCCATTTGTTCTTGTGCCAGCATTGGCTCTTAATATAAATAACTCCTTTCTCTCCCTCTGTTTATCCCTCTGATGTATTTATAGAGAGCAATCAGATCTCCCTTGAGCCTTCATTTTGTTAGACTAACCAAGATAAGCTCCTTAAGTCTCTTGTCATAAGGCGGGTTCTCCATTCCTCCGACCATCCTAGTGGCAATTTCTGCACCTGGTCCAGTTTGAATTAATTTTTCTTGAACATGAGAGACCAAAATCACATACAGTATTCCAGCTGAGGTCTCACTAGTGCTTTGTACAATGGTAATAATACTTCCCTGTCTCTGCTGGAAATACCTGACCTAATGCATTTTAGGATTGGATTAGCCTTTTTTCACGGCTGCACACCCAGGTCTTTCTCCTCCTCTGTGGGTTCCAACTGGTAAGTTCCCAGTTTATAGCAAAACTTCTTAAGTCCCACAGTGCATGACTTTGCACCGTTAAATTCATCCCATTTCCATTACTCCAGTTTTCAAGGTTGTCTAAATCTTGTATGATATTCTGTTCCTCCTGGGTATTGGTAATACTTCCCAACTTTGTATCATCCACACATTTTATTAGCACATTCCCACTTTTTGTGCCAAGGTCATTAATGAAAGCATTAAATAAGATTGGCCACAAGACTGATTCATGAGGAGCTCCCCTAGTGATCTCCCTCCAGCCTGACAGTTCACTTTTCAGCATGACCCGTTGCAGTCTCCCCATTAACCAGTTCCTCACCTGCCTTTCAATTCTTGTATTAATCCCCATCTTCTGAAGTTTCCCATGTGGAATTTCCATGTGGAACAGGTAAATACCTTCTTTACTGAAATCCAGGTAGATGAGATCTACTGCATTTCCTTTGTCTACAAAATTAGTGATATTCTCAAAGAAAGACTTCAGGTGGGTCTGGCATGATCTGCCTTTTGTAAAACAATGTTGTATTTTGTCCCAGTTACTGTTTCAATCTATGTCTTTAATTACTCTCTCTTTCAAGATTTGTTCTAAGACCTTGCATAAAATTGAGGTCAAACTAACAGGTTTGTAGTTTTCCAGATTACTTTTTTTCTGCTTTCTCAAATATAGGTACTCTATTTGCAATTCTCCAAGCATAGGTTACAACCCTTGAGTTTATGGATTCATTAAAAATCCTTGCTATTGCACTTGCAATTTCATGTGCCAGTTCCTTTAATATTCTTGGATGGAGATTATCCTGGGCCCCAGAGTTGGTCCCTTTAAATTGTTTGAGTTTGGCTTCCACCTTGGATGTGGTAATTTCTACTTCCATATCCTTGTTCACAGTAGCCACCCTGCCACTACCCCTGCCCCCAATCTCCTCATTATCCTAATTAAAAACAAGCAAAATATTTGTTTAGGTGTTAGGCTATACCTAGATTATAAGAACATAAGAATGGTCATACCGGGTCAGACTCATGATCCATCTAGCCCATTATCCTGTCTTCCAACAGTGGCCAATGCCAGTGCTTCACAGGGAATGAATAGAACAGCTAATCATTAAGTGATCCATTCCATCGGCCATTCCCAGCCTCTGTCAAATAGCAATCCTTGCCTATCCTGGCTAATAGCCATTGATGGACTTATCCTCCATGAACTTATCTAGTTCTTTTTTAAAACCCTGTTATAGTCTTGGCCTTCACAACATTCACTGGTTAGGAGTTGCACAGGTTGACTGCGTTATGTGAAGAAATCCTTCCTTTTGTTTATTTTAAAACTGCTGCCTTACACTTCCTGACTTCCAAGAGGGAGCTTTCCTTGCTGATCCATCCCTTCTTCCATTCCTTGTAGGCTTTCTGCTTTCTCTAAATAACTTTTTTGAGATGCTTATTTGTCCAGTTTGGTCTGCATGCCTTCCCTACGAGTTTTTCCCTTTTGCTTGGGACTCAAGCTCCAGATAATCTCTGCAATTCTGACTTAAATTCCAAGCCTCCTCCACATTCAGATCCTCGAGTTCTTCAGTCAGCTTCCTTTAACTAATTCCCTTAATTTTTTTTAAAGTTTGACTTCTGAAATTAAGGCCCTAGTTAAGACCTATTTTGTTTATCCTTCCATTTCGTTTAAATTCAGTTAAATTGTGATCACTCAAATCAAGGTTGTCTTCTAAAACCAGTTCTTCTATGAGGTTCTTACTACTTATCAACACTAAATATAAAACCAACCTCTTGTTGGTTTGGTGACTATTTAGTGAACAAATCTCTTGACTATCATATCCAGGAATATCTGGGCCATGCCATTATTAGCATTTGTCCTCCAACAAATCTCTGGGCAATTAAAGTCTGTCATAATCACACAATTTCCAGTAGCATTTAGGTTATTAAAAACATGAAAAGGATCTCTATCTATATCCAAATTGGATATGGGGTAGCAGACCCCAACTACTATCCCAGTGCAGCCTATTTTACTATTTTTACCCAAAGTGAGTTTGACCCAAACAGAGTCTGTTTCATCCGTTCCATCACTTATTTCTTTACAGTCTATCTCATCATTTATATACAATTCTACTCCAACACCTCTACATTTATTTCAGTCTCTCCTGAATAGCACAGACCTTTCAAAACCTGTATTCTAGTTATGGTTACTCCTCCGCCATATTTTCATTATTCCTATAATATCTGGTTTCATTTCCTGTACCAGAAATTCTTGTTCCTCCATTTTGTTACTCAGGCTCCTCACACTCATTTACACACATCTTTGTCGTTTCTGTATGGCCTCATCCAGATTCCTTGCTAGATTAGGACAGTCATTTTACTGCCAGTATTGCCTACCTGACTGTTCCTATCATTGGTACTATCTTTCCTTGGATAGCCCATTCTGCAACCCCCTCTTGTTCCTTTCTCTATTTCTGTGTACTCTCCTACTTGTTTTTCCTTCAATATTAGAGTCAGGCGTGGAGATTACAAGAGCATATCCCAATCATCTCCCCCAAAATTCCTAGTTTAAAGCTCTTTTAATCAATTATGCTAACCTGCATCCCATTAGGATGTTATCCTCTCTACTCAGGTGGAGTCCATCCCATGAGAACAGTCTTCTATCATGACCCTTTGATCAAACATCCCCAAACCCTCCTTATAGCACCACTGCCTGAGCTATCTATTGATCATCATAATCTTGTCTTGCCTTTGCTCTCCTTCTCTGGTGACAGTTCCCACTGAAGTTCATCTGAGCCTCTGTTACTTTAAGCGTCTTCTCCAGCCTGGTGTAATCTTCCATCCAAATACATATCTGTCAGGCAGAAGGATAAATTTTACTGTAAGTTGAGAGTACCTATAAAAATCAAACAAGATAGCTATAATAAACTCTGCCTTATTACTGTATGATTAAGTATGAAAAGTATCTAACCAGAATCAAGGAAAAGAAACATAAATAAAGAGATGAATAGTAACAAGGTGTTATTACTGGAGCTACCATTTTCCATTGCAGACCTGGTGCCAAGTCCCATTTATCTGAAAATAAATTCCTTGATTGGAGATTAATTTTAAGAGAGCTTTTAAAAGCTTCTAGCATAAAAGGAATTTGTTGCATATTTCATTATACTCTTTTCAAACTGTTTTGTCAAATCTTATCTCACTCAAAAAATTCTATTTTGAAATAGACCAGATATTGGTCCTTTTGGGGGGACAGTCTGGAAAGGACAGCTCTGACATAGGAGGGAAAGGTCTTGAAATAGACCCTGACATTGAACATAAGCATGGCCATACTGGGTCTGACGAATGGTCCATCTAGCGCAATATCCTGTCTTTCAACTGTGGCTGGTGCCAGATGCTTCAGAGGGAATGAACAGACCAGGGCAATTTATTGAATAATCCAACCTCTGTCATTCAGTCCCAGCTTCTGGCAATCTCAAAAGTTTGTCTCAAAAGTTTAGAGACAGCCAGAGACTGAGACACTGACTGTGTGATGGAAGAGTACTGACACAGGGGGGAAGAAGGGTATGATGGGTAAGAATCCTGCCATTGTTAACATGAATCCTGTTGCTGTGCGTGGAGGGATGTATAATGTAGGACAACCCACACTCTGTGTGTGTGTGTGTATAGAGAGCTCTGACATTGGATACAGGGGAGTGTGACATGGAGAGGAGCTATGACATAGGGGTGTGTGATGGTGGAGTGTGTGTGTGTGTGTGAGATGGAGTCCTGACACAGGGCTGTGTGTGGGGTGTGATGGAGGAGAGCCCTGCCATCTGGTGTGTGTGTGAAATGGAGGAGAGCCCTGCCACAGAGCTGAGTGTGGGGTGTGATGGAGGAGAGCCCTGCCATCAGGGGTGTGTGTGTGTCAGAGATGGAGCCGAGCCCTGACACAGAGCTGTGTGTGTGTGTGATGGAGGAGAGCCCTGACACAGGGCTCTGTGTGTGTGTGTATATGTGTGTGTGTGTGTGTGTGATGGAGGTGAGCGCTGCCATCGGGTGTGTGTGTGAGACGGAGGCGAGCCCTGACACAGGGCCGTGTGTGTGTGTGTGTGATGGAGGCGAGCCCTGCCATCGGGTGTGTGTGAGAGACGGAGCCGAGCCCTGACGCAGGGCCGTGTGTGTGTGTGTGTGTGATGGAGGCGAGCCCTGCCATCGTGTGTGTGTGCGTGTGTGTGTGTGCGTGTGTGTGTGATGGAGCCGAGCCCTGACACAGGGCTGTGTGTGTGTGTATATGTGTGTGTGTGTGTGTGATGGAGGTGAGCCCTGCCACCGGGTGTGTGTGAGAGACGGAGGCGAGCCCTGACGCAGGGCCGTGTGTGTGTGTGTGTGTGATGGAGCCGAGCCCTGACACGGCTGTGTGTGTGTGTGATGGAGGTGAGCCCTGCCATCAGGGGTGTGTGTGTGAGATGGAGCCGAGCCCTGACACAGGGCTCTGTGTGTGTGTGTATATGTGTGTGTGTGTGATGGAGGTGAGCGCTGCCATCGGGTGTGTGTGTGAGACGGAGGCGAGCCCTGACGCAGGGCCGTGTGTGTGTGTGTGTGTGTGTGTGTGATGGAGCCGAGCCCTGACACAGGGCTGTGTGTGTGTGTGATGGAGGTGAGCCCTGCCATCGGGTGTGTGTGAGAGACGGAGGCGAGCCCTGACGCAGGGCCGTGTGTGTGTGTGTGTGATGGAGGCGAGCCTACCGTCGAGGGTGGGTCTGATGGAGAGCCCTGACACTAGGCTGCGCGAGACAGCGTGAAGCCCGCTAGTGGCCGGCGGGGGTCGCCTGTGTGCTCGAGACTGAGCCCTCCCGTTCCAGGCTGAGGCGGGGGGGGGAGGGGTCTGCGGGGGGGTCGTGCCGGCGCCCCACCCGCATCCCCGAGCGCGTTCGGATATTACCGAGCTCGGGCAGCTCTTTTGCCCCACGGAGGCCTCTGTAGCGGCGCGTTGCCCCGGCGACCGGCTCCGCGCTGCTGGGGACGGCTCCGGCTCTCGGTCGTTGAGCGGGGGCTCCGCACTGCGCGGGGGCCTCGCCGAACGGGGAGCGCAGCCCGGCTCCTGGCAAAGCCGTCGGCCCCGCATCCCTCTCCCTGGTGACCCGCCAGGGGAGCGGGGCCTAAGCGCACCCGCCCCCATCTCCCCTCGGAGGAGCCGCAGCTCCCCTTTACGAGGAGGCGCCGCAGACAAGCGCGCCCCTGCACCCGGTCTCTCTGGGGGACCCCCCCAGGCTGCTGCCTCCTGGAGGTGAGGGGCCCCTGCCTGGAGCCGGGAGCTTCTGCGAGGAGGGGGAAGTCGAAGCCACCGCCCCCATCCCCGGGACACGCGGGTGGCGAGGCTGGGGCCCGCCGCTGCCCGAAGACGCCGGAGGAAGCGAGGCAGCCGGAGAAAGTTTCCGTCCAGGCGGCTGTGCCGGGCGCGGGGTGATGCTCACAGACAGGCAGCAGCGGGTCGCGCCGGTGCCGCATTGTGTTTGCTGAGGCCCCTCCTGGGTGGCGGGGGCTCAGCAGTTTCCTATGAGGAAGAGGCAATCTCTGCTCTACGCTCAAGTGCCTCGGTAGAAGGGGGCGTCGTGTGGGCTCGCTCTTACTCAGCGCAATGTGAGGCTTGGACGGACCCCGCTTTGCCGAGAGCTGTAGTTGTTACATGCATCCGATCATCCTCGCCTCCAAGATGGATTTTAGTCAGAACAATTTGTTTGGGTATATAGAAGACCTGCAGGAACTTACTATTATAGAAAGGCCCGTACGCAGGAGTTTAAAGGTATATAGACTTTAAAACCAGGGTGATGCTTTAAAATCCAGCTGGAATGATTTCAGTCTTGCATTTGTGCATAGGGAGCTGGACTGGTGGTCTTGTTTTTAAAAATTGGGCTGAAATTAACAGCCCTGAAATTTGTTTAATAGAGGCTTAATGTTTCTAGGTATAAACAAACTCTCAAACAGGGAAAAAATAGAAAAGCTTAGTTGATGTTTAAAGCAACTTTCATATGTGGTATGCTAATTATAAATAGGTATGAAATATTTATTATAAGAATAACTGTTAGAACAGTAGCTTATTAGAGCCACTAACATATTTCTGGCTAAAGATTTATCTGACTGAATTTGAAGCCTTAGTTGATATTTTAAGGATTAAATTAATATTAAGCATGTAATTATCTCTGGAGGTTGGGAGAAAGAGTTGTTATAAGATGATTACAACAAGGAAATAGTAAAGGTATTTTAAAATTATATTTTGTATTTCACACTTGACAGACACCAGAAGAAATAGAGAGATTGACAGTTGATGAAGAACTCAATGATATTGAAAGAGCTGTATATCTACTCAGGTAGGTCCTAAAATATTTTTATGAAATGTTGCTGTCCATATTGACAACATCTAGTTTTTATTTTAGTCCCCTATTCCTGTTATCTTGTGTTTTCTGTCTCTAACGTTTGTTGATTATATTCTTCTTACTTTGTTTGGATCATTGCAAATAGAGGCAAGATAAAATAGATCTGTTATCTTATCATTTTGTTAAACTGACACAAACTGGCATTGGATACGATACCCTTTTCGAACTACAAGTGTTTCTTTGCTGAGTGAGTTCCTGATATGGCCCTCACCAATAATGAGTTGTACTTCATCTTTTTTTTGCCCTGCAATTGGTTTTGCAAGATTCACTGTTGGTATTAATAAGAGCAATCCATGACTAATTTCATATTCATTCTATGGCATGAGCAATGATTATGCAGACATAAAACAGAGCTGTTTGAATTTATTGCATGATACTGGTCACTATGAAGAAGGGAACTGTTTGAGAGAACAGTCTTGCAGTTGAATGTTTAACCATGCTCTTGTTTCTGATTTTGCCCTCTTGGAGGTCCGTAAAATGTCTAGTTACTATTGCTTAATTGTTTTAAATTATAATTGTTTCAAACTCTACTGCAGATGTCATCTTGGAGGGGATAAGTGTTCTAAAGGATTTTGATTTGAATATATTCTTTTATACAATACTCAATAATTTGAGAGCCAGCTGCAAGCTTCCTCCCAATTTGTCTATCTGCTATTTTTAGTGTTCTCTGAAGCCATACTTGTCTTCAAATGTTTCTGTATGTTTTCCCTAATTTTTTTTGGTCTGGTCTGTTTAGCAGTATAGGTAGGCCAGCAGTTTTGTCCACCTGCTATACTTTTGGTAATAAATTTTAGCTATGGCTATTATTTTGAATTTTGAATGGTCTGATCTTGTAACTTTTACTAATGCAATTAGGTCTGTCCTTATATGGGTAGACCTATTGACTCCAACAGAAGCCTAAGAGAATAGGGATCAGAGCTTTAGTTTCTAGTCCATTATCTTATAACAATCAGCAGTCTTTTTTTTTTCTGCATGATGGCAACTTTTTATCTTCCTTTCCTGATTAAAGATCATGTTTCCAACAATATGTCGATATTGGAGCACTGTTTGGCTAAAGTATAAGAAAGAGGCTTGTCTTGATATCTTTCACTTTACTAATTGCTTTTCAACCTGGCCTTGGACTCTTCTTGATTGTCTCATCTCCTTTCTCTGTGACCTGCACAGCTGTTCCACGGACATGCATTCTTTGCCTGGCATGTTTGTCTAAGGGTAGTCCTCATATTGTAACTTTCATCTCTACTTGATAAGCTTTTTATGAGATGGTGTCTCATTGTGATAAAACTGTCTGGGTATATATGTTAATCCAGTAGAGGCTTTGGCCAGTTGATAGCATGGAGGACATTTCTCCTCTTGTGCTGGGAGGGCTATCAGTGGAAAAAAGGGAGCTGGAATGGCATCCTGCCAAATAGCAGAAGTGGTATCCTCTTTATATCACACAATGGTGTATCTTTGTCTCCAGTATTCTTATGTATTATATTGCATTGCCCCCCATCTATTCCTCTTTGCCAGTTATGTCATCTTCTCATATACATGTCTATGTATCTTCTTCCATGCTGGCCCTTGTGCATAGGCACTGATACCTATGAAAAAATAGTCAAGTTAGTGATGACTGGGTTGAGTGCCAGATGGAGATAGTTAATGCTTTATCTATTTATAATTTAAGAAATCCTATTTTTTTATATATATATATATATATATATAAAAGCATATTTTATATTATGTTTGTATCCCTCTTGCCCTATCTTTCCTATTGTCACTTATTTTCTTAGGGCCCTGATCCTGCAAACACATACATGGATGCTTAACTTTACTAAAGTAAGTAGACCTTAGCTCTTAAAATAGTAATGTGTTTGTATAACACCTAGCAGAGTAGGGCCCCAATCCTGTCTGAAGCCTTTAGATGCTACAGCAATATAAATATTCAATAATAATAAAAAGTGACAGTCCTAACTGAATCATCACATTACAACATCTCTTAGTCTCTTAAAACAAAGCAAACAAATAAAACCTCATACCACCACCATGGGTGGTTTATATGTGTGACTTTTTATATATTTTCCTAGATGCTAATGTCATTTTTGGTGTGTGCTTAGCTTTTCAAAGTTATTTTTCTCAAGTCTCTTGCTACTGAATAACTAGTCTGCAGTTAGATTATGTCACCTTTCTTGTGAAGAATAGTAGTAATATTTTAGTAGTCTGAGAATTTTTTATGCATGAATTGCTTTATTTTCTGCTATTGAATTCCCCCACCCCTCCATACACTGTCTATGATGATGTCTTAATTCTTCAGTTTTCTTATCATTCTCATCAGTCAGTGCCTATTTTTCAGCTCTTGCTTTACTTACTCTCTTCATATTTTAGGCAGAACTGATAGAGGCAACATTAATTCAGATTTGAGGTGCAGTACTGATGATGGGCTGTAAGGGGCAGGATTGATTTTTGGGGCAGAATTAATTGCTAGACAAGGAGCATGGGCAGATGTGTGAGTGGGTGTTTCATTACCCACACGATTTATTTTCAGATCACTTTAAGCACGGATTGTGTGTGTGTGTGTACAGTGCATTATAGGCTGGAGCACTAATTCCTGACTGGAGCCTCTTCGTGCTACTGCAGTTCAAATTACACTGATCTGCTTGTGGTGGTTACTTTCATGAGGATGTTGTTTTATTTTAATTACAGATTGATCACTGCCTGTGTACAGATTTTTTTGTTTGCTGACTCCAACAGTGCTGGTTTTTTGTGACTTTGATTGTCTTGTGTACTTTGATTCTATACAGGAAAATGTGTGCTCTAAAATTTTATTTATATATATAAATATATATAAAATAAAATATATAATTTTTTTGCAGGTAAATCCCTCACTACCCAAGTGACTTTTGAGAACAGTCAATTTTCGACAAATGAAATTCTGATGTTAAGGGGATATTTTAGAATTTCAGGTAATCGTGGGTTTGGAGAATCGGGTTTGAATAACTAACTGGTGGTACTTGTATTTTTAGAGTGGTAATTGAAAGGAAGCAAGGTCTGGTGGAATGACCATGTGGCTCCAGATCTGGAAGTCATTAACTGTAATAACATCTGACACTGGTTCCTTTTGTGACCTTGGGCAAGTCATTTAATTCCTCAGTCTGTTTCCAGACCTGTAAAATGGGGAAAACAATACTCTGTCTCACAGAGGCATTGGCAGCTAAGAAACATCCTTACATACTTTGAAAAATACTGTAATTTATTCCTTTGGGGTATAATGTCAATAGCAAAATGATGATGATAATTATTTATTACTTGCATTATTGTAGTAGCTAAGAGCCCTAGACATGGACCAAGACCCCATTGTGCTAGGTGCTGTACAAACACAGAACAAAAAGACTGCCCCGGCCCTAAGGAGCTTACAAACTAAGTATAAGACAAGAGACAACATTAATTTGACTGCCATATTTGGGGGGACAAAATGTTTGCACACACATACTGCACACACACACGTGCACACTGAAGCCCGTTCCCTTGGCTCATTGGCTCTTTCCCCCTGCCTGGAGTAGTACCTGGACTGCTGGTGCTGGGGAGAAGGGATGGGCCGGTTTAATAAGGGAGACTCAGGCTACATCTTTACAGACGGTGGCAAGTGTCAGATCGATGTCTCTGGATCGACTGAATGGCCTGTGTAGACCCGCTCAGTCGATCCAGAAATCAATGTAGGAAAACCACCTCCGTAAGTGGTGCAGCGTGGTGTGGACGGCACGCAGAACAGGCGCAGTGAAGTTGACAGGAGATACGCATTTTTTTATGTCACTTGTGTATCTCCCGTCGACTGCCTCCGAATCCGGAAGGTAAGTGTAGACCAGGCCTCAGCTGCTGCTGCTGGTCCCTCTGGCAGTGGCTGCTGCAGCTTTGTCACTGCTCAGGTGGTGCTGTGGCCCCTCCCTGCTGGGGCTGCTGCTGCTGCCTAGGGGACACCACATGCTGGGTTTCTGCTTCCACCCCCTATTTCTGTACCCCCTTCTCTTCCTCATCGCCTCTCCTTTCCTCTCCCCACTGTCCCCTGCTCCATCCCACCTCCTTCTTCTCCCCACTGTCCCCTGCCCCATTCATTATACAGGAAATAGGTGGGCACTAAGACCCAGCAAGTGGCAGGGATTGGAGCACAGGAGAACATCTGATCAATCCCACCCCCTCAGCTCCCTGTGAGCCTAAATGTGCTGGGACAGGCAGCATGGGAAGGACAGCCTTCCTCCCCCCTGCAGGCCTAGCAGAGCAAGCCCTGCAGGGCAGCTTGGTGCTTGCAGAGATCAGGGGAGGGAAGTGGCACCTGACTCAGCATGACACCCCCTCCCACACCTCGTCTCTGTTTGGGGAGGCAGTGCCCCCCAACGCCCCCAAATTATGCCCATGAGCAGATGATATGGATGGACAAGGGAATCCAGCTAGGCAATGAGACTGTACTCGTCAGCATTATATGTCGTGATGGATTATGACTGTTAAAAAGTACATTTTGTGTGTTGCAAAGATATTTGATTTGGTACTGGGATGGTATCAATCACTGGCATGCACACTATTCTGTGATTATTTTTTGAAGCCGCCTGTGATAAATTTCCCTAATGGTCTTACATTACAGCATGTATAGTATTGTATTCAGCTGCTCTGGTTTGTTTCTTTATGCTTGCTTATTTCTGAAAGCTTCCAGGATTTGCCATTTCTGTTGTATTCAAAACAACAGAGGAATAATGTGTTACTGAGTTAGAAGGTACAATTATTCACCCTTTTGGGAACATACTTTGTAGTAGGAGGCATCTTGTCTCACAGTTTAAAAAAAAATCCCTATATTTTAGCAAAGCATTTAACACAGAAGATTATTTGTAGACTAAGTAAAACCTTGTATAGGTGTGAAAGAATGCAACTCTTACAACCTTGGCATGTTTATATAAGCACAATAACTGCAGAAACATTACTTTATCGCAGATATCTTAGATCAACTAGTGTAGCTGCAAATTTTAGTGAACTTTTATAAACATATATAGTTGCTAACCTCAAACATTCAAAAATCATGAGATTTTAAAAATAATAAATCTCGGGTTTTTTGTTTACCTTTTGGCTTTTCAGCCTTTAGGGCTCATGTTTTAAAGATTTCCTCTGCAATTGTGAGGTCTAGCACCTTACTTTTTGTTTTAAATGAGAGCTGAGATTCCCATGTAAGTGTACAACTCCAGAAGCTGGAGCTCTAATATAAACTCATATATTGCAGGACTTGCAATGAAATCATGAGAGCTGATAAAACTGCTTCAAACCATAGAATTTCACATTTTGTAGGTTTGGTGTCTACACAGGATTTTGAAATATCCAACTGTTGGATTTAGCAGTGTAACAAAATAGTCTCTTATCTACATCATTAAGCTGCAAATATTAACATTAAAAAGAAGACCTTTCTCTTCACTCTTCTATTATGTTCTTAGCTATGCATGTGATTGAAGCCTAACAGCTTTTTGTTTGTATTTTGTAAACCGCTGTTTAAATTATATCAAAGTTGCACTGTTGAGCCATTTATTTGGATGCATAAATTGGTTGTCTAACATTGGTTATTTTGCAAATGAATTCAATGATTGGAAGTTAGTGAAAGAAAACATCCAAAAAGAGAACTTTTTTTTCTGCGTTAGTGCAAAGTAGCTTTTCATTAAATTCAGATCTGTGAAAATATTATCTGTGTGTATATTGACTACTTTAAAATAGTTTAAAGCAACAAATGAGTCTGTAAAAGTCAAAGTGAATTAAATGTTTGTCATATCTGAATTTGAAAGGTAATTGAGAGTGACTCCTCTAATCTACACAGAGTGGAGGGTAGCTCGATGCTCCTGAAAAGTTTCTAAATCCTGAGGAGAGGGAAGAGGTAAAACTGTTGCAGACTCCCTCTGCTCTCACAGACATTGGATGGCCTTCTGTAGAATCAGGAATTGGTGAGATGGAGTGGGGGAAGATGGGGCAGCAGCTGCTCTTTATACCACTATCATCCTTGAGAGAGACAAGCTTTCCGGGTTTGAGAGAGAAAATAACTTTAAATAAAAAAATTAATGCCGCAGGGACATCATTAGCCAACGATATGGCTGTTCCCTCAGAGGAAGACTTAAGCAAATAACATATTGTATGGAAGGTAGAAAAAGAACTTGGCACCTAGATACCACTGTGAGAGGAGCACTAGAAATGCACACAATTCTGTGAAGTTATTTCAGAAATAACATTTTAAGTGGCATTCTAAACTGAGATTTCAGAGCTTTTTCAACACATACTCACTTTCCCATATCAGGCTTTAGATGGAACTTGCCAGTCTGAGACCTAGCCAATATGTTCTTCGGTATATAGCCTTACCAGTCTTTGGAAATATGGGACTACTAAGTCTAATGTCTCAATTTATTAAAACTTGCTTTCTCATGGCTACCAGAGTTTATGAAATTGCTGCTATCTCCATAAATAACTCTGCTGTATCTTCCATAAGAAGATCATTTTAAGAACACACCTTTATTTGCCGTTGAATGCTATCTTGGAGGTACAAGGAGTAATTTTAAATTGTGTGGAATGCCAATTTTATTTCCTCACAATACTAAAAATATTTAGTCTGGAGAAACAAGAAATGATCGGCCAGTTCTTACTAATTGTCTGTCTCATTGACGATTCAGAGATGTGACTCCCATTCTTCTAGTCACATGGGGTCTTTTACATATCTTAGGGGACACTATGATTAAAATCAAGCAAAATAATCACAATTAACAACCATGGTTCTTTTATTATTATTAAAGAAAGGAAAACAAAGCATTAAATGATAGAACACAACGATGAACTAGTTACTTCTGTTATAGTCTCTATATAATTTATGTGCTTCTCTTTGGAGAGTTTTTCACATGGATTACATCTTTGAGAGTGGGCCTGCTTTTGGTGGGGCACTTCTTTCTTGGTAAATTGAAATCAAGATCTTATTATCCAAAATTATTGAGAGTCCACTCTTAGTATCTCATAAATAATATGGATGTTTATACAGAAACAAAATAATTGTTTAAGGACAGGTGTATCCTGTTGGTTAATTATTAATAACCAGAGAATTTATACGTGGGCAAGGTAAGCAATCTTAACTAAATCTTGTGAAATTGAAGTAAATATTTAAATCATTTACATTAGAAGACTTAATTTAAGGAGCTGTCTTAGGAAAGACCAATTAATGAAGAGTCTTAAATCAAATTAAATCTCACTATTTTTTTGTTTACCAGTGTTTAACCCCATCTCCTCTCATGTTTAGTCCCTCTGTGCTAGCCTGGCATACAGGTCTAACCATTCAGTGATTAACAAAGTTAATATTGCACACTGTCTGGATTGGCTCACAACTGTCTCAGGGCAGACTGTCAGAAACAGGGTAGATACACCAAAATGGTGGTGTGTTCTAAAGTAGGTATCATTAAGTCAGTAACAAATGTGAGCTCTTGGATCAGTATACCAGTCTTACCATGGAGTTACAGTTAGTCCGCTTAGACCCTCCATCCTATCTTGTCATCCAGACAAACTTTTCTTTGTGATAAAAGGACTTAAACAAAAAATCACATCCCATCTAGGTTTCTCCCAGTCCCAAGAGACTAGTCACTTACCCCAGATCAACTGGTACTCCAGATCTTACACCAAAGACAACACTGGCAGTCAATTCTATAGTAAGCTAACTAAGGATTTATTAGCTAAGAAGAGGAAATGAGAGTTATTGAGAGGATAAAGCAGGTAAAATATACGTACAGGTGAATCACAGCTTGTAATTCCAAATGATGCTGTAATAAACTACCAATTTCCCAAAAGTCTTTTCAGTGTATGCAGATTGTCTTTAGTACCCAGCCTTGCATCTGGTACATTTCCCTGTAAGAGTCCAAACAGTTCAGAGATGAAGGATCTTTCTTTGAATATTTTCTTATAGCTTCTTCTCACAGAAAACAAGCTGACGGTTTCTCTATCCACATGGATTTTTCCTTTGATAATGGTGAGTGAGAAATGCACTTTGAGTCTCTGACCTCTCGTCATCACGCACAATGGCAATTTTGCTTTGGAATTAGCATTTTTTCTGATAAAGTCCTTCATTAGCATTCCACAAGGCTTCTTTGATGAGTTATTTAGTTACGGGGTATTTACAATGTAAATGTTTGCTATTACATTATGGCACAACATAGATAAGTAAAACCAGTGCATGTAGCATCCTATTAGTTTTATGAAGTTTAGAACACCTAAATCACTTGTACATTTAATAATCACTTTGATCTATACTAATACACAAGTGAATTGGCCTGAATACACTCTAGCATGAACTGGTCCGCCAGCATCACAAATACTTTAAATTATGTCAGCATTTCCATATTCCAGTAAAATCACTACTGAGTTTTTCAATCTAATCCCTTGGCAGTATTTTAGTTAACTTCCTCTCATGAATCAATGTTGAAGTCTTTGAAGGTCGTCTTTATGATGCTTTCTTCTTGAGTCTTCGTTTTTCGTAGCTATTTGTTGCAGCTGGCTTGTAGAATTAGACAGGATATGTTGTGTTGAGTGCTGTGTGTTTGAGCAAGGTAGCAGAAAGTGTGAATCTTGGTGCTAACTTGAGAGTTTTTATCCTCTTCTCTGTTCTATTTTTGTGAAATGTAGGAAAACACACCTCTTCCAAACTCGTTGGCTGTATGCCTTCAGGAACTGGTTTTGGTGGCACCTTCAGCTCCTAAGTATGCAGTCTGAATACTGAATATGGAACACACTTCTAACTGGCTATGTCCTTCAGTGGTGGGAAAGTATCCAATAACTTTTAAAATTAGTTTTACCTCTTTTTTGTATTCATTCTCTTTTCTGAGATATTCCTTCAATTTTATTAATATTGAAAAGTATTGAAATTCTGACTTCAAATCATCCAAACACTCCGTTTTTTTAGATAAGTTTTTCGTTCTCAAAACATTCTCTTTAAAACACAGTAATTCTTAAGGAGGATCTTTATTTAAATAGTTGTTAAAGAAATTGGATTTTTTATAATTTTTGGAGAGATGATGACTCTTTTCTTCCTGAGTGGGGTGAGGGTGTTTTTTGAGCTCTGCCAGTAATTAACATAAATTCATATAAATTAATTTCTCCATTAATATAAATATTCTATACGTAAATGTTCCCCTACCTTTAGTAATCAGCTGAGCAAGGTCATTAGATTTCAGGTTGCTACATAAAATATTTTTACCATTTACATAGTTCTAGCTCAGGAAACCACATTAGATGTTTTGAATTTAGTTAAAATACTTGCATATATGCCTTTCAAAGCATAGTTTGCTATTTCAACATTTAACATTAAAAAATAAACCAAGGTTTTCAACAAAACATTTCCCAGCTACATGTTTTTCTCTGAAGTTTAAAGGTTAAAGCAGAGGCTTTTCTTCAAAGAGAGGGTTGGTAGAGCCCACTTTATGACCTAGATTTATGACTTTGATAAGACATCCCTACATTCCTTTGGAATATCCTGCATAAAGAACATCTTCACACTCTTTCATATGATCAGGTCTTCACAAAAACATTTTACTTTACAAAGTTTGTTTTCTTGAGATAAGGATTATATCTATACCAAACTCTGGTATCTGATTCAAAAGGGGGGTGTTCGGGTCCTGATGAAACACTGTCCTGTTTTTTACCTTTTGACCCAAGATTGTATTTATTATAGCAGCTAAACCTATATTAAATAGTTTGTTCAAAGCATAAATTTTAATAACTAATTCATCTTTTAAAACCTGGTATAAAAAGAAATACTATAAAAGCTAAAGCAAAATAAAGTTACAAACTGCATTTTAGAGTTTGGTAGATTAGCTTGGACATTTTATAACTAATAAAAATGAATGCAGGTATTGTTATATTTTTCAAGCATTCTGGCTATATGTAGTTGTAGCTTTAGCTTAATATTCAACAAATCTAGTCCAACGCCCTGCTTTGTGCAGGAGGTTGGACAAGATGGCCTGCCGAGGTCCTTCCAACCCTAATATTCTATGGTTCTATGAAAGGTGCATGCAAGCGTAATGCTCTAACATTAATAAATACATAAATAATAATTTTTTGTTAATATCAGTTTTGAATCAATATTGAGGTGTCTCCATTACGTAACTCCTTCTACAACACAGAGGAGAATAGAATGCAGGTATTAGAGGAGAATAGAATGCAGGTATTAGAGGAGAAAAAATGGTTCTTACAATGCATATGAGTCATAGTAAGACAAAGAGTGAAAAAAAGAACAAAAGACTGTTTGAGTGTTTCTAATAGTTCTCTCTGGGCTCGTTTACACTGCTTTGCAGTGTGGGCTACAAGAGTGTGCATTTTAGAGTGCAGCAAAGTGTTATGATCTAACTGGCTATGTGGGCGCTCCTTGTTCAAACTAAAAGGTAAGAACATAAGAATGGCCATACTGGGTCAGACCAATGGTCTGTCCTGTCTTCTGACAGTGGCTAATCCCAGGTACTTCAGAGGGAATGACCAGAACAGGGCAATTATTGAGTGATCCAACTCCTGTTGTCCATTCCCAGCTTGTGGAAGTGAGAGGCTAGCAAACACCCAGAGCCTAGGGTTACATTCCTGACCATCTTGACTAATAGCAATTGATGGACCTGTCATTGAAGTACCTACTTCTTATTAATGTTGTCCTCTTTCAAACAAGATTACGTTAATGCGAAGTAGTCCTCATTGTGGCACAGTGTAAATATAGCTAAGATACATGTCTCCTATTCATAAAAGTAAAAGCTACATTTTATTAGCTCAAGCTAGCATTTTAGACTGAGAGGAAACATACTTAATATTTCATGTATACATTTCATGGACTCTTGAGGCTGCAGGTATTTTTTTTAAATATAATTTATATTTATTATGTTGTATGTCTGTCTTGCTTCTTAGCTACTGTTCTGTTCACATCAATGATTTTGCTTTTTGTCAAATGTACCGTATCAAGGGTTAATATTAACAAGGATTTTAAAAATTACACACAGTGTAAAAACTGTTTGGATCTAGACAATGGTTGTACCAGGAAAAGTTTACTCGAGTTCTTAACGTTCGACAATTGTGTTTTCTGAGTAAACAACTGTAGAGTGCAGCTTAGCTGAGTTGTTGCTTGTCATTCAGACCAATTCTCAGTAAGAACAAATAAAATTACTATGCTTTTCTCAACTTATTAAGCATTGCTGAAAATATTTTGCTCATTTGCCCCATAAGTGCTAATGGATTTATAATGCACACTCTTCACCTAACTGACTGTATGGACACACAATAAATACTGTTTCTTAGTCATTGCATCACTGCAAAATAATTAGAAAACATGCCTTATAATGATAGACTCAAGGAGCTCAATCTGTTTAGTTTAGCAAAAAGAAGGTTAAGGGGTTACTTGATCACAGTCTCTAAATACCTACATGGGGAACAAATATTTGATAATGGGCTCTTCAGTCTAGCAAAGAAAGGTATAATACAATCCAATGGCTGGAAGTTGTAGCTAAACAAATTCAGACTGGAAATCGGGTATATATGTTTTTAATGGTGAGAATAATCAATCATTGGAACAATTTAACAAAGATCATGGATTCTCCATCATTGACAATTTTTAAATCAAGATCGGATGTTTTTCTAAAAGATATACTCTAGGAATTATTTTGGTGAAGTTCTATGATCTATGCTATACTTGAAGTCGGACTAAATGATCACAAGGGTCCCTTCTCACTTTAGAATCTGTGAAAACCATACCTTGTGTTCATAGCAACATAGTACAATGTGGATTTAATCCTAGAATTAAAAAGTAATATTGTATAATGCTCTTTGTTCATCTCTAACACTTAGTATTCTTACTAGCTAGAGGACGTGGAATGTCAGATTCAAGCCTGATGAAAATTAATTCCAGTGAATGGAGTTATACCTGCTTACAGCAGGTCTGGATCCAGGATATAAAGGTAGGATGACTAGGTATCTTGGAACAAAATTTCCAGTTTTGTTCTTCAGTCTAGCTAGGAAGGTGTGTAGACTTTTTTCTTTCACTTTCTTTTCTTTGAGTTATGTAATCTTAGGTGCCCATCACTATGGAGTCTAAATACTGTAACTTTAAAAAACTAAGGCGCATTGACTGCACCCTTAGAGGGCTGTAATCTCATTCTCTCCTTTCCCAGCTAATCTTTTTGGGGGTACAGGGAAGGAGAGGCGTTATTTATCCATCTTTCTTCTCTCCTCTCCTCTCTCATTCATGTGCTCCATCTTGTCTCATGCTAATTCAGGTAGACCACTTGTTCTGTAAACTTTGTCATACAAATTGGTCTGTGTAGCCAGTTTTCTTTCAGTGAAGCCTGTTTCTCATTTACTTTTGAAAGCAAGCTATCCATCTCAGAATAGTATGTTGCCCAGACTTTTTTCCAGTCCTCTTTACTCAGAAGCATGTCATAAAGATTGTGGTTTTTTTGTTTTTGTTTATTTACTAGTAGAGATACACTAAAACTTTGAGAGGAAAAAACTATAGCAGCTGCAAATTTAGCAAGTACTCATTTCTAGTACAAGTTAAAATTATTGTTTGGTCCTTTTCATGTTGGAAAGAGAGAGAGTGAGCATTAGTTTACTATAAACATCTAGCCTGGGTGTACTTGGACTAATGATGATGTAATTATGACATTCCCCATCCTGTGATCTGGACTGGTGTGTAGCTGTGTTATCCTGTTTCCTCACCCCTGGGCCCCAACTTATTCCACTTTGCTGTATGAACCCCCCATTCCTGGGTCAGCCTACACCCAGCCTCCTGCGAGTAGTCAGTCCCTCACCCAGTGAAGAAGCGCTTCTGGCCAGCTGCTTATGGGATGGACTCCCAGCAAACACTCTCAGCCCCAGATGCAACCCCGGGAACTGCCATTTTGCAGGGTTCAATGCAATACACTGTACACTGCAAGTTCATTTACATTTGTCCATCAATTTATCAAAGAAATTGATATGCACCAGCTGTGTCACTCCAAGCGAAGTCTTTACACGCTCAGTCCACATTAATTGTTTAGATAAAACAAACAAGTTTATTGACTACAGCAAGATTTTAAGTGAATATAAATCAGATTCATATAAATCAAGAGATTAACGATGCATCAAGGAGTTGATCACAATCAACTAAAAGGTAACTCTCATCCTAAAATAAGATTAATATTTCAATAGCTTTTCAGTCTGTCATATTAGCTTACCCACGGCTGTGATGCCTTTAGCAACCAGGTTCCCTCCCTGTGGGTAGTTGTCAGTCCTTGAAGTTGCTTAGAAGATGGATTCCAATGGGGAGCCCTGAAACAAAGATGCCTCTTTCTTTTAACAAGTTTCCTTGACCCCCTGGGGTCAGGTGATCAGCCATGTCCGACAATGGACATGATTTCTTCCACTTGAGCCAAAGTGCTCAAAGGTGCTTAGGCCAGTCTATTGTTCCTGTATGCATGCCTTTTAGGGTGTGTACCTTCAGCTTGGTGTTTGTCTGTATCTATTCAAGCCATGTGAGACACACATTTGGGGATATGACAGAGCAGAGTTTCATATCTATACATATGTATGACATTGCAGGAAACATGCTACCATAACAATAATGTTCAGTATGTCATGAGCATTCAAAAAACCCCTTACATGACATACTTTGCATCAGACAATACACAGTTCCACTATAAGGGTGAACATGAATGATACACAAATCACACTATATGGGTGTACATGGGGTACAGTGTGTCACATTAATACCTGTTGTGTCTCCTTGAGAGATTATAGGACAAGTTCAAGAAGCAGGCCACTCCAGCTAGTGGCTTTAGATCTAATCATTCTATATGTCACCTGAATATTAACTGAGAAACAGTCATATTTTTTTCCCGAGGAAAATCTGCAAGCAAGCATAGATGCTACACCTTTACCATCAATAGTTCTGGCATATTGGATAGTTTTAAGTTGACCTTTCCCAGAGTTTTCTGTTGTGGATTTAACCTTGTCAGAGAAATAAACTCCAGTTCAGATTCTTTTTCAGGAAATAAAGAGAACTCCGTCGGTGCATCTTAAAAACCCACCTTGTCAAGATAGAAAAAAAGTAATGTAAAAATACTTCAAATGTTTAAATCTAGAGGATGTACCTAGAAAGAGTTCAAAGAATCTGGTTTATGGAAAAAAACCGTATCTCCTGGTGTGTATTCAGTTCACTTAAGCAAACATCCCTCTAAGAGAGACACAAATGCCACAATATGGGAAATATGTAAATACTTCTGTTAAAAGCTCTGATGCAATATCTTATATTTACAGTGAAAATAATGTCACTGTTTTTAAAAGCACTTTTATACTTTGTACTATACATTTCTATACTGACTTCTACCTGAGCATCTCACTATGGTTGACAAACAATGTGTAAAGACTCCCAACATCTCTATGATCTAGGAAAGCTTTGTCCCCATTTGACAGCGAAACTGTCCCATTCTTTGGAATGGGAATTAGAATTTGCCATTAAAGCTTTCAAAGGCTCCTGCATGTGCTAACTACTAGGTTTTCATAGCTATTATAAAATAGTTATAGGAACTGAGAGATTCCCTCTAATTCTTTAAAGAGAGAAACTCCATGTTCAAGATTTGGTTGTAATTACTAGTTGACTCTTCCAAGTTTTTTAAGAAATCCAGCTCAGTAGCTTGGAGAACCCAAATGGGCATTCATGACCTGTTAAGAGTCACCCTGTGGGCTTTGTTTCTGGCTCAGAAGAACCATGGGAGATTTCTTTTTGATAACATTCTTTTAGCCTTTTCATATTTTTTTTTCTAAAAATCATTCACACAGAGGTTGATTTAAAAAAGAAGCCTCCTGAAAATGTATAAACAGGGGAAAACATTTAGTAATCTCATTATTAAAGGTATTATGTATCAAAATAGTTTTGTTGTGTGGGATAATAATGGGTGCCATCTGAATTGTGTGTGGTAAAATTGAGTTTAAATGTTTCTGATTTTTATTATTGTTATACAGTGGCGCGACAAGGATTAAGCCTCACATGTCACTATATAAATAAATAAAGCTTTTATCAAATTTGCAGTGACTAAAATACCTTTACGACAAATTGTTGTGGAGCACAGAAACAGTGTTACACATTGGACCTTTGCATTTGTATGGCAGGTGAACCTGTGTTGCACCTGGTTACCTCAAATATTCAGACATACCCTCTTATCTGACTCACTTGTTTTTGCACGTACAGTTTGTCTGAAAAACTGAATGTTCAGCATGTACCACATGGGAACCCCCAACTGCCCAGCTTATAGCTCGAGTTTCAGATATGCTGAGCAAAATTCAGTATCCTTTGAAATCAGTTTGTGACCCGTCCGTGCCTAGGGTAGCCACCTGAAAAAGCCAAGGACAGGGCAGGTTCTAAAAGGAGAGCAGATTCTCCCAGGACTGGTGGGTGACACTGAGGTCAGACTTCCCAACCAGCCACAAACAGTGTGTCTGATTTCCCACACTGGTTATCAAGAAGCCAAAATAAAAATATATACAGCCCCCTTTATGGCATTTCAGTCTCTTGCTCCCATCGGTCTCTCCAGTAAAGAGACCAGTTATTTAAAACTCTATGTTTTTTACCAAAAAGGTTTCTCCTGACCCCAAAGCGTCAGCCACAGTACCAGATCAATAAAAATTCAGATTTTACCCAAAATACCACACTGCCAGCCAATCCCTTAGTAACTAAAACTAAAGGTTTATTATGAAAAGAAAGAAACAAACTATAAGAGAAATGTTAAAGGATTCAAGCAATCAGATACATACAGTTGATTTGAAAAACCATATATATCAGGTTTCTAGTAGAATTATGGATTTTGCAGGCTTGTATAGTCCCTCTGGTGTACATCCAGTACCTGGATGGGTCTCAGTCCTTTGTTTCACAGCTTCAGTTCAGATGTAGATGAGTTGATTCAGAGGTAGGTTGGAGACTAAAGACAAAATGGAGGTGGGGCAACTGCCTTGTATGTCCTTTGGTCTTTGCCATGCTGCTTGTGGAATTTTACAGGAACAAGATGGAGTCCAGAGTCACATGAGTAAGTCCTGGTGACTCATCAGCTATATCCCTGGCTTCTCCCCTTGGGCCCCTTGCACCTGTGAATTTCTTAATGGGCCATTAAACAGGCTAGTGCTGCAGCCATCCTGTCTGGGGTGTTGCCCTGACACAGCACAATTTGAAACACAGATATATCAACCATATCCATAACTTCCATTATACATAAACATCATCATCTTACTCAGCACATTATATCCTTTCTAACAGTACCTGACATGGCATATCTCACATGAATTACTATGATTTTTGACATATTGATGTTAAATAAAATAATAATGCCCTCCTTCCCCCTCCCCTCTAATCCAACCAGCGTGACACAGTTCATCTGAAAAACAGGCTGCAAACTTTTCTGTGACTCAATTTCTGTCTGTCAAATGGGGACGAAATTTTTCTAGATCCTAGAGATGTTGGGAGTCTTAACACAATAATGTTTGCCAACCATAATGAGATGCTCAGGTAGAAGCAAATATAGAAATGTAGAGTATAAAATATATTTAGTGCTCTTAAAACTGTGACATTATTTTCACAGTAAATATAAATTGATTTTGATATTGTATTTGTGTGTGATAAAATAGAGAATGTAAATGGTTTCTGATTTTTATTATTGTCATACAGTCGAGGGAGGCAGGGTTAAGCCCAAATGCCACCATATAAATAAATAAATAAATAAATAAAGCCTTTGATATTTGATGTTGTAGCTGAGCTTTTTGAAGAGGAGGCTTTATGCCAATATTAAAAATAAGCTGTCATTTTCTCATTGCTGCTTGTATTGACATTTTATTAATAATTATAAATAGTAATATCCTTCCTGTAGCTTAATTAAATAGCTCATTTTGAATTGGAGAATACAGCCCCTATCATATCGGGAGCTAGAAGAGTTATTTAGATATAAAATCAGGACAGGGATGTCTGTTTTTGTTTTTTGGACTAGATCAAGCACATTGTGCTAAATAAATAAACAACAGAGAAAAAAGGCGGATGACTATTTAAATAGGGAGTTTTATCTATCCTGATTCTTTAGTATGCACTTTTACTTGTAAATTATATGTTATGTATTTCACAATACCTTTATCTCCAGATTACAAGCCTAACTATAACTGGTTTCTGAAAGGTGCATAGTAAGTTTTTTAGACCTCACTTTTTTAGAGCATTCTACAAGAAAACAACACTTGTAACATTATTTCATAGTGGATTTAGGCATGGGACAAATTGCTATGGGCACACGCAATATGATTCTTGCACTTTCATTTGAAACGGGCTTTTCTTAGAGTAATTAGTTGTTACGGCAAGAGAGTAGTTATCAAGATTCCTGGATTTTATTCCTTGCTCTTTCACTAATTATATCTATGACCTTGAGCAAATTACAGAATTTCGCTTTACATCGATTTACCCAACTATAAAATGGGGATGATGATCTTCCTTACCATGCTATGGGGAGGTTTTCTTATTATTATTAAAATGCTTTCAGACCTTTGATGAATGATGATTAGTAAGTGCATAGAATCCATTGTTATCCTACTCAGGCTCTTTAAGCTCAGTATAGAGAATATTAATGTTCTTTTCCTGAACTCTGTTTCTTCACTGATTACTGCTTAATTCTTGTTTTTCCTTTCTCTCTGCCACCACGGCACTTAACTCTGTTAGTGAGTTTGGTTAAGCTGGTGCAGTTCAAAGTACTATCCTCAAAGTGCTAGTTATAAGACAGTGTGAGAAATCTTTCTGTCAAGTCTCATGGCCCTAACATCACAAGTAAATAAAGATCCTATAAATAAATGAAGATCTTTTCAGTGCACACATGGAACTTTGTAGCTCTCTATGTACTGAAGTAAGACTAAATAAGTACAGTGCATCATCTCTAAGTTAAATTCTGCCTCAGAAAGTTCACCAGCAAGCATGCCAAGTGAGATCCCAAATACAAGTATTGTGCATTACAGTGTTTCTCAGTCCTGAATATATCTCATTGTGCTGTATCACTGTGTGTATTCGCTATGTATCACTAGCAGCTGTTTTACTATACCTTCTTTCATCCACTGCCATCTTTCTTCTGTAGAAAGATGTTGATATTAGCACACTGAATATCTGGGCATGATCTTCAGCTGGTTTAAACTGGCGTATATCCATTGAAATCAATAGAGTTACACTCATCTGAGGAGCTGGTCCACTGAACTTAATCATGATGCATCCAAGGGAAAGATACAATCATTTCAAAGGAGATGTCAAGCTAATTTAGTGTATGTGGGTGAGATTATTGTCTATGCTTTATTTATTCTTTCCATTGCAAAATGTCACACTTCTTTTAGGATCATCATACTGTTAGGAATAATTTAAAATAATGGTATGTAGAGGAAAGTAATTTCACAAAAGACCATTAAGATAAATGTAGTGGGCATGTGGATGACAATCAAGACTAAGGCCCTGACATCAGAGCTATTTAAACTTGGTTGTTGCTAGAAAGATTCTGGCATTGTGTTCATCGCAGTCGTGGCTGGACCTAAAGGCAGAATTGTGTACATTTTTATATAGTATTCTTTTAGGTGAGGTTCCTCAAAGGAGAGATGGGAGGTTACAATATATTTGTCTGTTCCACTGAATTTCTTTCTGTCTGTCATGTTCATTGTGTTATCTGATTTGTGGCCTGATCTAAAGCCCAGTGAAGTCAATGGAAAGACTCCCATTCATTTCAATGGGCTTTGGATCAGGCTGTTACATGTTCAATCTGGAACTCAGATGGTGCATCAGGCATAGTACTCTTTCTTTTTTGTGTTGACCATGAGTCAGCTGCAGCAGGAAATGGAAGTAATTGTAGGTGATTCATACTTTGCTGAGAAAAATCTGTCCTTGATCTATCTGTGCTTCTGAGAGATGAGGGAACATAAGTGCAATCAGCTGTTTGATACAGCGCATCTGCTGTTTCTCACCACTTCAACCTCACCTGGGTAGCTAAGACTATTGAAAATATTTGAATAACAATTAGAGGATGAGAGATACTTATTACTTACCTTCTGCCCATGAGGTAGTTTATGCAAGGGACAAGTTCACAATTTTTCAAAAATATGAATCTCTTTTTGGTCTTGGGTCACCAAGCCCTGGGATCATTAGAGACATCACATTGGGCCTGCAATCCTCAGAGTCTGTTCTGGGTTCAAAACCTTTTGAAGTCCTATCCAGTTTTCTTTGGTTGGAAAAAAGGTAGTTTCACTCTACCACCTCTAGAGCTAAAGTTTCAAAAACAGCCTTTAAAACTGTAAGTTTCTGTTTTCAACACCCATGTTTTTGCACCCACATTTTTGGAATTTCTCCCCATGTGTGGGGAGAAACATGGCTATCTGAGCTTAAGTTTTTAAACCCCTGAGTGCAGTCTCTCCCTCTTTCCTTCCCTTCTTTACTCTGGTCCCTCTGTTCCTTCTACCTCTTCATTCATTCATTGTTCTGCTGTCCCTCTTCATTCGTTCCATGCACAATATCTGGGCCCTACCAAATTCATGGCTGTGAAAAACACGTCAGAGACTGTGAAATCGGGTCTTCCCCATGAAATCTGCCAGGGGGGGGCAGGGCTGGGGCTGCCCCATCTGAGTCTCCTACCGTGCTCTGGGCTCCTGTTGCTCATCCTGGTGGGGTTGTGGAGGGATGGGACTTCCCCTTCTCCTACAGAAGTGCTGTAGGGGCACCTCTGGGAACCTCCCCCAGCTGCAGGAAGCTGTGCACCCTCGCCCTGCTTCCTGTCCCCATTGCTTCCCAGCTGGGGGGGGGAAGGACAGGGGGAAGAGTCACTGTACAGAGAGGAGCTGTATAACCTAGTAATTGGGGGAGGTACCCTCAGGTGTGTCTGACCCAACCCACAACCCCCCCACAATAGCCTTGAGATTCCTCCCATAACCCTCTTTTGGTTTGTGACCCAGTGGTTATAACACCCTGAACTTTCAGATGTAAATATCTGAAACTGTGAAAGTGACGATTTTTAAAATCCCATGACTCTGAAATTGGCCAAAATGGACTGTGAATTTGGTAGGGCCCTAACAATATCCATTATTGCTGCCTCTTTACCACTCACTCACACTCTTTCCCTTTTGCTTCCCCTCTCTCCCACCCCTCACCAGGGGACAGGTAGTTCTGAGTTCCCAGACTGCATCCTCTGGCCTCGCCTCTTTCCCAAGAAGCACCCAAAGCCCAGATCCAGTGCTCCCATCTTCCTGGGGACCGGGCTTCTGGTGCCCCCACCCTGCTGTTTCCCAGTGTCTGGGGGTACTTGGTGCCCATGGGTGCTAGAAGGACTGCAAAGGTGGGGGGAGCAAGCAGGCTCACAGGATTGCAGCAGCATTCACATTTGCCGACAGAGGGGCAGCCAAGCCAAATTTGTGTGAGTGGCATTGTGACCTGTCACACATGTCCTTTTAAACATGTTCATGTTTATGATTCTGAAGTTTTTTCTAAAATTCAGGTTTTCTAAATTTTACCACACGGTAATTAATATTTCAAGTTAGTTAAATAAATTGATGACTCTTAGAAGAATGAGGTTACTGTAGTACGTTTGCTTTGGCAGAGTCACAAAATGGCCATTTGTCTGATTTAGAAGTCCTTTTGGCAATTCTTCAATAACAAAACAAAGAAATAAGAAAGTTCAATTGAGCAAACTGATCTTGGTAAACATGGTTACCATGAATACATAGTTACAATATCATACAGCTAAGTATTGTTTTTCTAATCACTTTTAAACTGCATTGGATTGTTCAGATTTAGTAATACAAGTTAAATTTACTAAGGCACTGAAAGATAGTTGACTCATTTATTTTTTCATAATTTGAAGTCTATGTAGATTTTATCCAGATACATTGTAAAACAATCCAGAGGCACATTTAGTGGAAAAAGTAGAAGAGCAGGAAGGGGAAGTGTTTTTGGAAAAACAGATATTCTAATGAAAAAGAGGTTGCAAATTCAAATGTAAAAAGGCAAACATGGCTATCATAATTGGGACATCTGTGTTTCTTATAATGGAGCTCAACTCTATTTTACTGTTTCAGATTTTTTGTTGTCCCTTATTTACAACACCATCCTAGAAGCATTAAAATACAAGTCCGGATTCTTTTGTCCAGTTGAGATGTACTTGTCATATGGCAGGGAGGATTGGAGGACAAGGTGGTTTTACATCATTTTAGTAGCATTTCAGTCCTGGGGCTAGCTGGAAACCTGTTTGGGCCCCAATCCTGGAAATATTTGTGTTCTTAACATTGTGCATTTGAGTAATTATAAGTTAATGTGACTACTTGCATATGTAAAGTTAAGCAAGTATATGCAGGAATGGGCCCTTGGCTCCTGGAGTAATTTAAAGCAACCTTAAGGCTACTCTAAGTTGTATTTGGTTGTTTAGGGCCCCAAAGTGTTCTGAAAGTGTTCTCTGCAGTGCCAAAGTGGTCTAGCTTCACCCTCTTTCTTATGAGCCCACTCTTCCTAATGCCAGGGAAGATGGATTTCAGGGGCCCGTATATATATAATACACAAGTGTGTATGTATACAATATCTTAAATTTGATACCAATTTTATATGAAGCCAAAGTTTCTTCAATTTCTTTACTATCTTTATTTGAAGAGAGTCTCTTCTATTTCTTCACTATCATTTTCCATGGAAAAATCTGCAATTTAATAGGTGTACTGGTGTCAGTCTTTATAATAATTTGCTCCCAAATCTCATGTATAGCTTCAGTTTATAAACCTATGAAAAAATTCTCGGTGAATGCCCTTTTTGTTGGGCTTGTTTTTCTTCTCTCCCCAGGTGTCTCTTTAGTAGCACGATATAACTTGCATAGCCCACTTACTAGTTTCCGTCAGGAGCTGTATTGTCTGTAGAGTCTCCCTGGTAATGGGTGTGTTATTTTAGCAACTCAATTTGTACTTCTGTGGCTGTGCATGCTTCTTCACGTTCTTTGCCCAGCTTGTGGTCATAATTAACATTTACTACATGAAAGCAAAACTACGCCATTTCTGATATGCATTGTGGTGGTGGAAGGAACAGATGTCTCTTCTACAGAAAATACCCTTTTCTTATGTTAAAGGGACACTCAAAATCTAGACTCTTGTTAAAAATAGTCTCAAGTAGCACATCTGTCAATATTTGTGGGCTGACAACAAGCACATTTTCCTCCTTTTTTAAAGAAAATTATTTCCTCTATTGCTATGCAATAAACACAAAACAATGTTAAAAGTACAAAAACATCCCCTTCTGCTGGTTACAGTAATGTTAGGTGTTACTTGTAACAATAACAGGTTTAAAAAATGGACAGAAGTGTAATGATTTTTATATCTATGATATCCCTTTTTATATGGCAAATGTATCAAAATCTTAAAGTGAAAAGTAAACGAAGACCACATAGGATCATAGATTAATTTTACATAACTCTTTTATATAATTCTTGCACTGCATGAGGAAGCTTTGTTGACTATGTGGTTGCTATTATTGAGGGTGATATTCATCTGCATTTGTTGTTTGCCGGGCAACCAGAGTGCTCTACAGAAGGAGAACTGAAAACTTGGAAAGGGAATTGATGTTGAGTAATCCCTGTAAGGGCTGAATCCTGCAGGGTACTGAGCCCTCTCAATTTCCATTCATATAAAAATGGAAATTAAAGATGTTCACCATCTTGCGGGGTGAGGATCTCAAATTCTGACATGTGGAACAAAGTAGAAATTATGTAAAAAGGATCATGTAGCAGGGGACACCCGTCATATCAAAAGCAGTGCATACAGCACACATTGAGTACATTGAAGCACTATTCCTGAGGCACTCTAGCTTTCAGTGCCCAAGAAGATATACATTACATAGACTGAGAGAGGGATTTTCAAAAGCATACCATGTTGGCCTAATTTTACCATTGACTTCCATGGGACCAGATATATGCCAGCATGAAGCACTTTTGAAAATCTCATCCTACTATTTTAGTGTTATTTATTACTCTTACAATGTTTTAAAGTAGTTTGATATGTAATTGTTAGCACTTGAATGGTGACAGATCAAAAGCCCGGGAGACATAATGTCCTACAAGTATACACAAAACAGTCATACTGTTCCACCCCTGTCCTCACCCTTGAACTGGGTTGGTCACCTTTAAGGTACAAGAATAGTTGATGTTCATTCCCACGCCTGTTCTGTCCAGAAGGATTGCCAGTTGTGATGGTGAGTGGGCTTTTTGTTTACTTCCTCTCTTCTTTAGTAGATGCTTGTCTACCAGGAATTTGACTGAGACCATAAAACTCATTTTCCACATGCCACTGAGCAACCATCAGAAAATACAACTTTTGGTTACTACATGCTACTTAACAGTGTCCTCTTTAGAGGTGAGGAACCAGAGGAAAGCTCCTGCCCTCCTTATACTGAGAACTATAGTCTTAGGCCCTAAACAAACAAGGCGGGCCTCTGAGTCAAGCCCCATACTCTTTCTACCACCTTCCTCAAGTCTATTTCTGTCATCTCTCTTTCCTGTACAGCCAACCCTGTTCCTATGTCTTTTCAACACAAGAGTAAAGACACAGTTCCTTAGGGTTTCTTCCCTCTTGGTACAGAGTAAATAAAATACGCAATAAAACTCCCTTTCCTCAAAGTTCAGTGGTAGGCCAGGCCACAGTCATTCTAAAAGACATCCCTCCAAGGATAGCTTTCTCCCCTTCTCATACTGGTTTGGCTGTCTAGCCACATCTATAGCAAGAGCTTCCAAGTGTGTGGTCTTGGTTTACACAAATAGCCCCAGCTACCTTCCTTTTCCTCTTTTAACATTGTTCAGGCTTCTTCCCCTGAGAGCTAATGAGCTATAGCTGGGTCTGGTATTTACATCTTCACCCTCTTCTTTCCACTAAAAGATTGGACCAAGATCTCTGGTCTCCCTTGCAGATTCCAGATGTACACTGTGTACCCCTACTTGGATTTGAACTGGTGTTTTGGAGACAAAAGGTGTGAGTATTTACAGTTTGACACAGTTTTCTCAAATTGAGTAGAACTGTCAGTCAGTAGGCATGCTTGCAAATTGCACTATGCTATCATAATTGATTAATTTGCTAGTGTAAGGTTCCTTCATATTCAGTGCTTCATTTGCAACAGTGTGAATTAAATAACTAGGACATGAAATAGACAGCACATGGCTTCAGAGTCTTCAGAAAATGACACACACTCATCTCAGGCACTGAATCAGTATTTACAGGTTACAGTGTCCATTCATTAGAGCCTGTGGGTTTATAAGGATTGCTAAATTTAAGAAATAATTATACATTTACAGCACAAAATATCCAAAGTAAAGGCCTATCTGGTTAATTCATCCGTGATCAGCTGGCAAATGTTTTGAGCTAGATTGTGGTATTTAGCCACAGTCCTAAGGGGCAGTATGCAGTTGCACAGGCTGAGTTTGAGCTTGGGGAGACGTTGTGCCTCATCATTCTCTGGTATGTAACAGGGAGCAGAATGCACCATACTCTTCAGACCAATAGAGAGGGAAGATAGGGCCCATGGATCTGCCTTCACCTTATCTATCTTTCTCCTTTAGGATACCATGAACCTCTTGGGGAGCATATGAAGAGTAATTCTTGGCCTTTGCGTGATGTACAAGAGAAAGAATGTTTTGCACTCTGTCCTCCTTCCAGAGACACATATACCTGAGTGAGGGCCAGGGACTATCAGACTCTTCATTTAAAAAAAATGTTAAATGTACTTTAAAAATATTTTAAAAGATTAACAGTATAGTTAATATAGGACTGATTGCTGAAAACCTTAACTCGTGAGAGAGGACTACTCTTGGTAGGAAGAATTAGTTGGATCTGGCCCAAATTTCTAATGGTTAATACCATATGTGCACTAAATGCTCAAAGGGGTTAGTATTTAGAAATACTGTATTAGTAGATACAAATATTTAACAGTTCTGATGTTTATTTTCTATATAATATGTGCATCTAGTTTCTCTAAGGACTTTATTTCCTTTAAATTATGCCCAGGTTTGGTGTTTGTTTTTTGTTAAGTACCAACAGGGTATTCAACACCATTAAAGACACCAAAGAAAACATGATCTGTGCTCTGAAGAGCTTACATAGCAAAGGTCCAAACCTGGAAACAGTACTGAATGTAAACTATGATTTCAATGGAACTGCTGTAGTTAAAAGAGTTATTTTTTATGCCCACTAGAAAGGTTTTGTAACATCTGGCCTCAAATAGACAACATAGAAAATACATGGAGACCCAGAAGAGATTGTCTTATATTGCTTTTTAAAAAGTATTTGGTGATTACTTTTATTTTTAATTAACATTTGCATTTTGGGGGATCATATGGGATGTGTGAGTTAAATCTTGATTTTGTTTTGATTTTTATCAATTATACCTATATGAATGTCAGCTATTTTGGCTTCAATTTCTTAGCATTTAGTACAGGGCATGGTGAAGGACATGCTGCTTATCTGCAGTAAACCGTGGTAAGCCACCAGTTATTAATGAGCTTCTTATTTAATTTTGCTTTTCTTATTTTCTTTCTTATTTAGAGCCAGATTCTGGAACCCTTACTCACATAAGTAGGATTTTCTTGTGTGTTTAAATACTATTTAACATGAGTAAGGATTATAGATCCATCATTCGATAATATGACTCTTCTAGATGTTTATTTTCTTTGAGCTGCTTAAAAAATTTCATATCACTTGCTGTCCAGTGCCAGGAACTTTCTCAACCTTTTCAGTAATAAAGAGGCCAATCTCTCAAGTTCTTCCCATTGACTTCAGTTGGAGTTCCATGTGAGGTAGGCTCACAGGTTTGAATTCAAAGTTCTTCTGCACCTGTCCCAAATAGCAACAGTACAATAATTTCAAGTTCTAAACATAATCTATAATATTTTTTCTCTAAAGTATGTGAAGAAATAAAATAGATTATATGGTTCAAAGCTTTTTTTCGTTACTTGTGATGTCATCCCAAACTCAGACTAATAATAATAATGTTATTCACACAGTCACATGTGAGACTGTATAGTTGTGCCAAGTTTAAATTTGGCCATATTGTCTGTCTTCACAATCTGCATACAGGATTTTTTGTTTGAGTTCCCAACATGATATTTTTGAGCGTGCAAATTTAGATAAAGTTTTTGAAAATTTGGTCTACAGAGTTGTGACTGTGTCCAAGGTTAGATGCAGAAGAAAGATGGGAAAAATACCCAAAGATTAAGCTCTGAATTTTTGTACATAAATGATATTGTCTGCATGAAATTTGCTCACACAAAAAAGGCTGATCTAAATTGCCTTTAAGAATACGGGTCTGGTAAAGCTTTCCTGCAGTTAGGACTATTAATAATGGAACAATTTCTCTGTAACATTGCATTTACTGTGACCTCTGAAGAAAATGTAGCATTTATTTTGGTGTATCACACAGTATTAAAATGGTCTTAATCTGAACATTTAGCAATAATTCACTGTAATCCTAGAGACCTGAATAGCTAAACAAAAGAGAACCCACAATGCTACTGCTTCAGTAGTAATATAAGAAAAATCTTCCACAGTTGGAAAATTACAGGCTGTGTGGAGGTGTTGAAATGCCTCCTGCTCCAAATTCTGAATTGGCAGCGAGCCAGTCACTGTGAGTAGTTCTGACTTAAAGGGAAAGGACCTTTTTTTTCTTTGCTTCTTATTCACAAAGCTGGTTGTATTTTGTCATAGTATGTGTTGATTAACATGTACAGTTAAATTCCATTTTGTGGAATTTCAGAAAGCAAACCACTGTCCTTTAGCTGTGTAATGCATTTATTTCTCTAAGATTTTGTTGGATTTGTGTAAGTAATGTGATTTGCATGTGAGTCTTCAAAGAGGTATTAAACAAATCACTAACATACACACGATGAACATAAGCCACATTAGTGTTGTGTGAAATAAAAGAATGAAATGTTGTTTGAATGTTTTTTAAAAAAGCAAACAAAGCATGTCTGTCACAAAATAATAATTTAATGTAAACCCATTAATGGTATCTGAGTTAATAACATCCTTTCATTTCCTTTTAAGAAACCAGTTTTAAATAGAGGTTTAAAAACATGTTCTGCAAACACTGTAAAATTGTATTTAAATTGCCTTTTCAAATTTTCAGTTGTCTAATCTAGTTCACCCTAACTGAATGGTATTAAAAAAAGATTGAGACATAGCTCTGGCTTGTCAAAATGCCATCATAACTGTATGGAGAACATATTTAAACCAGGCAACACTCTAACACAGATGAGACACTTAATGAAATCTTCTGCTTCCTACTAGAGCATTACATATTTAAAAGTGATGCAATAATTAGCCATTCAATGGGTTGTAATACTTTTAAGAATGACATCCTAATTTCAGTTAGAGAAGTAGCCTAGTTATCTTAATAGATTAATTTTAAAATAAACCAAAACACAGGTATTGATGCAATTTAAAGTTGGATGTTATTGTGAACAATCATTGCATTGTTGGTATAATTACACTCCTGGGATAAGGCAGAAAGAAACGGAATGAGAGAGAATGAGAGAAGGAGAAGAGTTTGATGACCAATGTGAAAAATCTTTGTCATGTATGTTATTTTTCTTTACCTTATTTGTCAAACTGTTTCTATTCAAGTTGGACTAATTTGGCTCCAAAACAGTTTCTAGGTAGCACTAAATTTGTCCGTTATCTTGAAGACTGTCAACCTTTAATTTGATTACATTTTAATTTTAATCTACTTTGTACTCATATTGTGGAATTTCAGTGTACTTTGTATGTATTTCAATGTGGTATCCTGAAAGATCAGAAGATGAGAAAAATATATACAACTGAATTTTATAAAATAAAGTTTTAAATTACAATAAACTTTCCTGCTGTGAGAGAAAAGTGACATGATGGAGTCAAGACAATCCAATTTCCATTCTGCTTTAATATTGCTCTGTAATAATAAGCACAATTGTATAATGCTTTACATATTCAGAGTACAATACATATTAAATCACACCACACACTTGTGCAGTAGGTAGATAAATATTATTGTTCTCATTTTACTGATGGGAAAAGTGAAGTGAAGAAGTTAAAGCTGTCATCCTGCAATTTATTGATCTGGATTTAGATCACACTGCAAGTCTTTGTTAGGGATGGGATTGGAACTCAGGATTTGCTGGACCTCAACCCTGTGATCATTGCTTCAGGTCTTGCTGTCTCTGCCAATCAGAAGAAGAAACTTAAGCAATTTGTTAAAATAAGAAACTGGACACCGTACCCTAGCTAAAGCCTCGCCAGTGCCAAACAGAGATGAACATTACTTCCCATGGTCTACATATGAAACTCCTCTTAACAGACCCTAGAATCATATTAGCCATTTTCGTAACTCCATCTCATTGTTGACTCATATTCAATTTGTGATCCACTATAAACCCCATATCTTTTTGAAAGTACTGCTGCCTAGACAGTTATTCCCTATTTGTAGTTGTGCATTTGATTTTTCCTTCCTAAGAGTAGTATTTTGCACTTCTTTTTTTGAATTTCATCTTGTTGCATTCAGACAGTTCTCCAATTTATGAACGTTCTTTTCAACTCTAATCCTGTCCTCCAAAAGACATCTCCCAGCTTGGTGTTATCCACAAGTTTTATAAGTGTTAAACAAGTTATTACTGAAACTATTGAATAGTGCAGAACCCAACGAGATATACTTTTCCAGGTTGAACCATTGATAACTGTTCTTTGAGTATGGTCTTTCAAACACTTGTGCACCCACCTTATAGTAATTTCATCCGACCATATTTCTCTAATTTACTTATCACATGGGATTTGTCAAAAGCTTTAATAAAATCAAGATGAATCATGTCTAGTGCTTCCCCATTATGTGCTAGATCAATAACCCTCTCAGAGGAGGAAAGTAAGTTACTGGCATGATTTGTTCTTGACAAATCCAAGTTGGCTGTTACTGACTATCCTAGGTGCTTGTTCAGTTGTTTAATAATTTGTTTTAGTATCTTTTCAGGTATGGAAGTTAAGATGACTGGTCTATAATTTCCCAGGTGGTGTTTGTTCTCCTTTTTAAGATAGGTACTATATTTGGTCTTCTCCAATCTTCTGGGACCTTACCTGTCTTCCATGAGTTATCAAAGATAATTGCTAATGGTACTGAGATTGCTTCAGCTAGTTCCTCAAGTACCATAGGGTGAATTCTGTCAAGCCTTGCTAATCTGAATGCATCTAACTCAGTGTTTCCCAACCCATGGCCCATGGGCCAAAAGTAACTCGTGGGGTCTTTCAGAGTGGCCCATGATTCCCCTCCCACTGGCTGCAGAAGGGAGCCATTGCCTAAGTACCCAGGCAGAGTGCATTGCTGGTGCTGGCTTCTTGCTGCAGCCAAGAGGACAGGAGATCAGCACCATCTTTCCTTTGGCTGTAGCAGGGAGCATGGCAAAGCTCTCCATGTGGGTCCCTAGGTGCTTGGTCCCTATTGGAGCCAGAGGGAGGGGAGCACTGTTTCCCTGTTGTAGCTGGGGGCAGGAGATCCTCCTTGCTGAACTGTTTCTCTCTGGCTGCAGGGGGGAGGTATGGGAGCTGCTGGCAGAAACTGGTGGCCCTTCAGGGTTGTAAAAATTATATTTGTGGCCCTCAAGCCAAAAAGGTTGGGAACCACTGATCTAACTTATCTATATATTCTTTAACCTGTTCTTTCCTTATTCTGGCTTGCATTCCTTCCCCCTTGTTAATAGTAATTTTGTTAAATATCTGGTCACAATTTAACTTTTTGAGTGAAGACTGAAGCAAAATAGCTATTCAACATCTCAGCCTTCTTTGAGTTCTCTGTCATTAACTCTCCTTCTCTGCCAAGTAGTGGACCTACACTTTTCCTTTATAGTTCTCTTGCTCCTTATGTAGTGATTGAATCTCTTCCTATTGCCTTTTATATCCCTTGCTACTTGTAGTGAATTTTGTACCTTAGCCTTTCTGATTTTTTTTTGTCCCTACATCCTTGTGCTGTACTTTTGTATGCCTCATTACCAATTTGTCCATATTTCCACTTTCTATAGAATTCCTTTTTGATTTTCAGGTCATTAGTGAGTGCCTGATACAGCCATATTGGTCAATTACTATTCTTCCTGTCTTTCCTTTGCATTGGGATAGTTTGCTGTTATGCCTTTAAAACCGTGTGTTTGAAAAGCTGCTAGCTCACCTGAACCCTCTTTTCCCCTTAGATTTTTTTCTCATGGGAACTTATCTACCAGGTCTCTGGTTTAGTTACAATCTGCTATTTTGAAATGTATTGTCCTTATTCTGCTGCTCTGTCCTTACTTTCTTTAGAATCATGAAGCCTATCATTTTATCACTTTCACCTATGTTGCTTTCCATCTTCAGATTCACAACCAATTGCTCCCTGTTAGAATCAAGTCTAAAATGACAGCCTCCCTGTTTACTTCCTTCACTTTCAGAAACAAGAAGTTGTTCCCAACACATTCTGTGTGTTCTGATATTATTTTTCCAATAGCTATCTGAGTAGTTAAAGTCCCCCATTACTTGTGTTTTGAATATTTCTGTTGTTTGCTCTATAAATGCCTCATCCACCTTTTCCTCCGTATTTGGTGGTTTGTAGCAGACCCATACCATGATGTCACCCCTGTTTTCCTCCCTTTTATCTTCACTCAGACTTTCAACTGGTCTGCGTCTTACTTCCTTCTGGATGTAGGAATCAGTGTGTACATTCTTGATATACAATGCAACACCTCCGTTTTTTCCTTGCCTGTCTTTCCTGAAGAAGCTATACCTCTCTGCTCCAATTTTCCAGTCATGAGATTTAGCCCACCCAGCCTCTGAGGGGCCAGTTAAGTCATAATTTTGCTTGTGTTCTAAGACTTCCTGTGCTTCCTGTTTGTTCCCCATATTCATTCCATTTGTGTCTCGATATCTAAGAAGTTGAGTAGTTTCCTTCACTGTTTTCCCTCTTGTTGCTCCTATTGTAATGATCTGTTTCTCCTCCCACCCCCAACTTCCAGCCGTCTGTCAAAGTCACCTGTTTTTGTACTTGAGATTTTTTTTTTAACCAGCCCCTTTTAAACCTAGCCATTAAAGCCCTCTGGACCAGGTTGGTGAGTCAGTGTCCGAAGATACTCTTTCCCTTCTTTGTCAGTTGGATCCTATCTCTTCTCAGCAGTCCTTCTTCACAGAACAGCATCCTCTGGTTGATGAAGCCAAAGCCCTCCTGTTAACACCATCTGCACAGCCGAGCAGTCACATCCAGAATTTAGTATTAATTCACAATTTATTGCTATAAATTATAGACATCAGAAATGCTGAGCCATTGTGATCCCAGTAAGATGCCCAGATCTTTCTCCTAGGGCCTGTTGTTGTATCTGCCTAGGGTGTGTGGTTCCCTGAGTACAGCTCCCATACCTTGCTGCTTGCTTTTTAGTCACATTAGCTTTTATAATAACTTTTCTTGTGCTTGTATTCTTAAGAGTTTGCATGTGTCAAAATTAAAAATCAAGAAGTACAGAGTTGTGAAATTGAGATTATATAGTGATTGCCTTTGAAACAGTCTAATGTTTGTTTTTAATAATTTGATACTGTATTTTGGTAACTCTCATTGAAGTCAAAGGGAGCTGGGAGTGCTCAGTACCTCTCAAAATCAGGTATTTTATGTAGGTACTATGGCTCCAATCCTGCAAACATTTTTGCACATGCTTAACTTTATTTCCATGAGTATCAGTAATGTAAAATCAATGGAATTACTCAAAGTAGTAAAGTTAAGCACATTTGTAAGTGTTTATAAAATTGGGGTGTTTATATATTTATGTGCCTAACTTTAGACCCCCTAGTTTAAAAATATTGTCTCTACGTTTTACATTGACTGCACAAAAATGTGAACTATGTGCAATTACAAGATTTCTTCTTTAGGGAGGGAAAGATGATAATTTCTAGGATAGCATTCACATGATGATTTACATGTTCAAAGTCCAGTACAAACAGAGAGAAACTGCACAGCTCTCTATGAGGTAGGTAAGTATTCATTTCAGCTGTGGAAACTGACAAGGTGGTGAACAGACTTTTTTCCATGGCCACACAGCCAGCAGTGGCAGAGCCAGGATTAGCACTTGGCAGTTCCTGACTTCCCAACTGTACTCATTACTCTAGACTATATCTTCTCATTAAAATGGAATTTTTAATTTTTTTTTTTTTTTTTTTTAGTAAATGTACTGTAAAATATTGTACCTCAGACTCTCAGAATAATGCATTTGAGTTGCTGGGCACTAACAAAATTAATTCTGGTGATCAGTTAATACCTTCTTGAATGTTTCCACTGAGGCCCAGTATTTTTTACACAAAAAATGAAAATCTTTCCTGTATCATGTTCCAATGTTTCTATACAGACATTCCATTAATGTAACCACAACTGTTATTTTTGTTTCTAGCTTATTGTACACATTTTTACCAGGTAGATATGTTTTTTAAAGGCATTACGGTATTCATTTAACAGAATAGAGTTAGTTGTCTGAAGCTGAATATAGCAAGTAATTTATGTTTCTTCCTCTGAAAAGCTAAAATGTTGATAGGTGATTTAGAAATTATAGTGGAACTCTTAAAGATCTTTTCAGTTCTAACTGCTGCAATAATAGTTTGATTCTTAACTTCAGTACTCTATGGAACATTTGGTACCACTTAGAAACAAAACTTAAATTCCTGCCAAAAAAAAAAAAATTATTGAAGTCACTATATTTGCTAAATGGTTACTTTTTTAATCCAGCTCATATTTTTAAATAAAGAAATGTATACCCTTACCCAGAATGATCATCAGGACAGGGCATGGTATAGGAAAGTATTTTAGGTAATTAAGATTTTGTATGAATTATTTTTTAAATACATTTGTGCAGTCATATTATGAATTAAATTATCAGACTAATCATGTGGTCATGTCCCAAGGAAGTAGCTCTTGTGCTTAGAGTGCCTGTGTATTTAAAACAAGTTTTTATTTGTTCAGCAAAACAGATTATAAAACTTTGAAGTAGCAGTGGTTAATATGAGTTGTAGTTTTTAATTCGGTCGTTGTCATTGGATGCCCCTGTTCTTTCTCAGATGAGAGATTCTAGCATTTTAGGAGTCTATTTCAATAACTCATGCCATTGCTGGACAGATTTTGTATTTCCATCCCATGCCCTTTCTTCACTGTTTCCTTACCCCATTCCCCACTCTTGGATTTTCTATTATTTCTTTTCTCCACTCCCCACCCATGTATGTCTCAGTGTAATCTAGTTTTCCCTATGGTGATGACATTTGTTTAATACTGGCTGATATATGGAAATGAATCTGATATTTTTAACACAAAATTATAAATTTCTGTCATAATATACAGATTTTAGGTTAGCTTCCATGTGTAATAATATTTTCCACTATCCTAACTTCCCCCTTCTCCCAATCGCTGCTGCCGTCCTTCCTGCTTATCTATGACATCTTAAGAAAATAGCATGTTATTTCAGCTGTCCTAATAAGGTGCATTATCCTTCTTTAACTACCAAAGATGTGAGCTTGAGGTCAGCTCATACTATAAAATTTAAAATGTATGCATTTTTGTTATATCTTATCAAGATATCTAAGGGAAAAGTGTGAATCTGCAGACTGCAGTCAGATGTACTGATTGTCTTGCTAGTGTAGTGATGGTGTGTAATGGTGAAAAGAGAGAGCAGCAGTTTGATTAAGATATGTATCTTGATATCTAGTATTTATAATGATGCTACATATATCTAGAATAAAGTTATCTGTCTGCTTTATCATCGTCATGCTGTTATGACAAGCCATTCAAAATCTGTTTTAGGGTGGGGCCTCGACTCTCCAATTTGAAATAATTTTTCTTTGAAATGTTTTATATTTTTTCTAAATATGTATGCCTAGAACATTTCACATTAGAAACTGCATAGCTGTGATTTCTATGTTTATCATTGAAATTATTTATTTTAATGTAGTTTTTTGTTGTGTGACTTCAACTATCTTCTTAAAACTAAAAAATACCCCTCTTTCTGGATATAAATAAGTGTTTTTCTATGAATAGGCATTGTCCTCTTTATGAAAGCTGTAACTTTGAGGACAGCTTGTAGTATAATACTTAAAATGTGTGTGTTTTTTGTAAGTTCTGGTCAAGACATCCAAGGAACAAGTGTGGTTGCAAATCTTCCAGTCCTGATGCGACAGAATCCTGCAGAGACACTTCGAAGGGTTTTGCCAAAAATCAGAGTAAGTTGGAATAGTTGAAATTGTGAATTTTCTTTGTGAATTGTGAATTGCAATAACAAGAGAAGCAACTGCTTTAGTAAGTATGATTTGAAGATCATGTTGTATCAATATTAATTAGAATGGGACATTCCTTATTGATCTTCCATACCAATTCCTTGTATATGTGGAACATGTATTTTAATTGTTAATTATCACAATTAGTATATTTTTTTCCAGAAAAATGTTCTGCAGTCTTCTGTAAAAATCTTGGTACTATAAGGTTTACCATTCTCTGCCAGCCTATGGAGAAATCTTTAGCCACTCAGTCATAAATTATTGTACAATTTGGCAGGCATCATTTCCTCAACCTTGTTCCAGCTTCTGTGAGGGAAACATTAAGGTTTTTATGCTACTATCCGGAATGATATATTTTACTTTTAGCTTTCCAGGGTGTACATGACACCCACAAAAGTTTAATCAGCTACTATTAGTTGTTTGGTAAATTCCCTATGTGCATTGTATAATCAACCAATATGAGTATATCTTAATGGGCAAAAAAGCTGTTTCTTTTTTCAATTGTGTTAGTTCAGTTGTTAGCTTAACATGATTGAAGAGCCGCATGAAGGTGTGAGTTAACACATTTGTAGGCATGTAGGGCTACAACACAGCCAGGTTCCATCGCTTCAGACAGACTGGCCTGCATCTTGCCACTCTTTTCATCGGAGTCAAACTAACGCAGTTGAGCTAACACTTTTAAAACTCCCCCACCATTTTTGCCCATCAAAACAGGGCCTAAGAGTTTCTTTTGTTGATGGAATGTTTCTATGTGATGTCTCTAGTTCAGTGTGTTGTTACTGAGCTGAAGTTGGTGTAGAGTAAGCCAGAATTTTAATTCAAGTTCCCAAAAAGCAAAAAACAAATCTGTTTTAATAGAGTCAGAACTTTCAGATTAGCCTCTGGTTTCTTAAAAGCTGTTCCTTCAAACATATTTCCATCTGGTTTTGTTGTTGCATTTTTCTTCATTATTTGCCTTTTTTTTTTTTTTTTTTTTAAAGTCCAGCAATAACTAATGGCTGCTCATCACTATTTAGGCTTCAGAGTAGGTAATACATAAATTGGACTATCGATGTCTCAAGCTCAAAGGAATCCCTCAAATCAAAGGGTGCTGATTGCTAGAAATAAATAAATTCCTGCAACAACCTGAGACCCGCGGTGCTGATAGTTTGTTAATCTTGTAAAAAATGCAACAGATAACAATATTACCGACTCTTTCAAAGCTCTCAGACTCTCTCAAGCTCTTGCTGAAATAAAGGTAGATGGAGGGCCAGCTTGCTCTGTTTGAAACTGTGTAAGTTTTGAACCTGATTAATATGCTTAAATAGTCTCTCCAAGGGTAGATTTAAAAAAAAATTAAATCTATTAGTATGCCTAGAATTTTGGTATCTGTTCATTAGCAGGGGAACTTCAGGACTTCTTTTGGAGTCTATTACAACTAAATCCTAGTATAAAGTTGTACTTCTATGTCTGTTAGGATCAGGATCCCAGTCCTAAGTAAATTTATCAGAAGAGGAAAAAACTGATGATTCTACTAGAATTTTCACCTCACATAGTGTGTTGTTTCAATTCATGATTGTTTGAAAATGTTTAAGATCAGTTACGATCCTAGAGATTGATCTGTCCTTCACTTACCTGTTTCTGATGTTTACAAGGTGGTTAAGGTAGTAGAGAAGATTGACACAATGTGAGAGAAACTAGACCACAGGTCACCTTTGTCTAGGTATATATCCAGATTGTACAGGCTCTCAGTAAGAAAGCAAACTTAATTGGTCTGTAGCCAGGAGAGTGGTTGTGTGCTGGATATAAGGAAATGCAGTGCTGTCTTAAAGACTGCTACTGGAAAATTTAGTTCTGAAGAGCTGATTTATGGTTTCTCTAGTGGTTTGGTGGACAGCTTCATTTTCAACATAATTTCCACAGTTCTTTTTCAGTTTATGTAATGTAATTCTTGAGTTAGGTGCCAGATTGAAAGTCCTGAAGACTGAAGTTTTATATCCACAAAGTGAGTTAAGTGCACAGGGAAGAAATGCAAGTATCTGCCAATTTCTTTGAAAATACAACTCATCTGTCCATGGTTTCAAGGGGACCATGTCTAGAAATGAAATTTCTTCATATCCTTGAAATCTTTGTTTTTAGCTGAGTCTTCCAACATGTGTGCCATTTTGATGGTGATCTTCATGATGTGGACAACTATCTGCTAAGTAATGGATTGAAATACCTTATTTCAGACAAATGGAAACAAATTTGACTTGTTACCAACGTGAGCTGTATTTCAGTCACTGACCTCCAGTAGATATGAAAGGTTTTGTATTCCATTAAGAACAGTCTGAGCAGCCCAATCCAATAAACTTTTAGAAATGAGGTGAAAAAAATTGTCAGTTTCAATTTATTTTCTTACTTGACTTTTTCTTATCATAGTCTCAATGCCAGCCAGGGGTGAGGTAGTGGGTAATATATAGTAAAAGTGCCATGGTTGAGGCTCACTTATTCTTTAATATTTTCATTATAGTGTCTTCTGTACAACAAGGATATAGTAAAAAGAATTGGTGTCACATTGTGACACTCATCCAGTAGGGGGAAACCCAGTCAAAGAGAGATCTGTTGAGTTAGGACTGACTGGGAGCAGAGCCTGCAAGAGCTAGAAAAGGGGTAGATGAGAGGTTCTTGGGAGAGGCAGTTTGTAGAGAGTGGAAAGCTCTGCAGGCCCTCCTTGGAAGAGGGAGAAATTGGCTAGGAGATGAGCAGGGAGAATAGTTCGGTGACTGCTGAGCTCAAAGAGCCAGTGCTGGGAGGCTGAGAAGGGCTGAGGGCTAGGAGACGAGTGGAGGGGCTAGTTTATAGACCTTCCTGAGCTGAAGAGCCGGCACTGGGAGGTGGAAGAGAACTGACTTGATAGATGGTGATTTAGGCAGAAGAATCATGAGATTGGTCACTCTCAGGATGATGGTTTGGAGGGGTGTGACCTTGGAACAAGGGCAGAAGGGAACTGGGAACTGACTACTGTTGGACTCATTGGCGAGGATCTTGGGAATTGGGAGAATTGGTTTTTACTATGGTTGTTCTATGGATAATTGTATGTGTATCTGAGTAAATTATGCCCAAGAATGGGATTAATAGTGGAGACTGGGAGAAGACTGCTTTTTTTATGGCCAGACCTAGGAGAAACTGAGGCTGGTGCACATGTCATGCCAGGGACAGCTGTAGAAGGGTGCTCCAAGTGTGGCCACCTTCTTATAATTGGTTTCTATTCTAAAACATCTGACCAATTCAAAGTTGTTTTGGTTTCTGTTCTAAGTATTAGCAAAATGGTCCTTCATTTTTTTTCTACAATAAATTATTTTTTTGTATTTCACTCCTCTCATTTTTCCAGTTTTGCAGAGACTTGCTATTTTTACAAACAGACTGCGTTTATAGCCTTCCATAGTCACTTGTTTTATTTTTACTATGTTAACAGAAGTATTCCAGAAAAACCGTGGACCAGTGAGCAAGACTGTATTAATAATAAATTATTTCTCTCATATTTTATCAAATTGCCCTTGGAAATAGCCTCATAATGTGTCCTCTTTTTTCCAAGTCTACTAAAATGAGAGACTGTTTGAGAGACAATACAATATTTGTTAGAAATTAAAGCATTTCATGTGGAATCTGTTACACACAGTTTCCATGTAGTTCATTATGAGCTGTTAGATTAAAAGTGCAAGAACAAATATATCAACAAGCCTCCTGCTCTGTAGTATATGCAATCCAGCTATATGATTGCATGGCAGGTATTGTCCTCTTGGGTTCTTAAATGCATGTGCAGCACATCTTTGTCATCAGAAGTACCTTTGGTTCCATATTGCAGAGATGCATTTACAATATTGAGCATCATGGATCAACTTGGTCTTGTTTTCCTGGGCTTTTATAAAAGCTGTTTTTCTCTTATTCTTTGAGCTGAACAAATGGCCACAGGACAAGATGTGTTCAGAACTGAGGAATAAAATGAGCTGACAAATTGTTTAAAAATCGGCTGATCAGTGTTTCCATTTTCAGATTCAATGGTGTCAAGGCCAGGTCAACAGACCTTTTCATGAAAATATGCAAATAGCTTTGGGAAAACAAACAAACATTGACTTGAGGATGCAAAACTATTGAAAATTCATTAACTTTAACCCTAATTTTTCCACTTAACTACCACAGTATCTCATTCCAGGCCCCTTTCTAAACTGACTTGGTGACTTGAAGAATTTCTGGAATTCCCTTCTTAAAATACTGAATCCAATTACATCTGAGATGTTCTTGATGCTATGATATGCTTTGGTAGAGAGAGATCTCTAGGAATGAAGGAGCGCTAAAAATCATCAACCTGGATTTATTTTTTCACCTAAATTGTGAGGCACTTGAAAGTTGAGATTCTCGCTTCGATAAAGGCCATTTTCTAAGTTCATTGAATGTTGCTGTTGTTGGTACTACTTCTAATGCTTTTCTATACTTACTTTCTGGCACTTTATAGCAAAAGGAGATTTTGTTCTTATAAATGTACGGGTCATAGTGAATAAGCAACTAATATGAGTTCCTCATGCAGTGCTGTGGCTAAAAGGGATAATCTGATTTTTGGATGTGTAAATGGAAGAAGTGATTGTACCTCTGCATATGGTATTAGTGAGATTGATATTAGAATACTTCATACAGGTCTGGCCTCCACATTTTTAGAACTATGTTTAAAAAATTGGAGAAGTTTCAGAAAAGAGCCACAAACATGATTCAAGGGCAGGAGAAAATGCCTCACAATGAGAGACTTAAAGTGCTCAATCTGTTCAGTTTATCAAGAAGAAGTTTGAGAGGTGACTTGATTACAGTGTATAAATACCCTCACATGGAGCAAATACTGGGTAGTAAAGGGCTCTTTAATCTAGCAGAGAAAGGCATAACAAGAACCAGTGACACATTCAAATTTGAAATTAGGATCAGATTGTTAATAATGAGGGTGATTAACCATTGGAACAAACTATTAAGGGGAGTAGTGAATTCTCCATCCGTTGAAGTCTTCAGATCAAGACTTGGATGCCTTTTTGGATTATATGCTTTAATCAAACACAAGTCATTGGGCTCAGTGTAGGCATAGCTGGCTGAAATGTGTTATTAATGTAGCCAGCCGCTTTTTATCACCATAAGGTAATTGGTTAGTAAACTCAATTTCCTCATTTGATGCGTTTGCAGAACTCACAGGTAAGAACAAATACTCCTTTTCTTAATGCTGTTGATAAAATAGACTGAGGACAGGGAAACTGAAAGAAATTATGACTGTCTGGATCAAAAATTTTCTCTCTACTTGTTGGCAGAAATTGGTAAACCAAATGGTAATATTGCATTTGCAATTGCAGAAATTATACAGGTATGAAAATTTTTCCTTTGAAATTCTGTAGTTGTCATTTTAAATATTCAAAACAAAACAACAGCAAAACAAACCACCAGACAAAACACTTTTGCATGTTTTACAATACAGATTTTAAGATTGGAATAAACAAATTAAATTTACCAGACCCTTTAATATAACTCAGAGAAAGTATGATCAAGTTTGAGGCATCAGTGTTGTGTTCTATCCATTAAATCAGCTATGATATACATAGTTTAGAAATTAAAATAGAATCATGTATATGAAATCTTTGTACATTCTCTACAGTTGAAAAACAGTGACATCTGGTTATGGGTTCTCTCACGTAGATCCCCACCCTCTGGATATCTGCATGCACCTCCTCATGAACCTTGGTAATCATTGAAATGCAGATTCATAGATGGCTTAGGCATACCCTGAGGAGTATGTTCTGTGCACCAAATAGCTCCTTTGAATTTGGCATTGACAGCTCAGTTCCTGTTTGATCCCAATGGGATGGCAGATCTTGGTGCCACCAGAATGAGGTTTTTTGAAGGCATTTATTTAGCTGAATTTTCTTCATTAAGAATTATTTTTTCCAAACATTGTGGTTCCAGAATAAAATGCAACTAATTTTGATCTAGAGCTGCAATTGGTCACCGAACATGACAAGTGTCTACATCCTTCTAAGGAAAGTCCAAACCTTGACAAGTTTACAATACTCTGGCTTCTCAAAATTATGAATGTCTTTGTTTCTTGCTACAGTATATTACCTGGCTCCTATGCATCAGGCCTCTTCCCTGTGCTAGTTGGTCCATTCTAAAATCATTTTCAAAAAAAATTATCTTGTACTCTTTTTGCAACTATTTTTTATTTGCTATCCATCAGTCTGTCAATTTTGTAAGCTTCAGTTGCTGTTGAGTCTTCTCTTACCATTTCCATAAAGTTAGGAAGTGGTGGTGATGGTGCTTCTAACCTTTGCTTACACTCTAATGTGATTTTTGGGTTCAAACCTAATCATTCCTTTGTTCTACCGTTCTTTTGTGTGTCTGTCTGTATCTTTTGGTTCCTAATGAAAAGATTATGCCATATTAACAAAGATACTTAGTTGATAGAGACTGTATTTCCACTTCTTTCAGAGAAAATCTATTCTCAAGTGATATAAACTACATTTCATTAGAGTTGAAATGTCATCAGTTCCAGTTCAATACATTTTTGCAACTATAGCTGCCTGAACTTAACTGCTAGACCTTAGGCTTTTTGAATAAGGCAGTTCACTAAAACTCAGCGAATTCTTTGACATCGCACTGAAACCCTCTGTCTAAGTCTGCTGGTTAAGTCTGGTTTTGCCACCAGAGAGTGGGAATCTGTGAAGGAGATCCCATGACTAGAAAAAGAAGTTACTTACCCATAATCATAATTTTCCAAATGGGCATCTTCCTCGACAGATCTACACTCACAAACCTGATGTCTTTTGTCATACATTTTTTATGTCCAACTTGAAGTCTGTGGAACTGAAATGGGGATGGGAGCCAGAAACATTTTTAATAGGTGGAACTGTACAGTTCCAGGGCAGACATCAATGCAGGCACATGTTTAAGCAATCTAGAAATTTACATTTCAATGTCTCCCGAGGTCCATGAGGAGGCACATCCAGAGAATGTGGCTCTCACACATGATTATCCAGAGAGTGTGGATCTGTGGAGGAGCTACCCATTTGGAATCTTGAGTTGTTGGTAAGTAACCCTGTTTATGTTTTGTGCCCAGTGAACATATTTAAAAATGAAATCAGCTGCTTTCTATTCTAACAAAATCTTTGTTGATTTCTTAACTTTAGCTTAACATTGCAGAAACAAACATCTCCAAAACTCCAGTTCAGCCTACAATGTAAAAACATATTGTGTGTGGAAAGTGTGTCAGATAGATAAATTCAGCAATACAATGTTCTGTATTGCACTGTTTGCAGTTAGTCCTTTTGTAGTTTGAATGTATTAGCAGTCTTGTCTTTAACCTAAATCTTAGCACAAGGGATGGGAGCTTCTTCTTGAATAGATCTAAGAGAGGCAGAATGATCTGTGCTGCCTTTAAAGCTTATCTGTATCCTGGAACTCATGTTTTAATTTATGCCCTTTAGGCCCTGTTTCTGCTGCCCTGTTTAAGAGCTTTGTAAAGCCCTCTCTATTTTTTTGAATGACCAAGAGGTGTATTTCAAGAACCAGATGCTTATGTTCCTGCTTACTCTCACCCCCAACACCATTCTGTTATAAGGCTGTAGGCTGACCTCATTCCTTGGCAATACTCCCGGTAGTGTTGATGGAAGTTGTATAAAGGCAGTATATGGCCCTTAATGATCACAAAAAATGCAACCTGTCCTTATTAAGAAATATGCACATTTTATTATGCTGGTAGCTGGTAAGATGCCCAGCAGTATTTCATTTTCCTTGGACAATGGGCATCCTGGTAGAAACATCCACAGCTATAAACACCCACAGCTAGCTCTTGAGATGAATAACAGTTTTCCTTTAGCTCAGCTACTCTGAAAAAGGTTACTTGCACATGCAGTCTGATTGGTTGACATTTCTGTACTGAGACATCTTTATTGTTCACCTCTTATTATGTAGATGATAAATGTACTAACTCATCACATGACAGTTGTAAGCAAATCATAAGCCAGGCGATCTTTTGTCTGTCACATTTATGCCTGTGATTTGCACTTTAAAAAAAAAAAAAAAAACCAAAAAAACAGGAAGCCTGTTTGATGTTTGATTTTTGTTTTTTACTAAAGAATCAGATTGTTCTTTGCTCTTTTGTTGACTACAGGAAATATTGTTTGTCTCCCAATATGGATGTTAAAAAAGAACCAAATAAGCATCTATATAAAATATCCACTAGCAGGTTGAGCTCTAAGTGTTACAAAGATTGGATTAACAAATAAAACATAATATTTTAATAGAAAATTACACAATAAAACCACTTAAAATGTCATTCCAGTAATATCCAGCAAAGTACATACTGGTAGTGAGTTGGGACTCATATAGGTTACACATAGTATATGTTGTGATATGTCTAAATAACTTTGAAAGATCTAGATAGCTATGACCTTTAATTTTCATTCTGACAACTGTCTAAAAAGAACACTTGTTCATTTTCTCTACTGTACCATTATCATTATTATTATTAATTATTATTATTATTAATTATTTATTTGACTTTGGTATAGGCACTCAGAAAGAGGTTCTAATAAATTAGGTTGGTTCAGGATAAAGTTGAATATCAATAAATAGAGAGGTGTTTTAATAAAAAAGCCAGAGATTTTTAAATTAGTTATTTAGAGGCAATACTATAACATTTTATTCATATTTGGTATCAGTTGGTGATAGTGGAAATTTAAATAACCTTCTGCAATTTGATATTTCCCAGGTGTAGAAAATATTTCTCTCTCTAACCCAAGAAATAACTGAAATGAGAGCTGGCTGGTTTGTTATGACATTTTCTTACTGTACATAAAGAAAACATCTACACCTATACACAGAAATAATTGAACAAGACACACAAAACTAAAAAGCTTAGTAAAATTGTAATGTGTTCTACATTTTCCTAGCCAATCAGTGTCAAACATTATGATCATCTTTAATTTATTTGTCTTGAAAGCTTCATATTATGATTTCTAAGACACCTGAATGTGTGAAGATGTAGTTTAAAAGAGATTAGAGTATCTCCAAATGATGGCTGTTAAGAGGAAGTGGTTTTATTAGGATAGTTTCGTATCTAAATTTTTATATGCTGATTCCTAGGATCTGAATAAATATTGGAATGTTCTTTTTAATGTATTTACTGGCTCATCTTTTTAAATAAATACCCTTTCTGATTATGCAGGAGGTCTTGCATGTTGCAGGAGTGGAAATGCAGTTAACAGCTGCTGTTTCATTTTTGACTATTCTGCAAGAGGAGTCAGTGTCCATTCATACTTATTCCCACTCCTTTCTACACATCATTCTACAGAATCTGGAACACAGGGATACAGGTCAGGTCATGATACTATGCTGATAACTGATTGGTTCTGTGTGATTTATGTTTCCTTATTGACTGTACAGTACTGTTTAAAGCAATACATGCAATCTATACCAATTTGTGAGTTTATTAATTGATGGTTGTTTTTTGGAATGGCTTGTAGTGTGTAAAGTTTTCTATATATTTACCTTCCTGTATACTGTTATTCAGTTGAAAGTTTCCTTCATTTTTAATAAAACAAATATTTCTGATTGCAGGATGAAATCCAGAGGTCCTTACTCAGTCCAACCTTCCATTGAATTTATTGGAATCTGTGCCTGAGTAAGCACAAGTACAGACTACAATATTTTCCTCATAATGTTGAGATTTTGGAGGTTTTCTTTTAACTCCTTGAAAATTATTTTCTTAATCCAGAACAAAAGAAAAATGAGTGTTGCAGAAAAAAATAAAGTTTTAAACAAGTAAATGAAAAAAAAATAACATGCTATTTCTAATTAGAAGAAACTGTCATCTTCAAACAGTTGTTCCAAAAATAAATGATAGAATAATTCCTTCCTCTCTCAAAATGCAGGCCAAAACCTGCTTTTCAAATGAAATATATGCAAACAGGTAGAGGTGTGTAAATATTTTTTTAATGTTACTGTAATGTCATTTAGAAGTACAGCTCATTGAAGAACTGACTGGACCAAATCAGAATTTGTTTCATAAAACTGATTTATAATATAACATGAAGTCTGTTTGTGTCTAACAGGTGTCAGTAATGCATGGCTGGAAACTCTTCTTGCTTTAATAGAAGTCTTGCCAAAAGAAACCATCAGACATGAGGTAATGTTATTTTTTCCTGGTAGCATTAATGGAGAATAGATTACAGATTTTGGTGAATAATGATCTAATTTTCAAAAGCATGGAGTACCTGCAATTAATTCCCATTTGTTTCCACAGGAGAAGTGAGTGGTCAATAGTTGTGCAAATGAGGTTATGTGCAAAACATAGCGTAAGAAGGGAATATGTTGGGAGTAGGTGGAAGGTCACCTTAAAAGACTTTTGCATACATCAACAAACAATGACTACAGTAGTTTTAAATTAGTTATCATTAATAAAGCATTTTCGAGGGTCTGTATTTTCAATTTTGGAGTTAATAGTAAATGTGGAAGAATGTTCTAACAAAGGAGTTTTTGTTTTGGTAACTTAAAATTCTGAATTGGCACTGAACCTAATTTTATGCTAGAGGTACAGTGGATTTGGGGGGTTTAAGTTCCTCTCAGGTCCAGGCCTGAGGTCTTCATTTAGAGGTCAGCCCTGCAAACCCTGTGTATTTTGTCTACATTATGGCTCTGGGGATAGGGAAGAATTCTGTCACCTGCTCCTTAATGATCATTTGTGCATTATAAATATGTTAATGAAATCATCATTGCTTTTAAAATAGCTTTTTAAAGGGTAAAAGGCTAACAATAACAAAATTAATTCATTTTGCTAGAACCAATGTGTTTCTGTAATGTAATTTAAAAAAATTACCACTTGCTCCCTGCTTCAGTAAAACAATAGAGAACGTCCCCATAACAGTCTACCTTGTGTATAATATAATTGCTGAGGCACTTTTAGCATAGCAGTTCGATGGGACCATGTGATACAAGGCTTTTCTTAATTATTTCATTTTTGTGTTGTGACACTTAGATTCTTCTTGTTTCATTTGTTGTAAACAGAAATTGCAATCTTAAATTTGGACACTTTAGGGAAAAGACTGTGTCTTGCTAAATATTTGGAGAGTGCCTGGCATGTTTTGGGTGCTCCCATTGTTTAAATATTAAATAATAATGGTATATGGTACCTACAAAACCTCTACGACTTGTTGCTTTGCTAAATGTTATGATAGATAACACATTTTGTGTGCTAATTCTAGCTTGTTCATCTGTTCAGTAGGAAACTTCAGCGCATTGATCTCAAAATTTCTGCCAGTGAGATGATGGGAAGGGCTGCTTCTGCAGCACTGCTATCCTTTCATGGCCTGCTATCCTTTCATATCCTTCTCCTGGGGCTGTGCATGAAAGGTTAGATGAAGAGCTGAAACAGAGCAGGGGAGGCACCCTTCTCTGCAGCACTCTCCTCTGTTCTGCACATGGATTTCCATGGTAGTTTCTGGTTAGAAAATAATACAACTAGGCATATTATCTCAACTAGACATATTATCTTCCTCTGTCTCCCTTTGACAGCTGATCCTCTGGGGTCCTGGAGGAAATCCAGCAAATGGCAGCACAGCTCCAGCAGAAGCAGCAGTGGCTTCTGGCTGCACATGAAAGTGGAACCCCTTACCTATTCAAGGTTGGGAGGGAATGTGGCCACCAAAGTCCACATCAGAAGGGGTGTCCCTGAACAAAACTTGGCAAGAAGATCCTCGTGCAATTTCCTTTCCCACCTTCTCCTCTACGTTTTTCCATGCAAGGGGCCATTGGTTTGAAAATTCCTCAAATTATATCTATAAATATGCTTACAGAATTTTATTCTGTAAATAATACACAGGAGTATAGATGTAATGTGATAAAGATGCAATTGCTATAACTGTGATGTGAATCATAAACTAGAATTTGAGCCAAGATCCATTTGGTACATACGATAGTTGGCACTGAATATTAAAATGCAAGGTTCTTGGTAGTCTTAATATGTGCATTATTATGATCACAACCCAAATTTTGTGGAAAATGTAATTGATGTTGTAGTATGTACTTCTAGATTTTTGTTTAACAGGAGTACATTTTTTACTGTTTGAATATTCCTCTCTTTTTTCCCATATAGATCCTGAATCCACTTGTTTCCAAGGCACAGCTTTCCCAAACACTTCAGTCTCGCTTAGTTAGCTGTAAAATATTGGGAAAATTAGCTAACAAGTTTGAAGCTCATATGTGAGTAGTTTTTATATATGTGTTTCAGATTTAATGTTTATCACAATGTCTTTGCTAGTGAATAATGTTACTAAGAAGTAGATGTACATAATTTTCTCTATTGTACAAAAATTGAATGCTTTTGTTCTTATAGATCCATCCATCATAATATTAATTAGCTATAAGTGATGTTCATTAGGTAGATCACAGTACTCAGCATGTTCACACATTGCTGTTGTCATCAGCTTTCAACTTTCCTCTGTACATTCTTCCCCCAGTCAAGAGGTTACCTTGGGAGCACCATTTTTCATGTCATTTCTCCACATTGTTGTGCTGTGTAGGAAAGTTCACAAATCTGAACAGTTGTTTTTTAGTCTGCTTTCAGCTTTTGGAGCCATAACCATGCTTCCCCATCAGAAACAGCAGGGGAGCATCACCACTCCTGATGAGCCTGCCAGTTTAATTCTGTCTTCTCATCTGTAGTCAGACTCTTCCCAAAACATGTTATAAATCTCCAGTAAAAGAATTGCTGAACTTAAAACTCTTGTCTTAAAGGCAAAATCTTGTTCCTAAATTTTGAGTTGTGTGATCAGATTTCAGAATTCTTTGCTTTAGATTTTCACTCTGTCATAACTGCATGGGGACATAACAGCCAGTTGCTGTTGACTTGATCTCCTCCACTTCAAACTGAAGGTTAATGATTTGAACAGCAATGCAGAAAATGGAAATACCTGACAGCAGTAAAAGCCCTGGGAGCTATCTGCCCCACAACATCCATACTACCTTGTTTACCTATCATCAGTTTAACCAGCCCTGTGTGAGAGAGGCTTTTCAGGCAACATTAATAATAATAACCATTAATAATAATAACCATTAATAATAATAACCATTCCTCAGGCTTCATGTCCCAAGGCTTGATATGAGTGTTCCCTTGAGAACTACCTTTCTGGGCTAAGTTTCAGATCCCTCTACAAGGATCCCCATCCGTAACAACTGGGAAGATGAGCTGCCAAAGAAAGCCACACTTTCAAGTCCCTAATATTCAAGTCCCTACAGTCTCCTCCCAGAAACAGAACAGTTTCCCCAAGTTTTAAACACAAGGCTTAGTTTGGTTTCTGCTGATGGGAAGCTTCTTTGTACGTGCTTCCATCTTTTCTGGCCCCAAATTCCCTCTGAAATAAGATGTCTTATCTGGTAAAATATATTTTAAATAGACATTTCTTTTTAACAGAAAAATTGAAGACTCATATCCTCGTCTCTGTAAAGTCTGTTTTGTGCTACTCTAACAGCTCAGAGCAAACATAAAAATTGCTTAAGTGGCCAGCTGACTGTTTCCCTGGTGTACGGGAATCTTCAGGTGGCATAAGGCTAGTATAGCGGGATCTGTGCCACCCCTCTTTGAAGTACCTGTCAATGGGATGTGAGTGGAGCCTTTTTTGGGGGATAGTTACAGAAAACAGCCGTTACACTTCCCGCAAAATTGGAGGATATAAAGGTGGCCTTTGACTTCTCCTTAGCTTCTACACTAAGCATTGTTTGTGAAGCCCTGATGATTGTGCAGCTGATGGGTGGGCTACTTCTTTTTTAATAACTAGCTGGTATCTGGTAAAAACTTCTATTTGACCAGAACCAACAAGGACTGGGCAAAAGAAATGGGAATGATTACCTTTACCAAGCTGTTGCTTTTTTGATGAAAAAGGAAGAATAAATTGTGTGTGCATTGGCTTTGGCCTTTTTTTTGTGGGCCTGCTTTTAATCTAGCCAAAATGCTATAACTCAGCAGACCATAAAAGATAAACAAGTAGGCCATGTGACAGTGTATTTGGAGTGAACGTCTGTAAGTTATGTCTAATTTTGTTCCGTTAAGTGAAGTTGTTTATAGGAGTAAATGCAACCATAAAGAAGGATTCCAACTTTAGTAGATGAACCTTCATTGGCTAAATAGAACAGAATGGGACTTGGTGTCATACTGTAAGCATGCACAACCCACAGCTTGTAGAGGATCCAAATGTGATTCCTAGAAATCTGAATTCTTAGAAAGACCAAGTAAAGTGAGCTCATAAGTCCAACTGCAAGTGAAGACTTGGGCATCAGAATCCTTTTGTGAAGGGAAGGGAAGCTCATATAGTTATTGCCATTAATAACAGTTGACTTGATACTGGTGCTGGGTCAGTCTGCAAATAATCAATTTATAAGATTGGAGCCTTTCCAATGTACATGTTTGTATAATGCTATGAATATTTATGTTGCTATTTTAAATAATGATTAATTACAATATTCAGGAATAGGGTTGAGTTAGACTCTCCGGGAATCTGACTTTGATTGTGACCTTTCCTAAAACAAGATAGAATGTTCTAATTCATTTTCTTCCATTTAAAATATCCCTTCTTGGAAACACTTTCCTTGGCTAAAAGAGCTTAAATACTGGAAATCCTTGAGCAGCCCTCTTTTTATTTTATTTTTTTATTTTTGTTTTTATTTTATGTCTGTATTATGATGGTGTCCACGGCCCCATTCAGGATTGATACCCTATAGTGCTAGTTACTTTGCAAACACAGGATGACTTGAACCTCACCTTGCATATTGGAAATTTCCTTTCCTTCTGCATTCTAAGAAGGCTTTTAATACTCCTTAAATACTGCCTGGATTGAAATAAGGATTTTTTTTATATATATACAAGTTCTGCTGTTTCAAACCACCAAAGAGCTTCCAGGCTATGTAGTTCAGGTCTTGCAACAGAGGTACAGTATGCACCTATTCCTACTTCACTGGCGCCTCTTCCACCTTAAGAATTGAAAGCTGCACAAATCAATTGTTCGGTTTTGGAAATCTATTCTTTCCACTCCTTTTATAAATGTCCTAGACTGCACATGGTAGGGTCTTATAACATCTTAAGGGCCATGTTGATTATGGACAAGTGGTTGGCAAATTGTTTCCCACTCTACAGTTGGATGAACTGCTCAATTGTCCCTTCAGTTTAGATTAGTGGATCTGCAAAAACAAAACAAACAAACCTCCCTCCCCCCCAAAAGCAAACAAACAAAAAAACCCTAAAAAAAACCTGTTTATTGTGCAAACAAAGCTTCTGTGATTTGCATCCATAGTTGGGACAATGCTATCTTGCTGAGTCCATTCCCATTGTATGAATTGTGGGGTTTTTTTGGTCAGAGCTGTCTGTATGCTGTAGCAGAACCTGTTAGAATGTAACAGAGGATTGGCCAACAACAAAGTGTATAAATGCTGATTTGGAGGGTCTTGTCTGATATTGGAGACGGGATCGGAACAGTCTGGATCAGTAGATTCAAGCTATTGCACTCTAATTTCTAATTTTAAAAAACACAGCCATTAACATTAAAATTCCTATTTTGCTGTGTTTGCAAGCTGTTGATAATAACAAACATAACTGGGACTTTCATTTCAATGTATACAATGTATATGTATTCATCCAGCCCTGTTCAAATATTGTACTGAAGTCGGTTATTAAGTATCTTTATTAGAAGTAGCGCTAGACTCACATAGTGTTTTCAAAGATTTGAAAAGCCTTCAGATGAAATATTAACAAACTGTAGTGAATACGGATAATACTGTTCTGTGAAAATTCCATTTTGTATTTGTTTAGTGATAAAAATATGCTGTGACGTTCTGTACTATTTATAATTATAAACTTCAGAACTGTCAGTTTTAATATATCACCCATCTCTACAACACCTGCTGTTAAAAGTTATAAATATTAAATGCTGCTGTATGGAGAGTACAATTTAAGATTACTGAGAACCATTTAGAATCAGATGTGTTAACTAAGTGGAGTTTACAAGTACTTTGTCCTTCATATTAATTGAAAATGTTCAAATTTTTGTTTAGCATTAAAAGGGAAATTCTTCCACTGGTAAAATCACTCTGCCAGGATGTAGAATATGAAGTTCGATCTTGCATGTGTCGGCAACTGGAACATATAGCTCAAGGAATAGGGTGAGTATAACTTGCAGAATTACTACAGAATGTAAAATATAGCTCGAAAGTATTTAGTAGTAATGTAAAACCTCTTTCAAATTTCAAATGGGTATCCCGGCATGTTAAATTATTTGATATTCAGGGTGCGTGGCACTCTCAATTAAGTGTCCACAGCTTTCACCCATTTACGCTTTACTGTAACTCACAAACGCATTTTTGTAACTATCATATGAACAAAAACAGTTTTTCAGAAAATGGTGTGATTCAAAACTCCTTGAAATCAATGGGAAGATTCAGTTGACATTAGTAGGTGTTGTATCAGTTTAACTCTGTCACTCTTTGCAAAAGGATGATAAACGTTATTGATTATTTATAGTAAATGTAAGTAAGTTCTATAGCAGTTGTTTGTTATAAGCTTGAAAGTCTCTTTAATATAGCACTAGAGAAGGCTCTGTTGAATTTATAAACAAGTTAAAACTTTAGTGTCTTGTCTTGATCCTACAACGTGTAAGTACTACATGTTACATGATCAGGGCCAAAGAGGATGAGTATTTTACCCTCTGAAAACCCTCTGAAATGCAGATGTAGCTGTCAGCCTCTTTGCTCTTGTCTAGGAGATATGAATAGTACATAACATTATGGGCTTGATGCACAAGTTTCTGGGTGAGTTTCTCTGACCTATATTATGTGGGAAGAGGGGGTCGTAGGTCAGACTAGATCATAAATGGCCTTAAAATCTATGAACAGCACTAAGCGAGGGGATGTAATGAAAGCCTAGATTTGAAAGGTACTGTACACGTGTAGTTCAGTTGTTTTTGTTTGTTTGGTTGGTTTTTTTTGTTTGTTTGGTTTTTTGAGTACCAACATTTGTGGGAATGATTCTTCTTTGTTTCTTTAACCCTTTGAAGTTGGGTTTGATGAATTGGGCTGTGTAACTACTAAGCAGTTAGAACAAAAGATAAACATTGGTAACATGGTTAATTTAACATTGTTTCAGTAAAACCATGCAGTGCAGGGATTGCCAGATTAATTTGCCAGTTATCTTTTATCTGAGATAGGAAATAATAATAACTAGAAGTGCTTTGAATAGTTGCTGTGTAAGGGCTTTATCCTGCAAACATTTAAGCACATGAATAACTTTAGAAAACAATGAGTTTACTCAAATGATTTACTTGCTTAAGTGATCAGGCCCTGTTTTATCCCCTTATCTCCCTCCACCGCAAAAGACAGTTTAGCATAAGTAAGTAGTTATAACATGTTTTAGATTAAAATAAATTTTGATTGAATTTCTTTTATTGGACCAGTTTCTGTTGGTGGAAAAGATAAGCTTTCAAGCATTAATTGCCCACTTCATTTTTAAGTGGTTTCTTGCAAAAAGCATTAATGCTTTATTCTTAAAAATCTGTTCCATCTTGTATTTTGCTGTGACACTTTATTTACCTTTTCCAGACCTGAAGAAGAGCTTTATGAAGCTTGAAACTGTCCTTCCACCATTAGATGTTGGTCCAATAAAAGATATTACCTCACCCACCTTGTTTATCTCAATACAAAATATAAACTTAAGATCATTTTATCTTAACTTAAGATCTTAACTTAAGATAATTTTATTATAATTCACTCTGATTATGTTGCATATCAATCTATTTATATGTTTTTAAGAGTAAAAGTTGCATGGAAAATGTACAGCTTGGTACCAGAGAACAGTAACTGCATTATCTGTTGGAAATAACATGGTTTTATCACAAATTATAAACAACAGATTCTTTTTTCTAATTATCATATTTGTTTTAATTTTTTTTCAAAAATTAAATATATCTTTAATGCTTCCAAACTTGAAATCCACAGAAATACATTTTGGAAATATGTCTCATCAGTTTCAACTTTCTTCCCATTTCCCATCATCTTGTGATTTCCTTTTCTCTCTTGCTCCCTACCTTCCTGGGTCTTATTTGGAATGTATTTTTATTGCCCCCTCCCTACTCCTGGCCATATGTTCTTATTTCTTTCTTAATCCATCCTCCCGCCTGCTTGTTGCTATTTCTTTCCATTGGGATTCAATCTGCATTTCCATTGTTTCCTGTAATTTTCTTACTGAATTTCTTTGGCTCCATCAGCAGGTAGGATGCCATTATGATGAATTTGGTGTTGGCAATAATGTGTAAGTGACACACTCTACTGTAAAATATTATTTCCTTTGTGGGAGGGTGGATTATAAAACAATTTAATATAATCTCAGTAAAACTAATTCTGATTTATGGTATGTGTGGAGAGGATGTTACATGGCAACATGTAACAAAGTCCATCAAATAATTGGTTTTATTTATTAAAATGTATGACACCACAAGTGGCTGTATCACACTCTCAGAATCTCTCACTTGCTGTGACAACCTATAGAGAGGAGGCAGAAAATAAAGTTGCTAATAACCTTTTTTTGTGGAGGCTAAAAGTGGCTCCTACAATGACATAAGGAGCTAGGAGGTGTGATAAAGTCAGGCTGGATGGCTTTGAAAGGGAGTGCCAGGGCCAGTATGAGGGCCTGAAAGGGTTAAAAACCCTCTACCTAGCAGGCAGAGGGAAAAACACAGCAGGGCAATTAACAGCATCTGGACCCAATGAATGACAGGGCAGGGGTAGTTAAACCCTGCCTTCCCTAAAGGAAGGGGAGGGAACACAAGTGGGAAAAGCTGCCAGAAGGTCTGGGGCAACAGCAGAAGAAGGTTCTCTCCTGGTCAGGAGACAGAGCTCCGCTACAGTCAGGGGAGACAAAGTAGCTGGGGGTGTTTTGACCATGTGAGGCAGAGGTAAAGCACGAGACCCATGAGAGGGAAGCTGGCAGTTTGCCACAGAGGATATATGGAAGAGTGCAGAGGATTTATTTTCATATTTTTCTTTTAAATCCAAATGATCTATAATAGGTCCTGACATAATGAGAGAAGGAAATATGGACATTTATCTTATCTTCCCCCACAAAAAAAGTTCTAGGCCAGTGCATTAATGAGGCTGAAGAAGGAAAAATGCTGTTCTTTTTTGTATCTAAAGTGGCTTGCTCTTGTATTACTAAATCACACTCTGATAAAGTAAATGAAGAAAAGTTCATCATCTTGGGGTCATCTTTTTAGCCCAAGCAGGAACAAATACACCATAAATGGGAAAACTGAAGATTGCATAAAGGGATATTTTCAACACAAAGGCTATTGTTGGCAAGAGATAACAGCAACGCTAGTGGCTAACAATCTCCACAGGGATTGGCTTAATAAAGAAGGAGAAATGTTTCATAAATAATTATCAACTGTTGAACACCTATCTGTTTCCTTCCCTCTTCCCTCACCTCCTTTATTGCTTGTGTATTGGTATCCATATATTATGCTCTATGTCTAAGGGTATCTCTGCCTGGTCCTCCCTCCTGCTTCCTCCATGACCAGTTGTCATCATCTTTATTCTCACAGGATCCAGTTAAGGGATTATGTATTTCCGGAAAGTAAACTGTGTTGTAGTGATTTCTGTTGAGGATGGTTTAAGAAGTAGTGGAATAAAGGCACTGCTAACAAGAGATCATTTCATTTATGTAAATATGGCAGCCATGCATGCCATCACTCCTTTTCTTTACCATTTACTAATGCTCACCATTTAATAACCATAAACAATTTTCCAATAATTTTATAGTAATGTGTAATTATCAGTTGAGAAAACATACTAGGATCCACTTGGTTTATTGCAATTAATTTTGTCAATAAGCTAGAGTAGTCAAATCCAAGTAACTGTCTTGTGCTTGCTGCTTCTGAATATTTGAATGCATTATCATTTGCCCTCACTTACATGTGAGGTCTGTATTTTTTGTTTAGGTGTGTGGGTGTGGTCTTTACCTTTATAAAAAGTGTGTACCCTAAGACATTTTGTTATAGCCAGTACAGTCTTAATATTTATGTTTAAAATGAGAGAGATCCTAAAAATTCTTTAAGTACTAAGAGGCTGTAAGCATCCTAGATAATTTTGGTTTTTATCTTCCTGATTAGCACCCATGTAGTCTGATTCTGAGCTGCAATATGTAGTTTGCCTGCAGTACTTCCCTTTGTCCGTGTGATAAACATAAAGGGTACATAAATCTTCAGTGGTGGAAATTGATATAGCTCTGTTGACTTAAGTGGAGATGTGTCAGTTTACAATCGCTGAAGATCGGACCAAACGATTTTACGTATGTGCAGGAAGAGGCCTGCCATCAAGGGCAAAGTTCCCAATTAAAATATTATCTAAACTCAAAGGCCTGAAGTCCTGATAACTGTGAGAAGTGAGTGTGATGTTCCCTTAGTGCAATCTGGACTGGGGTATTTCTGTTTCACTCCAATCCCTCACTCTTGGAGTTCATTTTACCCTGCACTGCTGTGAGAACCGCCACTGCTGGGGTGTCCATACACAGCCACCAACAAGCAAGTTGCTCCTAACTGAGTGAGTGCTTCTGGACAGCCACTCTTTGGATTATACAACAGAATATCCCCAGTCCTAGGTGCAAACCTAGGAACATCCATCTTACAGTGTTCAGTGCTGCCCACTGCACAATGTAAGCTCATATGCATTTGTCAATTTAACACAAAATTTGATATGCACCAGCCTTGTTACATCCAGTGAAGTCTCCCACACACTTCAAACCAAAGGCACTGTTTAGGTAAAACAAACAAAAATTTATTAACTACAGAAGGATTTTATGTGATTATAAATCAAAAGGTAACAAGTCAGATTGGGTCAAGAGAAAACAAAAAGCAAAATGCATTCTGAGCTAAGCTTAACACTTTCATCAACCTTACACAGGCTCTCCCCTTTGGTCAGCACTTCAGTTGCTTGGTGGTGTTTATAGATGGAGGTGGAAGACACCAATCATGGCAAATGTCTCCCCTTTTAAAAATGTTCCTTCTCCCCTCTGGGGCTTTGCCCCCATAAGGTGGTGTGCTGTCCCTCCCTGTCTGTCTGGGAGGGAGGCCATGCCCCCTTGCTATGGTGCTCCAGGGGGCACCAGCTCAAAAAGGGGGAATTAGCATTGGGGCAAGGGTCCTGGCTCTTTCTGCAGGTCACAGGGTCTCAGGCAGGGCCAGGCAGCCGGTTCTAGCCCTAGGTCAGGCGTGTTAGCAGTCGATAAACTCTGCCCTCAGGTGGGGTGAGGCAGGTAGGAAGTCTCTAGCCCTGTACAGGGTGAGTCAGCAGTTCATAAACCCACACCCTTAGACAGGGTGGGGCAGATAAACCAGGAGTCTGTATCCCAGAGCAGGGCAAACAAACAAGCTATAGGCCCAGGCAGGGCAAACAAATAATATAGAGGCCTCGAAGGCTTTACAAGCCGGGATGAGGCAACTACCCAAGGGGTGGTGTGAAAAGTGGGAGGGGAATGCAGGCTTTCTTGACTCTACTCCATCCCAGCTCAGGTCCCTATTAGTGGCAGAGAAGTCTGCCACTGAGTCAGCGGTGCTCCAGTCACAACTCACTTACATGACTGCAGGGCACAAGACTGCCGACTGTTGTCCAGCTCCCCTGGGCTACATCCTTCCCCCTTGCCCTGGAGTACCTGGTTCTCTGGGTCACCATTGGTCTCCCTGGGGTACTCAGTTGGAGGCAGGTTCCAAAGCCCTTCAATGTTGTCAATGGGTGGCAGATCCAGCAGATACACGCCTTAATGAGGTGTGACCTGCCCATCTGCTCCTGGAGAGTCTTGCCTGGATATGTTTTAAGCCACGAGGACACATCTTTGGAAATGTTACATAGTGAATGTCACTTTACATGTGACATTGCAACAAACATATTACTATAACAATAATGCTTAGTACGTAATGAGAATTCCAAAAACATCTCATATGACATACTTTGCATTAAACAATACACACTTATACTGTAAGAGTGAACATGGGATGCAGGGTGTCACAGTGAGCATGATTGAAACATGTAAGGAAAGTTGAAAAGCTCCTTCCAGGTATTATTAAAACTGCCAGGAAGACATTTCTGGTTGTCTATAGACAATTGAGATCTCCTTTGTAAAATACTCTGAATCTACTGATGAAAAGTGCTACATATTATGGTAACTATTTATCATATAGTACATGTGCATTTAGTCATGCCAAATGATGCTGGCTGTCAACACTTTAGAACCATTGCTCAAAGAAAAAGATCTCTCTCCCATTTTGCTCAGGCCAACTCATTTTTCTATATAGATGATTCCATGCCATGAAAATGTCTCTCCCCCTTCAATCTCCAAATTGATGAGAGATTGAGATTCCAGCTTTAATATACCAATCCATAGCAGATGTTGAGACCCAAGGTGCGAAGACCACCTTCAACCGATATTGTTAGCAACTGGAAAAGAAGGATCCCCTTCCCTAGAACTGTCTTTGAAGAACCCAATGCTGATGTTGGGTCAGCCAGTCAGGCAGCCTCACAACCCCTCCAGATATGGGCGGCAGGCCTCCCATGTAGAAGGGCTTACCTTTGGCCAGTGCCATCTTATATAGTGAGGACAAGCCATTCCCATGCATCTTCGCCAGTTATGGCTCATATTTTGTCATTTAAATTTAGAACCTTGCTGTTTTGTAGCATTGAGAAGTTTGTGTGGCGCACATTAAATCATAATTCTTTGGTGTTTTTTTCAGGTTACATTGTATGTACAATCTCTTATTTGAGATAAATTAAGTAATATTTTTTTAGTGATGAGTGGGGTGATTTGCATTTTAAACTTTAGTCTGTTTTAACTGGCTACAAAATGTCCTGAGGCTGTTTTGTTTTTAATTTTATTTTTGTTTTCCTGCAGCTTTTTTCAATTTTTCATAATTGGCAAATTGAAGAGTAACTATTCAGCCTGCAAGTGAAAGTTATGTTTGGATGAGATTGGGTTTGGTGCTATGTAAACATTGTTTCATTATTTGTCTTCCCTAACCATTTTGCTTGCTTTGCAGGACAGAACTAACAAAAAATGTAGTGCTTCCTGAATTAGTTGAACTAGCGAGAGATGAAGGCAGCAGTGTGCGTCTTGCAGCATTTGAGACTTTAGTTAATCTGCTTGAAATGTTTGATGCAGGTAAGGTCATAGGTTAGAACCACTGAACCCAATTCTGCAGCAGTTTTCTGGATTATAGAACCTGTCCCATTGTATTTAAATTGTTTTCATTGTGTAGGTGATGAATAAATTGTACTTAAATCTCTTCATGTTCTGTCCATGTTATTAAGATTTATTCTTTGACTTTATTTTGTTTAAAACTTTGTTCCTTTATCTTCGTTTCGTCTTGCCCTAGTTGATTTCGTGCACCTTAACGTTCAAGTAGGAGTGAGCTAGCTGTCAAACTATCTGATAAAGTGTTGGAGGAATAAAATGGCTGACTAAAATCTTCAATGCATCTGATATGACTGTTGGATAATTATCATTATTTCTTTAATGTAATAAGTGCTCTCAACACTGCAAAACCTGGAGAAGTATATAGTCCTTGCCCCAGGAGCTTACATCATGAGGGTCAGATACTGATATCCTTACTCACGCTGGCTAATACTTTACTCTCACTGGTTCCATTGGAAGCACTGGAGGAGTGAGATACTACCACTCACTACTCTGTGGCCCCACTCCTGAGGCTCTGTCCCCAAACTGCCTCTTCCCCAAGGCCTTGCCCCTGCTCTGCACCCCTGCCCGCTCCTCTCTGCCTCCTCCTCTGAAGCCCCCCACCTGCCACTCGCTCCTCTACACCTCTTCCCCCGAGGCCTGCCCATTCGCTTCTCTCCACAACGGAGAGGAGCAAGTAGCGGGTGGGCAGGGGAGTCTGAGAGAGAGAGTCCGAGTGACTGTGCGTTTTTGGGGTGGAATGCTGGCGGGACCAAAGTCCAGGCACTGATGGCTCCCCCATTTTTAGGGATCTTTGCTTCTGGAGCTCAAAAGACAGCAGGCTGGTATGCTTCCAAAGGAAAGTGATCTACATCACATCTATGGCATTTGCCCTCCTGCATGGCCAGCCTTTTATGGGGAAGCATAGCCTCCCTCAGCCTCTTATATGTGCTGCCCAAGGGCAGAGTTGTGCAGAACTGGAATGTGAAGACAAGACATTTGGGTTTGGTGCATGGGGAAAGTGGCACCCCAAATGCTGATACAGATTAATTTTTTTACCAAATTACAATCAAGTATCTCTCTTCAAATATGTGTCAGTCTGGATCCTACTGTAGGTGTGCATCTCGTGTGTAATGAGATCAGAGTCTTTTGATTAGCAATGTTTGTCAGGACCATGCCTGCACCCTGTGCCATTTTGTGCTCCTGTAGAGGGGTGTGAAGAGCAGAGTGGGTGCAGCCTTTCCTCAATTTCCTCCTACCCCCGATGGCAGCAAGATGAAACCCAGCAATGACAATCTGCTACTCTCTTTTTGTGTTTGCTAGCCTTTGTCTTGAAGAAAAAACCCAGGTAACTGAAGAATTCATTTTTCTGTCCTCAAAAATCTACAATCAAATTATACTTTTGAAAAGGGGGAAAAAAATGTTTAATAACTCCCTATACAGTGTGGTCAGGCATTTTGCTCCAACCACCAGCATTTTGACTTTGAGGCACCTGGGTTCAAATACTTCCCATCATGTGACAGTCTTATCTTGCTTACGTGTGGCCACCATTGTGCCTGGTGGAAAGCCGTATCCTGGACAGATGTTTGGTTTGCCATTCCTTTTTTCTTCAGAACCTATAAAATCAGACACTTATCTCAAACTACATCTGTAGGTGGAGTCTGTGTGGATTACTTCCAACTTGTAGGAAGTGGTAGCTACCAACTAGAGCTGACAAAGTCATTTTTATTAGTGCCTCCTCAAGCAGGCACCCTACCTCAGGATCTGGCAGCAGGAAAAAGGCCACGAAGAAGGGAGTGAGAGTGTCAGTACTGGCATTTTTGGCATCAGCTGCATTACCAACAGACCCAGCATCCAAGCCACCAATGCCAAAGACACACCAAGAGGCATGGCCAGACGGAGCACAGACAGAAATAGAGCTATGAACTTTGCTGGGGTCATCTCACAAAAAGCTCAGAAATACCAGTCTTCCAGAGACCAAACCTCCAAGCCCTCTATGTCTTTAAGGGCTGTATACACATACTCAGTCACTGGCACAATGCAAAGAAATGGTGACTTGGTGCCAACATCAAGCCATCCTCCTTACAAGCACCAGTATTGGCACTGAGGGTTGAACCCATCACAGTCCTGACATACATGGCCTGTCTTATGGTGGTATCTCCACCTGACACATTCTCAGTGTTGAGATCATCAGTGCTGATTCCTCCCAGAACCGAGGTTTCATGACACTACAGCACCACTATTTGAGGAAATGTTCTGCTTGTCATCGTATCTAAGTCCAGTTGTTCTCACCACCATCGAACAGAGACCTGTCTCCCCTGTGATCAGGAGAGAATCATATAGGAAGTAGGCTCCTTATTCAGCACTCCACAATGCATGAGACACGAATAGCAGTAGGCTGGCAAATCTCACCCTGGCCATACAGCATGCCACCTTGGCTATCATGGGGACCACATTCACATGTTTCTTGCAGCAGATCATCCTTTGACCTATCATGACAGAGAAGGAGATCTTACTCCCCAGAAGCATCATTAGCCATAGGTTCCCATGTTGAGCCAGATAGTCCTGTCTGAAAGCAGGTGGCAATGGAGTGACCCCAACAACCTCCTTCCCCACCAAAGGAATCAAATTGGCACTAGACAATCTGAGAGCTCCAGGAAATTTTGACCTTGATTGCAGAGACCTTTGACATGGATACATTGGTTATCCAGGAAAAAAAAAAGAACACCTCTTTGATATCCTGAGCTCACCAACCCCAGCCAGGATTGCCCTCTCCATTAATGAGGGTATACTCAAACTAAAGAAGAGACTTTGGCAGACCCTGGCTTCTCTCCCTCCTACATCAAAGAGGGTAGAAAAAAAGTACCAGGTACTACAGAAGGACTATAAATATTTCTAAGCCCATTCTCATCCAGGTTACTGGTGGTATCAGAAGTAAAAGAAAAATAAAAAACCACTAAGGGCACTTACCACTAAAGAAAGAGACGCTAAGAAACTGGATCTCTTTGGGCAAAAGGCATATTCCTGTGCCTCAGTACAGTTCAGTATTGGAAACTGTCAGGCTCTGTTCATGAAATATAATTTTTTCTCCTGGGAGAGAGTGACCACCTTCCTAACCAAATTCTGACAGGATGGTAGGGAAGAACTGACAGATGTTAAAAAGGAAGGCCAGATGGAAGCAAAAACAATTCTGCAAGTGGCCATGGGTACACAGACATAACCAACAGGTCAATGACCACTGCTGTAACCATGAGATGGGCCTCCTGGGTACATGCATCCAGCATCCCTAAGGAGGTGCATTTAGGAAAATGGGTTAACATAACAGAGTCCTGTACACACATTTCTTTACCTAAGCTTAACCTCTCTATCTGCAGTTCTGGTAGGTCCAGCTTATTCCTATCTGTGAGTTGGGAGAGCCAAACCACTTGCTGCCATCCATGTTTCTCATTCAGTTTTGGTGTCTGTCTCAGTCTCTGCTGATAACCCATTCACCCGTCTGCCTCCCTCCTGAGGCCAGCATCTTTAAAGTTTAGGATCTGCTTTGATACTAGGTTTTGGTCTGGGCTGAGTAAACCGTTCTAGCCTGGATGGAGCCAACTAGGTAGCTGCTTCCCAATTGATGACCCAGCCATTGTTATCTCCTTTGAAGCTGTGTACACCATGCGTCCTGTCTTTGTCACTGTTTTGTTTCTTGTTGGCTTATTCGTTTAACCGTCTTCTTATTTAACTCCATAGCAAGTAACTCATTATAACATACAGAGGCATCCACCATATTCCTAAAAATATACAGATATTTTCCAGTTTGTCATATTCTGCCCCCTTTCCCATCCATCTTCAGAGATTCTTCTCATGTGTGCCTACAAACAAAAGTGGCCTTGTTGCTTCATCTGCGAGCTATAAAAGAGGTACTACAGGAATTCAGGGGAGAGGTTCCTATTCCTATTTCCTTATTTCAAAGAAGAAAGAGGGTTTTCGTTCTATTCTAGTCCTGATGAGACTACACAAATACATATGCCATTTCAGATTCAGGATGGTAACACTTGCCTCAATCATTCCATTTAATCAGATTCAACACTGGTTCATGGCTTTCATGAACTTACAAGATGCCTACTTCCACATAGCCATCCACCCAGCAGAGGGAGTACCTGAGATTGATGGTAATGCACAACCATTATTAATCAATATTAAGTATTGCCATTCACACTCTTCAGGGCACTGAGGATCTTCACAAGGTGCCTAGCAGTGGTGGCAGCACATTTGAGGCGGACATTCATATCTTATCTGCACAATAAGATGCAGCTCAGTCCTCACAGCTTCTCTCTCTCTCTCTCTGTCTTTTTGTCCCTTAATTATTTTGTTTCAGTGTTGCAGATGTTGTGGCTGCTGCTTTAGGTGCTTTTACAGCAGTGTTCCCAGAATTCTAAACTGTCTTTTCAGCAGCTCTTGTTCTCTGGATCAGGCCTCTGAGCTCTTTCTCCAGCAGTTCTTCTTGCTGGCTCCTGACTGACTTTTGCCTGCTGGCAGCTGATCTTTTATACTGTCCTATCAGGATTTTCTTATATACCCTTAAGCAATTATCTCATTCGCATATGCTCAGTACCAACTATTACCTCAGAATTTTGGTTGACAGCTCTGATCTTTAGAACACGTTTTAACCAGTATGGATGAGCTGTGGCCGGTCAGCTAGCTGACCTTTCTGTCACCCTGTACGGCACGGGCTCAGCAGCTACTTCACTACTGGGCATACTCGACCCAGAGAGCGATCAGTTTCAGTCATGTGACCTACATTGTCCAATGATAAGTGACCTGCAGCTTTCAGTTGGTGTAGTGATTCCTGCTTATTCAATAGGGAAGCCAAAGACAGACTGGCATCCGGGGAATTTTTCTCATATCAATTCCTGTCAGCGTTGTTGTTCTAAATGAAATAAAATCAGACCCGACTACAATGGTACAGGCTTGCCTTGGACTATACATTGCCAAGGCCACATGTTGATGTGCACTTACGTGATGCCACTTGCCAGACTTCAGATGTGGCATCTTCAACTTTAGCTCAGATCTTTCCACTCCCTGATGAGACAGCAGATGAACAGGAAGGTTGTAGTCCCACCTCGTCATTTCATTGCTGAATTTATGGCTAGACCCCAGCCTACCAGACTGCCTGTTATAAGAGAGACAATGTAGATAATTAATAACTTTTATTTGACCAATTTCTGTTGGTGGAAGGGACAAGCTCTCAAGCTTCAAAGAGTCTTCTTCAGGTCTAGGGAAAGTAACCAGACTGTCTAAGCCAAATACAAGTTGGAACAGATTGTAAATCATAAGGGATTCAGACATATTGTAGATGACTTAAAATGAAGTGTACAATTATGGGTTAGCAGGCAGTAGTGTGTATTACAAATTGTTGTAATAAGCCATAAAACCAATGTCTCTGTTTAGTCCCTGTTTTTTTGTGTTTAGCAGAGTTCTGAATTTGTTCCTTCGCTCATCTTTTGAAGGAGTTGTGCCGGTTTCCTTTGAGGAAAATGAGAGGTCAAATATAGAAGGATTGCTTTGTGAAAAGTGATATGGTGTTTTTGTCTTTTATCATTTTTCAGTGTGAGTTCATTCGAGAGTGTAATGATTGTCTGATTTCACCCACTTAGTTGTTAGAATTGTTAAATTGTTGTTACACTGGGCAAGGTACACCTTGTATTGTAGTAAGCGTGTGTAGGGACCCGTCATTCTTAAAAGGAGTCATGGGGGAGAGGGTATTGATCACTGTAGTAGAAGAGTATGTCTGCATGTTTTGCATCTGCTGTTCTGGCAGGGCCAGGTGCTGCTTAGAATTGATGTGTCCCGATCTGTGTGGAGCTTGCTTCTGATGATGAGCTTAGTGTGGTTGGGGGGTTGTGTGAGGCCAGAAGCAGGGGCTTGGGGAAGATTTCTTTCAGGATGTGTTCCCCATCAAGTATGGGATATTATTGTTTGATACCTTGTATGGATTCCAGTGTAGGGTGATAGGAGACAGCTAGGGGTCTATGGTCAGTGATTTTCTTTTCCCTGTGTTGAAGCAGGTTCTTGGGTGGCTCCCTCCATGACTGACTTCTCTGATGAAATGTCCTTGTTTAGTGAAGGCAGTTTCAAGTGTGATTAGGTGTGTATCCCAAACTTTCTCTTTGAAGAAAATTCTGTGATATCTGTGTCTGGGGTGGTTGCTGGATCTGAGGTGATAAGTGTGATGATCTGTGGGTTTCTTGTTCATGGTTTTCTCTGGAGTTCTATTGTTGAAGCTCATTTATGGTGTCCAGGAAGATTATGCTGATGTGGGAATGTTCTAGATAGTTTGATGGATGAGTAGTGATTATTGTAGTTATGGTGGAAATCTATGAGGGAGTTTAGGTCCTCTGTCGAGAGGATAAAAATATGGATGTATCTCAGGTATGCCATTGAGTTTATTATGCATTTCCCCCCAGAAATTCTTCCTTGAAATGGCCCAGTAAGAGGTTGACATATTGAGAAGCTATCCTAGTACCATAGTTGTTCCCATGGTTTGGACCAAGTGTTGGTACTTAAAAGTGAAGTGGTTGTGGGTGAGGATGAAATGGATGAGTTTGGTGATGTGTTTAGGGTGAATTTCTGAGCATTTCACATTATCTGATAGGGACTTGAGGTAGGCAGTGATGCTGTCTTGGTGAGGGATGTTGGTATATAGGGAAGTGACATCCATGGTGGAAAGGGTGGTGTTCTGTGGTAGGATGTTTATCTTGTGGTATTTCTTGAATGAGTTGATATTGTCTTGGAGGAAGTTGGCTATTTGTGTGGTGAGTGGTTTGAGGATGTCTCCTGTGAGTCCTGATATTACTTCATTAAGAGTGCCGTGGCCCCATATGGTGGCTCTGCCTGGGTTCCCTTGTTTGTGTATCTTTGGAGGCATGTAGAAAGTCCAAGAGGTGGGATCCTGGGGGATGAGATTGAAGAGTTTTTCTTTGAATTGTTTGGGAAAGGATTTGATGGTATCTTTACATTCCTCTGTAAATCATGTTGTGCAGTCTTCTTTGAATTCTTTATAATATATGGTGTCAAAGAGTTGTATGTTGGCCTTGTTGATGTAATCATCATGATTAAGGACTATGATGGCGTCCTCTTTGTCTGCTATATTGATTGCTATTTCATGGTTAGATTTCAAGGAATGTGTAGCTGTTCTCTCAATGGTAGAGAGATTGTGGTAGATTTGATGTTTGTTGAGCATTTAACCAGTTTAATCTTTTCCTAAAGCAGTCACTATAATTATCCGTTGTATGGTGTCATCTGCTGTGGAGTCCAATCAGATTATTCTTTTTTTCTTATGGCTTCGTGGGTTTGTGGTAGTTCTGGGTGGTGTCATCTTTGTTGTGAAAGAATTCCTTCAGGCAGAGTTGGCAGAAGAATTCTTCTAGTTCTTCACGTGTTAGTATGGTATCATTTTCTGTGGTAGGGCAGAAATTCAGCCCCTTAGAGAGTACAGCTAAATCAGTTCTGGGGGTAGTCCTTGTGATGCTAGCTGGATTAGGGGGACCCTTAAGGTGTATTCAGGAGCTCTGATTACACCCTTCTACACCAATCTCATGTTGGGGCTCTCACACTGGCTGGATTGATGGGGGGGCACTTATTTAACATCAATATGTCAAAATCATAATATATCATGTGAGATATGCCATATCAGGTACTGTTAGAAAGGCTATAACGTGCTAGGTAAGATGATGATGTTTATGTTCGTGTGTTATAAGTGTAATGGATGTTATGGATATGGTTGATATAGCTGTATTTCAAATTATGCTGTGTCTCGGCCACTCTCCAGACAGGATGGCTACAGCAATAGCCTGGTTAATGGCCCTTTAAGAAATTCACAGGTACAAGGGGTTCAGGGGCAAGAAGCCAGGGATATACCTGATGAGTCACCAGGATTTAAGAGCAAGTCATTTTAGTAAGTGACTAACTTCAGTCTCTGGCCTATGCTGATGGAAAGTCTGTTTAAGATTGGGGGGATTGCAGTGGCATAAATATTTGCAATCTTCTGTCTGTCAGGGACCACGCAGCCAGTCAGTACACCCTAAAAGTAGGTAGTGCTTGCCAGTCAGGATATGTCCAGAATGGCTGACAGATGTGCTGAGTTAGCACATTGTCTCAACTGGTGGCCCTCCTACAGTGCTTCTGATGAAAATGAAAGCTGGCCCGGACTGGTGGAATTCTCTATCTGTAGTAATAAATTTAGCATTGCAATGTTTGACGTATGATCTTATTTTGATTTGTGGCACATACACTAAGTAAATGACTAAGTATAGTGAACTGTCTTGTTCTGTGTTTTATAAAGAATGATATAGATACACAGCATTGTATACGCTGGCACTGATTTTTAGAATGCAATGTATAAATTCAGGCTTCTGACAATATATGGGTATGTGATCCTGTATTTGTAGGAAAGTAGAGCCAGATTTTCTGTTAAATTCATTTGGCTCAGTTGGGTGAGGGCCCACTTATGGATCCATGATTCTCTTCCCAGCTTTGCCCTAGCATAAGCTGGAGAGGTTTGAATTGGAGGTATTCTAGGCTGCGCCAACTGGCACAGTCCCCAAGGGAGCATCCTAGATAATTTGAAGTGCAGTGCGCTCCGGCCATGTTCCTTATCCTGGGGGTTGCTGGGGTTAATAAGAGCAATAGGAGCGAGCTACACTTGCTGTACAGTTGCAGGTAGTCTCTGCTGCTTTTGCACCATCAGAGAGGTGCAAAAAATCAAAGTGGGCCAGAGAACCTGGCCCATAGAGTGTATGCAAAATTCCATATGTCTGTATGATGCAGTAGTTTTTATATTAGCTGTTCATTATTTATCAGTTAGTACTGTAAATAGTAATATTCATTTTCTTCTTCATAACTGTTCAATTGTTTTTCTTCATTAGCAACCCTGTATTTTGCACAACAGCTCCCACTCTCTCTCCTGTTTTTCTGACTTCACTTCACCTTCCTGGTACATAAGTGAGGAGCAAATATTTACTTAACAAGGAATTGATGATGAATTATCAAAATACACATAAACCATATGGAAAACTGCATAAAGAAAAGCAGATTGTTTGGGGAGAATTCCAGTGAATGCAGTTAGATTTTTTAAGAGGTAGCATTTGTACAGTAGATTTATTTTCAAATTGTGGGACTATCAATTTCACACTTTGAAATTCTTTATTTACTATTGCTCCAACAGCTGCTTTGGCTGTTGGAAAGGGGTTAGAGAAGAGGAATCAAAAGTTATATGCAGCCCTGCAGAGGAATGGGAGGGAGTTCAGTAGGTTGAAAAGCTTCACCTTGAGATCCAAGGTAGCAAAACTCACTCTGCCCAACCTTGACAAGCTCTCCCTTTGTCCTCTTGCTCACCATATATCGTCTCCCTCTATCTCTTGGTTACTAGGTGGAAGGAGAAGATGGGCGTGCTTCTTCACTTACCCACACACTGCAGGTCAGAGTCTGTGCTCAGAGAGCTTTTGTTGACTCACCCTCTATAGATGAAGGCCTAGAAAAGGGAAGGGTGACCAAAAGAGGCTTGAAAAGTTGCTACATTAAAATAAATAGATTTCACTCATATTCTTGCTTAACTAAAATATGAAAGAAAACAACAATCCCAGCCACACTTTATAAAGACATTCACATTTTTATCATTGAAAGGGACATATGCTTTTCTTCAAGTGATTGAACATGAACACCTAACTTTATACATTTATTTTGTTTTTCAGATGACAGAAGTCAAACTGTGCTCCCTTTAGTGAAATCATTCTGTGAAAAATCCTTCAAAGTGGATGAATCTATTCTTGTTTCTTTGTCTTTCCATTTAGGAAAACTATGTAATGGACTATATGGTATGATTTAATGATCCTTAAAAATTAAGTGACTCAATATATTGTGAAGTATACAGAGTAGAAAATGTCCAGATAGCCAAAATTTATCAAGTGGAATGATAATTAGGAGTACAAAAACCATGTGAAAAGATCGGATTTTTTTTTCTTTGTCAAATTTTCTCTACTTTCATTGTTTTGTTTTGATGCCTAGTTATGTTGCAAGTTTCATCTTGAAGTGTGTGTGTTAGTTGTAGTTAAACTATAACCTTTGAAAATAGAGCATGATATTAGAAATAAGGTGCTAGATGCTGTGCTATTTTTCCTTAAATACTGTACAGAAGGCTTAGCTCAGGAAGAAGTGGGAATAAAGGAGGCTTTATGCCACTTTTGCACCACTTGGATTCTGGGCTGTTGTGGGGGCTGAATCTGCGGCCTAGAATTCTCACAGCAATGAGCCATACAAATGCTCCCTTTTCACCACCAACATATGCCCTATACCAAGGCCTGTGAAGCTCGGACAGTATAGGGCCACTTATGTTAGCCCTAAACTGTTTCTGCATGATGGGATATTTCCTCTAACTTGTTATAGCCCCTTTATGGTCCCTGTACACCTCTAGACTGAATAGGGGCTGGATAAGGATCAGAATTGAGTCCATTGATCCTGTAAGTGTAAAGTGAAATTCATTGTACTACAGGTGGCCCAGGTTAGCCCCTCCATGCTTCTTAAACCCTTAAGGTCCCAAAGGCTTAATTTGTGCAAAGAATATTGCCTGAGTTCAGTGTGCCAGAATTAAATTCTTCCTTTAGAGGTTGGTGGTGGAGTTCTAGGATTTGGAGGCAAGAAGGGGAACAAATGTGCCTCTACCACTTTTAAAATATATTCACAATCCTCTGAAATGAAACCCTTCATATTCCAGGAATTACATATTTCTAAAATGGAGAAACGAAGATTCCTTCTTGTATGGGAAGGTTTAATTTTTCTGTAACCTCTATTTCTCCCTACCACTTGCAATAAGGAAATGGAGTTCCCATTGGAGTCATTATATGAAAATGAATAAGGAAATTGCTTTATTTGATTTGATTTGATTTGATTTGAAATAAACTCAAGTTGTTAGATATTGTTAACTTTTCCCCTGGTATTCTGTAACAAGAAACTTAAGCATGAGTATTGTATTTTTTTAAAGGAATTTTTACTCCAGAGCAACACTTAAGATTTTTGGAATTTTATAAGAAACTTTGCACATTGGGTTTACAGCAGGAAAATGGACATAATGATAACCAGATGCAACTTCAAACCTTAGAGCAAGAAAAGAAGTATATATCAGTAAGGAAGAACTGTGCTTATAACTTTCCAGTAAGTTAACTGCTATTTTATAAAACGTATATTGTGCACACAGTCACAAAACAGGAATCGATGTAAGATGTAAAATCTGTTACCACAATATATATTGTGAGCCAAATGCAAACATCTGTGTAAAGCTCAAGTAAATTGAGTTAGTGCAGGGTTTCTCTATGAAGGTTACGAGGAAAGATCCTCATCCCCAATTCACAGAAAACCAGTGGTGAGTTTTGACCAAGAGATTCCTGTCATCAAAGATCTCTCACATACACTGTCCCCTCAGAACCTCTTACACAATCGCACTGAAAGAACAGCTATAGAACAGAATCACAATTTGTAAGCTCTCCATAGCTGGGACCTCCCCACCCACTCTGCACACCTGGATTTCTAAGGGGCACAGGATTTGGCTCTGAATAAGGTAGATATACATCTAACTCATGTACCAGCTAAATAAAAGGTCTTTTCAGATATATAGAAATGAGGCTTTTATGCCTAAAACTATTGTTTCTATTAATCTGCCTTCTATTCTAAATGTTTAAAGGTAGCCTTCATATTTTAAGCAAAATATCTTTGTAGTCAACATTATGAGCCACTTTTTTTTTAAAGTTAGCTTAAAATATGCACAAAGAACATAGTTAGATATCTACTGGTTTACTTGAGCAAATACATGTTTTGTACATACAAAATGGTAGCCGCAGTTTCAAGGATTGGCTTTGTTGCTAGCTAAACATGTATTTAATTTATTTGTTTTTTAAAGCTCCCATTGAAGATTCTAGTTGTTTGGTGAATAATTTTAAAACATAAAACCAAAGGATCCATTTCCACAAAACCAAGACTTTCCTGTCCCCCTGGAATTGACCCCATCACTCAGAATATAGATCTCTGTAAGTGGCTCATCATGAAGCAATAGGCTCCTGTGCAAACCATTGTGGATCTTTCAACCTGTCTCTTCAGAAAAAGCCTTGCAGCATGTCCAGAAATCAGCAAATCTGAATTGTGTCAGACCAAAGGTGTAGGAGTGAGTTCCAGAGTTGAGAACCAGTCATGGAAAATGTCCTGTCGACAGCTCCCCCACTTTTAAATCAGGGTCTGTTAGCTCAAGAGGTCCTGCTCATTGTAGCAGCAGTGGTTTCACGCAGGGGGAGAGGTGGTCCCTCAGGTAGACAGAATCTCAAACAGTTTGGCTCTGTATGTGTACATTTGGATTAAAGACTCCATTTTATTTGTCCACAGGCCATGATTGTTTTTGTAGATCCAAAAAATTTCCATTTGGAACTATACTCTACATTTTTCTGTCTTTGTCATGACCCTGAGGTGCCAGTCAGATACACTATGGCTATTGGCTTGTATGAAGTAAGTCCAGAAAGTTTCTTTTTTTAGTACTTTAGGTATTTTTAGCTCTTTAATATTGTATCTGGTTTTTATACTTGTCTGCTTAAATTGATGTTTGTTATATTTTAAGTATGCAGTGCTTCAGTGAAAAGGCTTTGGAAAATTTGCTAAAATTATTCAGTTTACTGAAACTCTTCTAATATATAATTATAATCCATGACACACCTTTTAAATATGTTTTAGGGGACTAGGAATTTAAGCAGAAGGAGGTTGTTACTGATTATGGTGAGGGAATTTTTTGTAGAGTGGAGAGGGAGGACAGCAGGTAGGAAAGGCTTCAAGGCAGGAAATCTAAGTAGTGTAAGTAAACAGCATGGTCCAGGATTTTGGAGACAAAGGGCAGAAGGAGAGGAGTTGGGAGAAATAATAGGGATTAAGGGAAAGATTCTCCCCTTCTCCCCTACCTCCTACACACATTAGGGGACACAAGAATCTGCTTGAAGCCAGAAGGACCTGAGCCAGTGAGGGGAGAGTGGATAAATATAAGAGAGAAGGAGGAAATGTGAGGGAGACATGAATAAGAGAAAGTGCGAAAGGAATATGCTGCATTTGATCTGATTCTCCAATCCTTTTCTAGGACTGTAGAATTTGGGGTTTAGCTGGCAATTCGTGGAAGATATTGTACGCACCAGGACTAAGCAAAACATTGACTGACTTTTAATATTAAAAGAGTTAGAGAGTTATAGAAATGTAATAAGTATGTATATGATAAGTAACTACTTGGTTTAAGATGCACTGTACTGTTTTATTAAATATATTTAGATGGTGTGGTTGTGTAGGTAGTAATGATTTTTTAAATGGAATGAATTGTATGAAATGAATATGAAATCCTCTTCCTGAATTTAATAATGATCTGTACAACCTCATATAGTGACTTTCATCCAAGGATTTCAGAGCTTTACTGTAAGCCGCAGAACAATTCAGGGCTGACTGTTTTTATCCCCACCCTGTAGATGGGGAAAATGAGGCTGAGAGATTAAGCAACTTGTTGAAGGTGTTACAGTGAAGGTGGTAGAGTCAGACATAAAACCAAGGTGTCTTGTCTCCCAGTTCCCTGCTTTAACCTATACACATTGCCTTAGCAGGAGATAATTGAAGCTTGTGGTTGGAAATTGTATAACTAGCATATCATTCTGCAAACTCCTATATTTAGTGTGTCTACACCATGACACCTTTAAACTGATATTTGAATAAACAAAAGAAAATTATTTTAGCACTGTAAAAGGGACCGCTGAGAAATGCGGTGCACAGTTAGGCCTTGTTAATGTGTTATTATCATGTCATCAATGTAAATAGTCAGCCAAATGTCACACAGATACCAATAATTTATGGTGCTCACCTCTAGTTGGATATATTTTTGATTAATATGCTTTGTAGTCACTTCCTAAAAGAAATGATATCCTACCTTCTTCTTAGCTGGAGGTAAACAGATTGTTAGCATGAGCAAAGTGAAACAAAGAAAATAATTACAGAATATCAAGTATTATGTTCTCCGAAGGAAGCTATGATTTATCCCAGATGGTAGGGAAGTCAGCTTTCTTGAGGCTTTTCTCTTATTTGCTGCCATGCCTTATTATTGATTGTTCTAACATTGACATCTGACTTACTGCAGAACTTTAAATGTGACTTGTGAATGCTAATCAAAAGAGCTAGTAGCTTGGAGTTTATGAAGTGAGAACCTCAAATAGCAAAGATTAAGGAGGCTCAAGGCCCACAACTGACACCAAACCAACCTTTATTTCTTTAATTCAGCTGTCTGTCTCTGTTACCTTGTTATTGGGACTTCCGGCAGGCTGTTTTAAAAGCCCTGATAGTTTCTCTAAGTATTTGCAGGACACGTTTAAAAAAAAATCTTTGGAATATAAAAATTAGAAAAGGAAGGTCTTGTTAACCCAGTCTCAATGGTGTGTTTAATAGTTATGCAACAGAGCTGGTGTTCATTTTACATGCTGTTATAAAAGCAATGTTATGTGCTAATGGCAAGAAAGTACATAACCTCAACAATTTTAAAGTGCAATTTGTGGCTGTTAGAGATTTGTTCAGCATCCCTACTTTCATGTTATTAGTCAAACCTTATTGAAAAGTAAACGCAGCAAACTTAACTGTTGTATTTCCATGAAACTAAAGTGTATTTTTGATTGATTGTCTTACTGTAATTTTTTAGGTTGCTAAACTTTTAGATTCTGGTGTGTATGTAATACATAAAGAACTGGTAACACTATTACAGGATGATTCATTGGAGGTAATATATTATTTGTTCTTCTTTACTTGTTGGTTACATTAATTTAGTTTACATTAATGTTGAATACCGATATAGTAAACCAAAGTAATGAATGTTGGAAGTGGTTAGCTTTTACTTTTGCTTCACATACTCTATCAAGATCCCAGGAGTCATTTTAGACTCAGATTTATCTTGGCACCTTTGAAGGTGATGACAGTAGGAAAATAAGAGCAGAGAAGATAGGGAAATGTTTCAGTTCAATAACCCTCCCCTGATTTTATCAGTTGCAAGCAGGAATGTGCCTGTGCGTGCATGTGTGTGTGTATGTGTGTAAAAATAAAAATGTGCTCGAATTTGGTATAACTGATCAGAGGTGGCAGAAGCTCTCTTTTGAATGTGGGCGAGAGAGGTGCATAAAGAAATCTAAACTTGTTAATCATGGGCAAGGGGGAGAATCAGGAAGCAGGGAGAAGTCCAGATGGGTGCTCTGTACGGAAAGGGGTGAAGTTGGAATGTCAGGATCAATTTTCTGCATGGAGGGTGGGAGATAGTTAGACAGTCAAAGATAGGAGCGGGAATTGGATGGGTTCACTCCATGGGGAGTGAGGGGAGCTTCTTGGATTTGGCTGGGGTGGCAACTGGGAAGTGGTGGCCCAGTGTTTCGCACCAGAGGTGGCTGATCCCAGCCTAATCAGCTGGCTTCCTGCCTGTACCCCTTCCTGATCCTTGGCACAGCAGCAACCACTCTAGTTACTCAGGGTCCCACTCTTGCCTCTGAGCCCAGCAGCCCTGGAGCCCGGTCTGGCTCGAATGCACAAAACCTTCTTAAGAAGGATGTGCAGGGTCAGAAACATACATCACAATAATATTTCCATGTCAGGGCATTAGCCATCCCCCACATTCTGCTGCCCCTGTAACTTATCAAGATTAAATTAATTTATAAAATTCCATGCAAATCAGTTCAGGATATATACGTAATAGATTATGGAGAGGTTTCAAATTTTTGAGGTTTTTTTCTTTCTCTAACTGAAGGGGAGGTATAATGTTGTGATTAAGGGAAAGGACTTAAAGAAAGGAGAGCTGGATTTTTGTCCATGCTGTGGCACAGACTTTCTGTTTGACCGTGGGCTAGTTATCTAAATTTCATGTGCCTCAGTTTCTGTATCTGTAAAATATTTAACCATCTTGAGACAGTGTTGTGATACTTTTGGTTCTCCATTGAAATTGACAAATGATTAAGTAAGAAAAAATTAATTCAGTCCCAATTCAGTAAAATAAATTTTAGTTTCTGACTGCTCCTATTGACTTCAATGCAATTATTCTGATATCTGGACCGCTTTGTTTTGTATAGGACCATTGGCCAACATATTGAAAAATGAGTATGTATTTTGAGTGTCCAACTGAAGATACCTCAAAAGGGCCTGATTTTCAGAAAGCAGGTTCTCAGCACTTCTGAAAATTAGGTCCCATTATGATGTCTCAAGTTGGGTACCTAAAAATTGAGGATTTCAAGCCATCAGTCATCAATTTAGGATTGTCCCTACAGAATATTTATAGTGACATTTCTAGTTTAGTATTAAATGTCCCAAGCTTTCAATGGCATGTTTTTCTGCATTTGCATTTTATTATATTTTACTCTAAAGTTTTGCTAAAGTTAGATAATAAAAGAGTTTTAAGTTTTGGCTCACAAAAATTGTCCAAAATATATGTATTTGTTTTCGTATCTGATGAGATTAATGCTAAACTGTCTGTGAAGTAGAGAGGTGCATAGAAAGATGATATTTACATTTTAATATGTTATATGGTGAATACTCTAGTTTAAAAGATCTGATTATATTAGGAGTCTGATTTTAGTAACATCTTCAGGACAAATAATTGGACCTGATTCTCCTTTCATTTACATTGGTGTAAAAAAGTAGTAACAGCTTTGAAGTCAGGAGGAACATACCAGTGTCATACTTGTGCAAGAGAAGAATCAGGCCAAGTGAATTTACAAACATGATTAATCCAACATTTCTTTAAAAAGGTATTAGATGCATTGATAAATCACCTTCCTGAAATTCTTGAACTTATGACTACTGGAGGGGAAAACAGTGGATCAGAAAGCAAGGTAAGTAACCAGTGTTTTGAAGTCTGGTATCTAAACATGAGGGAGGTTAGTTCTAAAGTTGTTTCACGTATATAATGGTCATTAAAATCACTGAGAGCCTGTGTGCAGAAGGACTATGAGACCAGATCCTGACTGATAAATCTGCAAACTGACATTTGTATTTGTTTTTTTACTTATATACATATCAAAAGGGAGAGATAATTATATAAATGGAAGGCCTTTCTGCACAATCCAAAACTTTTCAGTTTACACTTGTCTTCTGTCTGAATAAATAATCACAAAATTTCCAGAAGGAACCAAATTTTCAAACACAGTTGCTAAGTTCCATCCAAATTGTACATCTTTATAGTTTCATAGGCAAAGTGTAGTTGCATATGTCTAATAGCTATTTGTGTGGACATATGGATAACTTTATTTAGAACTGCCCTTTCACACATAGTTACTCCTGTTTTTGAGGAATGATGATCTTGTGGCTAAGGTACTGAGCGAGTACTTGGGAGACCTCGGTTCTATTTCATGCTCTGCCACTTACTCCCTCTGTGATCCTGGGCAAGTGTCGCAGTGCTTCAGTTTCCGCATCTGTAATATACCCTACCTCATGAGCATGTTTTGAGAACAAATTCATTTACGTAGAGAGGTGATCAGATTGTCCTTTAATGGGGGCCACATAACAACATGGACGGTTAAATGGATTTCTATGTGCAAAAACACAAGCTATCATCCTAAAATAGGAACAAATCAGTCTTTTAGATTTCTAAATTAACATGATATTTAGACTTCAATTAATACTATGTCATAATGTGTTGAGATTTTAAATTTTTAATAGTTTTATTTTATCTTTTTTAGTTATTGACTGTTCCTGACTTGATTCCAGCACTAACAACAGCGGAACAGAGAGCAGCAACTTCTTTAAAATGGAGAACTCATGAGAAGTTACTACAAAAATATGCATGTCTGCCTCATATCATATCAAGTGATCAGATTTATTATCGTTTTTTGCACAGAATGTTGACAATCATTATGACAAATGTGAGCCCCAAGCTCTCTCTCTCTTTCTTCTATTTTCATATTTGTTTCTAGTGCTTCAGAATGACTAATTCAATATAAATAATACCTTTACATACTATATATTTTATTTGAAATTAGTATTTCTTATATTATTTTCTATAGAACAAAGTTAGGTTGTTCACTAATCTTATCACATTAGACTAAGAAAATGTTCAAAGAATCCCCCATCTTTAACAGGAAAAGTTGGACTAAATTAACATTTCATGAAATTGTTATGTATTTGTTTCTGAAGTTCCCTTCCCATTCCAATTTCTGATTCTCAGTATGTTTGTCTGTAGATCAGTTTTCTCCTCTGAGATATGAATCTTCTTCTGTTTGATTCCTTAGCATATTTTATATTAGACTCTATTCTTTATTATCTGGCATTTAATTCCACGGCAGCAAATTGTGCTTTAGAAAGATTGGATTGGGGCTTTGTTAAATTAATCAAGCAGGTTAAATTAATCAAGGACGAGGAATACAGTAAAAGAGAGCATTATTTGTTGGTTTTGTTTATTTTTGGTAGCACCAATAGTGTGCTAAGTAATTTCCAAAATAGTTGAAAGTGCAATCTCTATATCAAGGAGCTTAAAGACAAAAAAAAAAAAAGGATGGAGAGAATAGAGAAAATGGGTAAGCTGTATAAATAAAATGGTCAAAGTTGATTGGCCCAATTCACAGTTGCACTACTCCAGTTTACACTAGTGTTATGCCTCTGATTTCTATGGAGTAATGCTGGTGTAAATCTGGAGCAATGCAATGGTAAATCAGGCTTCATATTGCTTATCAGCAATAATAGGAGGCAAAATGTATACAATGTGCATGACAGTTAAATGATTTTAGTAAAAACTTATGCATTTTTAAAAGAAAATTATGTGGAAACTTTATTATTTTCAGACAGTGGAACATAGGAATAAAATATGAATGATAAATTTTTTTCATTGTCATGATATCTTGTAACTTGAATGACTTGAAAAACAAAATTTTTTTAGTTTTCATCCAACAACCAAACTATTTCAATTTGGTATGCTGCCTCATAGAAGCTGTAGCTCAATTGCCTCGTACTCCCAGTCTCCTCTCCTGGCCAGGCTCCCTGGTCAGACTACATATCCTATTACATACCATTGTCTTCCCTCTTGGTGAGAGGAGGCAGTAAATCATGGGAGTCCCATAGGCATTAGCGTACATTGGGAGATGAGGCCTGGCTGGGGAGCTCAACCCAAAGAGGAGAATGAGGACATGAGCCAATTGAACTACAGCATCCAGGAGGCATTGCAGCAGCATATCCAAATCCAAATAATTCAGGTTTTGACTGAACATTTTTTGGTTTTAAATTTTAACAAAAAATCAAAATTTTCAGCAGAAAGATATCTCTTTTCATGACTCTCTTTTTTGTGTGTTTTAAAGTTAAGCATGTGCCTAAGTGATTTACTGATAAAGATAGAATTAAGCACATACTTAAGTGCTTTGTTGACTCAGGGCCCAAAGTTTAGGTCTGTAAATCCTATGCACATCAAGAGCCATGTAGACCCACAAACACTGAAATAAAAATGCAGCATACAGTAAGTTATGTTCTACATGTACCCAGAACACCAGGCAGGTTCCATATTAAACATTCAGACCTTTTAAACATCAGAGTTTGTTCCTAAATTTTATGAAACCAAACATTTTCAATCAGCTGTTCCTGTAAGTTATTGTGTGGCTGTCATCAGTCTGAAAAGTGACAATTGTTTGAATTAAATAATTGGTCTAAATGAGTCTATTTGTAAAAACATTTTATCTGAGTAGATATTAAAAAGCATTTCAGCTTGAAATGTAATATCTGTTAATCTTAAAATGAAAAAAGAATGCAGAATATATTGTGGGGGAGGATAGGGGGGAATATCACACCTTTAGAAGGAACCTGATCAGTTATCTATTTTTCTGTTGTCGTTAACAGTGTGTCCAGAAGTACCCATAGATGCCTTTAAATGTTTAACTGTATTTCCTGGTTTTTTTAAAGAATGTCCTCCCTGTCCAAAAAGCAGCAGCTCGAACACTCTGCATTTATTTACGCTATAATCGTAAACAAGAACAGAGGCATGAGGTCATTCAGAAATTGATTGAACGTAAGCAGTAATTTTTTCTTGATTACTTTGAGAAGCAGATTAATTCTGGTAAATGAAAAGTAGATTGTATTTAGGGTTATACCTGGTAGCCATATAATCAATGATGAAACAATATTCAGAACACACACAGGACCACCAATTTGGATATGTATCACAGCTGTGCAATGCACTCATCAGGAAGTCTATGCAGGAAAGTTACCATGTGCTGAAAGATACTGTAAACCACACTACTGGAATTCAATTTATTTAGCTGAAGGTTCTCTATTATATAAAGCACAATTTATCTTAGAAAGTAGAACACTAGAGGCTGCAATTTAAAGAGTGCTGAAAGATAAGTTTTCTGAAAACTGAATAATTTATAGAGGATTTAAATAATTTAAAAGCATCCGACTTTCTGATCTGTACTGTAGGTCCTCAGAAGTATCATAGAGAGATGAAAAACTCTCATTAATGTTTACATAGCTAGCTTCATGCACCTGATATGTGGCCTGAAAAGCACAAGTCTCCATGTACCAGCTGTGTCGACTTGGTGGTTGTGATGTTTCAGTGAGCTAATCAAACACAGAGGATGAAATGCTGGCCGCATTGAAGTCGGTGGCAAAACTGCACTGTCTTCAGTAGGGTCAGGATTTCAACCAGAGAGTGAATTTCAGATAGGCTGACATGGTGGGTTTGGTAACAAATCTGTTCACCCCATCACAATCCTTAAAATCACTCAATTGCAGGCTAGCACTTGAGACATGATCTATTTCATTCTGAAAACTTTACAGATAAACTTTTTGGGGTTTTATTTTCCAGAACTGGGCCAAGGAAAAAGTTACTGGAACAGACTTCGTTTTTTAGACACCTGTGAATTCATTATGGAACTCTTTTCCAAATCATTCTTCTGTAAATACTTCTTTCTACCTGTACTTGAGCTTACACATGATCCAGTAGCAAATGTGAGGTATTGTACCATTTGTGTGAAATCTTCTATGAAAGACCCAACTTTATTTATTTCATGGTGTACATTAATATAGTGTTAAATGGCTTCTTTAAGTTGATTAACAGGGCTAAGATTTTCTGTGATAGTTCAAAAAAAAAAAAAAGGATTCTAAAACAACCAAAAGGACATGGCATGATAGGACACAAAAGTATGGCTTCTGTAGAGTAAAATCTTGCCTATTAATCCATTAGAGCATGTCAACATAATAGTGGTTAAAGGAGGACCATATGATATTATTTATTTGTACTTTTACAAAGATTTTTATAAGAAGCTACTAAAGAAGCTAGTGGCCTGACTCAAGACCCAGTGAAATGAATGGGAATCTCTCCCACTGAATTAATTGAACTTTGTGCATGGTTCTTTGTTGTTTAATAAATTTGTTAATGATCTGGAATAGAATTGAACAGTGCAGTGATCAAATTTGTGTCAGCCACAAATTTATTTAGGTTAATCAAGACAAGAGAAGATTGTGAAGAACCTCAGAGGGATTTAACACAGTTAAGTGGCAGCACAATGACAGATAAAACTTTTTGATGACAAAAACACTTAAAAAAAAAAAAGACACATTCTGTAATTCATTGGGGTTTAAAAATAAAGCCTAGATATTAAACATGAAATAATTTATCTTTGAATTTTGGGAATACTATTCTTTTACATTTTCTATAAAGTTCTACACCCGTGTATCTAGGGTTGTGTAAAAATGCTATGATTCTGGTATTATGCTGTATATTTGAGAAACAATTTGTGATCACGTAAAAGCACTAGCTCAGTTAAAAACACTAACTCCTAATGTACATTCAGAAGGGGGCACAGTTAAGCTTGAACAAATAATCTTATCTTTGTCATTTCCAAACTTTAGGTGTACTTTACTTTACAACCTTAATGTTCTTTTAACATAATTTTTGTATGACAGTGGTATAGTGAAGGTAAATTGGATATCCTGTTTACTCTTACCACTCATACAAGAGCAAAGGAACGTTCAGTGGAATTAAAATGCAACAAATTTAACACTGATAAAAAGGCAATGCATTTTACAGAATGTATCAATTGTCACAAGTTATAAAAGTGGCCAAAAGCTTAGTAGGATTCATCAAAGTGAATATGGATATTGAGAGCATCCACAGTTGTATTACTATGCTGAAAATAAACAGTGATTTAAAACCTCATATATCCAGGGATAAGTCAGCTACTAACTGTTGAGGTTAAGTGAAGACTTCCCCTGTGGACATCTTATTCCATAATTTTCTGCTGTGAGGTTTATATTAACTTTCTCTCAAACAGCTGGCACTGGCTATTGCCAGAGACAGAATACTAGACTAGATGGCCAATTGACTAGATCTAATATGGCATTTTTTATATTTCTACCTTCATATTTCATGTCTGCACATACGCAGTGGTTCGGATTCCACATTTTGTATCAATACAGTGTACTATTTCTATATTGATGACATTATAGAAAATGCTTTCAGGGTGCAAATATATTCATTTTCTATATCTGAAGCAGATCTGCTTAAAAAATGAGGAAATTTTGCCTCCTATGCTTATATTTATTTCTTTAATCAAACTGAATTTATATTACAAAATCAGAGAATCATTGAAGAATGCTGGAAATTTACTCTTTTGAGAAAATGGCCTCAAAAATTAGTTTCGTAGCTGACAAGGTATAGCTTTGTGCATATGATTCTGTTACAATAAAACTCTTTCTTTAAAGAGAATCTCTGCAGGCATTTTCTACTGTATAAAATTGAGTTTAATTATTTTATATAGATATTAAGATTTTCATGCAGAATAGTAACCTATTATGGAGAGCAGTACTGGAAAGTGTATTAAATACTTTAAAGCATTTTGAATGTTTAGTGATACTGTATCAGGCAGTCACAACTTTATCATTTCAGTGTGAGCACCTGTAAAACTGCAGGGAGTCAGAAGTACCATATTCCATTATCCCATCCAGAATTATCCTAAATTCTGTTTTTAAAGAGGTTCTCCTTCCTTTCATCCTTACCTCCACTGTCTAGGCCCTTCCTTATGATCATCAATCTAGGCCAGGGAGAATTTGTTCAGACTAAATCATCTAGCAGTGTCACAATACAGAGCACTTCCTTTCCTGTAGTAGAAGACAAAACAGGACAAGAAGGAAGACAAGAAACCAAGGGTAACATTTTGAAAAGTACCTAAATCCCATTTTCAAATATTACTTAGGCACTTAAGAGCCTAAATCCCATGAACTTTCAATGAGACTGTGGCTCCTAACTGTCAAAGAACCAGACATCTAAAGGAGTTCAGCACCTAGGTGCTTTTGAAAATCCCACCAGGCACCTAGCTAGACCTCTAGGTGCTTAAATACTTTCAAAAATCTGTCCCTAAGTCACTTTTTTGAAAATGGGACTTAGGTTCTGAAGTCACTTAGGTGCTTTTGAAAATTTTACCCTACAACTGGAAATAACTTACATTTTAAATGTTGCTTTTCACACTGTTCTGCTTTGCTTTTCATTCTTACATAGTCCTTTACATCTTCAAGAGATTTCATAAAAATTAAGTTTAAAGTTAGGCTGGAAAATAAAAGCAGATATGAAGTGGAGGCAAATGGACTATTGCTTTTATTAAACAATGAAACCAAGTCTTTGTTTACAGTCTGCATCAGAAGTTAAATATGTATTCTGTTTCTCATAGAATGAAGCTTTGCTACTTGTTGCCAAAAGTGAAATCTACTCTGAAAGTCCCCACAGACAAACATTTACTTCAACAGTTAGAGTTGTGTATAAGAAAACTTCTGTGTCAGGAGAAAGACAAAGATGTCTTGACTATTGTAAAAAGGGTAAGTATTTTTCTGATCTAGAAACATTTTATATTGTAGCTGTCACTGCAAATTAAGACAACTGATGTCCTGTCTTTGCTCTTGAGGTTGGAACAGGAGGTTAGAGTCCCAGTTATCTATGTTGTCAGTTTGAACAATTGGAATCAGAGAAAATGTCAGATTGAAAGATAGTGTATTCTGCTGAATTTACGACAAGGAGATATTTTCTTGGTTTCTTGAAGTACAGTTAACTGGGTGACGTGAGTCAGGCTTTCTTGTTTAGTGATTGCCACTCCAAGAGTAGCAATATGAATACAGGTATGGGAAGAAAGGTTCACCTTGGTAAAAATGAGCAAGAATCTTTGAGATATAAATGTTTTGCTATTCTGTCTCTAACAATAAGCAGCTTAGAAAAACTGTAATGGTATATTTGTACTGAACACTTTAATGTCAAGATGCATTTTCTTATTGCTAGACTGTACATATTCCTAACACAGCCAGTCAGGGAAAGGAGTGGGAAGCAAAAATGCCCTCTTCTGGCCAATGCTTAATTTGTGCCATGGCTTGCCAGAGCTGAGCCCCAGCACTTCTGGCTTGCTGCATCACTTATGAAAGTAAAATACCTCTTGAGCCCCAGCACCTGCTTGCTTGAGCCCCAGCAACACTTTTTCATTACAAATTAAGCACTGCCCAGTGCAGCCAATTTAGGACTACCTGGATTGCAATGTTTAGGTGTGCGTGTTAGCTGTTTCCCCCTAAAAAGCTAGTGGGCAGGGTATAAATAAAATATATCTTTGCCTCCTCATATATGTCAACCAGCAAAATGAGTATGCTGGATCCCATAAAAGATGGGGGAGTCATCAAACTACCTAGTTTCACCGGGGAGCCCCAACAGGTATGACAATGTCTGCATTGTTCTCACTGTAGTGGTACTTCAGTACCACAAACTAACTCTAGATTGTATATAAATGGCACAATTTAGCTTTTCCTTTGTGAATCCCACTGGAAAACAGACCTCTAAGTATTTTCTGATTGTATTTTTAACTTTTCAGCATATGTGTTCTTATATAACTTCATGGAGGATGGGTCCATCAATGGCTATTAGCCAAGATGGTCAGGGACACAAATCCCTAAACCTTTAACTTCCCGTAGCTAGTACTGATCAACAGGGGATAGATCACCTGATAATTTCCTTGTTCTGTTCATTCCCTCTGAAGCATCTGGCACCAGCCACTGTCAGAAGACAGTGTACTGGGCTAGATGGACCACTGGTCTGACATAGTATAGCCGATCTTTATCAATAATGGGCGTCTTCAGTTTTAAAAGAATCATTTCAAATGGGACCCTTGTTAAACATATTGAATATCAGTGTTTAAAGCTTTCCAGCCAGGACAGGTTTCTTTTTAAGCTAAAACTTAGAATGTTGTTAGAATTTTTGGCCAGCTTAAGATAAAAATATTATTTTCACTTCTTTTTTTTGTAGACTGTGTTAGAACTGGACAGAATGGAAATATCTGTGGATGCTGTAAGTACCTTTCAACTTTTATACTTGCAAGTAAGAGAGTTAAAAATGACTGGCCTAATATATGATTAATTCTGCTACTTTTTGTTTTATTTTAAACTTTAATCAGTTTCAGAAAAGGTTTTATGAAAATGATTTGTTGGATCAAGAAAAAGAAAGAGAAGAACAGCTCCTGTTGGAAATGGTATGTTTTTAAATATAATATGCCAGTCTTAGTTTCACAGTTTAAAGCTAAATATTAATGTATGCTTTTGGAAGGGTGATTCCAGGGTGGGGGTGAAGTGAAGTGTGTATTATGGAGGTGCACTGGTGGCTTAATAATTTTCTTTTCCATCTAAAGTAGGGCTAAATCCTTAAAAATAACATAAATCTCCCCCTGATTATTGCCTATATCACATCGTCAGTTAGGAGACTGAATTTTTGGAGAAATTCCACACATAAAAGCCCTGCAGCTGAAAATTTTTTAAGCACTTTAACAACAATCCTTTATGAAATTTTATAAGAGAACCTCATGTTTTGTCAGACCTCTGTAATGTAATGATCTAAATACTTCAAAATTTGCACACAGCTTCAGTATGCAAAGAAGCTAATTTTTCTTTTGTGCCAAGAAAGCCAAAAGAGGCTGTATATCTTCTGTAGGCTTTCTTAATAAGAAACAAGGGGTTGGAGCCAGTGACAGCTGCAGCCCAGCAGGAGGGGAGGCTCAGTGTGGGTTGCATGGAGCAAAAGGGGTTAGGAGGCACTCAGGAGCAGCTTGGTGCTGGAAAAGAAAGCAGGAAAATGTTATTGTTTGCCTGCCTTTCTAGCTTCTGAACATACTATGGTTCACTAGAGCTGTAAGCCTGGCAGAACTCTGCAGCCGGCACTCCCCAAGTAGCCTACCATATCCATGAATGCTCACATAGCAGCCAGTCAACTCTCCATATGCCTACACTGCAATGAGGGTATGTCTACACTGCAAATAAAAGCCCATGCCTGGCCCATTCCAGCTGGCTCAGCCTCATGGGGCCCAGGCTGAAGAACTGTTTCACTGCACGTCGTTGTTGGTGCTCAGGCTTCAGACCTTCCCACCTCACAGGGTCCTTGAGCCCTGGCTCGAGCCCGAACCTAGAAGTTTATACTGCAATTTAAACAATCCTTTAGTCCAGTGGTTCCCAAATTTTTCTCTGCCATGGCACACCTTGATACCTTTTAGCTATTTTGAGGCACACCACCATATAGTCTCCAAATGAACTCATGGATATTCATGAGCCAACTCAAAACTCTTCAAGTAGTTTCTCAAGAAATTCTGTGGCACACCTGCTCAGGCCTGATGGCACACCAGTGTGCCGTGGCACACTGGTTGGGAAACACTGCCTTAGCCTGAGCCCTGCAAGCCTGAGTTAGCTGGCATGGATCAGCAGCGGGTTTTTAATTGCAGAGTAGGCAAGTGCTGGTAGCTCCCTGACCTCTCTGGGGTGTGAGGAGCTGAGGGCCCGATAGGCTTTGGAGGAGGATTGCCTGCTTTAGCACACCACCTCTTGTTCACCGCAGCGGGCAGGACTCCTCTTAAATGAGTCGTAGCAGGTTCAATACTGACCTGGAAATACTACTGTGTCCCTCCATCACTGCTGCAGAGCCCCCGAACCTGGCCCTTTTTGTTCTCTGCAGACACCACGGAGTCTCTTGTGCTGGGCAGTAGCATCCGCAGGTCAAGCCCCACTCACCAACACCTTAGGCAGCCTCTCTGCCCAGTTCAGCTTCCTCTGCTGATCTCAAGCTCCAGCCGGATTTGCTTGGTGGCCAGGCTGTCTTGTGAGCTCAGACAAGGGAAGAGACTGGATCAGTGCCTAAGGGACTAATTTCTGAGATGACTTCCCACCCCTGCTTCACAGCTCTCTGCTCAGTTCAGTCCTGCTAGATTATTCAGAGCTGTTTAATGGGTTCTGACAGATATTCATTAGTGAACGTGTGACAGTTATTGATAGAGGGGGACTACATTAAAACCTAACTCTACCCAGGTTTCTCGCATTTGAAATGGGAGTAGGAGCTAGCCTGGGGACTGGTGCTTGTGGATGGGACTAATTCAGACTCCCTGAGCACCCCGTCATGTTTTCCTTTTATAGCATGCTCAGGTCAGCTACCCTTTAGCTTTGCCTTGGCCTAGTGGGGCTATACTGCATGCTCCACAGACTCCTGACCTCACCTATCTGTCAGAGCCCCATACCTTTAGCTGCCACAACCCCACACTTCTATGTCCTCACCTATATCCCTGATACACCTCTTCCCACTGAGACTCCCACACTTCTCAGTTGTCCCCTGCCAAAGTCCTGCAGTGTCTAACCGGAAATGCACGTTGGCAGTCCCTCACTCCCACCCCAGGCATAACCTGGCATCTCCAGCTGACCCCAACCCAGCATCTCACGCTCCCCTCGAAGGCATTGCATACATCCAATTGCTCAAGCTTAACTCCAGCCTCAGAACACTTGAGTTAGAAGTAACAAATTCTACATAAGTATAGTAAAAATATGAGATGATGGTGAAATGTCTCAGTCTCACTGAGGTTGGAGTTAAAGTTGTGTGTTCGAGCATGATTTTGAGGAACTTAAGGTGTGTAGTGGGTGGCTGCATAAGGATTCTGAGTATGTCTGGTCAGTATGAACTGATCTGGTTGTTAATGGTGTATAAATTGGTGATTTCCTTGATTTAAATTATTCACTTAATTGGAACTAACTTCAACAAACTTGACCTTGATTTAATGAATTTTTTTGTGTAGATAGTAACCAGAGCTCTAAATAAAAGAAAAAATAGACCTTCTTAAGGTTCAGTTAGTGTGTGTATTATGAGGTGTGATACAAGAAAGCAAAGCAAATGTTACACAGCTTGGAAGGGGATAGATCATGCTTACTCTGTTTGGAAAGCATCAAGCACACTGAAGAAGCTACTAGAAATAAACAAATTGACTGATTGTTTGATGCGTATAACTAAAATTGTTTGTACTATCTAGTATAAAACTAGCTAATAATACAGGCAAAAAAGGATATACTAAAATACGAGAAATAATTTATTGCAGAGTATTTGGGTCAAATACCTTATTTTCAATAGAAGTTAATTAATTAACTAATAAATACTTTAGATGCTATTTTTAAAGAAAACATCAAACTTGAGAAAATACATTGATTTCAATATAATTGTATCAGTTTGGATTTAAATATTGCCATCTATATTGATTTTGTATCTTCATGCGATTCATTAGCCAGATCTTTAAATTCCTTATGTATCCTAGAAGCACAATAGCCACATTGCACAAGAGAGAGAGCACTTCCGTTTTAAACATCCAGTTTCTGTTGTCTCTTCTTCTCCTCTTTCTGGTTAATACTTCTCTTGCTTGATCTCAATCTAGAAGCATCTTTTTGAGAGAGTTTAATAAAAATCAGGAAACTTTTGAGTTGTAAGACTAAGAATAAATAATAATGTTCCTATATTAAGAAATTTTTCAGAGCTCTTCCTCTACTTGGTTAATTCAAAGCAGCTATACTTTAAAATGTCGCACTTAATTTGTACAAAGTCATGTGTGAGGAATGATTTTGTTTTGTTTGTTTTTGTTTTGTTTCAAGAAATGTGTTTAGAAAAGAAAACAATATGTTGTCCAAAACAACGTACTAAACATAAATTAACTAGCATGTTTCATGGAGGAGAACATTAAGTCCAAATTTCCTGAGTCAACTCTACATTGTGTTACTATACTCTTTTGTTATGAGCTCTAAAACAGTTAAGGCACACTAGATCATTCAGAGCTATTTAATGAGTTCTGACAAATATTCACTAGTGAACATATGCTAGTGTTATTGATAGAGGGAGACTATGTTAAAATAATTTAGAGAGGAAATTAATGTGTAGGTTAGTGAGTTGGGAGCATGCTCGTTTACAGAGGGCTTTCAACCTATGTGGAGTGTAAATTCTCATTCTTATGAAATTGTTTCCATAATAGGAACAATTAGAAAAAGAGAAGCAGCAGAATGAGGGAAGACCTGCGAGTATCAGTGATAAAATATTTGAAAAGAAGCGTAAGTTTTTTGGGTTCTTATTTTTGGGGAGTGATTCTTGGTAAATGAAGTTAATGCTATTGTTTTAGGAAACATAATGGTGAGTGTTTAACTTAGTGAAGAACTCGCATTGTTTTTAAAATTTTTTTCTTAAAATAGGGTAGTTTATGAAAAATAGTTTTGGTTATGTAACATGATGTTCATTTCACTAATAAAATACGTGAAAATCCAATACAATGCTTTCTGTGAAGAAAGTAGTAGTAAAATTTTCTGTCTGTCTCGTGTTTCTAGAGTGCCATTACTATACTATTATTACTACTTTCCCCAGCATCATACTCGAGTTGTATATAGTATTTTACATTTTTATTTAAAGTACAGCTATTTACCAGAGTGCAGTATTTACAGTAAACTTTGTTTTAGGTAGAGACAGTAAAACATCATCAGCGTTGGCAAAAAGTCTCTCTCTCTCTGTTTCTGGAAGCTCTTCAAGTGTGTCAACAAGTAAGAAACAACTCTTTACAAATTTTTCTAGGATACTTCCATCTCTCCTGTGCAAGCTTAAAAACAGACAAAACTACCATTGACTCCACTGAGGCCAGGGTTTCACCCATTGTGCACATAAAAAAGCATTGCAGTTAGAGAACACATGGTCTTTTTACCCTTACATATTTTCTTGATTGTTGTGTGGTAATTCATGATGGGTGATATCACTGGGATTTATTAGTAAATTATCTTCCGGCTCCTTCAGCTAGCATAGACTGAGAAAAAGTAATGTAAAAAAAGACATTCTTACTATTGAAAAAAGAAAAGCTGCAATAATTTCCTCCTTTTAAAATTTATTTGCTGCTTATTTATTTTAGGCAAAGAAGGGAAGAAATCTAAGTTGGTTCGAAGCCAATCTTTCAGTACTCAAGCACTGCATCCAAAATATGGCAACATAGACAAGTGTTCTAAGTATGTTTTCTTCATTTTTATTTCCCATTGAATACATTCCATGCCTGAGGTCAGATTGTGACTACCCCTTATAGAAATATATATGTATTCTCCAAAACATGGAGACTGTACACCCCAAAATGTACTTCTAAATTCTGGCTCGCCTCTAGCTCATATCTGCTTGTGTGCATGTCATGGGAGGTGTGACACCACAGATTATAGCTGTACAAAGCGGGAAAGCCTTGCCATTAACATAACCTGTCCCATCTCAGAGCTTAGAATAACCTATGGGGTATATTATCCATTATCTCCTAATACTGGCTTATGCCTATAGCATACTTGTTTTTGGCCAAATCACACCACTTTTTCCTATATTGTGCTCTCATTTGCAAAACACTTCAGGATATATTTTCCATCTGGTTGTTCCCAGCCAGAACAGTGGCACAATGAATACGCTTTGTGCAGCAATTGTTTTACACTTTATGCAGGCACCCTTACTCCTTTTTTTGTGCCATACATCTATATGGGCAAAGTGCCAGACTTCTGTGCAGAAGCTGTAACTGCTCAAGGCCCTAGTTCAGCAGTATACTTACAGGCATGCCTGACTTTAAGCATACAAGTCAATAGGATTGCTCATGTGCTTAATGTTAGGTGCATGCCAAAATACTTGTTGAATAATGGCCTAAATCAGCAGTTTCTTTTAATGGGGAAAGGTGTAAATTTTTTGTATTCGGGTGGAAAAAACACCATTTTAATACAAGAAAGACTTATAAATGACAAACATCTGAAGACCCAGAAACACTGCTTGTGACTTAGTTAGTTTAATGTGCAATAGGCAATTTATCACCTAATTATTTTTCTAGTAAAAGTTCTGCAACAGGATATACTTCTATACCAGGAGTGGGAAAGGGTTCTATGCTACCATTCAGTGGTAAGTGTTGTTACTGTTGTTATTTATTGTTATTTATATCAAAGTAGTGCCTAGAGGCCCTGGTGAAGATCAGGGCCCCAGTATGCTAGATACTGTACCTGTATACTGTACTGTAGACTCTGCTTAAAACAATAGGACTGTAATTGATGAAAGGAGAAGAGCAGGAGAGGAACACTGATAGGAACACATGGTTACATAAACTTGCCATCTGATAACTATCAGGTTGCAAATAAAAAAATAAAAATTCAATAATTCCTACTGGTGACCTGCCTAGCTATTGTAAGTTTGTGCTTTGTTGTAGGCATCACAGTAGAAATGAGACTTGGGAAGAATTTGAAATAAAACTATATAGGGTCTTTACAAATTAATTCTGGACGGATATTCCATACATAAAGGGCAGTATAAGATAAAGCACTTGTTAGAGAAGTAGACAAGCAGGTTGTAGAGAGCTGCATAGTTGGTAGACTGGGGAAAGCAAGGTTAACAAAGTTAGTCCCAGGAAAGATTAGCTTTCTATTATTTGAAATATCTCTTTTTCAATTTAGATTGAATAGTTTAATTTTTTAAAATAGTTTCCAGATATGGAATCATCTTTATAGCTCATTATTACATGAAGCATAAAGTGGATAGGTGTTAATTTGAATCATATTACAGTCAAACCAAATATCTTTTAAAATAGTAGTTACTTATATTTCCAATGGGAAATGCTTATAGAGAACAAAGGCTATACAAATAAAAAAAAATGGTTCACCTAAATGTAATTAATATTAGACTCTTTAAAAATGTCTATGGCACATACCATTTGAGACATCTATATACTTAAACCTGCTTTATTTTACTTTCTGAATACAGGTTTGCAGGACTCTTGCAGAAGGAATTCCAGAATTGCCAACCCCAAGCATTAAAAAATTATGGGTCAGACCATCAAATATGAGACTGGCTTAATATGAGAATTAAAAAGAATAAATGTAGAATTCTTTTTATTTGCTCTCTGATGTTGGAGACTTAAGGGTTAATGTTGTCACGCTTTTCTTTGCAGCCACTGTGGCTCTAAACTTCATTTTTTTTAACTGAAACATGAGATTCACAAGTAATAACATGATTCCAGCTGTTGGAGGCTTTAAAAAAAATCCAAATGGTGACACTTGAAATAAAATCCTCAGAGTTGGCAACACTGGATTCTGTCTAAGTAGAATTATCTATCACAAATGTTATGTCACATATAGCTAGGCCTCCTCCAATATACCTCGCTAGTCAAACAGGCAGAAATCTGACTGATTTCCTTCTAATAGTCATTTTAGTTGGATAATTAAAAAACTCCAAATAAAGATGGTTCAGACTGACTCAAAGCTCTTCCTCGCTTTGACCACCTAGTCCCTCATCTCTGTTTCCCATTTTCAATGAGGCCTTTTGAAATTTAATTAGAAGTAATAAGTTTTGACTTTTCCTTTCTTCCTAGATGAGCTTGACCCTGTTCTGTCAAAAATATGAATAAAATCATTTTTAAAGCACCAATTCCTTTATTAACCAATTCCAAATATGCTCTTCTGAGATGTTCCCAGATTCTGATTCCATTTGAGGTTATTTTTGCATGTAAAGGCAATGAGAGTATGTGATGCTTTTTAGAGATTAGACCAAACAAAGATAGTGAGCTTGCACAGCCACTGTATGTCCTGAATGTTGTCTAAATGGATTTCATTTTCCAGAACCATTAATGCTGTGCCTATCAAGAGCACTAATTTTCACTTTGTTTTGGAATTTTTAAAAACTTTTTTTATGTAAGTATGTTGACTAGTAATTTGCGAGCAACATTTAAATATGGGATCCTATGAATTAACCAGCACAAAATGACAGCCTACCACTCAGTAAATATAGAAATATGTTCACACTTATGGATTGACCAGTTCTGAATATACTTTTTCCATTTTCAAATGCTTTTGTGTGTTACACATTTTGCAAAAATAAACAAATAAATAAATGAAAAGTAGTAGCCACTTGGACTTGAATATGGACACTCCTGTCTGACATTTTTAAAAATAGTGATTTAGACATCTGAATGGCATAAATTGTACTGGCAATTATTTGCATTTGCAAATTTTGTATGTAGAAAGGGAGACCCAGTTTTAAAAAGCTTCCTCTAGACATATGACACATTTTATATATTATTCATATATTATTCATTTTCTGTAGACCTTTTCAAAAAGTCTATACATTGTCAACTATTTTTCAGTACTTTACCATACAATTTTTGTACAAAAATATTTAAATTAGCAGTTTCCTATGGTATTTGCAGTAGAAACACCTGTTTGATCCACCCATAGATGTGTTATTACTGTGTTCATTCAGATTTAATTCCCTGTATAATTGTCTACTACTTTCTTTCAGATGATTCATTCCGGACTCGTTCCACCAATACTAGTGGGAGTGCTGTCTTTTCTTCCAGTGCCCCCTTAGCGACTTCCTCCCGTAATACAGCTAATTCAGTTGACCAAAAGAACAATGGGACAAAAGACAGTCAGTCACGAAAGATGAGCTTGTAAGTGATTGATTATAGTTATGATCAAACTTAAGGGAGACATTTAGAAATGGAACTCGGAACAGCCTGTAAAACTGTAGGGTTTAATTTTTGTGTCCATATCTGTCACATGCAATTTTCCATTCCGAGATTTTTTGTGTACACAAACATTTTGGTATGGAATTTTGCCTGTGTGAACGCATGGATTTTCAAAAGCATTTTTAGGACTATATTGTGCTCCTTTGAACAATTTTATTTCATATTTCTTCCATACTTTGCTATAAATATGTACTTCTGATGTTTCAATCTGTTTTTGGGAGTAGTGCACTGATCAGTATTCCGCTGCATATGGTCGGGGTTCAACCAATCACATACTTTGGCTATGTAAAAGTATGTTTTGCTAGTTCAGAGGTTTTCATTCTGGTTTACAAATACAAAATGCTTTTTCTAGTCATTTAGTTATCTGAAATTATAATGATCTTCTTAATTGGAAATGGTATTATATGATTAATACTTTTGTGTATGTACACAAAAAAGCTTCATTGTGAAGCAGTTTTTGGATTGCTATGTATGCAACTTATTTTAAAAATGTCTACAAAAGCAATAAAATGAAAGAAAATGAAAGCCAGCTTACAGTGTATATCCTCTGCTCCTTCATCCACAAGCACACACGCCAAAACTACCATACACCAAAATCTGACATTTACTCTTCCAACACAACCAACTGCTACACCAAACATTTACAATTGCTAGCTGTTAAATTAAGCTGCTTAAACGTGCTCTCTGTGTGTAGCAACCCTATCAGCTTCATAATGAAGTGTTTTGTTTGTTATATGTGAAGCTAGTAGAACCAGCTATTATAAAGCCTGTTCTCAATTTCCTACACCTTCACTAAACTAACTGTTAACATTATTAAGGTTGCAAGTCAAGCACTGAAAAGATTAGGAATTGACAGAATAGAGTTGCCTGTCCCTGGGAGTAAATCAGGGTTGTGCAGTGAAGGAGGCTGTTTGTCAGATCCCAGACTCATTTGTTGCACAAGGTGGAAGGTTTTATAAATGAGGCAGGGAACTGCAGGAAGGGAAGGGAGTATGTCTCTCAGTTACGGCAGTTGAATGCTGCCCTGGAAAACTGTATTCTATTCCTGCCTTTGCCACTGAGTTCCTACGTGATGCTAGGCAAGTCTCTACTACCACACTTTTCACAGATAAACACTAATTGTGTGTTCCTCATTTTCTGGGTGCCTGACTTGAGACTATGGGTACATCTACACTGCAGTTGTTAACCCACAGTAGGCCTGTGCCAGCTGACGCAGGCTTGAGGAGCTCTGGCTGCAGGGCTGTTTAATTGCTCTAAGACCCTGCGAGGTGGGAGAGTCCCAGATCTTGGGCTGCAACCCAAAATGGCACATTTACACTGCAGTTAAACAGCCCCTCCCACAGGTGGAGTCAGCTGGCATGGGCCAGCTGCAGCTGTTTTATTAAGTGTAGACATACCCTTTGGGATCTGATTTGAAGAAGTGCTGAGTACTCACTCTGCACCTGAAATCAGTGAAAGCTATGCTTTGAGGATAGAAAGTGCTATGTAATACTAAGTGTGTTGAAAAAATCAGGTCCTAGATGTCTCAACTTGGGCATCCAAAAGTAGTGGATACTTTTCACTTTAATCTCTCTGTGCCTCAGTTCCCCATCTGTAAAATGAGGATAAGAATATTCCCTCATTTCAGAGAGGGTTTGTAAAGATAAATTAATTAATTTTTGTGAAGCATTCAGATACTATAGCGATGAGCGTCATATCAAATCTCATGACGAAATTAATAATTCTGTCTTCAGAGCAGGATTTGAATAGTGTGCAGTAATGAAGGGATGAGGTCACACACAATGAGGATAAAACAAAATATTGAATAGCTTCTCCTTTAAGTGATCACTATCCATCCTGTGCACTGAATGAGACAGGGGTACTATGGAAAAAATAGTATATGACCAAATAATCAGACTCTTCTCAATGCATATGCACAAGGCATCCAACTTTTGAGTGGTTGTCTTTGCAACATTAATAATATTCTATTAACATAGGTTTTTTATGTGTAATTATATATATGTTTGTATGTTTGTGTATGATAAAACTGAAAGATCAAGGTCTCTATGGATAATTTAAAGATAAAAATCACAGCTGGGTATGCTTTTGTTTAATTTATTTTAATTTTAAATTAACATATTGTTTCGATCAATTATTGTATAATTGTCTATATTTAATTGTTTCCCAAACTTCTCTGAGGCAAATGAGTAGAATTTCACTTTTGGTAGCATGAAAAAAAATGTAAGAGTGAATAATTGTTATGATTTGTAACTGAAGTCACAATCTTCCAGGGGCTTTCCAGTATGTACATAACAGTTGGTGCAGAAATTTGCCTTGAATCTTTACATTAGCAAATATATTTTTATAAACTTATGTTAGAGGTCAGTTTCTTGAACCCACATCAGAGAAGGGGGTATAGAAAAAAAATGATCAATTTCATTTCTGGAATAATTTATACATCTTAAATTAAAATTTAAACCCTTATCCAACTCTCACTGTAGTAAGTAGAAAGACATCCATTGACGTTAGTGCAATTTGATTGGTCCCGTAAGTAGTTTTCAGGCAGCAGAAATTACATGAGTTGAGAATTGTGCTCATGACTCCTCCTTTTGAATCTATGATGTCTTAATCACAGAAAATATGATGATCTGAAATTAAGTATATTTTGGAGTGTGGAAGAACCCCAAAGAACATCAATTAAGTACTTCATCCCATAAGAGACCTTTGTTAAATCAATTTTCAGAGAAAAGCATGAGTAGATCTGATTCTTACTAGTGATTAGACAATACTAGATTGAGTCATCCTTGAATAGACATTGACATGAATCATAAATATTAGGAAAAATATAAGAATCCAGTCCTATATTATTAAGATGTTTAGTTTTATTGTTTTCATATGTGTTCCCTCATTTCTGAGGTTTTAGAAGTTTTCTTTCAGCATAAGAGTTTTTTCTTTACATTAATATAACATAATTGATTCAAAAACAGGAAAGAAAGTAAATGGTCTGTCTGTGCTCTATAGATGATTCAATAAAAATGTTGGCTTGACAGAGAGGCCATTCAAGAAATCTGTTTTACTGTGGTACATAGGCATGTAGGTAATGAGAATTTTGCACTAAGTTCAGTGGTTTGGAATCAGGCTCCTAAAAAGTAGGGATGAAATCCTTGCCCACTGTACTCAATAGCAAAGTTCTCTTTGATGTCCAGGGGGTCTGGATTTCACCAAAATCTGTGACCAGCTTTCAGGCCATAGATGTTGGTGTATGAACCTGTAATAATATTGGTTTGCACACAAAACTTGATATTGCATCTGTCGTCCTTTCAGAGGAATAGTACTATTTAGTGGGTTCAGCACAAGGGTGGGAGCCAGGAGCTCCTGAGTTCTGCCACAGATTTGCTGCATGGCCTTGAGAAGGTTACATAATTTTTCAATCAATGTTAGTCTACTCTCATTTATAGTTAATGGCAGTATTGAAGTCAATAGCAATGGGAGTTGGTTTCCCCTCTTATAAAACGGAGGCAATACCCTAAATATATCTTAGATAGAGAGAAAAACCTTCTCATATGATGGGATACCAAGAATCAGTATTTGCACAGAGCTCTGAAATTGTATCACTCTTCCAAAGATCTCTGTGCTTTATGTGCACTGATGAATTGAGCTTCACAACACTTCTATAAAGTTGGCAAGTAGTATTTTACGGATGGGTAAACTAAGGAAATTGTAAGTTAAGTGAGTTGCCCAATACACATGTTGAAATCAGTGGCAGAACCGGAAATAAAACCCAGGAGACATTTAACCACTATCTGTGTGTTACCCTAACGTTGTTACAAATTTTACCAACCAAACTTAGGCCTTCTGGATCAGACTCACTTGAAAAGCACATCATCACTAGGAAATACAGTAGACACTCATTAGTAGCAAAGGTGCCCTTTTGCTATGTTGCTCCTAAGTGGCAGTTACAGTTATGGGGAGCGTTAACAGCACACAGTAGGGAAAGTGTTCCCAAGGAAAATGTTGCTTGTAAGCAGTGGTTGCTCTTACAAGGTGTTGCTGCAAAGAAGCGTTTACTGTATATCATAAATTATGAGTGCATTGACTTTTTTTTTGGTAAGGTATGTTTCCAAGTAGTTCTTGCTTGGCACTTTAGTATGAAGATACTACTGAACACTTTAATATATCAACAATAATTTTTACATATGTTTCTTCTTTTGTATAAAGAAAAAACAGAAAATCAAACTCTTAGATCATCTGACAAAGGAAGCACACCAAAGACTGCTGGAGGCAAAGTGATTGTATGATAACAGTGGCTGGAGGAACAGCTGGGGAATCTGATGACTGGACAGGAGGGACTTAGTGCATCTTGCAATGTTAAAACCTATCTTTTAAGCAAATTCCTAAATTGTAAAATAACTCCATATAAATAATGTAATGGTTGCAGAATTCCAATGTTGTAGTGAAGTGTTAATGAAATGTAACTTTAGCTATGTGCTTTAAACTGCTGCAGCTAAAGAGATAGAGTTTTTGTTCTTCAATTATGCCTTTGTAGTTCAGATTCTTGGATTTAGGATGCAAGTGTCCTACTTAATTGTACTTATTTAGGGTTTTAGCAGTTCCTAACATCCGTTTGTTATGGAATTAAAAAATAGCTGAAATTATTCTGTATATGGGATTAACTAAGAAATTAATTTCATCTTTTAAAGACTCTTCAAACTCAATTTAAACTAAAATCCAGAAGTACCGGTAAGCAGCTGTCTTAAAGCATAAGATGCAATAAGATTGTGCTGTGTATTGGGATGTGGTATCACTACAAGTACTAACTCAAGTTTATACAAATCCTTTACAAGTTTTCCAAAAATGTTAAAAGCAAATACCTCCAAACAATATCAGAATTATTTCTTTTTGTTTCATAGGACAATTTTGTTGTATAAAGACATTAATTTTTAGTATTTCAGATTGTATTTTCTCTTTACCGAATAATTTTAAAATGATTAATCTAGTTTTTAGTTAGCTGTTATACCAAGCTATCATGCTTTAGCTTTGTCAACATTTGGTTGTATTAATGCTGATGTTTCTATCAAAATTTGCCTGTGAAAAATATGCAGTTCTATTAAAAAAGTTCTATTTATGCCAATACTTGAGAGATACTGTATGAAGCTATTGTCAGCTTCTCTATTTCAAAATGCAATCAGCATAACTATATTGATATCAGAAAATATCTGTTTTTTAAATCTATTGGTGTATGATAAAGATGATCTAATTTGTGAATGCATGTGTGTGTGGTTAGTTTTTACCATGTGAAATAATGAATGATTAATTTAATCAAAATAAAACTTAGGATAATGCAGTACTTGCATGTTTGTGGAAAAAAAGTTTTGGTTTTTTTTGGCAATGTTTATTTTATAATGGAAGAGAAATAAAGGCACTTAATGATAGAAGTTATTTATTTTAAATAATGACGCTGAGGCCATTTTTATTGCTCTCCTGTGAAGATGTGTGTTAGCAGTTTGCAATGTGTTGTCATATAATGTCTAGAATTATTAGCTCCTTGTAGTTTATTTGAATATTGGTGAGCCTAGTCATGGTGGTGGTTTTTTTTTAATTCACTGACAATGTTTGGATTTTGTGGACATAAAGTATGGTGAGGCCTCAGCTGGAGTCCTATGTCCAGTTCTGGGCACCACACTTTAGGAAAGATGTGGACAAACTGGAGAAAGTCTGGAGCAGAGGAACAAAAATGATGAAAGGTTTAGAAAACCTGGCCTATGGGGAAAGGTTTAAAAAAGTGAACATATTTAGTCTTGAGAAAAGAAGACTGAGGGGGCACCTGATAAGACTTCAGATACGTTAAGGGCTATTATAAAGATAATGTGATAATTGTTCTCCATGTACATTGAAGTAGGACAGAAACCAATGGGCTTAATTTGCAGCAAGGGATAGTTGGTTAGATATTAGGAAAGCTTTCTAACAATAAGTTAGGCACTGGAATAGGTTTCCAAGTCAGGTTGTGGAATCCCCATCACTGACAGTTTTTAAGAACATGTTGGACAAACACATTTCAGGGGTAGTTTAGATTTACTTGGCCCTGCCACATCACAGAGGGGCTGGACTTGATGACTCCTTGAGATGTCATCCAGCCCTACATTTCTATGACTTTATGATTGGTTCAGGTCTGCAGTATTTGTTCTGATGCCTGCATTACACTCTTATAAATTACAGATTCTTTTTGAAAAATCTATTCTGAGTTTTGCATTATCATCAACATTGTGTATTGGTGCAAAAGCACAAACCTCACAAAGCAGTATCAGGAGATGTTTGATCCATGATTATCATGTGGAATTCTGTGACTGATGGCTGTGTTCTTCCCTCTCTTCTTTCTTCCACATTGCTGGCTTTTTGGAAGGAAGATAGTGTTTTCCCTCTCTGTCTCCCCTCTTCATCTTCCCCCTTCCTGGCATTGTGGATTGATCTGTGTGTCTGCCTGTCTGTGGATGAATTAGTCTGTCTATATCTGTGTAGGTACTTTTATGGCTCCCATCATCATAGTATCTGAGTAATCTTGGAAACACCTCAGTTGTGCTTTGGGCAGCTTTCGAGGAGGAGGAGGAGGAGGAGGAGTTTTACTTCGATCTGTTAACTGCATGGGAGCTACATGAAGCAACCCAAACAGCCACATGTGGCTCTACGCACACAGGTAGAATGTAACTATTTATTTAAAATGTATTAGATGAAGGCCAGATACTGCTGTCCTTTCTTTTTTGAATAATCCCATTCACTGGACTTCTTGTGTAAGGTGAGTTACACGTAGCCCTTAGAAATACGCATTTTGAAATATGTTTTCCTTTCACTATTTCAGTGCCTCTAGTCTGCGAATGGAGTTATTTTCCCTTACTGAAGCTTGCTGTCTCTTACTAAAAGCAGCAATCTGCCTCACTTAGGTATGTAGAAAACTTTTAGATTAATACATTTCTAATGTGCACATTACCATGCTACCTAGGTGACACTATATGGCAATGTACTTCAGGAGGGGGTCAGTTTTGGTGATGCAAAATAGAAGTGAGAGAGTCAGCTTCCCCAGCTGTTATCCAAGTTATCTTTTGGAAATGTTTTATTGTTTGGAAAAAAGGCCAAATTAAACGTGCTTTTATTAGACTGTGTATGTGTGCCCTTAGAAGATAAGATGCATTTGATAAATGAGAATAAACTCAATGAACAGAAAACCCTGATGTGACCTTAATTATAGGCTTGCCATTACTCCACAATAATAAGTAAATAAAATTCTCAAGAACAGAGCCTATAGATTCCATGCTTAAAACTTGATCATGCTCCCAGTGAAGTATATGGCAAAACTTCCACTGATGTTAGTGAGAACAGGTCCTTAATTCTTCTCATTGCAATAGAGAATATAGTTAGAAAGGAGGCCATGCTGCAGTACTTGGATGTGAACTTCCCAAACCTTTTGAGATATTTGGATCCAAAGTCGTTTTTAAATAAAATATATCTGAATTTGGTCATTGAAATGTTGAATTTGGGACGTTCATGTTTGTGCTTTTGAGATGTTTAATGATGGCTATACAAGATACGTATTTTTGGAGTTGATAGTATAGCATATTTCACCATAAGTAAATATTGTCAGCATCTTTAAAATATAGAAAAATCATCAAAATGTAAACAAAAAATGTAAAATGTAAGAAACTATTTTTTCTGTGAATATGAAATGTGCAAATGGGGAATTAAACACAAATTTAAACAAAAATTAGCATCTTCTAGCTCAAATATTTTATTGAATTTGCACATATACAGAAATATCTAGTTTAGCTCATAGAATAAAATATCTTAACTGATTCTTATAGCATACAGTCTGTAATCTTAAGCCTACTATTAGATAGCTGCCGGAAGGAGTAGTTTAGGAAATATATTTTAAAAATACAGATTTTGAACAAATCTCTATTTTGTCACAAATCTTGCATCAACTAGACAATATTGCCACTTGGGCACTGACAAATATAATTTAGTAGGACATGCTGCTGATTTGAGATACGCAATTTATCTGTTTTCTTATTTTCACATCTAACTAGTTTTCAGTTCTAACTAATGCAATTTAATAGTTTAAAGAAAATAAAAATAAAACCTGGAATATACTGGAGATAGACTAGAAATTGTGGTCTTCTTTCACAGTTCTGTAGGATTAACCACTCTGCCCATGAACAGCAATGATTTGAAATTTTCTTCGTAAATCATAAAGAGGAATGGCCGGTTCACTTTAATGGTAGGAGGCATTGAGTATGCAGTAATTTCTGACCCACTAACAGCTGCTGCTTCAGTTCCTTTCTCATCCACTTCAATTACTGCTCTTTGGATAATCTAATAATGCAAAGAGAACAATATTACAAACACCAAAAGTGAGACTCCTTATGTGGAGAACATTCCTCAGAGTTCCAAACATATAATGTGTGGCAAACCTCTAACATACAGACCAAGCGACTGAGGGGACACAGTGAGGTTCTGATCTTGCAGCTGATGGCTGCGTTCACACAGAGCCCCACTGGCTCCAGTGTTTCTCTGTACATATGTCATGGTCCATCTGTACCTTATCAGTTACAGCATCAGAGTCTAAGAAGCTTGCTGGATACATTTCTAAAAATAGTTATACAACTTCTGTATGCATAACTTGGCAAGATAACTTTCTGATTTAAAAAAAAAATTGAAAACTGGACGTTTGATGCTCAAGCCAGTTTTGCCAGCCACTCCTTCCTGTAACCCAAATGCAGGCATAGCTCAGGTTAGCCAGACCACAGATTCTGTTTTACAATCTTCAGATTTACTTCACAGAATGTATAGAATGAACTTTCAGTCCCTTTTCCTTCTGACCCTACAATTCTATGTCTCTTGTGATTAAATACACAGGCAAATGTCTATTACTAGTTCAGGTTATTTCTTTAATTATCTCGTTTCTGCTTAAGTTTGGTTGATCACAAACATTGGAAGGCTTTACTTTGTTAAACACTTTGCATTCTGAAAGTGTTTATAGAATCATATAATCATAGAAACGTAGGACCCGAAGGAACATCAAAGTCATCAAGAAGTCATGCTGAAGCACAATTAAGTATACCTTGAGCATTCCTGACAGGTATTTGTCTAACCTATTCTCAGCAACCTCCATTGAAGAGATTCCACAACTTTCCTTTTTAACGTATTTCAATCCTTATCTATCCTTATAGTTAGAAAGTTTTTCCTAATATCAAATCTGCATGTGTGTTGGTCTTATTGTTACATGTTTATAATCTTGAGACAGTTTCCTGGAAGCCATCAGTAGCACAGAAGCAATGAGCATGTGCGGCACAATCTTGTGAGCTATTTGCAAGTCCTCAACTCTCACTGAACACACTGGGAATTAAGGACAATCAATACCTTGCAGGATCTGACCCTTTTCTCTTTATTTCTTTAATGCTGCATTTCTCACAGTGGGGGTCCTGACCCAAAAGGGGCTTGCAAAGCTACTGGGGGGAAGGGGAGCTGGAGGCAGAAGAGGTGGTAAAGCAGCTTTCAGTCCCCAGCTACCCAGCTCCAAAGCAGCAGCGCAGAAGTAAGGATGCCAGTACCATACCAGGGACTTAAATAAAGACAATTGAAGGTGTTAACGTCACCAATACCAAACTGCTGACAATGTTGAAGTGCTTCTGAACTAATGTAACTCACATGGTAGCATGCAGTAATGCTTCTATGGCACTATGCCAGCTGGTGCATTAGTTCCTTTTAAAACCAGTTAACAGATGCTATTAAAGTTAGACTGTTTGCTAATAAAATTATTTGCCAATTAATTCTTGATTATATAATTTTCCTGGTATCTGCACAGGGAGGAAAGTATGCTGCAGATTCTCAACCTGGTTTACAAACATTAAATGATGAAACAGCCTGTAAACTAAACATCTGCTATTTTATCTTATGTATATTAACTCTTGTATAATAACTTTTCTGATTAAAGTCAGCTTACAAAGCTAGCATAGTGTAAATACTTTTACATGTATATCTTTGGGGAAGCAACTGCTATGCTCTTTAAAAGAATGCAGCATATGAGAACCACGGTGGTATGGAATGGAGTCCAGCCATATTCATATTTTGTCCTCTTTGATGTGTCTTTTACTGCTGGATGGTGCTGGATTCTGGCTGTTCTCTGCAGAAGGCATGAGGGAAGTCTCTGAACTAGAGCTGGGCAAATTATGGACTTCTCAGTTTGCAAGTGTGAAAACGCTTGTTTTGGGTCCACCTAACAATGAAAATTTGTCAAAGCACAAAGCCAGAAATAATTTTGTTTTAGATCTAATGAAACCTTTGTTTTGATTTTGAACTTTTTTTTAAAAAGTTTCTGATTCATAAGTACCATTAAAGGAAATTTTGAAACTAAAAGTTGTTTTGAACTGAAAAATGTAAAAATTCTCTTTTGAAAATGTTGAAGCAAAATGTTTTGATATGTTTCTGTTTTTTGTTTTTTTTTTTAACTGGAACAATTTGATGAAATTGAGACAAATTTGTGAAACGTTTTAGTGTCACCAAATCTGTATTTTTTTCTGAAAAAACATTTCACATAAACATTTTTGCCCAACTATACTCTGAACTGCTTCCTCCCACTGCTTCCCCCTTGCATATTTTTGCAAGAGAAGCAAGATACAGCTGTTGCTGGACTGGGAGCCCTGAGTCCTGGGTTCTATTTCTGGCTTTGCTGTGAGACCGTGAGCAAGTCACCTGATTCTTTTTCCCCTCCCAGTCTTTGTTTTCTCTATTTAAATTATAAGCTCTTTGAGGCACGACTTGTCTCTCACTATGTATTTGTACAATGCCTAGCACAACCAGACTCCGATCAGCCTGATCTTGGCTGGGCCTTACAGGCACTAATATAATACAAAAATAAATAAGAAGTAGCTTATAAGTCTTACCTTTGATACTTTTACATTTCTTTGATTTGTGAGTTCACTCAGGTCTGCCTTTGATGTGAAGAGGTTCTTAATTCCCAGAGCCTGAAGCAGTTCATGCATCTGGTATTTCTGGTCTAATTTGAACTTTGGAAAGAAAATGTCCATTTTTCTGTAACAAACATATATATTGATAAAACAGTGAAAAGACTAACAAAGTCCTAATTCTGGAACAAGAAAAATGTTCTTTTCATAGTCTTGTTTTTCTCCATGAATTTTTCTTGTCTTATTATCCTAGAATATATTCAGTAATTATTATGTTAAGGGTCATTCAATAATATTCTGCACTTCATTAAACCTTTCGTCAGAGGATCTAAAAGTGCTCTATAAAAAATAGTGAAACTTCATCATTTGTATGAGGCAGAGCTGTTGTAACCCTATTGCTCCCAGGATATGAGAGAGACAAGATTCTTAAGATTGTATCTTTTATTGGACCAACTTCTGTTGACGGGAGAGACAGGTTGTTGAACTACACAGGGCTCTTCTTCCAGTCTCAAGCACTTGGAAGGAAACTCAAACTGAAACTGAATTTTACTTCCCCTGGCGCGGTCAGTTCAAGTCCCATAGTAGTTGAAACTATAGGGGAATTTAGGTATGCAGAATGTAAATTCCTGCATAACAATTTGGGAAAGACAGCATGTTTCCTGCTTATGAACACGTCAGGGCCACAAGGGGTCAGAATCTCTAGTTTCCTGCATTACCCTAAAGAATAGAACAGTATCTTCACTATCATGATGGGGGCATTGATTAATTCAATACTGAACCAGAAGGAAGAGTGTCAACGTTTTATATGAAGAGAATAATTTATTTAACATTTTTATAGTTCAACCTATTTAATATTTTTGTATTTATGCTTCATTGCCCATGTAGGAAATCCCTTTGTAAGTAAGCTACATACACTGGGTTATCCATGCTACTTCAGCCAGAAGTGCCAAATTTCAGACAACAGTTAGGACCTTATATTTGAACATGGCAAGGCCGGACTGTGCTCTGTCAGACACACATTTCTTAGTGAGGTAAAGATGAATCAGAGCCTTAAATGGAGGCTTCAAGGTAGAGCCCTACATTATTCTTGCCCACAAAGGTTCTGGTTTTAGGGATTTAAAAAGGCCCAACCTCTGTGAGGATGCCACTCCACAGAGAAACCAGCACATAAGTGGGTCAGGAAGAACAGACCATCTTAATTTCTTTTGCCTCAATAAATATGAAGTGCATTAGTACTGTCAGGATGTCAGTGCAAAGCTATACCTGGTCTTCATGTTTCTAAGCCACGATTCTACAAGCTGTGCTGTTATGTGGTCTTCAAGTGAAGCGTAATCTCCCTCCTTTTCCGGCATGGCAATAAGCATGTGTGCACTCCCTCTGTAGGGAAGTTTTAGCACAATGCATCTTAAATTCTTATCCAAAGTTGAAGCAACCTTGTCTGACTTAAACATCATTGGCACCTGTACACTCCTATATTTGTCTATCTGGAACATCTCCAGTTCTGTGGACCCAGTATTAAATGGGTGCAGCCATTTGCCTTAGGAAAAAAAGAAAGAAAATAATTATTCACATTCATGCTTGCTCATGGTAATGATTCTGAAGCTCCTAATAATACTATCAAATTGTATCTGTTGCTATATGGTCATGTAGGATTATGGGCCCTTTCTGTCTGGGGTGGCTGGATGACCATTATGATATCTTTAACATACATAATTCAAAACTTTACAGCACAGGTGGACAAAATCACACAAAATAAACAGATCTAGGCTCAGGAGGCGTGGAAGGGAAGGAACATGATCAATAAACATTTCCCCATTGTCCCTTTGTAAGGGTGGTCAGTTACACCCAGGATCCAAACTAATGAATATTCCTTTAATTTATTGAATCCCATATAGTCATCCATTTTTTACCTCTGTTGGAAGTCGGTTCCATCCATTCAGTACTCTTTTTAAAGTGATACCTCCATAAATTCTCATGCATGGAACATCACCTGTGGGTTGCCTCCCTTGTGAGGTGCTATGGACTGTAACACCATATATGTTGATGATACTGAGGCCTGCATTTCTTTTCTACCAAGTCTAGAAAGAGCCATTTCTCTCCTATCTTTCAATTTCTGGCACAGAATGGGATCTGAATGAAATCCAGCTGAGTTGAGTTCAGTCAAGATAAGACACAAGTGATTCCTGTTGATAAAGGATGATTGTTGATGAGAATTGGCAGAAGCAATGAAGGCATCTTCAGGCTGATTTTATTTAGAGGTTGTCAGTCTGAGTCTTATTTGGATTCATCTCTATTTACGGCTTCCTAGTTAGCAGTGGTAGCCAAAAATGCCTTCTTTCACCTTTACACTTGAAAAGATCTTTTCTTTTCAAAATGCAGAGCTCATCATAATTATCTGTGCTTTTGTCATCTCAAGGCTAGATTATTACACAAATCTCTACCTGGGATTAGCCTTGTTTGCCATGTGGAAGCCCCTGTAGGTGACTGTAAACAGTATTTGCCTTATAGATATATTACACCGATGTGCCATTCCCTACACTGGTTAATTCACTTATTAATTCATGGTGCTGGTGGTTGTTTGCTGATGCCTAAATTATCCAGGATGCTGTTCTTAGACATGGTCTCTGCCAACAAATCCACACACATTCACAGGACTTTCTGACAAACTCATCTTCCTCCTGGGCACTCATCCCTGAATTTGCTACTTCTAGAAAGCCATTTTTGGAGTCTGTTGTAAACCATTGCACTTTGTTCAGGCTCTGTCTCCACTGGATTCTTTTTAGTAACAGTAGCTCTGTGTGGGCAAGGCCTGGGTGAGGAAACAAGGCATAAATGCTCCCTTTTGGAGAGGGGAAAATAGCCTATTGAATTTTGTAAAGGGAGCCCAGATAATGCAATCACAGATACCTTACCAATGAATGTAAGAAAAATAACCAGCAATATCTTTCTGGTCAATCCAATAACCTCAGATAGAAGTAATTTTATTTACAATCACCCTGAGCTGGATTAAATTCCATTGCCAGGTTGTCTTTTAACCATCTTTTTCCAAAACTCAATGTCTCAGTGTTGTTCCCTGTCTAAGTTTTTAAATATCATGCTCACTTAGTAAATTACCAGAGCATCGTTGCTCATCTGTAAGCCTGGCCAACCAATTTATTATCTCTGTGTCTTGGGTGGTCTTCATTACATCTTAACTATCATTCTTCAAATAAAGGAAACAGAATTATGCACCAGATTCAGAATATGTCCCAATGAGTGCTTCTAGGGTGTAAGTATAATTACGTTGGACTCTTGGTGCATCTCCTTTTAGCCTACATCACTACTACTGCTCAGCTCTTCCCCATCTCAAGGAAAATATGCCTTGCTCTGAGCTTTTATGAGATGAGTCCCCATACTGAAAAGCAGAAATCTTTGAAGCCATGGAGCATTCCGCTCACTCCTCTGTTTTGTTTTATTTTTAAGTTCGCATCTGTTTTCTTTCTTCAGAGGGAGATAGCCATGAGGAGAGAACTCTCTGTATGCCGCTGTCCTTGAGAGAGGGTGTACACTGAGCCAGGGACTTTTCGTTCTCATGATCTTGGGGCCACTAAGTACAGCACTTGTCCCCAGACACAAGTCAGATGTACTTCTTGACCGCGCCAAGAATCTAACCCCTCATTTCATCTAGTTCTGCTGTTTAATTGGAAATTCATCCTTCCTCTTCTCTGTCACACATTCTGGGCACCAGCAACAATTTTGGATTATTTTAGTATTTGCAAGTAGCCAAGAAGTATTTGCAGTGTCTTCAATTGGAAACTTTCTAATATAATTTATGCTCTGCCTGTCTCCACTCATTCAAAGGGCCTGGGGAAAGATTGCTGGGGAAAAACATCCCAATAAAATGCACCCTTGTAAATGTGATACAGTACCAGGTTGCAACATTTTAATATGTGCCTTGGAATTCTGGAGAGGTTGAGGTTACTGCTCCACTTCTGACTCAGGTTTGTCATGACCAAAGTTTATCATCTGATAGCTCTGACCTGCAGAGTCCTCACCATCATAATGCTTCTTATATGAATTTTGTCCCAAAGAGGACTGAATGACTTAAGGGACCTGAAAGTAGACTATAAAATCACTGGTTGCTCCAGGAGAAGCTCCAGCTGGGTCCTTTGGGCCGAGGCTGGCCTCCCTTGTCCAAGTGAAACTGAAAGAAAAGAGCTGGACTCCTGTCCTAGAATAGCTAACTTGCTGTGTAATCAGGGAGCTTTGTTGTGTGACAAGCAGTTGGCTCCCTTCTCATTAAGGGGGATAGGAAGTCTCTGCAGAGTATGCCTCTCCTCAGCCTAGTTGAGGCTAGTACATGTCCCTAGGAAATAAACCTTAATATGCTGTGCTTATTTTTCCTAGCTTGATTGCACCTTCCCCGTCAAGCTAAGGGTGTTCCAGATTTTGATATCTTCTTTCTGTTGCACCAGATCAATACATGGAAGGTCCTCTTATGGGTTAAGGGTGGTTCTTTTTCCTGATCAAAAAGGCGCTTGCATGAAATGGGGAGACTTTGTGTTGCCTTGGCCAATGTACTCTATGAGAAATGAATTGGTGCCTTCATCCTAGTGTCTAGAGTACATACGCCCATATTACAGCTAGCATTACGATGGGCACTGCAGTAAAGGCTTTCTTATTGGCAGGGAGCCCAGGGATTCAATGGACATTGAACAACCTTTTCAGCCTTAGGGATGGACCCATTAGAAAAGGGTTAAGACAAGTTAATATAGTGCTGAGAGGAAGTTTTCACTACCTATGACTGTGTTCTAGCTGTTCTGTGGATGGAGGTCTGAAGCCTACAAGGTATTTTTCACTACCACTAATATAATTTACAGTTTAAAAATTTTTAAAAATAATTGAAATAGGAATTCTAATGGGGGGACAATAGGGAAATACTATATCTTTGAAAATGCTTTTCTCCAAAGGCCACAATCAGTGTATCTGAATTACTAACTCAGTTATAATGCGTATTTGATATATGTACAAACCCAGTTTGCAGTAAACTCAATAGCATTGACAGGTTTACCTGATGCACAGATGTTATGTACCATACTCTGAGCTCAGTTGCAAATCTAGAGTAGCAATGCTGATCCCAGTGGAGTTTTCCAGTAGCTATACTAGTGTAACTGAGATCAGATTTTACCAGCTGTCTTTTTATAAATGATGATCTTACAGTATAAAATCAATAGTTACCTTTAAAGAGGATATAATCCACAAGAACCAGTTTAGCATGTTTGTCCAACTCCTCAAAAAGCTTTGGGATTTTTCCTTTGGTCTTTTTGTTAATATTTTGATTAATGAAATTTTTTGCATGGGTAGAGTTGTGAAAATCCACACTTAGGAATTCCATATCGAAGTACTGCTTGGATAGATTAAGGAAAGGTTCCTTGAGTCTGAAGTTCTTCTGAACAAAAATAAAACTGCCTTGCTGCAGGACAAGCTCTTCATTTTCTGTGATGTTATCTTTCAGTTGTTTAAAGAGAGCTGGCAACTGATGAAAATTATCTTTGCTCTGCAAAAGATGGAGATTTGTACCCTGTACTATTTGCTTGCATGTTTCCCCTTTAGCTGCAAGCATGAAGACAGCCATCATAAAAGACATAGAGAGTGGGGAGAAGAACACGTTATTGTCATGCCTCAGTGCCATTTTCCTGTAGAGATTGAATCCAAAATTCATATTCCTTTCAGTGAGGTTGTAAAGAGTGAACTCCAGAGGGACTTGCTCTGCAAATGGCTCTGCGGTGCTTCTATGTAGAAGATGCTCCACAACACTGTCTGGAGTCTTCTTCTTCTGCATGGAATTCTCTTTGTGTTTCCTTGAATCTCTAGTCTCGGCAAGAGACATGGTTAATTCAGTGCACATTTCACATAAGAGAAGAAGGCAAACCCCTGCTTTCATTATGAAGTCCAGCAGTGAACTTCTTTCTAGTTAAGAAAGTCATAAGAAACAAATAAAAATGTCACTGACTTTGTTATTATTGAAAATACCTTGCTTCTGTGTTCCAAATAAAGATGTCATAGATATAGCCAGATTGTTTCAAGTTCCTTCCACCATGTAATTTTCATCAACCCACCCCTCAAATTACATACCAAAAATGTAAAATTTGAATGGCCAATACCCAAATCAAAAGTCAGAGTGAAAACAACGGAAGAGAGAAGTCTCCATTCTTAAAATATTGGTGCAAAAGAGATGTCATGACCTTTTGTAAGGGGCCCATTTTGTGTACTACCTACAGTTCATAATGAAAGTCCTTCACTAATCTGTCCATGTTAAATTGAAGCCATTATTAAATGAATAGGCCCAATTTTCAAATGAGATGCCAATTTGAGAGCAAGGGTCTGATTTTTCAAAAGTGCTTAGCATATTCATCTCAACGTGAAGTGAATGAGAGCTACCTAGTTTTAATGTGATAAATACAAATGTAGAAAGAGAGAGAAAAATACCTGGTTGTCAATTAAAGGGCTAGTATGTGTAATATGCAGTACATATAAAAATACCAGCACTGAATTTCTGTATTCTCTATACTAAATCAATAGTTATCTTTAAAGAGAATATAATCCACAAGAACCAGTTTAACACCCTTGTCAAACTCCTCAAAAAGCTTTGGGAATTTTCCTATTCTAAAAAAGTAAAACTGTAACCCTGTATATCTGAGTCCCATAAATGAGAAACTCTGAGAGTTGATCAGGATACCATACTTAAATGTGATTGGGAGAATTCAAAAGTTCTACATTTCAAATTGCTTTAGAATCCTTTGAAAAATTACTAGAGGTTTTGCTATATAATTTAGCCCTCCTTTTTTAGGGAAGATTAACCTGAATGGCATGCAAGTGTATTTTCCAATTACATTGAAACTTTCAAGTAGGACAAAAGCAAAACATGAATAATCATTTTTGAAAAGACAAGTGGTCCTGGGCCTGATTCTCTTTGGATTGTTTATACCTGCGTAAACCAGGAGTAACTCCACTGAAGTCAATGGAATGATGGTTATACAAAGCTGGTATATGGCTGAGGAGGATCACACCCCATGCCTCTTTTACTTTTTAATTCAGCCTTGCAATCTTGTGAAAAGGAAATCTTTGGTTTTAGAACCAGGATGGCAATAGCACAAGAAGGAATCAAAAATTAATGACCCTTCCTGACACACACCCACTACATCTATCTGGAGGATAATAGAAGAATTATTGTTACCATGGTACCAATGCCTGCTGTTTTGCTAAGTAAGTGCACTCTTTCCAACTGTGAGTATTGGCTGTGTTGTGGAAAGATGGCTCTGCCCTAAGGAAACCCCACTGTGGCATGTCATCATGGCCTCATCCTTTGATTCATGAGGGTTAAAAAATGACAGGTACTTCTGATTTTCATGTGTATAATAATACTTCCTCCCTTGTGGAATATTCACTCTGAACATTGAGCACCTGAACTGGTGGACAGCAGGGATTCAAATGGTAGGTAGCTTGACATCTTGGTTTTCTAATAGTTGAATAGGCTGCTTGTGAACTTCAGGTGTGGTTCACCTTTACCAACACCTCCCTCATTGCAGACTATGATTTACTCTTATGTTCATGGATTTGTGTAGAACCAATAAATGAACTAGTCCTACAAATATGAAGGAGTGTACATTTGTGAACTGTTGAGTAACAGGACAGCTCAGAAGAATGACTTAGACGTAATACCTTTTGCTGGAGATCCTATTGAATAGGGAATGGGGGAGGGAGTGACAGTAATTCCTTCTAGCCTTGCAAACAAGACTGCACTTCCTTAATTTTCATGTTACTGTTTGTGTCTAATGAGTGATGATGACATCGTTAGTCTTTGGATTGAGGATCCAATACCATTGCAAACAGGTAAGGCAACTCATCATTCCCTTTCACTTTTTATCCTTCTGATATGGATTATTCTTTCTTACAGCCAGATTGCTGCCCAACTCATGTGTAGCGATACTTCTGATGCTTTATACTTCACTTATCATATATTGTTTTGTAAGATCCAGTTACTCCTGTGGGAATTTTGTGCCACTGCGCATGTGTGTAATTCATGTTCCCCGCAGATTTTTTTTTCTCTGCAGAATATAGATTCTGCTGGAGAAGTGATGCAGTTACATCTTTTGACCATCAGGAGCTGCTGTGGCACCAGAAGAGAGGGCAGCCAGCTGGTGGAGAGGCTGTTTTCCTTACAATGAGGGCAGGTCAGAAGGCACAGGGGGAACAGAACAGGGCACATCGGGCTGCTGGGTGTAGGGAGACACAGACTGAGGTTTAGAAGGGTGGGGAGGGAGGACAGACTTGGGTGTGGACTCAGGAGGTAGTGGGGTGACAGCACTGAGCCAGGGGCTGAATGGGAGCAGGGGTGCAGGGCCACATGGGAACAGAGGAGAAAGGGACTGCAGGAATACATGGAGACAGAAGAGTGGGGGTGTAGGGACACATGGGGACAGAGGGAGATGTGCCTGACTGAATAAGAGAGGCTAAGACTCAGCCAGGGTCTGCATGGGGGAGGCTCTCCACTCCCTAACAATCCCTCCCCTCCCCCAAAAAAACCCTGTTCCGTGCTTCTCTCACCCACACCAAAACTCTCCAGGTTCACTCCCAGCATTTACTTCCCTCTCCCTCAGTTCCTCCGTTACTCCGTTACCCTGACTCCTCCAAATTTTTGTACTGCTTCTGGGGGGTGCAGGAAATATGTTTCTGTATTTTAGCCTAGTAAGGAATTTATTTGTCAAAAAAAAATTTCCTGAATCTTTTTCTTTCTTTCTTTCTTTCTTTCTTTCTTTCTTTCTTTCTTTCTTTCTTTCTTTCTTTCTTTCTTTCTTTCTTTCTTTCTTTCTTTTTGGTCTGTATTGTTACAGACATGCTTGCTGATAGGCATTTTGAAATAAATTGCCAAAATAATTGAAACTGCTGTGATTATATTGGGTTATTTTGACAAATAAAATGGACAGAGTTTTTCAGAATTTTAAAACTAGAATTTTTATTTTTTTGGTGCACAATTCCTCCAGAAGTAGATCCAGTGTATGTTGAAGTGGGCTTGTCAATGGACTGTGGGTGACACACTTGTACTATGTTTGGAATATTATTATTCTGTGTCACAAGCAGTGAGTTCAAAGCAATGTTCATGCAGAGGCATGCTCTGTTCAATAAAGTCTTGCAATAAGAAAGTTAAATTTTTAAAAGTGCCCCAATTTAACATCCAAATTTGCTCATGCAAAATCCAAACTTTCATTGAACATGAAAGCTGCTTGCATAAATAACACAGATACATAACTTTCCCATTTGCATATGTAACTGCCATTTGTGCATTTAAATCCAAGATGCTGAACATACAAAATAATGAGCAAATTTAAAAGCAATATGTGAATTGTTTCCCATACAGTATAAGATAGAATTTTACCTTAATGCAATATTTTTAATTTTCTTATTTTCAGACAGGCAATTCACCCCCTACAAAGTAAGCAGGTGTTCCAAACTCTGTTAGGATGGCTAGAAAAAACAAATGATCTGGTGCCATTTGAGCCATTCTGTGCCAGTTCTCTTTGTATAAGAATGGACAAGGGGGTGAAAAAGACTTATTCTGTTAAATGGACCGTCATCAAAATAGTAGGGTTTTTTTAGTTGACTAGATGGAAAGAACAGTCTCAATAGATTTTGTGATGTTAAGGGATATCTGATCTCTAACACCAAGGTATGGTAATTTGTATAGCTTGATATTTGTCATATGAACAAAGCAATATGTGACCTCTTTGGGTCTCTTCCAGCTCTACGTTTCATTGATTTTATATAAAAAATCTGGCATTATCTGATTGCCATAAATTCAGAGTTCAGCTAACCCTCATGATTGCCTACATCAAAATGTGTAATTGTGGGCGTAAGCCCTGAAGAGGCTCTTGCATCTGAGCAATGGGACATTTGGACACAAAGTAACAGCACACAGTCAGGCACTCAGTTCTCTATTGACAGAGTGGGCTAGGTTCGATACAAGGTGGCAGCACAAATGGGCTATAATGAATGAGTCAGGAGACAATGATATTGTTGAATGCGATGCATCTTCCTAATTGCATGTAAAATGTGGACATTTTAAAAAATATACTATGTACTAAAATTTGTGAAAATGATTTTATTTATTTGAACGATATCTGCATTCCCAGTGGAATTCGCTATGCTCTTCATACATTGGTTAAAGCTGCACTAGATGTGGGTCAAGAAAGCTTCTGCCATTTTATCCTTTGAAAACATGATTAGAATCCAATATATAAAATATGTAACCCCTCCCATAAACTAGGTCTGACTGTCTTGGAGACTGCTCCTTTCCCTCTGCACCGTCCCAACAGTTGAGATTAGCTCTTGCTAATAGTCCCAAGACTGAACTCTGTGGGCGTGGAGCAGGGAAGGAGTATGACTCTTGAATTCACATCCTCCCTTTCTTCTCACATCTTTCTTACTCCCCAGGGAGAGCTCACCATGGGGCCTGCAAAAACCCATCAATGCAATTTCTTGATTGCCCAACAAGGGGCAGCATTGTGACTCTCACAATCCCATCCGGGTTGAATGTGCTATCTCCCCAGCACTTACCCTCCATGCTTGTCCAAGGAGCAGGAACCCTAGTCCTAGAATGAAGGTCTGTTTCCATAAATGGCACTGCACAATGCTATAAGTGGACCAGGCTATAGAACATAACCTTTTAACTTCACCTTTAAAGTCAACATTTATTATGTCTGTGATCCATACGTAGTGTTTGGACTCGTTTTACTTTTCATGTGTTCTCTGGCACTCTAATATACCTTAATTGTTGGCAAGTTGTCACTTATGGTTAATATAATTAGCTCAAAGGATAGAAGTAATGTGATCACATCAGCAAAGTGGTTAGGGTGCAATTCACTCTGTTCTAACAAGCTGCCTCAAGGCCTTCTGCACAACCCAAATGCCATGCAATCCTAGTGCAGGCCCTTTGCACTGGGGCAAATTTCAAGAGCAGGCTAAATGCTTTATCCAGATAGGATGGATGTGTTCTGATCAGTCATCTTCAGACCAAATATAGGTTTCCATCTAGGGTATGAATTGTTGGATGGAAGTTTATGGTTGAAACTGAAAATTGGGCAAAACTTGATCTTTATACAAACATGAAACTTGAGGTAAATTTCCTGAGTCCTGGGCTCTGTGGTGGGATTTGCAATTTGGAGACTATGAAGCCAAAGGTCAAATAAAAAGGCAGGGGGAATCCATCTCACCAAATGATTTACTTGAATTCCTGGTAAGCCAGCCATGCTGAGTATGGCATGGTCCTACTTTCGTTTGCAATGCTTTCTTGTCACTCTTCCTGCAGGTGTTTGATCCTCCAAGCTGTTTAATAGTCTCTACATTAGCAAGGGGCAAACCAGGCACCCATGCAAAGCCCAGGACTGTGCATTGACAAATTCTGCAGGAGCTGGGGAAAGGAATTCCCCTCCTGATCCCTGCACTGCAGCAGTGCTTCTTGGACACTGCTGTAGCTACAGAGCTGCTGCCAGCTCTGCATCTGCAATGCCCCCTTTCATGGGACGTAACACAGCAACACCTCACCTCAGCTCCTCCATGGCAACAAAGGGCCCTATGGAATCGGACTTTGTGGTAGGATTGAGGTATGCTCTCCCTCCATTGACTCCTAGTATCCTGTTCTTCCTACACCATATGAATCCTGGCATCTTACACCATTTCTGTGGTAGGCAGGGCCCTCTGCAATGAGGTGTTGGCAAGACCTGCCTTTTATAAAATACATGTGGAGATCCCTGATCCTGCTTTGACACACGTCCATGGCAACAATCCTACTGAAGTCAATAGCAACAGGATCAGGCCCAAATATGTTTAATAAACACAGTGAAGAACCAGCTTCTCCTTTACTGCTGAAGGCTAGCGGGTAGACTTTTTAATTGCCCTGAGATGAGATTGCTGATAACAATGCACTCAGACTCCAGGCATTATTTGAGAAGTCAGTTATGTTATCATTTATCTCAGGAGAAACACCAGATCCCAGATTCAGCGCATGGCAGGAAACCAAAGGGTAAAGTTCTTACAGATCCAAAACCTATTGAAGCTAAGCTCCCACTGATTTGAGAACATTGCATGACTAAAAAGCACGCCATCGGACTGATAGTCTATTGCTAGTTTGGGATCATGAGCAATTTATTTTATACTTATCATTACAAAAGCTTTGCTGTTCAATATCAATAATGTTCTGATAAACAAAGCTGCTAAATTGCAAAGAAAATATATGAAACTAGCAGAAGCAGCTTTGGACACAATCATGTATTTTTTGTCTAAATTATAAAAGGAAAGGCTTGGGCAGAATGTGAAATTCAAACATTGTTTTTGATGCCCAAAGATCTCAGTTTTTAACACTGAAGGACAGAGGACATATTTCATTAAAATTATGAGCTGTTAAAGCATAAAAAAGTTGGTATAAGCGTTGTTTTATGACGATTGGTAGTGGCAACAAATCTCCATCAGGAGGTTTCTTGCTTTTTCCTCATTAAAAGGTTTCCCCCTGAAAACATTATAGCATTTTAAATTACAATCAAATGTCAACATACAGATAAAATCTCCTTTTGCTTGAAACACTGCATCATGTTAAGAACATACAGATATAATTGCCCTCCCTCTCCCCTCATAGGTATTTAAAATTCTCATTTTAAACAGTTCCATCTTACCAACAAGGCAGCTCTTCTGTTACTTTTCTCAATCAACTATACTTAAAAAAAACAAAGTTAAATGATGACTGCTCAGTGAGGAAGGTCATCAACAAATATTTGGTATTCCAAAGTGTAATGCTTTGATATTGTAGGTTATAAATTAACTGCTGGTACACAGTGAGAGAGAAATGTCCTAAAAGTGGAGGGCCATGTTCCAGTAAACATCTTAGTGTTCTAAAAGAAGTAAATAATGATGATAGTGTTGCACTCTCAAATGAAGAGCTTTGATAGCTTATTTTGGGACCTGATCCTTGGGTCTTATTCAGGCAATGGGGTTTTTTGCTTGCTTTAAGACTAGGAGTGGAGTTTCAAAAGTGCCCAGGGCAGTTAAGTATCCAGCTTCCAACAGTAGTCAATAGATGCTGGGTGCCTCTTAGAAATCTGCCCCTAAAGATTCAGGCCTCAGATACAGAAAGTGGATTTGGGATTCCAGTTCCCTGGCACCACATGGAAGAAATTTGCATTCAGCATGGGAGAGTTGGAGAGGGAGGAAAATAGGGACACTGAGAGATCCTGTTGTACATGTATGTGTGTGCATGATGAGCGATGGTGGTGGGGGGAGGTAGGATGATGAGAGAGTTGGGTGTGTGGAATAGCTCGCCCAGCTTTCATGCAGCACTCTTTCCCCCAACAAAGCTAACATTGGTTTTAGGATGAGGCCAGAGCCTGCCATCTGTACTTGAGGATTCCAACTTCCACTGAGCCAGTGAGAATTTAGGCTGAGCAAGGGTTGCAGGGCTTAGACTGAGAACGGTTCCCTGCTGGTATTTGATTCTCTAAATCTAATCTGTGGAGTATGGCTGTGGTTGAGGAAGGTTTGAAGAGTGCACAGGGCTTTAGAGCTCTCGGAAAGAGAAGGCAGGATTAAGTAACTTTAAATCTTTTCCTTTCTGGGCCATATGTAACTTGCCAAAGTCTATTTTCTTTAAAAGATAGACTGATGTAAAATGTATTGGCTGTGTGCTGAGTGCAGATTGAATTGTCTATCTCTAAATTTACACACAAGACTCTTCCTCGGGCTGAGCAGTGCCTGACACCTGCAGCAGCCCCACTGATTTAATAGCTCCACTGACGTCTACTTAATGCAGTGGCTCTCACCTTTTCCAGGCTGTTGTATCCCTTTCAGGAATCTGATTTGTCTCGTGGACCCCCAAGTTTCAGCTCACTTAAAAACTACTTGCTTACAAAAATCAGACATAAATATACAGCAGTATCACAGCACACTATAGCTGAAAGGTTGCTGACTCTCTCATTTTTACCATATCATTATAAAATAAACCAACTGGAATATAAATATTGTATTATGTTTCAGTGTACAGTATATACAACCGTCTAAACCTGTCATTGTCTGTGTGAAATTTTAGATTTTACTGACTTTGCTAGTGCTTTTTATGTAGCCTGTTGTAAAATTAGGTGAATATCTAGATGAGCTGATTTACCCCTGGGAGACCTCTGCATATCCCCGGGGTACGTGTACCCCTGGTTGAGAATCACTGACTTAAGGAATACAATGCCACTCGGCGCATGTCCGAGAACTATCACAGACTAGCTAACGTGACTGAGTTAGTGCATAGTTGCAGTTGCAAAGGTGAGGACAAATCCTTGTGGCTCAATGAATTGTCTCTGTGTCAGGGCTCTGGTGAGAAGCTTTGAGACCTGTGACTCTTGGCTGGGTCAAACAATGTCCCAGCCCATACAGAAACAACTAACTGCATTTCACCTACTGGCACATGATTTTCTGCCGCACAATCGCCATTGCATGTGTTATCTAAGTAGTGTGTTATCTAACTAGTGTGGATACAGGTTAAATATTTTACCTTTACATAGCTGGTCAAGGCAAATCATAAGCCCCTCCTCCCCCCCAAGATGGGCCTTGATCAGCTAAACTGAAAGGTCAGGGTTAGCTAATGTGTGTGAGTTGGTCCTGGCTCAACATCCATCTTTCTGGTGAAACAAGCAGTTCTAGTACAAGGCAGTTATGCAAGAGATGCCCAGGGATGAACTGTAAAGATCTAAGCTTTTCTCCCTGAAATGTTCATATGAAAAGTAACTGTAAAATAGACCCATAAAATATAAACCAAAACGCATAAACATCCATAAAACTGTTTCCAGTACAATCTCTCAAATGTATCCAACCAGTTAATCAGCTGTGACGGGGATGTCATTTCTTCCACTCAAAAGGGATTCTTCGTTTTTGCAAACAGCTGGGTACAAACTTCTTAGTGGCTCTGTTTGTATCTTGTTTATAGACCCCTCCAGTTTTTCAGAGAACTTGAGGTATGCAATTATCTTAATTACCTTAAAATCAATCAGACCCTGTAAATTCTTTTTGAAAGGTGTGTATTAACATAATCCAGGGCCACTAATGGATGATATTGCTTATTAAAGTGAAGAAGACTGAAGAGTCAGATTTTAGAATTACAGAATACAAGGGAGAAATATCTCATGTGTCATTTCAACCTGATAGCTGAATGTAGTATAATTGGCCTTGTACCCATCAATAACCTTGTCATTTTATGATGGCAACTGATAAGAGTCTCATTAAAATCTGACAAAGCTTTTCCTGGGAAGGGTAGAAAGGCACATTATTTTATTCATAGTAATGTATTTGATTAAGCTACAAACAATTCAATACAGAATTCAGCTGCTGGAGCAGAAGGCAGCTTGCTATACTTCACGTCCATATGGAGCCAGCAGATGTCAATCCTTGTTTCCAGCTGGGAGCCCAGTACAGTTCAGTATTCTTTAGACTTCTGCCGCTCTCTGCAGTCTTATGCAGTATATATTATGAGGCAGAGCTCACAGAGGCAGCTCTTTTCATGCAGATCTCTCACTGAAGTCAGAGAGTTCCCCTCTTACAGTAGCTTCTGATTCAGAGCCCTGGTTTCAAAGATAGATCTTGATCCTGTTATTTATTATCTGTAACTCAAAGAGGAGTGATGGGCTTGATGCAGGAATCACTTGGTGAAATTCTCTGGCCTAAATTATGCAGGAGGTCAGACTGCATGATCATCTGGGTCCCTACTGGCCTTTAAATCTATAAATCGATTTAGCATGACTGCCCTTGCCGGTCCTGTTCCATGGATAACTGGAGCAATTTGGTTTCCGAGGCTACTAGTCTGGTAATTTTTTTTGCGCACTAAATGGTAGTTACAGTTAATGGGCTTGATTCACCCTGGCTTTAAGACAGCTTCTGAAAGCTTAGCTCAGAATGGAAGGCAGCGGTCTAACCAGAGGGGGAGGGGTGGTGTGTGGCACTCACAATCACTGCTCCACCAGGGCTTTGCAGGTGACCGGTGAAGACCAAAAAGTGGGCAGCTCTGCTAGGATTGGGGTTGGGGGGACAGACGGAGAGTGTTGCCAGGGGACTGTGCCCTAATTTAGCACATTGCCTGAGCAGCCTCAACCAGCAAGGACCCTACGGAGATCCGGCTCCAAATTAAACCTGCCTTCCCATGGCAGAAGCCATTAGAAGAGGGCAATGCTGAACACACTTCCTGCCCTTCCTTGGGGAAAGCTCTGTGCTTTCCTTGTGGTAATAGCCCCAGCTGGTGTGAAACTTCTACATCTCCCTGCAGCAGTGCGGGTGAATTGGGACTAATAGAAGCAGACACTAGCTGTTTCCACTGGAAGAGGTTTGCAAAGAGGACATGGAATCTTACCGTAGACCCCTGCAGGTTTGGCTGATTCCAAGCAGGTCAGCATCTCCGAAATACCCATTCCCACCAGCATCCCTGAATTCAAAGCAGGAGGATATGGAGATTTTGGGGAGCTTCACTTCTAAAAGGCTGTGACAAACAGAAAACAAAGATCTCTTTTCAGTGCATCAAACTCAACATCTCACCCTCAAATCCCAATGTTGGAAGTTATCTAATCAGTACTGAAAATACAGGCATTTGAATGGGCCTTAGAGGCTTCATTGTCATAATTGTTAGTGACTGGTACAGCACCACACTACATTTATTGTAGAAAACCTATTTAATAAACTTGACTTACCTATTCCCTCTAGACCAGGGGTCGGCAAACCGCGGCTCCCGAGCCGCATGCGGCTCTTCAGCTGCGGCTATGCGGCTCTTCAGCCGCGGCGTGCCGCGGCCCCGTAGCCGCAAGCGGCTCTTCAGCCGCGGCGTGCCGCGGCCCCGTAGCCGCAAGCGGCTCTTCAGCCGCGGTAAGGCGCGGCCCCCCTAGTGACTTGGGAACCAGATAAAAAATTCTTCCCCCAGTGTGAGCCACCACTCTGCAGCTCCGCCGCCGAAATTGACCAGGACGAGTCAATTTCACGGCGGAGACTGGTCTGAAGTGCTGGCTGCTGGGGTGCAGTGTGTTCGGTGCTCCATTCATCCGATCCTAGCCCGGCTCCTCTGTCAAATTTTAGAACGCACTGTGGCGCATTGTGGCCCTGGGAGTCAAAATGTTTGCCCACCCCTGCTCTAGACAATGCCTATTTTGCAAGCAAATCATGGACTCAGTGACACAGGTGCACTTCACATTGACTGGAGTTATTGCCCATGTTCCACAGAGCAAAAGTTGGCCCTTTGAGCAGTATTGATCCTGGATCTCCTACAAAACCAACTATATTAGCTTCTGTTTGACTTGTGGTTTTTACAGCATTTCCAAGAGATAAAACAACCTTGGGGTTTATCAGGTTCAGTGAAGCAATACACACACAAGACTAGCTTGCAAGGAATTGTGTTCCTTCTCTGGTCTATGCAACAAAGGAACTGTGATACCCTTTTGGTATGCTGGATCTTTACATTTCTAAAATCTTGATCTGTAAGCAGAGCAGCCATTTTGTTCTCAGGGTTGCAGCAGCCTACTTACTCTCTCGCTTGCACACGTGTATGGCATCTGCAGAGCAACATTCTACAGATGCAGTAGTAGTTCCATGAACCAATTCAAGGCCACCATTGTGACATTGTGGATATCATCCAATTTACCTTGGCATCCATATTTGGGGCACTACATTATGATGTGTCTTATGCTTTGGATGTTCTCAGCAAAGTCTCATGAAGGGGAGTCTTTGATTTTCCACTCATGCATCAAGTAGCCACATCTTCCATGGTTTATTCAGCTGTGGCTCAATATGGGCCAAAGTCTGTGTGGTCAAAACCAGGAGGGTGACTTATTGGGTCCGTAATAATTTGCATGGTAGATGAGGTCCAGTTGCTTTGCCATTCCCTGGCTGGAGTCAGGGACATGAGCCGGTCATGTGTGGTCCATAGTGGTTCTCAGGATTTCGGGCATTGTTGGGGTATGTCATCCATAACCTTCCAGGCAGGAAGTTCTGGGTGGTCTTCAGCATGTGTAAGTTCTCTTGCTGTGGCTATATCACAGAAGAAAGTTAGCAGTTTGATGTTTACTGATACAGAAAGCCATGATGGAGGTGTTGACCATGATGATTTGCGTGGTCTGATTCAGCTGCCTCTGCACAAGTTAGGTAGTTTGTCAGCTTCTTGTCAACACCAGTGCATAGTATTCTGCAGCTGAATACACCAGGGCCAAGGCCGATATTCGTAGCACTGGGGTAGTTGATCCCCAGCTTATTCCTGCTAACTTTTGAATAATGTTGATGCAAGTCTGCGCTTTAAAGGCTGTTTGCTTGAAATGGTCATGAAAGGTCCGTGTGCAGTCTGAAATATGTTGGCTTTGGTCATAACATAGAGTTTCACCATAAAATACACCAGTCAAAGTGTTTTGTGCAATTCTATTGTGAAGGAGGAAAGTAAAGACCACCAATTTGCTTGGATTTGGTCTCAACCACCACTTTTGGCAGTAGTCCTCCATGATCTTAAGGTGAGAAGTAAAAGTCACTTCAGGTTCTTTAAAGCTATGTGCCTGAGTTGTGAGTGCCAAATTCAACAGCATGTGCAAACTTCTGCACTATCATTTCAGGCATATCGCCCATGTATACTTTGAAGAGTGCCAGAGCAAGTACAGATCTTTGTGGTAGCCCGTTATTCAAAGTGCACGGCTTGCTGGTTTGTCCTCCAAGATGTACGTGCATCTTTTGAACTCTAAGCATGGTGTTCACCAGCTGGAGAATCTGCACACAGGGGATCACGTTGGCCATTTTCAGTAGCAGACTATCCTTCTCAACTGTGTAATATGCTGTTGTCAGATAGATGAAGGGTGTACTGGTCTTGAGTTTTCATTCACCAGTCTCAGTGGTTATAGCAAGGCCCAGGACCTGGTGGCAGCAATTTCTGTGTGGTCGAAAACCAGCTTGCTTCTTTGCTAGGCTGGCATCCACAGCATGCCTGATTCAGTTCAGAAATCACCTTGTGGATGGTTCTCAAGAAGGAGATTGGCCTATAAGTAGAAGGGTGATGTGCAGGTTTTCCAGGCTTTAGGATTGCAGTGACCTTGGCAGCTCTCAACATGCAGGGGTGGAAGATGATGACCACGTGGTCCACTGTGTTACGTAGAAAACCCTGACTAATGTCATCAAACTGGTGATGAAATATTTGCTGTCAACTTTCCAGTCAGAAGAGCAACAAAATCAGCCTTCTATAAAGGATATATACGCTTGTGCTCTCACTGAAAGAATTTGTTTATTCTCTCAATCATTTTTGAATGAAAATTCATGTTTTCCTCTTTGTTTAAAGATACAATGCCCTCACCTGCCTCTGAAGTCACTCATAATCTTGCAAGATCAGCTTCATGGTAAGTAGCTAAATGGTTACTGATGGAACATGGAATTTCTGTATTTCATTACTCTTTCTTGGGCTAAATCATCTTCCCCTTCCTTCATTTTATCTAGTTCTGGCATAATAAGGACCATGGAAGCCTTGCCCTTACATGAGATTTGCATCACAATGCACCATAACTCACAGTCAAACAACATATGGTAGCTTCCAATTCAATGTATCATAGGAACTTTAACAGTAGTTGTCTAATTCACAAATAAATCATGTTCTTTGGTCAGCTCTTAATCAGACTGATTTCCCCATTCTCCTAAAAGACAGAGGGAGGGTGAAGTTGTATGTCATATGATAACAGCTAACTCTTATTGCCTAAGGCATGATGGTTGTATTTAACAGACCTTGCTCTCAGGTTAGAAGACCTTAAAGCACTAAACAACTAATTAAGCCTCACAACACATATCAAGAAAGTCTCTGTTCAGCCTGTCTCAGCAGTTCTGCTCTTCTGTACAACTTTGTCTCCAGACAAATTAAACAAAGACGCAGGCTGGAGTTGCAGTGATGCAACCTCTTTTACTGGTTCACATTCTTCTAGTCGATAGGAAAACAGCTGCTCATGTGGATTCCAGGTTAGTCCATGTGCATGAAGTTCAGATCTCCTTAACCTTTTAGTTGCTGAATCACGTTATTCTGCAAAGCACACTTCTAATGTGGTGGGATGGGAAAACAGAGTCATCCTCTAGGCAGATAGATCTGATAAAAGCAGATAAAAACAGAGAGCCAATTTTTCCTCTGGAAAAAGAAACCTACTGTGATTAAAGGGGGTTAAAATTAAGAAAGCCGGCTAAGGACTTGTCTACATGTGAACGTTTCACGAATTATTCCAGTGTAATTATACCAGTATAATTATGTAACTCCCCAAGTTGTGGAACCAGTAAAACTCCATGTAGACACCCTTAAATATAATTATTCTGCTAGCATTATGTCAGTAAGTTTTCCATATGTAGACAAGCCGTAATTACACAAATATAACTCGCTGTGTGGAACATTCTTATTCTGGAATGAGTGGCGTTTTTTTTTCAGTTTAGCTTAAATGATGCACTGAATTATACCTGTCCAACTATACCAATTTAAATTCACGCTTTCTCTTACACCTGTACAACTCACTTAGTAGTGAAGCCTTTAATGTGGATGAGGATTCATTGCTTTGGCTAAAATAGCATTTTCTGTAACTTAGTATTCATGATTATGCATTTTTGGCCAAATGATCACGTGCTTGTGTAACAGATGAGACGTGCAAAATGCACAAACTGCACTGCAAACCCTGCACTAATGCTACTTAAACAGGTGGTTGCACGCACGCATTGCACAAACCAGCTGTATGGACAGTTACCTGATTTACAGAATCAACTGTTGGGTTTTACTGGTGCAGATGCATTTTACACAGCACACCTTTTGCTCACTACAGCTGTTAGTGAGCCTTTGCTAAGGGAGCCAATAGGATTGTGAAGCATTTGCTACAATAAAACTGAGAATATCAAATTTCTATGTGATAGATTCTCATTTGGATCCAAACTGAGGGAAAAGAGGGAAGGCTGAAAGTTAAGTGGCTTCATTGCCTCTCTTAAATTGCTCAAAGTTAAGGGTGAAATTCACCTTCTACAAAAGGTTAGGCTTGTGCACCCTCTGAGGCACACCTCTGTCTTGAATTCAAGATTTCTACAGGCCCTTCTTACAGGGGTTAAATTTGGATGATGACCTCAACTACACTTAAGTTATTTACCAGCATAACTATGTTGGCTATGGTTGTGATTTGTTTATTTATTTATCATTGACATAGCTATACTGGTAAAACCGTTGGCGTACACATAGTTGGGGGAAACCAGCATAAGCTATTCCAGCGTAAGCACTTTTATACTCATCTCACTGTATGCGTATGAGAGCTTTTTTGCTGGTTAAGCTATGGCTTTACCAGTATAACTGCACTGGCCAGCCCTTCTAGTAGAGACTATGTCTGAGTCAGAAAATGGAGATTTAATAATGCATTTCATTAAGGCCTTCTCTACACTGGCATGCTTAATAAACTTTGGAAGTGGACTAAAGCTAACAAGTGCAGAGGCACTCTTAGTGTGGAATAAAAACGTTCACACAGGTTACTAGTGCAGAATAGCTATTGCACAATAGCTCTACTGGGTTATTTCCCCATTTAAGGATGAAGAATATTTTTCATCCAGTCTCTGTTAAATAGCTGCACCGGCAGCAGCTTGCATTTGCAACATCGTGCCTTATGCATGAAAATGCTAGCTTGCTTTGCTATGCTGATTTGTTGAAGTACACTTTATGAACTTGCAAAATTTTGGGAGCTGGCTGAAAACTTGGCCCTAAATGCACATTAAGGAGCAGATTGCTCTCCTTGAATTCAATGGCTCTGTTGAAATGAAAAACAATCTGTGCCCTGGAGTCTTTGCCCAGAGAAGTTTTATCTCCTGGATTCAAATCAAACAAATGGAAAAAAGAGGAATGCAAGGTCAGTGTGTGGGCTGCAGAGCAAACAAAAGGGTTATCTTAAACTCACTCTGAGAGAATGGAAAACAAAGATTCTAGCTAGTGAAGCATTTTCTTATACAGATAATGTCTCAAGAGGGCATCATGGCTCCAATTATTAATAGACTTGTTTTCTATTCTGTGTATTTATTTGCAATAATTTGATTTAATATTTTTTTATCCTAAGCCATGCAACATTTTTATTTTTGTGCATGTGTGTGTGGGGAAAGGAGCTGCAATGGCTCTCAAACTGAAAGGAAATGCAAGGGTTAGGCCAGATTTGCCTCAGTATTCATAGGAGAAATTAAAATATGATCCTGGAAGCAAGAGGAGATTTATGAAAGAGAAAAAAAGATCCTGGAAATTAACCTAATTAGTATGAAATGAAGTTTTAGCAAAAAGGAAAAAAAAGGGGGAGTGGTTTTGGGACTAAAGCAGAGAACTTTAAGTTAAGTGATTTGGGTTCTATTTCCATGAGTTAAACTAGCTGTGCCTCAACTATTACAGTTGTAAAATGGGGATAATGGTATTTATCTGTCTTTTGAGGCTATGAATGATAAACCAATATGAGTTACAAATATTATTAATACCATTGACGCTGATCTAATCAATGTTCCTCTTCTCTAAACAGAGATTGCCAAAACAGATCACGGCCAGCCTACATGGTGCATGAGCGTAAGCATGATTCACTTCTCCCTCTCCAGGCCTAGGGCCAGGACAGGCATTCCAGGCCCACAAATTCCTTTCCTGAGCAAGCGGATGGGATTAGAGCAAAGCCTTGGGCCTGTCCACAGAAGTACCGGCCAGTGCTGGTCAGCACCAGCAGCAAATTGCAGCCCCCTGGGAGCAAGGGTCCCATATTTGGGGTCGGGAAGGAATTTTCCTCCGGGGCAGATTGGCAGGGGCCTTGGAGGTTTTTCGCCTTCCTCTGCAGCATGGGGCATGCGTCGCTTGCTGGTGTATTCCCTGCAGCTTGAGGTCTTCAAATCTCACTTTTGAGGATTTCAATAACTCAGTCATGGGTTCGGGGTTGTTATAAATGTGTATGGGTAGGGTTTTGTGGCCTGCCTTGTGCAGGAGGTTAGACTAGATGATCATATTGGTCCCTTCTGACCTATGAGTCTATGTTTCTATGTTTCTATGTAAGGGTGGGAAGGTGCTCAGGGAAGGAATCATGCTTCAGAGGCATGACTGAATTCAATGCTACTTTATTGGCATAAAGTGTACAAGCGTTGCCAAAGTGTAGGAAAAAGACAGACCACTCAAGGTACGTCTTCACTGCAAACCCCTCCACAGCAGCGAGTCTCAGAACCTGGGTCAAATGACTTGGGCTCTTGGTCTGCCAATGGGGGATGGGTCTTAAAGCCTAGGATCCAGCCCAAGCGGGAACAACAGCGCTGCTATTTTTATCCCCGTAGTGTGAGCCTTTCAAGCCTGAGTCAGTTGACCCAAGCTCTGAGACTTGCTGCTGCGGGATTTTGGGGGGTTTTTCTTTTTCAGGATAAATGTTCCCTGAGGCATCAAGGATTCCTTCAGCGTGCTGCTAATGAGGCTGTGTTGCAACCCAGCACCCCTTATTCACATCCCATTATACGTGCACAATTTAGCCTGTCAGCTTTGCTGTTGAGGATAAATATCCATTAGAAACCACTGTTAGAATGTGACCATCAAACTCATTTCTATTTGTGACTTTAGTTAAGATTTCATTCCAGGACCCAATAGATAAAAATCTGTCCACAACCCCTGGTGTCGTCTAGCTTCCTGAATGTATTGTTCACTCAGTCCTAACTACTATTAGGAAGTCTTTCTCTGTGACCGAAGAGGATTATATTTAATGGAAAAAAACCCATGTACATGTTACACACAACTGATACAGAGATACTTCTGAGTCAGCTAAATTTTTCTGGATGTGGCCCATATGATGCTAACCCGTAATGGGATCACACTTGCTGTTTACTATACTTCTGGTTAAGTTGGTTTCCTCTGTAAGAATAATATTCTGGAGGGATAGTTTCCCATTACTCTTTTATGACCACTACATTTTTTGACCAAGAAAATACAAAAAATCAATCCTTATGTTTGTATGGGCACTTCTATTTGCCCAGTTTTGAGAAGTGCTTTGAGATCTAAATATTGAAATGGTTATGTGAGTGTTAAGTATTATTAATCTTTTATTTGTGACAGTGTAATTATCAAGCATGGCACTTTAAGTAATCAGTCTCCCAGGACACACTGTAGCTGACTTGAAAGTTGCCATACTTCTACAAAAAAGCTTCAAAAACAGACTTCAGGGAGACACTGCAGAGCTGGAACTCATCTGCAAACTTGACACAATCAGACTGGGTCTGAACAGGGATTTGGAATGGTTATTTCATTACAAGAAGTAATTGTCACTGTTCACACATTCTCACCTTCTAATCAATGGTTGTGAATAGGCCTCAGCTACTCTAACTGAATGGACTTTGTTAGCACTTGCCCTCCCCATTGTTTCTTACTCTTGGATGTCTATATATACCTCCTATCATCAGATATAAAATAATGAATAGAATTAGTCAGAGTTCGGGTATTATGTAAAAATATCTTTTGTCTTGTTTCAATAGCAGCTATACACACACCCTTGCTGTCGTGCTATTATCAGTAATGCACACATAATTGTATAGGGTCAGCAAAGAGCACTTCGAACAATATTACCTATCTTCAGCACATGAACTTTTAAATTCAAAATGTTGGCGGGATTGTATTTCTAGATTCTGACCAAAATATTTAACATTTCTACATTTTAACAAAAGTTATCATTGACAAACAGGAAGAGGTAAAGCAATAAATGACCAGACAAAAGGGTTTTGTCTGATCTGATTCCAAATAGTTATAGTCATTTAAGCTTCTAAAAAGTGTTTTAAAATATACCTTGAAATAGTCATTGCTCACTGTGAAGAGGACAAGCTACTCTCCTTTTTAGCTTTGGCTTATGTATTCTCAGTGAAATATTCCCATGTCATGTAATAGTGGAACGTTGAGACCTGCTGAGTGGAAGCTGATTTACCGAAGCTAAAGCAGAATAAATATTGATGAAATCCTGTTTCTAATGGACCTGGGTTTTTAAATATTGTTTTTGGTCAAGTTGCAAAACATCTAGTGGCTGAGTCAGCGGGTTTTGGCATGTCAGAGGTGATCTGCCAAGGTAAAGAAACAAATCCCTGTCCTTTCATAGTTCTGTATGTGCTTAAATGTCCCAAAAGCCTGACAGTTGCTTTCTGTTCACCTTAACAAAATGGAGAGAGAACCCTCATCTCTTGAATACGCCTGCTGAAGGTTTTCTGCTTTTTTCCCTCCTTTCCACTTCTCTTTTAGTCCCAGCAGGAATTCTACCTTTACCCAAGATTCTGCTTTCTTATGTTTTGCTATTACTGTTTATTATTTGCATTGCCTTAACGCCTAGGAGCTTCAGTCATTGGCCGGCACTAGCTAGGCGCTGTACAAACACAGACCAAAAAGATCTGACCCAAGCCGCTTACAATCTAAGTATAGGACAAGAGACAGCAGAGGGATACAGACACATGGGGAAGTATAAGGGAGCAGTGAGACAATATTGGTCAGTGTGATAGGCAGTTGCCTCAATGCACCTGCAGCCTAACTGTTGTCAAGTTCTTTTGTAGGTATCATGGTAAAGGAGCGTTTTGAAGAGGGATTTGACATTGGATAATGAGGCAGCTTAGTGGATGTTTACAGGGAGCTCCTCCCAAGCATGTGGGAGAATAGAGGAGAAAGCATAAAGGTGCTTGATTGAAAATTTAACATGTGGGTAGGGTTGCCACTTCTGAGGTACAAAACACAGGGACACCTGGAATGATCCTGACCTCAAAAACCGCAACTGGCAATGTGTACTGAGTGCCCTTACAGATTTCCCAGGACAGCTACTTCAAAAAGGGACGACCCTGGGTAAAGTTGAACAGGTGGCAACCCTCTGGGCAGTGGATGCTGGTATCATTGCTGGACCAGAGGCAAACGTTAGTAGACTGATGGTGAATGAGGGATAATAGGTAGTGTGGGGATTGACTGGGAAGGGCCTTGAAAAGGAATACAAGCAGCCTTTCTGTCAAATGAAGCCTCTCTTAATTCTCCATCCTTCTGCCAGGTATAGAGACTCGTGTTTGCCCACCAACTCACCTTCTGCTGCTGGATCTGCTAGTTCAGCTCTCTCTACTCTATGAACCAGTGCTGATTCCTCCCTGCCCCTGGAAATCAGGGTTATCAAAAGGTCAGGCTAGGGAAGAGGGATCTCTCAGGACCCTCATTCCACCAGTATCAGCCTAGCTTTGCCTTCCCTGAGCTTCCCCGCCCCCTAGTCATCCTGAAACCCTCATGCCATAGCAGCATCCTACCCTCTGTCTCTTCAACCTTAGGGGAGTGACCCCTAAATCTCCACAGCCCTAAATACCCAGGGATTAGCCAGTGTCTTACAGGTCAACAAAAGTCATAGTTAGCAGCTCAAACTCTCCCTCTTTCTCCGTGATTGCAGGTTTTCATTATTTAGTTCATGCTGTGCCTGAATGGGCACCTTAGGCAAGGCTGGTGTTTCAGTGTGTCCCACCACACTTCTAAAGTACTGCTGCCTTCCACCCCAGCCATGAACACTGAGTGGCCTGGGTACTGGTATTTTGTGCGACATTGCATAGAGAACACATAGCACCCTTTTAGAGCCAAGGGTGTCACATGCTGCATTACATCCCTCTAGTCCCCTCGCAAGATCCCTGTTTGTCACCCTCCCATCTTCTCTATTTCAAGGACCCCCTGAAACCTAAACCTTCATGCTCAGGACATGCGAGTCCCCTGTTTCCCTTCCACCTATCCAGGGTCCCCGTGATGGAGCTCTGTGTGCACTTTAGTCCCATCTTCCCCCTCCCAACCTTTATTTGTTCCTTCCCAATTCATGTCAGGGACTCCGTGTACCTCCCATTCCCCCTGTTCTCCCCATACCAGGGTTTCCCATATCCCCCTGCTAGGAGCTTGTGGTTTCCTATTCCCCCTCTTTTCCTCCATGCCAGGATCTCTGTGTGCTTCCCATCCTCTTCCCTCCATATCCATTCTCCTCCCACATGCCAGGGGCTCTGTGTGCTTCCCATCCCCTTCCCGCCGTAGGCTACAAGCACTACAGCTGCAGCTGTGTCATCATTGTGCATAGATGCTACAATGACAGAAGGGGTTTTTCATCACTGTAATAAATCCACCCTCTTGAGAGGTGGTAGCTAGGTCAAGAGAAGACTTCTGTCAACCTAGCAGTGTCTACTGAGGCTTTGGTTGGCTTAAATATTACTATTTCTTTGGTCTCAGGGGTGTGGATTTTTCACACAGCAACATAGTTGGGTCAACTAGTTTAAGGTAGACCAGGCCTCAGCCAGTTGCAGGATTGATGCAGTCTTCTTAATACTCTCCCTCTAGAGAATCAAGCCAATAAAGAGTGTATTGCTGGCTTGCAGCTTAGCATAAGCATTCTTCTTATTTGGTGTTTCAACACTTCTGCTTTTGGCTGGAGCTAGCCACACCAGAGAGCCAAGCAGCTGAAAACATGAAAGCGTTAACTAAACTCTCTTGGACCTCATAAACAATTCAATTTTGGTTCTGCTGAGATTTGGGATGAAAGATCCAGGTAGGTTTTTGTTTTCCCCAAACCAGCTAGCATAAGGGAGACAGGCTACACATCCCTGAACATTGATGCCTGACAGCAAGAAAGTGTGTTCCTGACCATGTTTGTGCATCAGTTGAATAGTACCAGGCACCCCCTTGAGTCACCATAAGAAGCACACAATGTTGTCTATAATAATAAGAAAGAGTAGATCTTAAAGAGCGTTAAAAAGCAGGTCTGTATCATCCCCATTTTACAGTGGGGAAACTGAGGCACAGAGAGGCAGTGTGACTTGCAAGGGCTACCCAGAAAGCCAGTGGCAGAGCCAGGAACAGACCCTAGGTCTCCTGATTTCCAGTCCAATGCTCTATCCACAGGGCCTCGCTGCCTCTTCTTAGCTCTGTCTACAGCACTCAATGCTACAGCGAAGCTGCCCTCCTCCCCAGTGCAAAGACTTTCTCTTTACAGAACACCACTTACTGTAATGTGCAAAAAGTTTTCACGCCATAAATAAAGAACAGGAAAGCACAAAGACCCATGGCCTTACTTGGGCAGGGAGAGGAGGAAGTTACTGCCTGTCCGCATCTCCCTTCTGGGCTGAGCCAGGGCTCCTCAGATTGTGTCTGGCTCCGGAGGTGATGACAAGGGTTGGTCACTTGATGCTCTTCCCTGTGAATGGATGGAGAGTGGAAGGAGGCTTGGCTCTGCTCCCCGACTCACAGCCTAGGTCAGCTGGCTGGGTGCTGGGGGAGAGTAAACTGCACCCCAGAAAGGGGCACATAACTTCCTCTGTCCCTGAAACGAAGGTTGGGCAAGAAAGGAATTGTGCCAGTCTAAGACACAGTTCCACCCTGGCTCTATTCCTTGGGTGACACAGCTATACACTTCCCCCTTCTCTCCGCTGAGCCTAGAGGCCCTAGCTATCCCTCCAATACTGTAGGTGTTGGAAATGTGCCTTTTGTTAACTCAAATCAGCTGACCATTGCTACTGAACTGAAACAATTGGGAGGAGAGGCTGGACTTCAGGCTTGGTGGCATTTCTATTTCCCAGCTCTAGGGAATCATACTATGATTTAAAGCAAGGAGGGGAAGAAAGAAAGCGATTGTCTGATTTTTTTTGTAGCCTGAGATCATACACACTTTGTGTGTGTGTGTGTGTGTGTACATGTTCAACTACAAGTGTGATGACTAATGTAGGCTGTGCAGCAGCGAAGCCGACAGCATCCACCTTCTGCCCAAATGGCATCTTATGGGTGGGAGGAAAAAAGTGTTATAAGGCAGGAGTGAGAGTGGGAGGCTGTGAAAAGATCTGGTGCTGAGAGGAAATGCAAAGAACACATGTTATACCGAAGGCTGATTTGTGCTGCCACAGCGAAAGATGACGGGAAAGGAGGAGTACAGGGTGGGGAACAAAGAAAAGAGAGAGAGAGATGCAAAAGAAATAACAATAACAAAAATTATCCGGCATGGTATAGACTTAGGCAGTGAGAGAGGGATCTTTTGCTCTTTTCTGCTAAGTGAGGTGCCTGTGTGTACTTCAACCTTGGCTCTGATGAAAAATGCAGTGGAAAATAATAGTGAGCTGTCAATAAACCAGGAGCTGTTGCCTGATAAAGCAAGTCTGGCAAGTGATCTCAGGACTCTGATCTTGACATTGGCAGGAAATTGGCTGATGTAGTGGCATTCCCCCTTTATCATTTTGTTCTCCTGTGTCACAGTTTGGAAGCCACAAATTAGCTTCTCCTTCCAACGCTTCTGCAACCTTTGTGAGGGACAAAGTGATTAATTTAGAATGAGGGCTAAATGCCTCTCTACAACCTTGGCTAAGTTGCCAGCACTTTCAAAATTTTTGAGCCCCTGCAACTTTGAATGAAAGAAAAACTGGCTCTGTACACTCTACGAGTTTTATTACAAATCCATAAGCATACAAATTTTGAAATAAAATGAATATATCCCTAAGGGTGACTACCCTAAACTTTTATTAAACTCCCCAAAGTTAGACAATCCAATTATCAAATCAAAGTTCCAACTGGAATTGAATCGATAAATCAATGAATTAACAATGACATTGATGGAATCACGTTAGCAAAACTGATACAGTCAATGATCAGATAATGAGGACAGTGGAGCACATAGTCAGTTCTTACAAATGCCAACTCCAGAAACTGAAGAAGGCTGTAATTTTCCTCTCTAAGGAATATTGAGACACCTTCAATATTACTGTATACTTAGTGACTATTGGGTTGGCTCTCTCCATGGCCTAATAGCCTTGATTTTTGATACAGGAAAAGTCAGCAATTCTTACTTCCTAATACAGAGCAAAGAGGTTTCACCGACACTCTTCTGCGTAATCTAAAGTAGGATTCACTTAGAACATGAGTTAGGAAATGATTAGTGGGGGCTACCTAATATAAATGTGCATTTACATGGTACCATTTCAACACACATACACACAAACACCCCTTAAAAGTGTTAGAGAAAAATAATATTGGAAGGTGCCCTCACCAATAACAAAATAGGAGAAAGAGGAAAGGTTACTCAATGACAAAAAAGAAAAAGGTTCACTCTTCAGCTTGTGTGATCTTTGGAGTCATGTGGCGTCAGCCAGGACTACAGTTCAGGGGTCCAAAGGAAGGGTAGTCTCTAGTTGGTACCTCACATCAGCGGGGTCCTCTGGGCTGGTCAGGCTGGGGTAGCTTGTGGTGGTCTTTATTTCCTCTTTCCTGAGAACCAACTAACAGGGGTGTCAGCCTGTCTTGGCATTGCTGTGGCTCACAAAAAACACACCATCTTCCATATTTACCTTAATCTGTAAGGTTGTAAGCGTAGCTTTCGCCACCCTGGGGCACCTCTTTGGAGGTCTTCTGAGCAAATCAGGGCATCACGTGTCTTGGATCCCAACAACATGGTCCAGACCTGGTTGAGGTTGGATAAGCTTGACTCTAGGTCAGTTTGGAAAGCCCTCCTTGAACTGAAAGTTTTTGTGATAGCCATCATTCCTGCAAACAATGTGTCCTCCAAAAAAAAGAATCGGATAAAGAGCAGATGACTCCATGGAAGCAATCTGAGCCCTTTCTTTGGGGGAACTGTTGGAAGGTGCAGATGGCATCAAGTTTGTTAGGCCTTGACATGTTCCTGGCTATAATGAATAGCCCAATGAACAGTCATTATCCCTCATCCACACTTACACATTTCCATTCCCGTACAGCCTCTCAGCATTTCTTCCCTGAAATCATCACTTCATCCCTCTCCTGACAAGGAGCTGGGAATTAACTCTTTGTGGCTTAACTGTATGAAGGGTCACCTTTTACGCTAAGTAACTTTTAACCTAGAGGCAGAAAGCTGCTTTTGGCCCTGGTCATGTAAGTCCCCTTTAAGACAAAGAAAATTTAAAGTTTATATATCCCAGGCCCACCTCACAAAGGCCTATTCCCCTTGCGCAGCCCTCCTCACACACTTCATGCTTCCCCTCCCCCTCAACTTATTACATGCATACAGACAGGGTTTGCTAGGATGTTATATATATTTTTTCCTTACTGTATCTTTTACACCTGTTGTCTGTTCACATCCATATAGAAATCTAGAGTCATCCTCATGGAGTATGCAAGAAAACCCATTCAATGCTCCAGAAGTTCTGGATTCCACCTGAGGATTTGGCCCAACTGAGTTACACCCGTGTAAGTGAAAAATAAGTCTTGAGTGTCTATCTGTCATTGTCTTTTCTGGTGGCCAGTCTTTTAGCAAGGAAATATCAAACAGAAGAGACTGGTGATGTCAGTGCTATGCTGTAGAAGTGTCTTTCAAAAAGACACAGCACTTGCATTATCACGTGGGCTGCTTTACAAATGGTTGCCATGTATGCCCTAATGCAAATGATCCTAGCCAGGGTGCCATTCAGACAGATGGGTGCGAGTGTGAGAAGGAGCCAGCAAGACTGCGTAGCATATGTGCATTCATTGTAGGAGTTGCTGGCAGGAATCCTAGTTAGGGATGTTCATATTTTTTATCTATCCGTAGGTTACGCACCTATAGTTAGAGAAACAGTATCAACCTGGAAAAGTGATATTTAACATCTGTTTCTCAGTTAGCTTTCTTGTTGAGAACTTAAAGCTGAAATGTTTCTTGAAGTCCAATTTTCCTATGTTCCTTTGAGCTGTAAAAGTGGAGGCAGCGCTTTCCTCTCTGTTTCACATCCATAAACAGAGGAATTTCGAGTTGGAGTAGAGAAGTTGTTTTGCCTCTATATTTGACACTGGTGCAACTGGTGCTGGAATACTGTGTCCAGTTCTGGTGCCCACAATTCAAGAAGGAGGGTGATAAATTGAAGAGGATTCAAAGAAGAGCCATGAGAATGTTTAAAAGATTAGAAAACCTGCCTCACAGCGATAGACTCAAAGTGCTCAATGGAATTAGCTCAACAAAGAGAAGGTTGGGGGTGAGTTGATTACAGTCTAGAAGTATCTACAGGGGAAACAAATATAAAGGGCTCTTCAGTTTAACAGAGCAAGATATAACATGGTCTAACGGCTTGAAAAGTTGAAGCTAGACAAATTCAGACTGGAAATAAGGCATACGTTCTTTTAACAGTGAGAGTAATCACTGGAATGATTTACCAAAGGTTGTGGTAGATTTTCCATCACTGACAATTTTAAACATCAAGATTGGATGTTTTTCTAAAAGATCTGCTTTAGGAATCATTCTGGGGAAGTACTGTGGTCTGAGCTGTACAGGAAGTCAGACCAGATGATCACAATGGTCCCTTCTGGCCTTGAAATCTATGAATCTGTGCTCCAGATTGATGTAATCTCCATGCTTCCCAGCTCTAAAACCTCACACTCTATATCCTTGGCTTTATTGAGATTCCCTTGCAAACATGACTTCACCAGCCAATTGGGAGTTCCTCCAGTCCGGGCTGGGCCCTCGGGGCGTGGAAGTGCCTGCATGAGTCCTACTCTACTTCATTTGAGACCACCCCGTCGCTGGGGTTATGGTCAGGGAAAAGGAGTGTAACTACTACACCAGTCCAACATTTGGTTACCAGAGCAGCCCTTTGGAGGTTATTAACAGCCACTACAACTTAGAGGAGCCCTACATCTGCATTAAATTGTGCCTTGGAGCTAGTGTGGAGTCTGGCACTGCATATCTGGTTATGAGGATCTGGCCCATTGTGTATATTCTTTCCTCAACTCCTTTAAAAGGAGTGTTTGACACAGCTGACCTGTGCTGTATCTCCAGATATATCTTTTCTACAGGTGTGCCGATGGGACCCTGACCCTGCATAATTACCATCTAAACTAGACCCGCTGCCCAACCAGCTACACCCCTGCCCTGACTCATGAGATGGGAGCACCTGTAACAAATACACACCCGAACTGTCCAGGCTTGCTGAATTAACAATGTTTGGCTGGTTATCTTGTGGGAACAACCTTTTTCATGGTGTACTAGGACTTCCAGTTCCACTGTGAGCTGCCGAACCATTTCAGACCCTCAAGGAAGATTTGGTATCTGTTCAATTCTATTCATGGGCAAAGGCTTGAGGTAGGAGGGAAAAGTTTGTTATATACTTTAAAATAGGTTTGCCATTCCCCAATTGTGACCCTAGTAAAAGGCTAGCCTCCTATCTCCCCTTATCTTCTCTCCCTTCTTCCCCAACCTCCAGCTCCCTTTACTTTCCAGAACAATGCCACATCTACAGCTATGATAGAATGACACCACTTCTGCTCTGTTAGCAAGATTGTTCATCATTTTATCCAAAGCACATTAGCTGACAGCTAAAAATTAAACGAGGCTTCTATTGTGATGCAAATTACTCTGGCTCTGTGCTGGAGAATCTGGAAATCTTACTAACCTCTCTGCTGTCAGAAATTTTTTTTTGTTTGCTGCCTTAATTAAAACAAAATGTTTTCTGCCCACATCAGATAACTGTGCCGTTTAAGCCCAATTTATCTTTTTCAGCACCAGTTGCCGATGTTTCTGATGTTGAGTGAAAGTATTCACAAAGAAAGAAATTTGGGCTACGTAGCTTGAAGAATAGGGATACTTTTAACTGGTCATTTCTGGTTGCAAAGCTTCTTTATTTAGTAATAGCAATCTGAATTCATAGCACTTAGTGCTCCGCAGGGTTGTTTATTTTTCCAATGAAGAGTGTGCTGTTCGTAGCTCTATCAAAAATCAGCACCAGGAAGGGATTGTTGAATTCAATTGATAGAGGAAGAGACATCGGCATTATTTCAATAGCAGTGGCCGCTGCCGCCTCTGTGCCTCTCTCGTCAACGTTCAGCACGGCCTTATGAACAGCCTGTGGGAGATAAAGCAGACATTGCAGTTCTGAGCATAAGACAGTAACTGATAAGTAACAATGAATCTGGTCACTTTTAAACCAGAGCTATTTATAAAGTCTACTGGGGAGGAGACGGCAGATGGACAGGCCTGAACAGACACTACAGAAAGAAAGGAAGTTTTGTTATGCTAGCAATTGCCACATCTCTGAAAAAACAAGACCATCATGTCGTAGAAATGCCGGGCTGGGAGGGAACTCCAGAGATCATCTAGTCCATCCGCTGCACCGAGGCAGGAATAGGTATGCCTACGCCATGCCTGACATATGTTCGTAAACTGTTAGAAACCTTCAGTGATGATTACTGCACAACCTCCCTAGGGAACCTGGTCCAGTGCTTCACTATGTTTGTAGTTTGACAGTGTTTCCTAATATCTAACCTAAATCTCCCTGTCTGCAAACTAAGCTGATTACTTCTTGTTCTACCCTCAGTACACATGAACAACAATTGATCCATGAAAATTTTTAGTTATAGTTCTGTATCTCCTTATAGTTACAACACTCTTTTACATATTTGAAGACTATCGTCATGTAACCCCTACCCCCTCTGTCTTCTCTAGGCTAAACATGTGCTGTTCTTTCAACCTTTTCTTGTAGGACAGGTTTTCTACACTTCTTTTCATTGTTGTTGCTCTCCTCTGGACTTCAATATATCTGCATCTCTCTCAGAGTGTGGTGCCCAAAACTGGGTGTAATGGATTTGTATGACCCTCCCTTCTACAAAAGAGATTTTTGTATGATTTCAGTCTACAAAAAATAGACTCACCATCCCCGATCTCCAAGATCTCTGAAGGGGGTGGAGAACTGGTCTGTGAGAGATTATGGGTGAAATTCCCCTGTGTGCAGAGGACCAGCGCAAGGCTCTTGCAAGGCTTAAGTACCTCTTATGCTCTCCGAGGCCAATAAATATGTGAGACGCATCTAAGTTACTTTAATTAGTCTCTTTACACTTGGGGAAAGGAAACAATGGAAGCTTTATGGACAAATACATATAAGCATTCACTATAAATCACATCCAGTTAAATTCCAGAAATCAGTCCAAAACCATAGATGCCTATCTGAATCGTATCTCTTAACCCTGTGATCATCTCCTCCTCGAAGACCCACCCCTTGATCATACCCCTATCTTGAATTGCCTTCTTGTGGAGAATGGAAGGCCCTGTAGTTTCCTACTCTCTGCCTCCCCTCCTCCAGACTCACTGGGGTGAGCAGCCTGCACTCCACTCCCGCTTTCCTGGGGTAGAAGGTTGGACAACATCTTCCAAATATTTTGGGAGCTTCTCTTGGGAGCCAGGCTGCCTATTCATCCTCTCATTCTTCTGGAGGGGATACCCAGATATGCTCTGGAGTATCTTGTTGCTTAATACTGGTTCTAAAAGGGTTAAAGGGCTGTTGCAGAAGATGTATCTTAGTTGTGCAATGGGCTACTCTGAAATGCAGGTTGGCAACAGGCCCACTTCATCCCTGGTGTAAATCCCCCGACCAGCGCAGAGATATATCAGGGATGGATCTGTCCCATTGTGACTGACAACCGGACATGGAGATGCTCTGCTAAGTCACGGTACCTTCAAACTTGTCATTCTAAAATGGAAAAGCGAAGCCCTGCATTTACAAACTTACTCTTGAAACCGTCAGCTCAGGTGCTCCAGTGATTCCAGACAGATCAGCGTCGTCGGTGAACACATCAATGATGCCCATTTTGGTGAGAATGGTCTTTAATTCATAGGTAGCAGAGATAGAAAATTTTGGAATGTACAGGTTTGCTGAGCTGTTAGAAGAAGAAACACAACAAGAAGCTAAAATATTTCACTTAGCTTAAAGTCTTCTAGTGTCTAAGCTATTTAGCTTCTGTGACTGTTCCAGGAAAACCCCAGGGCGTAGGCATACACTCCTTTGCTCCATACTCACTGTCCCTCTCATTTCCAGTGCTTACAAATGGTGATGCAGATAATGGGTCTTAACCCATCTCTGATGTAATGCCTCTGGCTTTGATGACATTACACCAGGTCTGAAATTGGCCATTAGTTCACGCGGTCTCTCATGTTTTTTATTGCTCTGAGTACGCAGTACACCAGCAATCAATTTAGCCCAAGATGCTTCTGAGTATGCAGCTGGGAATTGCATTGGCTTTTTTTTTTCAGTTTCACGTTGCCTGCTGCATTCCAGTTTACTGCCCGATAGCTCTAAATCCTCTGTGACGCTTTCTATGATTTCAGTGTCCTCAATGATTTCTGCAGCATCTCCCCATTTAGTATCGTCTGTACAGTTAGCACCAGCTAACCACATGAGTGTGTGTCCATCCTCTTCCAGACTGTTAGCCTAATTGCTAAAAACGACCAGGACTAACACTGATCTCTGCCTCAATGGACTTAGGGACCTGATCAAAAGCCCACTGACATATATTGAGAGATTGCAATTCAGTAGGCTATGAATCAGGCCCATATTGCTCTTCATCAGCATATTTTTATTACACTCCTTCAACCCATGCCCGTATCCAAACCAATGTGAACTAATTCATATAGTAAGATTTTGTTAGATGCTGCAGCAAATGCTTTACAAAACTGCAGCTATTTTAGCAAACACGACACTTTGGTAAAAGAGAATTAAGTGAGAGCCCTGGGTGCAAATTGGCTGATCTTGATTATTAACAGTACTGGAAATGGGGAACTGGGGTTGGCAAATTCAGTGACGAAGGCCTGACTTGCCCTGTGTTACTTCTCTAATGGTGCTAGCATCTCTTCTCTCGCCAGCAAGTTCCAGCAGTGGAGCATTGTAGCTGGTGAGGATTGCAATGGTGGGAGCTAGCAGAACTTCGCAAGAGCATTATAGTTTGAAAAATAAAATCCTGGAAAATCAGGAAATCCACTAATAACCATAACTCTGGTTGATCATTCAATCCACTGAACTTTGAAATGTACATACGACAAGCCTTTCAAGTACTCTTCAGATTTAGAAAATGAATAAGTAATACATTTTGTGCATGCCATTTCCCCTTTGTCTTCTAGGTGAAAGAGTTTCATTCATAATTTTCTTAACTTGTTTCAGAGAATGAGGTTCTTGGGGATCTACAACCATGTGATTGAATTCCTTACGATTAATGGATGCCCAGGCTTGTGATTCTAGCTTATGAAAGGTGTTAATACCACTGGCAATTCATCAAGATATTTCAAAATGCAATTCTATACTGAAAAGTGACTGTAGAAATTGCATCTTCTTGATCAACCAAACTAGATGGTTAGTGACTCAAACACATCTTTTCCACTTTTTATTCCTGACAGCCCTGCGGAACCAATGGAGTTCTGGAAGAGAGAGCTGGATTCTCTCCCAGCCCACGCAGCACCAGAAGAATGATTAACTATATTCCAATTGCAGGATCTTTATTGATGGAGATGCCTGAGCCAAAAAAGAGCACAGCTTGACTCTAAGAGCTCAGGGTAAGTTTGCAGGGTTGGCAATTGGGGGGAAAAATCGCTAAATTGAGCAGACCTGATTTGCACTAGCTGAGAGATGATAAATATGGTATCCCACAGTGCCATTTTCACAGTTTCACTTTTCAAAGTAGAACTGCACTTCAGATGTGCTGTGACCCCATACTTGAATTTGCGACTCCATAATACTCTGAAATGGTACCTGGTTGCCAAAAGATTACCTCAGGTGGAGTGAATTTGACCATCTGGACACAGTTTCTTTCCACAGGGCATCTTCCACCTGCTTCATTTTGCCTTTATCAGGCAGAATAAAAAATGCCGTAGCACTTCCATTGTAATTAACTTGGACCACTGTGCATGACAGCTCCTCATCGATATGGAGGTCAAACCTGCCCAGTCTGTGCATCATAGGAACTTTAACGGATGTTTCCTCATCCACAAAGAAGTCTCTTTCTGTAGTGTGCTCTGGATTAAAAGGTTTTTCCCACTTGCCTAACAGAAAGAAAGAGAATGCAATTGAATATTCCAGAAAAGAGGAATTGCGCATATAGTCCAGTGAACCATGTGAGGTTATGTGTTTATGTTAATTTGTATTCATAACGGGTTGCGTGTTTTGCACCATGTAGTTATTTGTAGGCCATAGAAATGCCTAATAATAGCTGAACATCCCAGAAACATTAATGAATTACAATAAACTTTACAACACTCCACTGAGATAGGGAAGTATCTAGGGAGATACAGAGGCTAAAAAAAGTTAGGACCTAGACTCCTAATCCTGTGCCCTAATCAGAAGCCTATTTTTCTTGCCTTGTTAGAGTAATATAGGGGCATCTCTGTATTGCACTGACATTTTGTATAACTTTGAATAAATGGTTACTTTCTTTTAAAAACTGTTAGTTTTGAGGACAGCAAAATTACTCTATTTTCTGACTAATGGGGTTTCTGACTAATGAGGGCCAAATTCTGCCCTGTTGAGAGGACCATTTGTGTTTTTACTTGCCCATTTTTTCCCTAGACTGGGGACCTGGTTTACCTGCTTTTGAACTCACCCAAATAATATGGATTTGAAATTCAGATGTCACAGGCTCACGTTCTGTTGTGGAGAGCACGCTGTAGTTCTACTTTAAGATAAGTGCAACACTTTATATATTAAGCCCACTTTAGCTGTGCTGTGATCAGAGGGCCTGACCCAAAACCCATTGTCTTCAATGGAAAGACTCCGTTTCAGTGGAGTGATTTCAGTGGGCTTTAGGGCAGCCCCACAATGTGCATTAAAACTCCCTTTATTCTGCTTACACTAGCTTCATTGTGCAATGCTGTATTGTAGCAGCATCGGTGATAATGCTAACAAGAGATAAAGCATGCCTGAAAAGTATTTGTTTGGAGTAGATTAGCCGCTTTTGAATCATGCTGTCTCTGAGAGAGAAGGATAGGAAGGGTCAGGTAGTTCACTCACCCCTGAATCCTTACAGCCCAAATTGGGGATATATTGTACTTATTGCTAACACTCTTCAAAGAAAACTCTAGTTCTAGATGAATTATATACCTGTGGGGGACTATACAGATCTCCCTTCCCCCCAGATTCAATGATGATGCTGGTTTGCTGTGTGCCTCGTGCTACAGAGTGGGGGTTCATGTTCCTTCTCATAGCAGAAGGAGCCTACAGTTGCCTTTTCACCGCTAGGTGAATAGGGATGTGGGCATTTGGTTTTCCACTTATTTCTTTCTGCATCAGCAATACTTATTTGAAATCATAATGGAATGACTTTCCAGGTGGGATAATGGTCAAGAGAGGTGAGTTTACAAGATTAACAATCGAGACGGTTTCTCATAGATTAAAAAAAACCCTGTAGTTTTCTTGTAAACAGAGTTCTATCTGCTCACCTTTAAAGAAGACATAGCTAACCAGAATCATTGCAGTCTCGGGATCAAGATCTCTGACTAATTCAACAATTTTCCCATGTGTTTTCTTCTCGACATAATCATTGATCTGTTTCTGCGCCTCTGCAGGATTCTTAAAGTTGGTAGTCATAGCTTCTGCTTCGTACAGATTTTTGACGTCACTTAAAAACTTCTCTAGTGGTTTCAGCTTTTCTCTTAGAAACAAGGCATTTCCTATATCGAGTTGGAGCTCGCTGTCAGGATGGTTTAGCATGTGGATGAGATGATGGAAGCCATCATGTATCTCCTTCTCCTGAAACTCTGTCAGATTAAAGGAAAGTCCTTCCATGATCTGAGTCAGGGTGGCCGATTTAGCACCCAAGGCCAGCATTGAAAAGGCAGTGGAGATGCTCAAAGGAGAGAAGAAAATGTTCTTCTTAGCTGAGGCTGCTGTAACCTGCTTGTAGAATCGAAATGCGAAATCAGCATTGCTGGGAGCTAGTTTGAGGCATTCCATGATTTCGCCGGCATGATTTTCATGGTGTTTCTCATGATCTGTATCTTTATGGCCATCATGTCCATTGTGGTGGCCCGGCAGGTGATCGCAATGAGCAACAGCATAAAGCCCAGCAAGTAACAAACACAGAGAGAGGGCAGGCTTCATCTTCCAGCGGGACTGCTGTGTGGGAAAACAAATTGGTTAGTAGGTAAAAATGAACAAATAAACCTCACAGTGAAAATTGCTCTCTCATCCCCATAAAATAGGAGATCCTGTGAGTATCTCTTCAATGGTTAAGTTTTCATTGGCCCCACTGTTCTTAATGGTGCGCTTAGTCCTTTTTATAGCCTCCCTGCAATTCTCCTATATGTTCCCCGTCTGCTCCATCTTCCTGCATGCCCATGACCTTCTAGCGTTACTGCCAAAAAAGCAAGAGTAGGTCATTGAAGGTGTTGTGCATTTAATTTAGGCCCAAGGACATAGAGAGGAGACTGTGCAGTGGATGCAGTTTTACTCGTATGGACATGTCTGTCTATGGTATGGCACCGCTTGTGGGCCAAAATACTACAGTGCTGGAGATCGCTTTTGACACTAAAGCTCTAAGATTATTCACAACAGGAAGGCTACTAGGGTAGGAGATCCAGACATCTTGTGAATCAAGAAAAGGGAAAGAGTTAAGTAGGCAAGTATCACTATCCAAAGCTGAATAGAAGTTGAGGGGACGTATCTGGGCCAGTTTTTATTGCCCCTGAATTGATTCCTCCAACCCTGTCTTGAAATACCTTCATTTTTGTCAGGTTTACAAGTTGTTGCATTTCAGCAAAGGATGCCTGACTTTGTACAGCAAACCTGGTCACTCTTATGCTCTGTATAACAGTGAGATACCTCAATGAAAAACCCCTCCTCGGCAGAGTGTGAATCAATCTGCCATCCCCTCAGAAAGCAGTAAACCCACTGGAATGGTTCATTTGTTCAGCACTGCAAAAAAGTGGTTGTTTTTTACACTCAGGGACATTTTAAAAAGTTAATTTTCTTTTACAGCCCTCTTTAACGACAACAGGCGCTCTCTTGGTCTAGAATAATATTCCAGTTCCCAACCTACTGTCGAGTTGATAGGGTTGCCAACAGTCCTGGTTTTTCCAGAGTCATCCCTTTTTTTTAAGTAGCTGTCCCAGGAAATCTGTAAGTCTTCTCATAATATTTAACATCCCATTTGTTGTCAGTCACCCCACTGGTGGCTCCCTCAGGGCTGTGATGGGCTAGCCACAGCACGCTGGTGCCTGCACAGAGGTAGCTCGGACTCCAGAGTGTCTGGGAGCTGCAGGGATGGATTGGCTTGGGAGCAGCAAGCAGAACAGGAAGAGCTTAGGTCCAGCAATGGCCAGTTACTGTCGTGCAGGTACTATCTGCAAGGTGGCAGCAGGCTGGGTCCAGCCAATGCTGAATCCTGCGTGGCAAGGTCAAAATCTGGGGCAGCCCTGGGAGTCGGAGTTCATAGGACTGTGCTGTCTCCCATGGGTGGCATGGGGAGACAGTGCCCTGAATGAGGGGCACACAGTACCTGGCAGTGTATGTAGTAGGATGTGGGAGGCAGGAAGATGTCGAAGTATTTTGTACCTCAGAAGGCAGATGGCCAAGTTTTTTGTACCCAAAAAGGGAGGTACAAAAACCTACCCATAACGTGGATGGAAGTAAGAAACACAGGACATCACCCAAAGCTAATTGAAGACAATAACATTTGTTTCTGTTGACTTCAATGGGTTTAAGATCAGACCATAGGAATCAACCCATTTCTGTTTGCCTTCTTTTCTTCTGGTTGCAGGAAGCACAATATTTTGTACACTAACGATTGTATAAATCAATCATCAAGTATGTTTGGAATCTTAACCTAGATGTGAATGTGGGAGCTGAACTCCTTTCTAAATATGAATTTACCTGCAACTGAGCCAAGCAAATGGCATGAGGATTTTGAATTGTTTTGAGAAATACTGGGCCATGTTCACTAAGTTCATTCAGGAAGGTGTACATTGAAGCTCCCTGCACCAACAATGGCCTTGCATCCCATCAGGGAGTCAACTCCAAAGAATATTATCAGGGGTATTTGCTCACTGCTGTCTCTTGGCTATCTCACCGGAGGGAGCAGATTTATTTTATCCCATTAATATCCACTTGCCATGATGGTACATTCCACAAATAGAAAAATATTGCAACTAGAACTGGCCACATACTACAAAATATTTTCGGTGAGCAATCACTCTAATTTTTAAATGAATATGGTTCATTTGTGTTTGTACTTTTTTTAATAGGCTTTCTGCGAATATTTGATCCTTTTGCATTTTAGAGGCATGAATGTTTGTGAAAAGTAGACCTTTGTTTGCATTTTGTTTGTGAATATTGCCGGAAAGAAGACCACCTATGAGTGTTCATAGACATTTTAAATTCACACGCATGTTATTTAAAATGGGTATCCTTGTGTTCTCATGCAGTCAGGACACAGAAACGATAAGTCATGATTTATCTGACCAGTTCTACTCAGGAACAAAGCTCCTATTTTGAACATTTGGAGCAAACTGTACCCAGTCAATATGAGTAAAACCATCTGAAAACAAATCAACTTTCATGACACATGAACCAGGGCTAAGCCTAATCTGCTCACAGATTCTCTGCAAGCCTGCACATTGGATATATTTGGGTAAATTATTCATTGTGAGCTATTTGCTCAGCTCTATTAATAATTTGCCTAGTTATCAATATCAATTAATATTTCAGATTTAGCAGCCAACTCATATGTACTTGCAATGTGAGATATATATTGATTTTGAGTATTCTTTTTCAAGAAGTCAGTTTTAAAGGATTAGACAAGATGGTTCAGTCATAGCTGTGTTTCAGTCTGAGTACTTATTTTTCTGTATTGTTTTAGCATATTGTGGTTTTAATTTTTTTAATTGTTTTTGTTCTACGTAGTTATAATAGTTCTTTTTCTTGGCGTGGTTGTTTTGGTGGCTCACTGATGAACTTTCATAGAGTTACCAATCACGTTGCATTGCAGTTTTCAATCCATAGTCACAATCACATATGGCCTGAGCTTTCCTGTGGCAGAGTTGCAAGCCTTAAGCACTCAAAAATCATAAGCTAGGCCCTCAGAAATCATGAGGTTGACTGACTTGAACAATCATGAGATTTAAACTCCCCACCCCCGAACAAACATTTTGGGTTCTTTTTATTTACTTTCTGGTTTTTGAGCCTTCCTGGTGCACAAGGGGGTCAGACGTTCAAGGTTTTCTTTGCAACCGTGAGGGCTAGAGATTTAGTTTTAAAAAAAATTGAAATTTGAGATTCTCACATATTAATAGACATGTAGGGCCAGAAGGGACTTAGAGAGGTCATCAGGTCTAGCCCCCTGTGCTGAGGCAGGACCAAGTAAAACTAGACCATTCCTGACAGGTGTTTGTCTAACCTGTTCTTAAAAACTTGGAATGATGGGATTCCAAAACCTCCCTTGGAAGTCTAGTCCAGAGCTTAACTATCCTTATCAGTAAAAAGCTTTTCCTAATATCAACCCTTAACTCCCTTATGTGTATTAAGGTCATACCTTCACCTGACTTCAGGAGCTTGGACTTCAAGAAACATGCCAAATATCATAAGACTCACAGTCAAATCATGAGAGATGCCAACGCTGGTTACTTTAGCTTCAGGCTAGCGTGGGTCCATTCTAGTCAGTGAAATTACTCCAGAATGAAACTGGTGTAACACAGTAGGGACCCAGGCTGTCTATCTCAGAGTTGTACAGGGCAAGGCAAGGGGGGAGGGTTGCTGACCTTGCAAGGAACGCTCTGAGGAGTGACCCCTGTGTCTGAATGGAGTGCATGACGGAATGGAAGCCCAAAGAATGATAAATTAGGGCATTTTTCAAGCATTCATAATATATCTTAAGGACCTGCTGGTGCAATATGCTCCTGAATGCAGCTGTATGCTCAATTCCATTAATTTCACTGGAAGACATGGGGCAATCAGTACCTTGCAGGATCGGGTTCTTGTGTATACATTGGCTATGTATAATAGCAGAATGGGTGTTCTTAATTATGCCAGAATTACTCTTGGGCATTTAAACAGAAGATGTTGGTCAGCCTGCTATTTCTGTTTTAGGGCTGGTCAAAAATTCTCCATCAAAACTCTCCATTTATGAAAATTTTGTTTTAACTAAACAATTTCTTTTTAAAAGGTGCCAGTTTTTTCCACAAAAGGGCTTATGCTGGCAAAATTTATGTCACTCGGGGGGGGGAGGGCAGGGGGGTTCTTTCACACCACTGAGCAATAAAACTTTTGCCTGCATAAATGCTAGTGTAGATTAAAACCAAAATCCAAAGTGGAACTCATTGTAAAGCATAAAGACTTAACACATGTTGCAAGTCATTTAAAAATCCAACATTTTGTCCCATAAAAGGATAGCTCCAAGGATAGATACTGATTGAAAAGGGATTTTATTAAAGGCATATAGACTATGAGAAGCAAGCCACGTAGTGCTTTCAGGAATATGATTTGAAAGCTCCGTGGATTAAGGGAATATTTAATGAAATAGTCTTTGTAATAGAAGCCTTGCAAGCTTTCAGAGTATTTTTCCTCGATAAGATTGGGAGTCATTGCTTTGGTCTTCATATCTGTGATGGCTGCTGTATTTGCCTTTCACAATTTGCCAGGAGATCAGATTATTATAGTTAACAAAAGACACATTTAAATCCGAACGTGTTATAAAGCACAAACGGCAATATCCTATATACACTTTACAATTCAGGGTTTCTGTTACCAGACATTTCCTTACAATTGTTTAAAATGCAAATATAATGCAACCTGCAAAAAATTAGAGCAACACTTCACTCTTATATAGCGCTTTTCATCAGCAGATCTCAAAGTGCTTCACAATATTTAATGTATTTATCCTCACAACATCCCTTTGAGGTAGGAAAATATTATTTTTATTTCCCATTTGTGCAGATGGGAGAGTGAGGCACAGAGTCGCTAAGTGACTTGCCCAAGGTCACCTAGGAAGCTTGTGGCACAGCAGGGAATTAAACCCAGATCTTCCAAGTCCTAGGCTAGTGTCCTAACCACAGGACCATTCTTCCCCTGGGGAATGCCCACACCCTGTTTTAAGGAGCTAATTTAAAGAATCCTCATCAGCTGACCTTTACGTAGACAAGGACCACCTCCACTAGAGCACCATTTTTTGCTAAGAAGCAGCCTAGTCTAGACTGGCTAGAAAGACAGGATTCAGAGCCAGGTGTGCCTGAGTTCTAGTCCCCCAGTTCTGAACGGGGTAGCCTTAGAGAAATCATGTCACCATGCTGCCTCAGTTTCCCTCTTTTCCTGTGTGAAGCATTGACAAGTTGCTGAGGGCAGTAGGGGATGTGGTCCCTGCTGCGCAGAACTTTCTGTTCAAACAGACAAATGGCACAAAAACATGCTGAGACTCGGAGGGTGGCAGTGCTTAGAGTCGTTTGGTTTTTAATGGACTTGGCAATAATGTTTGATTGACATAAGTCAGTATTTGTCCTGTCACCCTGATTTTACAGAGGGTAATGGCAGCCCTTGCTTTCCCAGTGTCATGAAGGAGCTTGCGGGAGCTACCTGACTAAAATCCCACCAGCAAACTGCGAGGAGGGCTGGGATAAATCCCCTCCCTCTGGTGGAATTCACTCCCTGTCTGGCTACCACGAACTTGCCTCTGCTAGAGAGATTCCAGAAGACGATCTTCTGCCTACAGAACACTGTTGGATAGTTTAAGTACTGGGTGTTTTAAAAGGTCTGTATTGTAAAGGACATGTCCTGCATATGTTAGCAGCTCTCCAGAACCTCCAGCTCAAACTACACAAAGTGAAAACTGCTGTATTAGTAATATGCTAAGATCCAACAGAGAAATACCTCCATCAAATGCATGAGCTTATTCACCAGATGGTGCTGCTTCCCATCTTTGATTCTGGTTATAAAATAGCACTTTCTAAGCAGAGGAAAACAAATGAGTAGATTCTCTAGTTCCTGAATGCTCCATTCTTTAAGCACTCCCATCCTCCTTCCCCCAAGACATGAAGAAAATTGCTGCCCCCATTGAATTCAATAGCAGTTTCCCTGACTTCAGTGTGATCCGGATTTCACTAAGAGAGATCATCCCAACCTACAAGGGACATTTCTGTGGGAAGTCCCTGTTAAATTACTGTCACCATATAACTGCTTATCCACCTGTTGTGAAGATTAGTCAAGTTGTGGTATTACAATGCTCTGCTCAGGTAAAGCGCTATGTGCATTTTAAATATCATAATCATTATGGCACCCTGGAATGATTACTTAAGACAGATTTCATTGTACCAAACAGAACAAAACACACCAGCATATGAATCAAATGGCATAAAATAAATTGCATGCAATGCTGGTAATACCCCTTTGAGTCCCCACTGTAAAATGATTACTTACAGCAGATTCCAGGGATCCTGTGGTATTCGCCAGGATCGAGCTACATTTTGCTCTGCTATTTATACTGCTAAAAAGCATTATGAAAGCAGTGTGTCTTCTAGTAAAGATTAACCAGGTCAGCTAAGGTTTAGTGCCTCAGTGATTGTGCAGAGTCAACAGTAATGTCGTTAGTTTTACTGAGCACCCAATTTTGCTGTGTGTGCATGCCCTAAATATGAGTTTGTGCATATTGGTCATGGGAAATCCACATCATTTCCAGGGATGTTACAGTGAGAAACACTAAAACCCCAGTCTTGCAACTACTTACACGCATGAATAACTTTATTCATTTCAATAATCCCACTGATTTCAAGTGAGTACTCAAGTGAGTAAAATTACACGTGTATAGTACTGGCTTGGGGCCTAATGGAGAACCTCAGGTAGCTAAATATTGCTGGCAGATCTCTTCTTAATAGTCTAAATTGAGATTCCTTGTTTCTGTCCCAGCAAACTTTTAGTAGCTCTTCCACTGTGTATGTACTAACCGCCTAAACTAACCACCTATTACTTAATTATTGACATGCCCATTGAGAAAGCAAGTAACTGTGCGTACATCCCCCACCCTCCAAAATTAACTAAAAAGGTATCATTTATGTTTGAAGTCACTATAGGTTGCTATAGTGACTGGCAAATTCCACTGTGTTTGCTGTATTGAATAAAAATGATTGGTACGTGGGCTGGTAAATGCAATGTTCAAGTGTGTTCTAGTTCTTTTATAATCTCACACAGGAATCAAGGACAGAATCAGGCCTGAGGGTGCAAAACACAGCACATCAGCAGTCTGTTTAATTTATAAAATGGAAATGGTTTAAATAAAAGGATAGATTTGCCAGTGTATTTTTGTGATCTCCTTTCTAATGCAAATGCCATGATTTTCATTCAGAACTGGCAGAGCGCTGTCTGTTCATGATGGATTCCAGCTTTCTAGTTATTTGCAGGCTGGTCACTGATGAGGATGTGGAAACCAAGTTAATCGCAGATGTTGTGCATTTTTTGCCGTTCCTTAGTCAGCATTTACCTGTCATTACTGCACAATGGACCTGATTTATCCCTGCCTGGCACCCAGTGTGGTCATTGGCACCTGGGCACAGTCAGTGCTACCATTCCGAGCTGAGGGTGTCTTACACTCACCTCACACAGGTGTCGGTGACTGCACAAGGTGCGAAGGAGGGGAGCATCAGGCCCAGTGTAAGCTCATGTCCTCAGATCCCCACTCATGAAGGTGGCTCTGTGATGTGTAGATCTCCCCCCTCCCACATGCGGGGGTCAGTTGTCTCTTCAGATTGTTTCCTTCTTTGACCCCTTCCCCTCAGTCCAGGCTCCACATTGCTCTCTCTGTGGGTTTGGAGAGCCAAGAGAGGGGAAAGTAGCAGAGGCTAGATGGGCTGAGGAGTGGAGTTGGTGGGCTTGGTGGCCCTTTATGGCCCAAATAGGCTTACTTAGAAAAGATAGTACAGCTTGGAGGAGCCTGTTGTCACAATGATTAATTATGGTTGAAGTGAGGCTCTGGATCGACAGGGTGACTGAATACTTACCCACCCACCACGAGCCACTTGGAGAGTGAATGATGGGAGAGGCAGGAGGCCCTTGAGGGCTGCAGGTTTAAGGCTCCAGTCCAACAAAGCACTTAAGCATGTGTCTAGCTTTAAGCACTGGTACAGCCCCATTGAAGCCAGTTGGGACAACAAGCATGTACTTAAAGCTAAGCACATGCTCAAGTGCTTTGCTGGATCAGGACCTTAAGGAGCAATGTATGAATCTGAGGGAGGACTAAAAAGACTAGGAAACCTGAGTGATTTCTATTGTAGGACTACAGTTTCTGTGGAGAAAGGTACATCCTAAATTAAACAGTAATAAGTCACCAGGACCAGATAGTAATCACTCAAGAGTTCTGAAGGAACTCAAATATGAAATTGCAGAATTCACTGTGGTATGTAACCTATCACTTAAATCAGCTTCTGTACCAGATGCCTGGAGTATAGCTAATATAATATCGATTTTTTGAAAAAAGGCTCCAGAGCCAATCCTGGCAATTACGGGCTGCTAAACCTAAATTCAGTACCAGGCAAATTGATTGAAACTGTAGTAAAGGACAGAATTGTCAGACACATAGATGAACATGATTCATTGGGGACTAGTCAACATGGCTTTTGTAAAAGGAAAATCATGCCTCAACAATCTCTTAGAATTCTTTGAGGGGATCAACAAGCATGTGGACAATGTGAGCTAGTGGATATAGTGTACTTGGACTTTCAGAAAACCCTTTGATGAGGTCCCTCACCAAAGGCTCTTAAGCAAAGGAAGCAGTCATGGATTAAGAGGGAAGATCCTCTTGTGGATCAGTAACTGGACAAAAGGCAGAAAACAAAGGATAGGAATAAATGGTCAGTTTTCAGAATGGAGAGTTAAATAGCAGGGTCTCCCAGAGAACTATACTGGGACCTGCCTTTTAACCATTTCCTGATCCATGAAAGAACCTTCTCTCTTAATCCGCCTTGCCTATCCATGGAATCTACTCTGCTAAGCAAACAGGAATGGAAAAACCTATCACCTCTAAGCAGTTGTTGGAGAAAAGACCCAATCTTTTTGTTCAATTTTGAAAATGTTTCTTTAGACTCTCTTCAAAGACCTTATTATAGATAGCACAGTTGGATTTGATTCACTTCCCTGTTTTCTTTAACTCTTCAAAAGATTACTTTGTGTTATTACTGGAAAAGAATGAAGCAGCAGGTAAATTCAACTCCCTCTCCAGACTTAAACTGCCTCTTTGGTTCTTGACAATACTCCTTTGCATGGAAGAAGAGAGGGCTCGGAAAATACCCAAATACGTGCTAATTTATACTTGGTAAGTTTCCCTTGTTTTTGTTTTAATCTGGGCAGGTTAATAATAAGCCTTCCTGTGTCAGAGAGGTGTATATAAATGAGGCTCTGAGAATAAAAGTGGAAAATTCTCCACCCATCATCAAGAAATGTCTTATTTATTCCTCTGCGTGATCGGTCTCGGTCGTTCCAGTCTGAGCACTGCAAGTTGGCGGGGGCGTGTTCAGTGATTCTGCTGCAGCTGCAGTCTTGAAGGAGGCACTTTAAACATATTCCCGTTTTATTTTGATCACGAGTGGTCCTTCACGAGGCTGGCTGAAGGAAACATTCGGGGGGTTAAATTTTCTCTGTTCCTCCTTTGCTTCCCCTTAGCCCCCAACAGAAGAGCTGTATTATCAACAAGAGTCATGCAAGGGGACTGCAAACTCTTACACCCGGGCCATTCCCAAATAAAACATTGTCCTCTTTCAGATTCCTCCTGTAAACTCACCTCTGCCATGACAGCAGCTTGGCACTTGGGACCACAGCCCTACCACCTATGGAATTCACAACCCTGAATGAGGCACCCAGGCTCCTTATATAATCCCTGGGAAGAGTAAATTACTTCAAAGAAAAGGTTCGCAAAAATCAGCGTGATGAGCAGGGAGCTGCCTAAGATAGCCAATAAGAAATTCTGAGGAGCGGGGTGTGGCCTAAGACTCTCATCTTAAATCTAAATCCAAGCTGGAGGGAAGTACCTGTCTCCACTTGGGATTCTCAGTCGTGAATCTCTCCTGGAGTTCCTGGAGTTTTTTACAAGAAGTGCCAGTGGAAGAGATGCTATTTCCTTCCTTATAATCTTTATCCCAACCATTAGGGCACGCCTAGCTCCTAGGTAAGTGCCCTAACTACTGAACTACGCACTATACTGGTATATGCTTCTCTCCTTGAAGCTGTTTCATGGTGTATAAATAAGTAGTCACTAAACCAGAAAGAGAGAGCATGAGAGAATGACTCTATAGGTCAGTGATTAGGGTACTCTTGGGCTGTGGGCATTCCAGCTTCCACACCTCTGTACTAATGGCTGTTTAATTCCTTTGCTGCCTTTTTTTGCAGTACAGTGATCTAGTCTTTTAAGAAAGCAAACCAGTGTTCTGGGGAGTCTAACCTTAGCTTCAGTGTCCCTTACTTTCCTGTCCTCACTCCTCCTTGTGGGCTGGAATCACCAAAGCCATTTTTTCTGGCCCCTTTGAATTTTTATGCCTCTTCTCTGCCTGTTTTGCTGCTAGCTCTGTGTAGCCTTTGAGCTGTTCTGGCTGGGTCAAAGGGCTTGTTTGTCTGTTTTCATTTCTTACCTTTTTTCACCTGCTGAGTCTGTTTCTGACGCCATGTAGCGAATATAGAGACCCAGGGCACACTGTTCAAGGTGAATGCAAGACTCTTGTTGTTTCCTCTTTATAGAAGGATGCTCTTTCTATTATGCGATAAAGTGCCCATCACAATTATTACCTCCAGCTTGTAACAAATACCGACTGGGCTCGCTATTATGTGACACAGGGCCTGTCACATTTATTAACTTGGTCCTCTATTATCTAATACAGTGCTTACGACAAATACTGACCAGGTCCTTTTATTATTTATACAGTGCTGATCACAGATATGTGATCAGTCATGGATTAACTATCTCCTCTCACTGTTAAAAGGTAGAATTAATGATTTCTCTTGGAGTCTTTCATTTTGTTAGAAGCAGGGGCATTACTCCTGTGTCAGCAGAAGGTTTTCCCATGAGCTGAAAGCTGAAATTCACTAAGAGCTGAAATCAGTAGAAGAACTGGGAAACCTTGACTGACAGCCAGTGTCATGTGGCAACCAGGAATCGTCAGTGCCAGGAGAGAGCAGCGGAGAAGGCCTGGTCAAGCCCACGTCCGGCAGGAGACTGCAGAAGATGAGAGGTGGACAGTGCAAACTACAATGGTAGGGGAAAGCAAGAAGGGCCAGGTGAAGGACACACCCCCGTACTCCTGCGGTGAGCTCAGCTCACTGAATTCATGAATTCTGTTTGCACTGTTTCCCAAACCAGTGCTGTGTTACTTCCTTCCTGTTATTAAAAGGTTTACTGCACTCAGATCTTGTGCTTGCGAGAGGGGAAGTATTGCCCTTTGGGGCGCCCAGGGGATAGTGTGTGATTTCCCAGGTGACTGGGTGGGGACTCAAGCCGGTTTGGTGTTGTGTCATTGACAGGAACCCCTAGATATAGAACCCCACCCTTCCTGCTGCTGACTCTGTCTGGCAGAAGGGTTACACAAGCAATAGAGGGAGGAGAACAGAGGAGGATTTCTAGGCTTCTATGAAGTTTATTCAGGGTACAGAACTCTCTCCATCTACAGTCCTTCCCTACTGCCTCTGCCCTGCTTTTCTCTATCCAGCAAGAAGTGCAAGTTGAGGGCACGGGTTCTGGGTATGGTGGTGGCTGTCACATTGGAGGGGCAGGATTATGACCCCCAGAAAAATTTTTCCAAGGGTTTTACATATTTTTCTTTTTTGAGCCCTGGGGTGTTAGGAGGGAGAGGGTTTCAGAGCTGAAAGGGGTTGCTGCGAGCTTGGGAGGGGTTAGGAAGAAGAGGATGGCAAAGGGGGGGATATGTGTGTATGATGGGTCTATAGGAAGCTGAGGAGATCATAGGAGGGAGATGGCCTAGGTAGCTAAGGTTGAGTCTGCATGAATTAATTGGTGGGGGAGGCTGATATGATGTAGTGGGAGAAGAGAGGGGGAGAGCTAGATTGGAGGTAGAGAATTTGGGACTAGGAGAGACCCATGAAGGGGTTACAGAGAGAGGAATTCAACCTTCTGCCTTCCTGCTCCTGAGCAGTGAAATGCCCCAGGTTTTTGTTCTGAAAAGGGGAGGGGGTTGGACAGCAGAGGGGGACGGGGCAGCATTTTTACTTCTGACATCTCCACCAACCTCTCTTCTCCTTACAAACCAGCTCCCTGTCATATCCTCCATCTCCACCTCAGTGTCCTTTTTTTTCAGTGAGAAAATAAGACTAACGCATGAGGGGGATGGAACGTAAGGGGTGAGGGGGGGAGAGTATCCTGTGCTCCGAAGTCCTCACTAGTTACTATTAGCATCAGCTACAAAGGCTTTCTATCACATTAACCTGAAACTTTTAACAATACATGCCCAATAATTCATAAAAATACCAGGCTGTTTGTTTGTTTGTAGGCAAGGAATTACTGCATTCATGTTTTATTTCTTTGGAATTTATGTCAACTGCAGTTTAGTTACATCAGGGCACCAAGTGGTCTGTGACCCAATGACATGCTCCTGCGAATATAGACACCAGTCCTTTGAAGCACTGGGTCAGGTACAGTTATTTTTCAGTAGGATTTACGATTTTCCCCATGAAGAGGTGCTGTGGGTGGTTTTATCAACAATGATCATCAGGACAGGCCTGTTGAATTTAATGAGAGGTAGAGGAGGTAAGAGAATAAACTAAATTCCATCACAGTGACAGCTGCAGCCTCAGTGCCATTCTCATGAACATCCACCAGGGCCTTGTGAACAACCTACAAGGAAACGAAGCAAGGATCACTGTGAGCATAAAACAGGGAGCAAGAACCACCAACAAATTTGCTGATATTTATGCCACAGCTATTCAGAAAATAAACTTTTAAAGCAAGAACAGAATGAATACAGAATTGACAGTACAAAATATACCCCTACCCTGTATTCCCTGCCCAGGCAAAACTATCTCTCTGATTTCAATAAGAGTTTTGCCTATGAATATTTGGAAGGATCAGGCTCAATGTTATGAATAGATTGAATTGCTTGTTTGAAATATATTGTTCTCTCATCCCACAAAGAGAGAGAATCCCTTAATTCATTATTTAACGATATGGAAGAATGGTCTCATCATCACAAATAAACAATGGCTAGTATACTTATATGTCAGAGAGTTTGTTTGCAGCAGAAAACAATTCAAGATGAATGATGACATGCAACATAGAGGGAAAGAAGGTAGGTAATCGACCCCTCTGGGGTGCCTTTGCCTAAAACGTTTCTGCCCTGGGTAAAGTGAATTGGTATTTCTCTTACTCTTTAGAGCTAAACTAAGACCTAACTCTCACTCCATTGTCCTTAATGCAACTCAAATGAGTGTTTCCTTATATTGTTTGCACTTTTGTTGTAGCTATGTTCATCCCAGGATATGAGAGCGACAAGGCAGGTGAAATAATGGTTTTTAGTGCACCAACTCTTTCCTGGTAGAAAGGACAAGTATTGTACCCCATACAGCTCTTTGTCAGGTCTGGAGAAGGTAACCAGCATGTCACAACTAAATGCAAGATGGGACAGATTGTTAAGCATAAGGGGTTCATATATGCTGTAGGAGGCGAGTTAAAATGAAGTGACCACATAAGGGGGCCAAGCAGCAGGGTGTGTTACAAAGTGTTGTTAGGAGCTGTAAAACCAATGTCTCTGTTAAGTCCATGGTTTTTTTAGTATCAGTTGATTTAGGAGTTGGAGTTTCCAGGCTCATCTTTTGAAGGTGTTGTGCAGGTTTCTGTTGAGGATGAGGGCTGAGAGCTCAGACATGTTGTGACCACTGTGTGAAAAGTGTTTACCCAAGGGTGATAAGTTGGTTTTGTCTTTTATCATTTTGAGATCCATGAGTCCTACATATGTCTATCACAATCTGTCTTATTACCACACTGTGTAACACACCCCACTGCTTGCTACCCCAGAATTACCAACTTCGTTTAAAGTCTCTACAGCATACATGAGCCCCTTATACTTAGCAATGTGTCCCACCTTCTATTTATCTGTGATACTCTGGTTACCTTCTCCAGACCGGAAGAACTTTGTGAAGCTTGAAATCTTGCCTCCTCCACCAACAGACGTTGGTTCACTTAAAGATATTACTTCCCCTGCCTTGTCTCCCTCATTTCCTTATATGAGTCATGGTGAGATTCTGATAGTCACCATGTGGGGTAGCACAGTGCGTGGTCGATCTGCCGACTCATGGAATAAGGCACTACTCAGTAAGAGTATGGGTTCTGGGAATGACGGTGCCACAGAGCTCCTGTGTGCCTTGCAGCAAGTCACTCAGCCTGTCTGTGCTTCACTTCTCATCTGGAAATGTGAATAAATGTCTACTTCACTGGGGTGTTGTGAGGATAAATGCATTAAAGATTATGAGACTTTCAGCTACTATGGTAATGAGGGGCCATATAAATACCTAAGATAGAATAAGACCCTTTATTTGCAAACTCTCATCATATCATTTTACATATTAATTATTTTATGTTAGCAACAGTTAAAAGTGCATTTTTCCCTGTCCATTTCCCCTTTTCCCTTCCACATGGTACTTACTTCTACAGAACTTTCCAGAAGGTCAAGTGAGCTTAAAGAGCCTCTGTGTTAACTATAGGAAGCAAATTAATGCTTAATATTAGGAAAGACTGACTGCTACTCTGTGGCCCTGTCCTCCTCCTGCTGCAGCCCAGTCTTGCCTTTTTTTTGCTGGCAGTGAGCCTCTTGCTGATGGCCTCACTGGAAGCAGGTATGGCTCATTTCAAAAGAAGAAAACAGGCCAATCCATTTAGCAGCATCTCCATTTTAAAACTCACTTTTGTTACACGCAGCTTACGTTCCCCAGCGATTCCAGACAGATCAGCACCGTCAGTGAACGCATCGATCACGCCCATAATCTGAAACAGCGCTTTCACATCATAGGTACCCGCTATAGAGAACGCCGGAAGGTACAGATTGGTTTTGCTGTTCAAAAAGAAAAACAAAATTCTGGTAAACTATTGTCAAATCACTGGATATGTAACTATTTGCAGTTGGACAATGTATTCCATTCAACGATCTCAGCTATCTATGAATTTGCCTCCCAGTGCCTCAGTCTGACATACATATTATTATTGTCTCATTTGACAGGAGGGGGATCAAAAGCTCAGAGAAATGACAAGCCCCCACCAGTTTTCTGTTTCTTTACCTACATGTGGGCACTGTGCTGGTTTTAGAAAACGATGTTTGGATTATTTGATCCAATATAGAGAATAGTGAAGTGCATTATTTTATTTAGGGCTGGATTGCCCCTATCTCTAACACAGCTCCCCAAGGGAATCCAGGTGAAGTAAGGATCCTTTCACCTTGTGTGCACTCCCATTAGAGTTCCCAGGGGACTGCATGGGCTACACTGGAGAGGCTTCCTCCTGGCAACCTAAAGCAATTGGACTGGGAGGGCATCACATGCTGGTGAACAATTCGGATCAGTCAGGGGTTGTGTTACCACCTGCCCTGCAACTTTGGGTGCCCATGAGTATTTTGCTATTCTAGCTTCCGTATTGGGTCACTCGCAATCTGCCTGCCATCATGCAGGTCACACCCGGAGTACAGACACAGCCATGATCCGTAATGCCAACAAGCCGCCTGTCAGCAGCATCCCAGCCACACTCTGGCTTCCAGCAGCCTGGGTTACTACTTGCAGGGTGACCCCAGCATACTCCTCATCCTGAATTTTCCCCCAGAAATATGTGTTATGAACTGCTCAGCCCTCTCCTGGGAAGTTCAGGTATTTGAGATCTGTTGCCGCTGTAAGGGACAACATAAAAAAACTTTTGCAGAAGTTTCCTTCTGTCATCTTCAAAAAGGGCATTTTCCATATTCAGCTGGATGTCTGGATATTGGATATTGTCACTGTCGGGACGATTTAACGTTTTGATGAGATGACGAAAACCTTCATGTATCTCCCTCTTTTCAATCTCTCTCAGGTTAAAGGAGAGTCCTTCGTGTATTTGACTCAGAGTGGCCGATTTCGCACCCAATGTCAGCATGGCAAAAGCAGTGGAGTTGCTCAGAGGAGAGAAGAAAACATTCTTGTCAGCTGCTTCTGATTTAATCTGCTTGTAGAATCTAAATGCAAAGTCAGCGTTGCTGGGAGCTACTTTGATAATGTCCGTGTTTTCAGCTACGACATTGCCTCCAGCCTGGGAAGGCCGCTCTGGTGGATTAATATCTTGACTACTATTCTGGTCATTGTGGTGCTCAGGTATGTGATGTGGCTGGACAACAGCAGGAAGCCTAGCAAGTAACACACAAAGATAGAAGATGGACTTCATTTTCCTTTGGCACCGTTCCCTTTAAAAACAAAAGAATGGAATAGTCTTTAGTCAAGGAAAAGTTTCCACTTCCTCCTGCTCTTTGTGATCCACTCTCTCTCCTCATGACAAATCCACCTCCCTTCAGGCAATTGGGAGATAATGGAGGAAAAGGGACTGGAGAATCTCAGGGGTTGGGAGCTCAGGCCACGCTGGGAATCAGAGAAAGGGAAACTTGTGGGGTAGAAGGAGACTCTGAGCAGGAAGCTTCAATTTGTACCATCCACTTTGTGCCAGTGTTACCAGATTTGCCCGTCACTTTGAGGTATGCTCATTTATTAGGGTTACCTTCCTGGAAGAGGGGGTGTGTTTCTATTAAGGTGCTGCTTGTGTTACTTGTGTGTCCATATGGGACAAGTCCCCTCCCAGTGGAGCTATCCTGCAGGGCCTAAGGTATTCAGGGGTGGAGGAACCCAGATTCAAATAAACCCCCCCCAGATACACACACCCTTCCAGATTAACCGAGTGCGTCTGAGCAGACCGGGCTATCAGCACTCTCAGCTGACTCATAATATGTCCCTGAACTCAGCAGGCTGGTGACACAGCACTTTCAGATGCCACCCTTATGTGCCCCTTGCACTGCACCAGAATGGAGCACACTTCTGAGCAGGCTGGGTCCAAACAGCACTGTTCAGCTGCTCCCCTTATATGCATCCTGGACTCAATCAGGCTGGTTCAAACAGCACTATCAGCTGTCACCCTTATGTACCCCTGGACTCTGTGGGCTAGGCAGATCAGCACTTCTCAGCTGCCTCCCACCTCACTCTACAATTGTTCTAGCAGTAACCCCATTGATGAGCAAACCACATAGGATTTTGGGCACTCCAGGGATCTTTGGCTTAGGTAAAAGAAGCGTTGCTGCAGAGCAAGATAGGAAAGCCAAGAACACAAAGGAGTAAATGCATTTGGAGAGAGAGAGAAACTGGCAACCAGCTTGATTATAATAGTTTATTGCCAGGTGTATAAAACTTATGATACTAATAGTGATGCCATAGAAGGAGAGAAAAACCATCCAACACTTACAATCCAACACAATTACAGTAGGGGTACTGGAGAAGGCTAGCCCAGGTTTGATTACAAAAGTAGAAAGTTATACCTGGACTAAAGAGAGAGAGAGAGAGTATTGGGGAAAGATTTGGTGGGGGGGGGGGTAGGAATCTCACCACTCCTTGCAGCTCAGAAGTTCCCAGGAGACAGGCTGTTCAGCTTAGGGTCAGGAGTGCTTGAGAGAGAGCCAAAGCCCACAACAGAATCAGTCAGGAAATGGGGACGCAGGCAGCATTTGGGTCAAGGCATCAAAACAGGGGTTTGAACTTGGGTAGGGGTTTGTTGTAGAACCAGGTTTGTTTGTGGGTAAACAATGTCTCAATGAAGTACCCCAGGGTGGTTTTCTTTATGCTGGACAATAGGAGCTGATCACTCCCAGCTATGGTCAATGTTCCTTGAGGGAGCTCACAATGCAATCAAGGCAGATTCAGTGTTTTGCATATCAATAAGTAGAGTGGTCTGATAACTGCGGAGCTGGATGGGTGTAGATGTGAGTTCAATTCCATCAAGAGCAGAGATCTCCCATCGTGCAGTGCGTCCCTGCCTTGCCAATCCCGGAGTTCAGTGCGGTCCCTGCTTTGGAATTTGATTCTCCATTCTCCGTGCTAATTCTTGTTCCATCTTCGATGTAAATGAGGCTCCTGTTCTCCATTCAATGTGCTAATTGAGATGCCTCTTTTTACGTCTTTTATGTAGATGAGGCATGGGGAGTTGTCTTAATCCTATCACCCTTGTTTGGAGGGTTTTAGGTGTGTCTCACAGCCTTCTCATTGCTTTTGTTTCTGGTTCAAGCAGAGGCTGTGGGGGAGGGGGGGCTTTCAGGTGAGCCCAAGAGAGAGAGTAGGGGTTTTGTGCCCTGGTTCTCCAAGAACACAGAGCTGCCAGGTAACACCAGACTTTCCTGCCTTAGAGTGGGGTGTTTTGTGGAGGGGCGAGGGTCTGAAAGGGATGGGGTGAGAGTAGGCTGAGAGAGATTTTTGCAGAATGGATCTGCACTGTGATGATCCTCCACCACGGTAAGGTGAATTACGGACCTTATGCCTGTGACACAAATTGGAGCTGCACTTTTGTAGTTGTAAACTCTGCTGAGCTTGACAGCATGAATAAAGGAACTGTAAGTGGCTCCTTAATAATCCCCCTCCACTCTGCCATGCTGACACACACTAAGCAAAGGAATACATGGCCCACTGTCTAAAGGTGAATGTAGATTTATAGAGAAGGTCCCTTTATGGAACCTTAAAACTAACTCACCCACCCTTGCCATTTAGTACTGTAATTTTGGTGAGTTCGAGCAAACAGGAATATCAGATGGTGCTGAGCTTTCCAAACCATCATAACTGCAGGTATCAATCAGTTCTGAAGGGTCTTTTTGTGTCTAAAGAGTAAAGATTTGCTCTTTTTTATTATTTTTATGCTGTCCCTAGTTTTTTATGTCTCTATCTATTAACCTAGGTACGAGGCTCCAGGTGGGGCTTCAGTTCAACCAGCTAGTACATCCTGAAGGGGAATTTGATTTGTAAATCCTAGACTTTCAAAATATGTTAGAATGTGTTTGCTAGAGCTGGTTGAAAATTTTCCAATGGAATATTTTTCTGCCACAAAATACTGATTCATCAAAATAGAAACATTCTAAAATATTGTATCAATTCTGATACAGTTTAATTTAGAAAATTAATTGTTTTTAAAATTTCTTTTCTATTATTTTTATTCTTTTTTCATTTTATGTTTTTAAAATTAGGTTGTATTTTATTTTATTTTCACATTATTTTATAAATTAATATGTTAAAGCAAACAACATAAAAGAAACTAATAGAGAAAAGTCAAATCTGAAACAATCTTAATTTTATCAAAATTAAACATTTCTGATAACTGGAAAGATTTGGGAGTTGCAGGGGGACAGGAAATTTTGTTTCAATCAACTGTCATGTTAGCTAACACATTCTAGAAAAATCCCACGCATTTTTGGGGGACTCGGGCCATATCTTAAAGCACTAGATTAATTTAGTCCCAGAGTTTCCTAATTTTTTTTATTAAATGCCTTTATTCAAAGACTTTTCCCATGAAAGCATCAATTTCTGCTGGTTCATAGGGGATTTAAGAAAGGCTCTACATACAGGATAAATTAGAACAGGTATAGTGAACATAGTCATCCATACTTGAATGAAATCCCATAAAATAAACTGCACAGCATGCAGCTAAAGTGAGTTTAAACCCCTTAGGGAAAAGTATGGCAGTACTTACAGTACAATCAGAAGGATCCTGCTGGGTCCATCTAATCTGCACCATGCTTCACCTATTATTTATGTTGTCTGAACATTTCTAAGAGAATGTCCGCTATTAAATATTAAACTGAACAAATAGAAGATATTATTAAGGATGCAGAGCAAACAGTGATGAAACTGCTTTTCTGGACATTGAGGGTCAAATGTCTATTGAATATTTACATGGTAAAGAATAGAGCCAATACCTATGGAAGGAGGTAAAATGAGGCCATATGGAGGGTACTGGTGGCTGACTGTTTTCTTGGCACTCCCTTTCCCCCAAACCTGAGGAAACCTCTGTATGGAAGGACTTCATTATTAGAGCACCAACAGAAAAAAGGAACATCTGTGTGTAGGGAGAGCTGCTCTACAAAATTCTGTAGGCTTTTATTTTATTTAAAGTGAATTTAGTAATGTTGAATTACACCATCATTGCTTTGGCTCTGTTTGCTACAGTTTCAAGCTCAACGGAGTGAAATTCCCTCTGGTGTGGAGGCTCTAGGAGCACACAATTCCCAGCACAATGACCACAGACACAATCACAAATATAATGTCTCAAATGTAGAACAAGTTCTATGAAAACAATAAGTAAAGTTACAATTACCCATGATATAGAAAATCTTCAAAAATTATATCTCTATATATTCCAATAATTATAACTGTAGTCATCCTCATATCCTCATCACTCCTAAATACTTATCAGTTCTATACCGCGTTGCTCCTACAATTTAGATTTATTTGGCATATGCTGATTGTATATGAAATAGCATATAAATGGACCATAACATCACCTTGATAAATGGATGGTAAAATGAACGCATTGGCTTCAATACATCTTTTGGAGCCAGAGTAACACTCAGTAGCAAAACCTCACAGTTTTATTGCTGTATGGACCAGCATTAGTGCCCAACAGAGGGGATCAGAATGTACAGTCATGGCAGGGCACCAATGGCAGCAAAGCATTGGAGATGTCTATGTTTCTAGAGGCAAAAAATAGGCACAGACACCATAGAAAGCGACTCCGTTATGTCTAATAGCATCAGATTTGGGGTTTGCTTTTATGGTTTATGCAGCCCACCAGCATCAGCTGTTTTATACCCAATCTCAATTAGCCCCAACCACAAATCAGACCCAACTAGCATAAGAACTACAACAAGAAGAACATAATTAAATACATTAACCACTCCCTCCCAGCCAGCAAGAGCAGCAGGAAAAGGCTCCAACACTAAAGTTGCAGAATAAGCAAAAATAACCAACATTCCAACAATAAGAAATAAAACCACAATAAGAAATAAAACAAAAGACCTAAAAGACCCACCCTTCCAAACCAAAACCCCACAACCAAACACCGCGCCTATCAATAAATTTATAATCCCATACTAAGGAGAAATATTAGAAGCTACCCCTACCATTCAAAACACCAAACCAAACCCTAATAAAAAATGAAAAATAAATCATATATTCTAGCTTGGACTTAAACTAAAACCAATGGTCTGAAAAACCATTGTTGTTATTCAACTAAAAGAACAACCCATACACAAACCACACTGAAACATAAAACCACAGGAAATCACCCCAAAACTATAAAAAACACAAACCCACTACTAAAAATTATCAACAATACCCTAATTAGCCTCCCTAGCCCATCTAATATCTCAGCCTTCTGAAACTTTGGCTCCTTACTAGGAGCATGCCTTATTTTACAATTAGCCACAGATATTTTCCTAGCTATACATTATTCATCTGACATTTCCCTAGCATTTTAATCAATTTCCCACATTCATCGAGATGTACAATACGGATGACTAATTCGCAACATACACGCAAATGGTGCCTCGCTATTCTTCATTTGTATATACATACATATTGGACGAGGAATTTATTACGGCTCATACATGTATAAAAAAACCTGAAATACAGGAGTAGCCCTATTACTTCTAGTTATAGCCACCGCATTTGTAGGCTACGTCCTACCATGAAGACAAATATCAATCTGAGGTGCCACAGTAATTACCAATCTCCTTTCAGCCATCCCATACATCGGACACGCCATAGTAGAGTGAATCTGAGGTGGGTTCTCCGTAGATAATGCTACCCTAACCCGATTCTTCACATTCCACTTCCTAATCCCATTCATTATTGCAGGCATAGCAATAGCACACCTACTATTCCTACATGAAATAGGCTCAAATAATCCTACTGGATTAAACTCTAACTGTGATAAAATCCCATTCCACCCATATTTCTCATATAAAGACCTACTAGGCTTCTTTCTAATAATAATCTGCCTACTAAACCTAGCCCTATTTTCACCAAACCTACTGGGCAACCCAGACAGCTTCACCCCAGCCAACCCATTAGTCACTCCGGCGCACAGTAAGCCAGAATGATATTTTCTATTTGCTTACAGCATCCTACGATGAATCCCTAATAAGCTAGAAGGCGTTTTAGCCCTACTATTCTCCAATAATCATATTATTAGTGGCAACCTCATTTACCACTGTGTACAATATACGAGTACTAACTACCTCATGAACTGGGCAGCCACTTCACCACCCCTTACCACATTATGAAGAAAATCCAAAATGCACTAAATCCATCACTCAGTTGGCAATATGAAGCATTGTAGCAGGAACCTTCATTTCACCTATAATTCACCCACCACAGTTTATACCACTAACTATACCAACAACTTACAAACTCACAGTCCTGATAATCATAATCATTAGCCTATTATTCGCCTCAAACATTGCCCGACTAACACAGTACAAGCCTGCACAGCCTCTACTATCACAATTATACACCACATCACATCAATTACTACTTTATCTAAAGCAGAAAAAGAATCTACCCGTCTAATAGACCAAATATGATACCCAAAATTAGGCCCAGAGGGCTTACCTAATTACTAAAACCCCCCAATCATAATTACAACCATGCAAAAAGGACTAATCAAACCCTGCCTATTACTATTCATCTACCTACTAGCATTTATCCCGCTACTGTTCTAAACCAGTTTATGATAGTAAAACTTATCCCTCGACTCATGAAGTATGATGGGCTGTCAATTGTTCGTATTGATTTTAGCGGGATGTCTTTGTTTTATTATATGGGTTGTGTGATATTTTTTATTGCTGGTGTTGGATTATTATTGACATTATTTATTGTGTTGGTGTTAATCCGTGGTTTGTACCGGGGTGCTGTTCGTTTTATTAGATTTCAAGTTCATGGCTCAGTGTTATGGAGCTTTATCATGTTAGACACTAGAGTCAATCTTTTGTTGATGTGATTAGAACAGGACTTACTATTTTCCATTACTCTCAACATCTAACACTGGATCTCTGAAATTAGTATCAAAGCGATCGCATGGTTCCCTCCATCAAAATCCTCTATAGTATTCACAAGGGGAAAATCTGTGGAGCCAACAGGAATATAAACTACTGAAATAAATTGAGAGCCTGACTTTGTTCTTCTTTTTCTTACTAGGAATTCGCAAGGTTGGAAATGATGACTATGATTGTTAGGCTGGCGGTGTCTTCCAACATTCCCTCGAGGAGAGAACCAGGCACAAAACCGGGGACACCATTTGTGTGTTTACAATTTGAAATACAATTAAGATTTCCATTAAATCTTGTAGAGGTATGTGAGTTTATGTGGCTTCTTTTTTAATGGAAATTTTAATTCTCATATACTATGGCCGTTGGATTCTGAGGAAGGAAGGGAAGTCAAATTAACCATGGACAAGAGTGAGCTGATAATAATGAATATAAATCTGAAGTGAAGAATTGTAAGATTGTATAAGGTAAGAAAAAGGACCAAAGGAGAAATCTATGGCCAGGAGAGGTAAGGACAATCAGAAAGACTTTATTAAATATATCAGGACAAAATGAAGCTTGACAAAGATATTGGTCCATTTGCAGAAGGAAACTATAGAGATTATCAATATTAATACAGACAAAGTAGAAGTGTTCAATAAATATTTCTGTTCTCTATTGGGAGGTGTGTGCGCAGGGGGGAAGCAGATGATGTACCCACATTGTATATTACGATAACACTATTTCCACTCCATTATTATCTTAGGGGATGTGAAACAGCAGCTATTAAAATAATAAAATTTTAAGTCAGTAGGTCCAGTACCTTGCATTCAAGAGGTGGCTGAGGAACTCACTGAACAATCAAGTTGCTTATCAATGAGCCTTGGAATACTGGGGAAGTTCCAGAAGAGCAGTAGAAAACGAAAAACCTTCTGCTGAAAGAAATGAAAGAGCTTTCTTCTGAAAGAAAGAAAGCTAAAGAGCTCAATGAGCTCAATCTATTTAATTTAATAAAGAAATGGTTAAGAAGTGATTTGATCACAGTTTATAAGTACCTACAAGGGGAACAATTTTTTATAATGGACCCTTTAGTTCAGCCACAAAAAAAAAGACAAAATGCAGTCTCTGGAAGGCCGTGGCGTACCATGGGTCTCTGGCACCCAGTGGCCAATTCTTGCATTTACCCCCATCCCCTCATCCAGAGCTGACAGCATAGCACTGAGAGGCCTGCTGGGGAAACCGTCCCCCACCCCAGGGAGACATGAGCTGTGAGAGATGCACTCCCCCCCCCCCCCCGGTGGAGTGCCCTGTAGGTCTGACTCCGGCCATGCTGTGGGCATTTGGAGTTTGCATGAAGGAAGCTGTGAGTGTCTCCCCTAAAATTCTGAAAGGCCTGGCCAGCGCCCTCCACTCCTGTCGGTCCAACACTGCTGGAAGTTGAAGCTAGACAAATTAAGACTGGATTAATAAGGCATTAATATTTAACAGTCGGTATTTAATGGTTCCAATTAACCATTGGAACAATTTACCAAGGATCATAGTGGATTCTCCATCATTAGCAATTTTAAAATTAAGATTGGATGCTTTTCTAAAACATGTGCTCTAGGAATTATTTTGGGGAAGGTCCCTGGCCTGTGTTATACAGGAGGTCAGAATAGATTATCACAGTGGTCCCTTCTGGCCTTGGAATCCATGGACCTTTTTATAGGCAAAGACATAAGGAATGAGGATAGAACACACATCTCTCTCTCATAATGCAACAAAGACACTATGTTAATCAATAAATGGAGAGTACTGTATAACAGAGAAGCACTGTTAGTATGCAGTGGACTTGAAAATCTTCCATTACACTGGACAGCAAATTTTTTCAAAAGTGCTGCTTCCTCAGAAATGTTTTTAGATTGTGCTAGACCGCTTGAAGTGGAACACAAATATAATTTCAGACTACTTGTATCATGTAGGACTTTGGAGAAACAAGAAATTGACTTTTATTGAATGTAATGAGTTTAATCGCATAATGCTGCTGACACTTTGCAATAGTTGAACTGAGCTAAAAATGTTTTGTACTCAGTGTCTGAGGCTTCTCATTTAAGTGTCTAACAATAATCAGCCAGCATTGATGGATTCCAGTTGCCCTAAAACCATTTTTCCATGATTGCAATGTCCTGGTGAAACCTTTTACCATGCTCGTCACTGACTGCACCAAGATTTGCAGGGAAGAAGTCTAAATGCGTATGCAGAAAATGAATCTTTAGTGACATGTTGCACTTCATGGTTTCGCATGCTTGAAGCATGTTGTCAAGCAGCTGCACGTAGTTTGGTGCTCTATAGTTGTCAAGAAAGTTTTCAACAACATCCATGAATGCCTTCCATGTGATTTTCTCCGGCCCTACTAGAAGTTCATCGAACTGCCTGTCATTGATGACCTGTTTGATTTGTGGACCAACAAAAATGTCTTCCTTAATCTTAGCATCAGTTATTCTGGGAAACATCTGTCTCAAATATGGAAATCCTTCACCTTCCTTGTTCATTGCTTTCACAAAATTTTTCATCAGTCCGAGTTTTATGTGAAGAAGAGGCAAAAATATCTTTGTTGGGTCTACAAGTGGTTTATGTGCCACACTTTTCTGCTCTGGAACCATCTGCTTACAGAGTGGCCAGCCCTTTTTAATGTAATGGGACTCTTTAGCATGGCTGTCCCATTCGCAAATGAAACAACAGTACTTGGTGTATCCGAGCTCCATTCCTAGTAGCAGCGCGACTACTTTCAGATCACCACAGATGTTCCAGCTGTAGTTGCTGTACTGTATGTGTTTTAACAAAACTTCCATATTTCCGTAGGTTTCTTTCATGTGTACTGCATAGCTGATTGGTATTGAAGGTTGGACACTGATATGGAAGGTTAAGCTTTCAGGCTTAACACTGACGAATCAATAAAAAGACGCCATTTTGTGGGTCTTGCTGGCAACCCAAAGCAGTGAACAGCCCGTCAATGTCAATGCAGAAACAAAGATTATCAACCTGACCAAAGAATTGTGTCAAATCTTCTTGGCGGCTGCGAAAGACAGAAATGTTTGTGCCTGGTGACAGCGGATCCCATCCTTATAATCTTGAACCCAGTAATTCTGCTTTTGCCTTTGACAAACCCAAGTCCCTGACCAGGTCATTTAGCTCAGATTGAGTTATCAGATGAGGCTCACTCGACGTAAATGGTTCAAAATCTGGATCAGTGTCGTTTTCCATTCCTGGCTCGTGCATCACGGCATCTTCGTCTGCCTCCTCTAGGCTCCATGTCTCTGGTGGCTTCGGTACTGGAAGACTGTAGTTATGCAGCACAGGTCTCATGGCTGAAGGGAGATTGGGGTGTTCAATGGATTTCTTGTTTTTAGCAGAGAACCCAGACACGTTGGTCAGACAGAAGTAATAGTCTGTCCTTCTGCTCTCACCAGATCATTGGGACAGTGAACGACATTGACTTCCGAGTACCTTTGAGCCAAGCTCTAAGATCGACAGCGCATGTTGCGCAACAAATGTGAGGAGCCCAGGCTTTGTCCTGATCACCAATTTTACAGCCAAAGTAGAGCTCATACGCTTTCTTAATACATGCAGTCATGCTCCGTTTTTGAAGTTTAAGTGTATGTTCGCCACAAATGTAACGGAACATATTGTGGCTGTTGCGACATTGACGAAACATTTTGCTATCATGAATCCTCTTGAAAATACAATTGCTTTATTAATGTGAGTACACACAATATGCTATGCGCATAGAGCATGCACAGCAACATGAATGCAAACTGCTATAAATGCAATGCATAGAATGGTGTGTGCAAAATGCTTTTATAGCCTTTCTAAAACCTGTCCTGCCAGCATCCGCCCTTCCTAAGCCTTAGCATTCCCACTGCATGTTGAGTGGCCTGCACTAGGTGCAGTGTCACTGCATGCGCAGGCATGCTTGGACACAAGATAAAAAACTTTTCAGTTTACATTGTGGGCAACATTTTAATCAACTTAAATTATGAATTGAAATAACAAATATAGGCGATTTCAAAAAAAGGTATGTGATAGGGAAATTCCATGTTGATTTTCGTAATCAGCAGCCCAAAATCCATAAGATACACCCAAAAGAATTCAGGAAGCAAGATTTTTGTTGTCCAGTGTTATTTGTGTAACTTCTGCAAGGGTAGAGCTTTGAATTTACAGGCATGGCTTAGGAGGGCAATTTGGTTGGTAAGAGGAGATATTACATTAGCCTGTCTTGGAGGCAGAGATCAGTCACCTTCCCCATCAATCAGAGATATTAGTAGTGTGGAGAATTGAAGACCCAGTATTTGGTCCTCATTTGGAGGTAGATAATTTGGAACAACAGGAAGATGGTGATATCTTAGCAAGATTTGCTGAGAGAGAGAGAGACTGTCTTGATAAACTAAACTTGATTTCTCAAGCCTTTGGGGGAATCTGAAGGAAGCAGTTAGTGGCTTTGGATGGGCCCAAGGACGACAGTTCTCAGAAAAAGCAGGCAATGAAGGAGTACCAGCAAGAAGCCAAAGATGAGTTTCAAAAGGGAAACTGCAGTGCAAAAAATACACAGAATTCAAATATCTGCTTCGAGTTAACTGTCATGTCTTTATAATTGCTAAGTCATGGAATCCTGTTTAAAACATTTTGACTGTTTTCACGACAGACTAAGGGGCCACTGCATGGGAAATATTCTGCCTTCATCTCATCACTGACCTGTGATACTGGGATCGTTTGCTTTTGAATAACCCTGCAATCCTCTTAAATGTGTCTTCAGTGTGTGTCAGACATAGTTCAGTGGATGATGGAGGCCCAGTAGATGGAAGAGGAAAAGTTGACCAGCTACCATGAATAATGGGCTAGGATAGTGTGTGTGTGTGTGTGGCTAGGTGGGACGTCAGATCCAGAAGATAGAACATCTATGCCTCCCTCCCCTCTACTTACAGCCTAACCTCAGTGACCTGATGTGAAGAGTCCGGATCAGAGCTACTGAAGTAAGACTCTCTGCAGCTTTGCAAAGATGCACTGTGCATCAAACAAAGATCTCACAAAGCCTTTAGGAATGATGGGTTCCATTTATGAGCCAATGTGGAATTACAACAGTGGGGAAAAGAGAAAGTGACTCTCCCGGTCAGAGGTGGCTGGACATGAGCTGCTAAGGGAAGTAAACGTGGCTGTGAGCTACATTGTGTTGTGTGGCTGACGTACTGCAAGAAGCCTCAGTACTTGCTGTCACAGGGATTCCTTGTGGGGCTGAAATTGCTCCAACTCTGTGAGGCTTCCATTCACCTAGCTGCCCGCCCCTATGGTCTCCTGGCTCTGTAGCTTACTGGCAGCAAGAAGGTAAGGGGGGAGGGGGAACAAAGATCAGTCAATACAGACTGCTGTAGGTCTGTCTTATATTGGTGCTTATGGGACTCTGCTGTCCCCCCGACAATCTCCGGCCTGTGGGTTTCCTGCAGCACATGAGCTGCATGGAGTAAAGGATGGAGAACAGAGCAGGGATTCCAGGCTTCTGTGCGGCTTATTCAGAGTACAGGACACCTTGAAGTCTCTGCTCCTGCTTCTCTCACACCCCGAAGAAGGGGGTGTTTGATGTGGGGATATGTGACCTGTGGGGAAAATGGGATTTTGAGTCTGGTGGTGGCTGTCACGTTGGAGGAGGAAGGTTACAACTCCCAGGAAAAGTCCCAGGGCTTTGCATATATTTGTGTTCTGCACTCTGGGGCATGGTGTGGGAGAGGTTTCAGAGCTCAGAGGTGTTGCTGTGATCTTGTGGGCAGTTCGGTAGGAAGAGGACGTGTTCTCAGTGTTAAGGTAAAGTAAATGTGTAGGTGTTCCTGAGCTGGGGGCTGGGCTAACGGGAGTTGAGGAAGGCTCAGGAGATGGATGGGCCTAGGCTGTCAAGGCTGAGTGTAAGGGAGAATGGAATTAATGGAATTGTTGGGGTAGGAGGTACAATGTAGTGGAAGATGATGGGGAAAAGCGAGAGTGGAGGTGCAGGGTTTGGGACTAGGAGAGAATCATGAAGGGGTCAAAGAGGAATAAATTCAAGCTTCTCCCATCCTGCCCTTTTGCTGTGAATTGCCCCAGATTTTTGTTCTGTAAAGGAGGATGGAGTGGCAGAGGGGAACAGGCAGCACTTTTTCCTCTGATGTCTCCACCAGCCTCCCTAAGTCCTTTCAAACCACTTCCCTGTGACCTTCCCACACTCTTACCTCACTGTCCCATTGCCCTCCACCTATAATACGTGCCCAAATCACAAAAGTACCAGGCTGTTTGTTTGTAGACATGAAGACACCACACTCACGTTTTATTTATGTGGAATTATGTCAGTTACAGTTTGGTTACAGTCACTCGCACAAAGTTGACTCTTGTACGTGAACATGCTATGGAGAATTTACTAGGACGTGTACAGTGACTGAACAATTATTTGTCTGTAGGATTAAAGATTTTTCCAATAAAGAGGATGCTTTGGGTGATTTTATCAACAATCATCATCAGGAATGGCCTGTTGAATTTAATGGTAGGAGGATGAGGAAATGGAGCAGACATTAATGTAATTTCCATCGCAGTGGCTGCCGCAGCCTCAGTGCCATTCTCATGAACATCCACCAGGGCCTTGTGAACAACCTACAAGGAAATGAAGCAAGGATCACAGTGTGAGCATTAAGCAGGGAGCAAGAGCTAGAGATGGACTTGCTGATATTTAAGAAAAGCTGTTTAGAAAGTAAACTTTTAAAGCAGGGATAGAGTGAGTAAAGAAATGACAGTAGAGAACTTGGCCATACATGCCCAACCCAGGCAAAACTATCTCTGATTTCAATAAGAGTTTTGTCTATGAATATTTGGAAGGATCAGGCACTACTATATTAATAGATTCATTAGCATGTATGAAATATCTTGTTCTCTCATCCCAGAAAGAGGGGGAATCCCTTAATTCTTTGTTTAGCAATGAAGAAGAATATTCTCACCATCACACATAAACAATGCCTAATATATTTAAGCACTGGAGAGTTAATCTGCAGCAGAAAATAGAAAACAATACAAGATGAATGGAGACAAGCAACATAAGGGGGAAAGAAGCTAAGTAGCTGGCCTCTCTGTGTGCTTTTGCCAAAAGCTTTTTTGCCCTGGGTACAGTGAATTGGTATTTTTCCACGGAAATTTTAACCTATTTATTTAACTCTTTGGAACTACATTAAGACCTAACTCTGACTCCATTGTCCTTAATGCAACTTAATTTAGTGTTTCCTTACATTGTTTGCAATTTTGTTGTAGCTGAGTTCATCTCAGGGTATGAAAGTGACAAGGCAGGTGAGGTAATAGCTTTTATTGCATGAACTCTTTTCCAGTGAGAAGGATAATTTTTAGTACCCCAAGGTAACCAGTGTGTCACAGCTAAATGCAAGATAGAACCAATTGTTAAGCATAAGGGCTTCACATATGCTGTAGGAGGACACTTGAAATGAAGTGGCCACATAAGGGGGCCAAGCAGCAGGGTGTGTTACAAAGTGTTATAAGGAGCCATAAAACCAATGTCTCTGTTAAGTCCATAGTTTTTTAGTACAAGTTGATTTAGGAATAGGAGTTGTCATCTTTTGAAGGTGTTGTGAAGGTTTCCTTTGAGGATGAGGGCTGAGAGCTCGGTCATGTGGTGACCGCTGTGTGAAAAGTGTTTGTCCATGGGTGTAAAGTTGGTTTTGTGTTTTATCATTTCAAGATCAATGGGTCCTACACATGTCAGTCACAACCTGGCTCCTTACCAACCTTTGTAACACACCCAGCTGCTTGCTAACTGGGAATTACCAATGTTGTTTAAAGTCTCCTATAGCATATATACACACTTAGCAATCTGTCCCATCTTCTATTTATCTGTGATACTCTGGTTACCTTCTCCAGAACTAAAGAAGAGCTGTGTGATGCTTGAAAGTGTGCCCTCACCACCAGCAGACGTTGGTTCAGTAAAAGATTTTACTTCCCCTGCCTTGTCTCTCCTATTTCCTTATATGAGTCATGGTGAGATTCTGATAGTCACCATGTGGGGTAGCACAGTCCATGGTCGATCTGCTGACTCTTGGAATAAGGCACTACTCAGTAAGAGTAAGGGTTCTGGGAATGACGGTGCCACAGAGCTCCTGTGTGGCCTTGCAGCAAGTCACTCAGCCTGTCTGTGCTTCACTTCTCATCTGGAAATGCAAATTTATCCATACTTCACAGGGTTGTTGTGAGGATAAATATAGTAAAGATTATGAGACATTCAGCTACTCTGGTTATAAGGGCCATATAAATACCTAAAATAGAACTAGATCCTGTATTTGCAAACTCTCATCATACCATTTTATGTATTAATTATTGTATGTCATTAGTTCTTAGAATATCTTCCTGTCCTTTTTCCCTTTTCCCTCCCAAATGATACTTACTTCTACAGTCAGGAAAGACTGACTGCTACTCTGTGGCCCTGTCCTCCTTCACTGCTGCCCAGTATTGCCTGTTCTTGCTGGCAGTGAGCCTCTTGCCTGTGGCTCATTTCAAAAGAAAATAGACCAATCCATTTAGCACCATCTCCATTTTAAAACTCACTTTTGTCACACTCAGCTCAGGTTTCCCAGTGATTCCAGACAGATCAGCATCGTCAGAGAACACATCGATCACACCCATTTTCTGAAACAGCGCTTTCACATCATAGGTTCCGGATATAGAGAATGTTGGAAGGTACAGATTGATTTGTCTGTTCAAAAAGAAAAACAAGTTCTGGGAAAATATTGTCAAATTGCTGGATATGTAAATTTTTGCAGTTGTATAATGTATCCCATTCGCGGATCTCAGGTATCAGTGAATTGCCTCCCAATGCCTCAGTCTGACCAATATATATTATTGTCCCATTTTAGAGGTGGTGTATCAAAGGTATACAGAAATTACCATGCCATGAGTTTTACTTTTGTTTACCTACATGTGACCATTGTGCTTGTTTTAGAAAACTATGTTTGGATTATTTGATCCAGTATAGAGAATAGTAAAGTGCATTATTTTATTTAGGGCTGGATTGCCCCTGACTCTAACACAGCTCCTCTGGGGACTCTGGGTGAAGTAAGGATTCCTTCACCTTGTGTGCACTCCCATCAGAGTTCCCAGGACACTGCATGGGCTACACCGGAGAGGCTTCCCTCTGGCAACCTGAAGCAATTGGACTAGGAAGGCATCACATGCTGGGATGCAGTTCGAACAATCAGGGGTTGTTTTTCCACCTGCCTTGCAAGCTTGGGTGCCCCACAATATTTTGATGTTCTAGCTTCCATTTTGGGTCACTCATAATCAGCCTGCCAGCATGCAGGCCACAGTCAGAGTGAATATTCCACCTGCAACAAATACAAAATACGAAATTCCATTTTAAGTCTTAAGTTACTTTTTTAATAAATGAACTTCTGCTCTTCCCTCTTCCTGGTGGTGGATACGTGTCCCAGTGCTGGCCTCCCCTGCTTCTGCGAGGTGAGGGCTAGATCTGTCCAGGTCCCACAAGCGTGTCATTCAATATTGGAGACAAGGGGAATTCGCATACTAGATGTGATCATGTTTAAAAGTTATCCACATGAAAAAGCTAAGGCTAACTCAGTGCAACAAGCCTAGAACAGCCACTAAAGAAAACGGTAGCATTAGAATGACATTAAACTCTGGCTTCTAAGACATAGTTTTGACCAAATCACAATTAGGAGTATTTAGGGGTGGGTATGGGGGAACGGGGGAGGGAAGCAGAAATGGTTTCTTCTGTATTTTGTTTTGTACGTTTCTTCAACATGTAACCAGCCAGTATCTTGTCAATATAGTACATACCAACTCAAAAGGGCTGCTTTCGTTTGTCTTAGATGAAAGAGCGAGAGAGGGATAGGGAGAGATGGAGAGAAAGATTCCCTGGTGTTTGCTCCCTCACTTTTTTACCCCGGTGTTCCCGTCGATGCAGAGCTCCACCACTTACCAGGATGGTTTTCCTATGTCAATTTCTGGGTCGAATGAGCGGGGAAACAGACCGCTCAGTCGATCCAGAGACATCGATCTGACAGCAGCGAATTTGCTGCTGTCAGTGTAGACCCAGCCGTAGACTGGTACTTTACAAGGCATGTTTTGTACAAAGATTTTCCAGGGTGTGTAGTTTGTGAATACAGGGTGCATGCAGTCGCAGTGAAGAAAAGGTGTGGTGGAGGGGCAGAGCACGGCTCTGCCCCCTTCTGTCCCAGCCAGTTCTTTAGCTAAAAGAGGAAATGAAGCAATGGGGTCATTCTGGGAGCCACTGTGCTTCAGGGTGTGTGTCTGAGGCACCAGTTTTTCTGATGCTCCCCATTAGGGCAGTATGCTATGCACGGCCCAGTACTCACAGACGTGCCTACAGGCATAGCCTAGCCACGAATGTAATTCAGGATTCTGGCTTATTTTACAGCAAACGTACATAAGTGCAGTAGCAGTTGAAAGGTTACCTTAGTTGAAGTGATTTTGTCCATTTAGCCACCGTTTCTTTCAACAGAGCATCCTCCACCTGCTCCATTTTCCCCTCATCAGGCAGAATAAATAATGCAGCAGCATTTCCTTTGTATGGAATTGCAACAACCCAGCACGACAGCTCCTCGTCATGGTGAGTGTTATAACTTTGGTCACGGTGCATCATGTTAACTTTAACTGTTGTTTTTGCATCCACAAAAAAGTCGTCTTCTTTGGTGAACAAACTATTGAAAGGATTTTCCCAATGAGCTGATGAAAAGAAGAAAGAGAATGCCATTGGATATACTGGGAAAGAGACATTTCTAACATGTATCTACTTAATTTAAATGTAACAAGTTTGTATTTGGAGTTTGTTAAGCTCATTTGAATAATGAGACATTTGTCCTGAGGCTTGCTAGCCAGACAATTTGAGTAGTGTGCAACATTTCTGTTGGGTTTTCATTTAATACTAAATTGTAGTACTCCTGATGAAAGCCAAACAACTAAAATGCATGGATACTGTTGTTTTCCTTAAATCTGTAGTTTTGAGAAAAGAAAAGCTACCCAGTATCATAACTTGTCTGTACTGGTAAACAGAGGCCCCCTCAATCTGTAAGAGATCCAGATCAGACTGTTGACTCAACAGTTAACAGGTAGTTAATAAATCCAACTTTTTTTATGCACCCTAAATTTCTTCTACTCAGTCCTTGCAGTCTTAGGCTGGAGATGTGGTTCTGTCAGAGGGTCCGAACTGAATTTTTGTTTATCTTTAATTTCTTTTCCTTCTCTGGTTCTTGTTAAATGTCAGCACAGCTGATGCAGCTCACCTCTAACAAAGGCATGGGAAGGGAAAGGCACGGGCTTTCCAAGGTGCTGAAAAGACTTGGTGGAAATTAACCAAAGATTAAATTTTTTACAGGAGGATTTACCCCACAACTTTGCGAATCCCAGCCTCCTCCCATGTGTTATGGGCTCTATCCTGTACCGCTGTACTCACACCCATTGATTTCTATGGCTCAGGATCAGTACCTAGTCCCTTCCTTAAACACAGCCTCATCAGAGTGCCACACGCCCACTTCCTGCCCAGTGAAATAACTTTCCATTCTGGTATGTCTTTTTCCAGGTCTTCACTACACCCTTTCATGGCTTCATTGGTAGAACATATTGTATTCGGTTACAAGATTTAGTGGAGTATCAGACAAATGAGTGTGCAAAGCAGATCAAACTGTGTGCATTCAGTCAAAGTCCCAGGTACAGCAAATGGTCAAAGAAAAAATGTTTCTACTCCTATTGTTATGTATAGAATGTTGGGTTTCTCTCTCCTGTCTCTTCATATTTGGGAAGTAGGTCTAAACTGACCTACATTACAGAGGTGGTGAGCACCTGTACCGGCCATTCTCTTCCCAGCATTGTCTAGGTGCTTGGCATGCTTAATAACAAGGTCAATCTTAATCACAATACAATTTGAAAGTGGGAGGGGCATTTCCCACCCCTTTTTACTATGGACGTAGTTTGGGGTGCCCAGGGACCGTTACTACGCTGTACTGCAATCCTTGGGCATGTGTGGAGTGGTTCTGACAAGGGCTGCTCTTCCAGTGGAGCTGACGATGGAGCTGACAGTGTTGGATGGCAGCTGGTTGGAAGGACAGAAGGAGGATGGGCTGCACTGCTGGTTCCCAGTGACCTATGTGCAGCCGCTGGAGGCAGGAGACCAGCTGTACCAAGTGCCTGGGGTGTCTGGGTGGGGATTCAGTGGATTGGATCCACAGGGAAGTGCTGAGCTAGGGGAGAAAGGGGTGCAGGAGGGGAATGCACAGGCTAGAGAAGAAGGGGCATAGGAATCCTCTTGGGCCTTGTCTCCTTGCTGCAGTTCTACAAAAGTTTCGTTGCCCTTGATTTAGGTGCCTAATTCTAGCCAAAATTTCCAATTTTGGTGGCTACAGCTTTCATGGAATGGTTTAAAATAGTTGACAAAGGATCAGTCTCCAGTTAGGTGATCTGCGAGGCCTAGTAACCTCGACAAAAATGTGGTTTCCTTGTCGTAGAACAAAGTGAGAGTTCAATAGGTTGTATATGCAAAATCTATAGACTCTATCTTACCTTTAAAGAAAATATAGTTGACAAGAACCATTATAGTGAGTGGATTAAGATCCTTGACCAGCTTGTCAATTTTCCCATGGGTTTTCTTCTCTATGTAATCATTGATCTGTTTCTCAGACTCTGAAGAATTCAGGAAGTTAGTTGGAAGAACTTCAGATTCATAGAGACTTTTGACGTCCTCCAAAAACTTTTGCAGAAGTTTCCTTCTGTCATCTACAAAAAGGGCATTTCCCATATTCAGCTGGATGCCACTGTCAGGACGATTTAACATTTTGATGAGATGACAAAAACCTTCATGTATCTCCCTCTCTTCAATCTTTGTCAGGTTAAAGGAGAGTCCTTCGTGTATTTGATTCCGAGTGGCTGATTTGGCACCCAATGTCAGCATAGCAAAGGCAGTGGAGATGCTCAGAGGAGAGAAGAAAACATTCTTGTCAGCTGCTTCTGATTTAATCTGCTTGTAGAATCTAAATGCAAAGTCTGTATTGCTAGGAGCTACTTTGATAATGGGCAAGATTTCAGCTAGGATATTGCCTCCAGCCTCTGGAAGCTTCTCTGGCGGATTTATATCTTTACTACTGTCCTGGTCATTGTGGTGGTCAGGTACATGATGTGGCTGGACAACAGCAGGAAGCCCAGAAAGTAACACACACAGATAGAAAATGGACCTCATTTTCCTTAGTCACTGTTCCCTTTAAAAACAAAGAATGGAATAGTCATTAGTCAAGGAAATGTTCCCCTTTTCCCCTGCTCTCTGTGATCCAATGGCCATGTTTCTCACTCTCCTCATGGCAAATCACCTCCTTCCAGGCAATTGGGAGGTAATGGTGGAAAGGGGACTGGGGCTCACTGGAGAATCTCAAGGGTTGGGAGCCCAGGCCACATTGGAATTCAGAGAAAGGGAAAATGGTAGGGTAGAAGGAGACTCTGAGCTGGAAACTTCAATTAGCACCATCCGCTTTCTGCCAGACATCCCTGCCCTAGAGTGGGGGTGTTTTGTGGAGGGGGGAGGGTCTGAAAGGGGATGAGATGAGAGTTGGCTGGGAGAGTTTTTAACAGAATGGATCTCCACTGTGATGATCCTCCACCACCGTAAGGTGAATTACGGACCTTATGCCCATGGTACAAATTGGAGCTCTACTTTTGCAACTGCAGCCTCTGCTGGGTTTGACAGCATCAATCAGAAAACTGCAACTGGCTTTTTGATACCTCCTTCCCCACCACTACGCCACGCTAACACACTTTAACCACATGAACACCTGGCCCACCATCTATGGATAAATATAGATTATAGGGAAGGGTCCTTTCTCAAACTTGAGAACTAAGTCATCTGTGCTTGCCTTTCAGTACTGTTAGTTTGATGAGCTCTAGCAAAAGGGAATATCAACCTGTGCTGAGCTTTCCGTAGCTTCATAACTATGGGAATAAATCAGTTCTAAAATTTCTTTGTGTGTCTAAACCTTATAGATTTGCCCTTTTTTGTTTTTTATGTTGTCCCAAGATTTTTCTGTCTCTGTCTATTTACCTAGCTACTAGATTTCCGGTTAGGCTTCAGCACATCCAGCTCATACATAGTGAAGGACAACTTGATTTGTTAATGCTAGAGTTTTAAACATGTTTGAATGTGTTTGCTGGAGCTGGTTGAAAATTTTCAGATGAAATTTTTTTCTGCTTCAAAATACTGATTCATCAAATTATAAGCGTTCCAAAGGATCATCTCAGTTGTGATGATCTTTAATTTAGAAAACAAACTAAATGTTTTTAAAATTTCTGTTTCTACTATTTTTGTTTTGATATGCTTTTAAAATTATTTTGTATTTTATTTTATTTTCAGATTATTTTATAAAATTTTAAAAGTTAAAATAAAAACAATATAAAAGAAACTAATACAAAAAAGTCAAATCTTAAACATAATTTTCAATATTATGATAATTGAATGTTTCAGTTAACTGGAAAGATTTTGGGGGTCAGGGGAATTTTGTTTAATTGAAAAATACAAACTTCTGAATTTTGGTTCTGATTCAAAAATTTTTTTTATGTCAGAATTTTCTGCAAAATGGAAAATCCCAGTTTCAACCAACAGTGATCTTGTCTAACATATTGTAGAAATTCCCACCCATTTTTGAGGGACTCAGGCCATATCTTAAAGCACTAGATAAATTTAGTCCCAGAGTTTCCAAATATTTTTTTATTAAATGCCTTTATTCAAAGACTTTTTCCCTAAGAACATGAACTTCTGTTGGTTAATTGGGGACTCAAGAAAGGCTCCACAAACAAGATCAATTAAAACAGGTATAGTGAACATAGTCACCCATACTTGAATGAAATCCCATAAACTAAACTGCATAGCACACAGTTACTTTGAGTTTAAACCTTTTTGGAAAATATATGGCAGTACTTACAGTACAGTCAGAAGAATCCTGCTGTGTCCATCTAATCTGCACTACACCTCATCCGTTATTTATGTTATTTTAACATTACTAAGCAGAATATTCGCTATTAAATATTAAACTGAGCAAATAGAAGTTATCATCAAGGATGCATAGCAAATAGTGATGAAACTGCTTTTCTGGACTTTGAGGGTCAAAGGTGCATTGAACACCCACATGGCAGAGAATAGAGCCAATATCTATGGAAGGAGGTAAAATGAGGCCATATGGAGGGTACTGGTGGCTAACTGTTTGCTTGACACTCCCTCTCCCCCAAATCTATGGAAACCTCTGCATGGAAAGACTTCATTATTAGAGCACCAATAGAAAAGAGGAACTTCTGTGTGTAGGGAGAGCTGCTCTACAATATTCTGTAGGCTTTTATTTTATTTATAGTGAATTTAGTACCGTTGAATTACATCACCATGGCTTTGGCTCTGTTTGCTACAGTTTAAAGCTCAGTGAAATCCCCTCTGGTGTGTTTCTCAGATGTGGAGGTTCTAGGAGCACACAAAGTCCCAGCATAATGACCACAGACACAATCACAAGTGCAATGTCTCATGTGTAGAACAAGTTTTATAAAAGCAGTAAGCAAAGTTACAATCACCCGTGATATAGAAATCCCACAAAAACCTATCCAATAATTATTAATGTAGTCATTCTCACATCCTCATCACTCCTACTTATCAGTTCCTTGCTTCTTTAATCCTAGAATTTAGATCTATTCGGCATACACTGATGTATGTGAAATAGCATATAAATAACATCACCTTGATAAATGGATGATAAAATGAACACATCGGCTACAATTCATCTCTTGGAGCTAGATTAACACTCAGTAGCAAAACTCCACAATTTTATTGCTTCATGGACCAGCATTAATGCACAAAAGAGGGGATCAGAATGTACAGTTATGGCAGATGCCAAGGGAAGGACAGCATTGGAGATATGTATGCTTCTAGAGGCAAAAAATGGGCATAGATTTCACAGAAAGAGACTTCGTTATGTCTGGTGGTGTCAGATTTCGGGCTTTGTTTTTGTGGTTCATGCATGTCTTGTATGTGCCCTTGTTCATGTTAGACACAGGGGTCAATCTTTGTTTATGTGATTAGAACATGACTTACTATTATCCATTACTCTCAAGCTCTAACACTGGACCTTCGAAATTTGTATGAAAGCAATCACATGGTTCCCATCATCAAAATTTTCTGTATTATTAACAAAGGAAAGATCATGTGGAGCCAATGGGAATATAAACTAACAAAATAAATTGATAGCCTGACATTCTTCAATTTTTATTAAAAGGAATTTGCATGATTGAAAATGTTGACTCTGATTGTTAGGGTGACCATGTCTCCAACATTCCCTTGAGGAGAGAACCAGATATGAGGGCACAGAGTCAGGGACACAATTTGCATGTTTAAAATTTGAAATATAATGAAGACTTCCATTAAATCTTGTAGAGATTTGTGAGTTTAAGTGGCTTCTTTTTTAATGGAAATTTTAATTTGCATATTCTATGGCTGTTGGATTCTGAGGAAGGAAGGAAAGTCAAATTAACTGTGGATAAGAGTAAGCTGATAATAATAAATATAAATCAGAAGTAAAAATGTATAAGGGAAGCAAAAGGACCGAAGGAGAAAACTATGTGGAATTATGTCAGTTACAGTTCGGTTACAGTCACTCACACAAAGTTGTCCGTTGTACGTGAACATGCTATGGCGAATTTATGCACCACTCATTCAACTCACTAGGACACGTACAGTGACTGGACTATTATTTTTCTGCAGGGTTAAGGACTTTCCCATTAGAGGGGATGCTTTGGACGGGTTTTATCAACAATCATCATCAGGAATGGCCTGTTGAATTTAATGATTGGAGGACGAGGAAATGGAGCAGAATGTAGTGTAATTTCCATCACAGTGGTTGCTGCCTCCTCAGTGACATTCTCATGAACATCCACCAGGGCCCTGTGAACAACCTACAAGGAAACAAAGCAAGGATCACAGTGTGAGCATAAAACAGGGAGCAAGAGCTGGAGATGAACTTTCTGATATTTCAGAAAAGCTGTTCAGAAAGTAAACTTTTAACGAAAGAACACGAACAGAATGAGTACAGAATTGACAGCACAAACCATACCACTACCCTACATTCCCAACCCAGGCAAAACTATCTCTGATTTCAATAAGCGTTTTGACTATGAATATTTGGAAGGCTCAGGCACAACTATATGAATAGATTGACTAACATGCATTGAATAATCTTTTTCTATCATGCCACAAAGAGGGGGAAACCCTTAATTCATTGTGTAGCAATAGAAGAATTGTCTCATCATCACACATAAACAATGCCTAATATACTTAAAATTGGAGAGTTAGTGTGCAGCAGAAAATTAGTATTCAAAATGAATGGTGACAAGCAACATAGGAGGGAAAGATGCTAGATAGCTGACCCCTCTGATGTGCCTTTGCCTAAAACTTTTCTGCCCTGGGTACAGTGAATTGGTATTTCCCAGTGGAAATGTTAACGTATTTCTCTTACTCTCTGGAGCTACACTAAGACTTGACTCTGACTCTATTGTCCTTAATGCAACTCAATTTTGTGTTTCTTTACAGTGTTTGCTGTTTTGTTGTAGCTGTGTTCATCCCAGAATATGAGACAAGGCAGGTGAGGTAATAGCTTTTATTACAGCAACTCGTTCCTGATGGAAAGGACCATTTTTAGTACTCCGCACAGCTCTTTGTCAGGTCTGCAGAAAGTAACCATGTGTCACAGCTAAATGCAAGGTGTGATAGATTGTTAAGCATAAGGGGTTCATGTACGCTCTAGGAGACCATTTAAAATGAAGTGCCCACATAAGGGGGCCAAGCAGCAGGATGTGTTACAAAGTGTTGTAAGGAGCCAGAAAACCAATGTCTCTGTTAAGTCCATGGTTTTTAGTACCCAGTAGATTTAGAAACTTGAGTTTCCAGGCTCATCTTTCGAAGGTGTTGTGCAGATTTCCTTTGAGGATGAGTGCTCAGAGGTCAGACATGTAGTGGCTGCTGTGTGAAAAGTCCATGGGTGTAAGAGTGGTTTTGTGTTTTATCCTTTCAAGCTCTATGAGTCCTACACATGTCAATCACAACCTGGCACCTTACCACACTTTGTAACACCCCGCTGCTTGTAAACCCTGAACTACCAATGTCATTGAAAGTGTTCTCCTACAGGTTATATAAACTTCTTATGCTTACAAATCTGTTTCACCTTCTATTTAGCTGTGACACTCTGGTTACCTTCACCAGATTTGAAGAAAAGCTCTGTGAAGCTTGAAAACTTGCTTCCTCCACCAGTAGGCACTGGTTCTTAATTCGAGTGATTGCTCATATGCATTCCACTTAGGTGTGTGCGCGCCCTCGTGCACGGCTCTCGGAGAACTTTTATCTAGCAGCCCCTGCAGGGGCCGGTCTCAGCACCCCCTGGAATGCCACCCTCATGCGGCGGTACATATAGCGCTGCTGGCCCTCCCCCCCAGTTCCTTCTTTCCGCCCGTGACGGCCAGTTGAGAACAATGCCTGCTCTTCACAGGCTTTTTTCTTGCCTGTAAAAGTGAGTAGTTAGTTTAGTAGTTCATCCTAAACTAAGTTAGTTTATAGTTAGTTAAGGGTTTTAGTTAGTTAGGGGAGCCTTCGGGCTCGGGGCGACCCGGCCATGCCGGGCTCGCCCGGCTTCAAGCCATGTGCTAGCTGCGGAAAGGTTTTCTCTGCTAGCGACCCCCATGACCGTTGTCTAAGGTGCTGGGGGAACAGCACCGTAGAGATCGATGCAGTATATGCAAGTCCTTTAAGCCTCGGACTCAGAAGGAGAGAGAGGTGAGGTTTAGGGCTTTCCTTATGAAGTCCGTGCTAAGTCCGGCGTCCAAGCCGTCGCGGACCACTTCGGCACCGAGTGTGTCCTCGGTGTGGAGTGAACCCCTGGCACCGGGGGCTTTGGTGCAGAGGAAAAAGAAGTGCCGCCCGTGCTTGCAGCGCTCCCCCGCACGGCAGGAGTGGCCGGGGTCGAGCTCGGAGGCGCTGTTGCTCTCCGACGTGCTGCCGGCCCCTGCTCCGGCACCGGCTCCGGCACTGGCACCAACCAGGGAGGTTCCCCCGACTCCTGGGAGCAGGGGACCCCCTGTTCAGGACCCTTCGACGCCGGAGGCATTCGAGGCGGCACAAGCCTTGTTGGCTATGCCCACGCCTCCGGCACTCTCTCGCCTGAGAGAGTCAGGGCCTGTGTCCCGGGGCAAACCCACGCTGGGTGTCCCCTAAGGGTGGGCAGCCCCGGCACCAGAGGATCGGCTGCCTACCACCCGATGCCGGAGAGTCGAGCTTGTAGGCTCCTCTCCCTCTTCGTCTTCGGACGAGGCGTCGTGGCACCGTTCCGGATCGCGGCGCCGCTCCAGGTCATGGCACCGCTCGTCGACGTCCAACTCCAGCCCGGCACCGAGATGGCGCTCTTGGCACCACTCCCCAGCTTCGTGGAAGAGACAATGCAAGTTGTCCCTCTCCCGGTACCGGTCTTCGTCGTCGTCAGTGTCGCCCAATCGGCACCGCAGACGCCGACGCTCCTCTGGGTCATCGTGTGGCGAGTCCTGGAGTGTTTCTTCACGGCGTCATCAACGGCATCGTTCTCCTGGCTCGGGATCCCGGACCCGACGCCAGGAGCAGGTACTGTTGCTAGCACCGGCACCGCAGCCGGCACCGGCAGCAACTTCCACGGCGGCACTGACTTTGCCCTCGGCACCGGTGCCGCCCCTGGGCTGGTCCCAGGGCCCCTGGCAGTGGCCATTGTGGGGTCCGTGGGTGACTCAGATTGGGCAGGGAACTATGTCGGCCCCAGCCTCGGTCACCCAGCTACCTCCCCAACAGGCACCTTCGGTGCAGGAGGGTGACCACTCCTCCTCCTCCGAGGAGGAGGACCCTGGGGAGGGCCCCTTTACTGGACACCGCCACCCGTCCTATTCGTCGTCACCGGACGAGGCGGCCGTCAGGGACCAGGGGACCCTCTCATTGACTTCAGGGCTCACCAGGAGTTTCTGTAGCCGGTGGCCTCAAACCTTGGCCTAGAGGTCAAGGTTCTGGAAGAAGAGGTGGACCCCCTCTTCGGGCGTGTGGGGACTCAAGGACCATCAAGGGTAGCCCTCCCCGTCCATGAAAGGGTCTTGCGCCTGGCTAAGGCCGTCTGGCAGACCCCTTCCTTGGTTGCCCCCACGTCTAAGGGCACTGAGAAGAAGTATTGCGTGCCAACTGAGGGGCACGAATACTTATATACACACCCTGCCGTGGGTACTCTGGTGGTGGATGCTGCCAATCAAAAGGACAGGCAGGGTGCTCAGAACACTTCCCCTAAAAACAAGGAGGGTAGGAGACTAGACCTTTTTGGCAGGAAGGTCTACTCCACAGGGGCGCTCCAATTCAGGGTGGCCAATCATCAGGCCCTCCTGGGCAGGTATAACCTGAACTTGTGGGACTCTATGAGGAGGTTTGCAGAGTCCCTACCCCAGGACCAGGCTGCGGACTTCGCCGTGGTCTTGGAGGAAGGTTTGACTGTGGCCAGTGCAGCCCTCCAGACTGCGTCAGAGGCTGCGGACACGGCCAGTAGGACAATGGCCTCCGCCGTCGCCATGAGGCGGGCAGCGTGGCTGCAATCCACAGACCTGTCACAGGAGGTGCAGCACTCCATCCAAGATCTGCCATTTGATGGAGCCGCCCTCTTTTTGGAGAGGACGGATGAGAAGCTGCACGCCTTGAAAGACTCAAGGGCAACGCTGCGCTCCTTGGGTCTGTATAGACCCCAGGCGGCGAGGTTGCAAGCCTGCCAGCAGCCGCAGCAGCTGCCACAGCGGCAGCGGCAGCTATCAAGGCCACTGCCTAGGCCTTCCCCCCCCCCGTGAGGGGCAGGGACAGGAACAGGGGCTCTGGATGGCGCGACCGTACAGCGTTGTCCAATTCCTCCCTTAAAGGACCCTCTCAGGGCTTCAAGGGCAAGAGACACTTTTGACAGTGCGCCCGAGGGTGGCACCGTCTCATGTTCCCTGGGTTGCTCCCCGCCTTTCCGGGACAGGCTAAGACCTTAGCTCAGCCTGTGGTGGGCGGTAACATCGGACTGCTGGGTCCTCAAGACTGTGTGCTGGGGCTACGCCCTTCAGCTTCTGGCCTCCCCTCCCCACGCCCCACCCCCCATCCCTCTTCAGGGAACCCTTTCACGAGCAATTACTCCTGCAGGAGGTTCACTCCCTCCTACTCAAAGGAGCCATAGAAGCGGTTCCACCGCTCGAGGTGGGGAAGGGGTTCTACTCAAGGTACTTCCTCGTCCCCAAGGCCAAGGGAGGCCTCAGGCCTATACTGGACCTGCACAGGCTCAACAGGTTCAAAAGAAAGCTGAAGTTCTGCATGGTGTCCCTAGCGTCCATCATTCCCATACTGAACCCAGGGGACTGGTTTGCCGCCCTCGATTTGAAGGATGCGTACTTCCACGTTTCCATCCTTCCCACCCACAGGCGGTTCCTAAGGTTTATGGTAGCTGGTGCCCACTACCAATTTACGGCCTTGCCCTTTTGTCTGTCTTCCTCCCCCAGAGTGTTCACCAAGTGTATGACAATGGTGGTGGCCTTCCTGAGGCGCAGGGGGGTCCAGATATTTCCCTACCTGGACGATTGGTTAATAAGGGGCAAGACCAAGTCGCAGGTGCGTGAGGCAGTCTCCTTCGTCCAGACCACTTGTTATGCTCTGGGGCTGCTCATAAACGAGCAGAAATCGACGCTGTGTCCGGTACAGCGCATAGAGTTTATAGGGGCATCCCTAGACTCGGTGCGGGCCAGAGCCTCCCTCCCACATTCGAGGTTCGAGGCCATGGCAGCGATCATATTGCAGCTTCACAGGTGCCCCACGACAACAGCCAGGCAGTGCTTACAGCTGTTAGGCCACATGGCCTTGTGCACCTATGTGGTGAGATTGGCCCGCCTCAGGCTCAGGCCCCTCCAAGGTTGGCTGGCCAAGGTTTACGTACCCAGCAGGCACACCCTGAGCAAGGTGGTCATGGTGCCCCCCGCGGTATTGGGGTCGCTGAACTGGTGGTTGGACCCCGGGACTGTGTTGGAAGGGATTCCCTTCAGGGTCCCTACCCCCTCGGTCACTCTGATCACGGACGCATCAGACCTGGGGTGGGGGGCTCATATCACCGGTGGCCTGACCACACAGGGGCGCTGGTCCCAGGGAGAGACTGCCCTCCATATCAATGTCAAGGAACTGAGGGCAGTCAGACTGGCATGCAAGGTGTTTCGCCACTCTTTACTGGGGAGAATGGTGCAAGTGTTAACAGACAATACCACTGCGATGTATGATATCAACAAGGAGGGGGGAGCGCGCTCCTTGGTTCTGTGCCAGGAGGCGCTTCGTCTTTGGGACTTGGTGGTGAGGTAAGACTTCTGTTTAACCGCCTCCCACCTCCCGGGGATCAGAAACGACAAGGCGGACCGCCTCAGCAGGTCGTTTCTTCCCAACACGACTGGTCGCTGCATCTGGAGGTAGCGGCCAGGATTTTCCGTGAGTGGGGTGATCCCCGTCTGGATCTGTTTGCGTCAGCTTGGAACACGAAGTGCCCGAGGTTTTGCTCACTCAGGAGTCATGAGCCAGGCTCCCTTTCAGACGCGTTCTTTATCGAATGGACAGGGACCCTCATGTATGCGTTCCCCCCCTTCCCGCTCCTGCCCAGGGTCCTCTTGAAAATCAAGATGGACAGAGCGGATGTAATCCTGATCGCCCCAGCGTGGCCGAGGCAGTACTGGTATTGCCTGCTTCAGGACCTGTCGGTCGCTCCCCCGATCAAGCTCCCAAGGAGACCGGACCTGCTCTCCCAGGACCACGGTCGCCTGCTGCATCCCAGCCTGGACTCCCTACACCTGACGGCCTGGAGGCTCTCTGGTTGATGGAGGAGGAGAGAACCTGCTCGGAGCAGGTTCAGCGCGTGCTGTTGGGAAGCAGGAGGCCCTCCACGCAGATTGCCTACAGGGCCAAGTGGAGGAGATTCACCTGCTGGGCGGAGTCGCAGGGCGTAACCCCCGGTACGTCCCCCGTGCAGGCTGTCCTGGACTACGTGCTGCAGCTTAGGCTACAGGGGTTAGTGCTAGCTTCCCTCAGGGTGCACCTAGCGGCCATCTCAGCATTCCACCAGCCGTTGGAGGGGCAGTCCCTGTTCTCCCACCCTATGTCAGTGAGGTTCCTCAGGGGGGTCGAGAGGCTATATCCGCAGGTCCATGACCCGGTGCCTCCCTGGGATCTGAACCTGGTCCTCGATAGACTGACGGGGCCCCCCTTTGAGCCCTTGGCCACCTGCCCCTTGCTGGTCCTGTCCTGGAAGGTGGCCTTCCTCGTGGCCATTACTTTGGCTAGGAGGGTCTCTGAGCTAAGAGCTTTGACCTTGGAGCCCCCCTATACCGTCTTCTTCCGGGATAAGGCCTCACCCAGCGTTCCTGCCTAAGGTAGTCTCCTGGTTTCATTGTAACCAAGATATTTTCCTCCCTGTGTTTTTCCCTAAACCTCACGGGTCCGAGGACGAGAGGAGACTACACACCCTCGATGTGAGGAGGGCGCTGGTGTTCTACCTGGACAGGACGAGGCCATTCCGAAAGACCACGCAGCTCTTCGTCGCGGTGGCAGAGAGGATGAGGGGTTCTCCGGTCTCCACCCAGTGCATTGCCACGTGGATCACCGCCTGCATCTGGCTCTGCTACGAGCGTGCGGGCCTCCAGCCTCCTGGACCGGTGACGGCGCACTCAACAAGGGCCCAGGCTGCGTCGGCGGCCTTCCTGGAAAGGGTCCCCCCTGGATGACATCTGCAGGGATGCTACCTGGTCTTCGGTGCACAACTTTGCCGCGCACTACGCTGTCGTCCAGCAGTCCAGGGACGACGCACGAGTGGGCAGGGCCGTGCTGAGGGCAGCTCGCTGTTGACTCCTACCCGCCTCCAGGTAAGGCTCGTTAATCACCTAAGTGGAATGCATATGAGCAATCACTCGAAGTAAGAAAACGTAGTTACTTACCAGTAACTGTTGTTCTTCGAGATGTGTTGCTCATATCCATTCCACACCCACCCTCCGTCCCCACTGTCGGAGTCGGCAGAAAGAAGGGACTGGGGGGGGGGGCCCGGCAGCGCTATATGTACCGCCGCATGAGGGCGGCACTCCATGGGGCGCTGAGACCGGCCCCTGCAGGGGCTGCTAGATAAAAGTTCTCCGAGGGCCATGCACGAGGGTGCGCACACATCTGAGTGGAATGTATATGAGCAACACATCTCGAAGAACAACAGTTACTGGTAAGTAACTATGTTTTCACTAACAGATGTTACAGTCCCTGCCTTGTCTCCCTCATTTCCTGATATGAGTCACTGTGTGAGTCTGGTAGTCACCATGTGGGGTAGCACAGTGCGTGGTCAGTCTGCCGACTCATGGAATAAGGCACTTCTCAGTAAGAGTATAGGTACTGGGAAAGATGGTGCCACAGAGCTCCTGTGTGCCTTGCAGCAAGTCACTCAGCCTCTCTGTGCTTCACTTCTAATCTGGAAATGCGAATAATTCCCTACTTCACAGGGGTGTTGTGAGGATAAATACTTTAAAGGTTATGAGATATTCAGCTAGTATGGTGATGAGGGGCCATATAAATACCTAAGATAGAATAAGACCCTTCTTTTGCAAAATCTCATCATATCATTTTGCATATTCATTATTTTATGTCAGAAACTGTGAAAAATTTTCCCTGTTGTTTTGCTCTTTTCCCTTCCACATGGTACTTACTTCTGCAGACATTCCAGAAGGTCAAGTGAGCTTACAGAGCCTCTGTGTTAACTATAGTAAGCAAATTAATGCTTAATATTAGAAAGACTGACTGCTACTCTGTGGCCCTGTCCTCCTTCTGCTGCTGCCCAGTCTCATCTGTTCTTGTGGGCAGTGAGCCTCTTGCCAGTGGCCTCATTGGAAGCAGAAATGGGTCATTTCATGAGAAAATAAATAGAAAAATCCATTTAGCACCATCTCTATTTTACAAACTTACTTTTGTCACATTCAGTTCAGGTTCCCCAGTGATTCCAGACATATCAGCATCATCAGTGAATACACTGACCACACCTAATTTCTGAAACAGCGCTTTCACATCATAGGTACTAGATATAGATAATGCTGGAAGGTACAGATTGATTTTGCTGTTCAAAAAGAAAAAAAAAATTAGTCAGATTGTCAAATCGCTGGATATATAAATATTTGCAGCTGGACAAATCCCATTCAAGGATCTCAGCTAGCAGTGAATTTGGCACCCAATGCCTCAATCTGACGTATATATTACTAGTGTCCAATTTTGCAGGTGGGGACTCAAAAGCACAGAGAAACGACAAGCCCACCAGTTTTATATTTCTTTACCTACATGTGACCACTGTGCTGGTTTAAGAAAACTATGTTTGGAGTATTTGATCCAATATACAGAATAGGAAATTACATTATTTTGTTTAGGGTTGGATAGCCCCTTTTTCTAACAGAGCTCCCCAGGGGAATCCGGATGAAGTAAGGATTCTTTCACCTTGTCTGCACTTCCATCAGAGTTCCCAGGGGATTGCATGGGCTACACTGGAGAGGCTTCCCCTGGGAACGTAAAGCAATTGGACTGGGAGGGCATCACATGCTGGGGTGCAATTCAGACCAGTCAGGGGTTGTGTTACCACCTGCCCTGCAACCTTGGGTGCCCAAAAGTATTTTGCTTTTCTAGCTTCCAAAATGGGTCGCTCACAGTCAGCCTGCCTTTATCCAGATCACACCCGGAGGATAGCCACAGCCATAAGCCAGTAACTCTGAACAGCCGCCAGTCAGCTGCACACCAGCCATTCTCTGGCTTCCAGCAGTCTGGGTTACTACTTGCAGGGTAACCCCAGCACACTCCTCGTCCCAGATTTCCCCCAACATATGTGTTATGAACTGCCCAGCCTTCTCCAGGGCAGTTCAGGTATTTGACATCTGTTGCCGCGGCCAGGGACAACATCCACCAGTTTTCTACTTTAAGTGGAGTTACCCAAACAATTCAGTTTGAATGCAACACTGGTTTAGTTTTGATTAAAGAAAAAAACAACTTTATTTAACTGCAAAGAGAGATTTTAAGTGAGTCTGACTGCAGGGCATTAAAGTCAGAAGTGATTACAAGAGAAATAAAGACAAAATGCTTCCTGGTAACTAAGCTGAACCAAATAGACTTTGTTAAAGATAAAAAATTTTTACCACATGTTCCCAGTAACATAGCTGGTCAAATGCTTAAGTCAATAACTGCCCCCAAACTGAAAGGGCTCGTTTCTTTCACCTTCTTAGGTGAAAGAGTGAGAGAGGGATAAGGAGAGATGGAGAGAGAGATTCCCTGGTGTTTGCCCCCTCACTTTTTGACCCAGCTTTGTTTGAAGTGCATTCTTTAGAGGATTAGCCCTTCCAGCAGAGTTTATTTAAACAGTAAAGGAGGTGAGAGAAGTCTGGGGATGAAGGTGCCCCAAGCTATTTTTTCTCCCCTGCGTATGCTGAAATTCAGGTGTGCCTGGTCTCTCTCTTGCTGTCTTTAGGTCCTTGTTTATAAGTATATGTTAATTGAGCTAAACCCCATTCCTTTGTGTAAGAGACACCAGTTTAACCACTCCTGCCTGTTCAGGCCTGCGTTGGTTTGCTCATGTGCTACCAACATCACTCGGGGAGTTTGTAACATTACATATGTCGTCACGACTTACGTTTCACTGAGATGTCATAGACACAGACTCGTTAGTTTTCAAACTTTCCAAGGCACATTTTGTACAAAGACTTACAGAAGTGTGCCTTTTGTGAATACAGGGTGCATGCAGTCAGAGAGGGTGGTGAAAAGGCAGAGCAAGGCTCTGTGCCCCTATGCTCCAGCCAGCGCTTTAGCCAAAAGAGGAGATGAAGCAACAGGATCGTTCTGGGAGGCACTGTTCTTCAGGGGTGTGCGTGCGAGGCACTAATTCTTCCAACGCTGCCCAGTATGCTATGCACGGCCCAGTACTCACGGCTGTAACTACAGGCACAGCCTAGCCTGAATGTAATGTTTTGTCTTCATTTGGGATTCTAGATTATTTTACAGCAAACATACATAGGTGCAGTAGCAGTTGGAAGGTTACCTTAGTTGAAGTGATTTTGTCCATTTAGCCACCGTTTCTTTCACCAGAGCATCTTCCACCTGCTCCATTTTCCCTTCATCAGGCAGAATAAATAATGCAGCAGCATTTCCTATGTATGGGATTCCAACCACCCAACACGACAGCTCCTCGTCATGGTGAGTGTTATATATTTGGTCGCGGTGCATCATGTTAACTTTAACCATTGTGTTTGCATCCAGAAAAAAGTCGTCTACCTCGGTGAACAGACCTTTGAAAGGATTTTCTCAATGAACTGATGACAAAAAGAAAGAGAATGCCATTGAATATACTGAGAGAGAGAGATTTCTAACATGTATCAACCTAATTTAAATGTAACAAGTTTGTATTTGGAGTTTGTCAGGCTCATCTGAATAAGAGGATATTTGTCCCGGGGCTTGCTAGCCAGACAATTTGAGTAGTGTGCAGCATTTCTGTTGGGCTGACTTTTTATGCTGTATTGCAATAGTCCAGGTGAAAGCTAGCAAGTGAAATGCACTGATACTGTTGTTTTCTTTAAATCTGTAGTTTTGAGAAAACAAAAGCTACCCAGCATAATAACTTGTCTGTGCTGGAAAACTGAAGCCCCCTCAATCTGTAAGAGATATAGATCAGACTGTTGATTCTCAACAATTTACAGGTATTAATAAATCCATTTTTTTTCATACAACCTAAATTTCTTCTACTCAGTCCTCACAGTATTAGGCTGGAGATGTGGTTCTGTCAGAGGGTCTGAACTGAAATTTTGTTTATATTTAATTTCCTTCCCTTCTCTGGTTCTTGTTAAATGTCAGCGCAGCTGATGCAGCTCACCGGTAACAAAGGCATGGAAAGGCACAGGTTTTCCAAAGTGCTGAAAAGACTTGGTGGAAATTAACCAAAGATTAAATTTTGCAGGAGGATTTACCGCACAACGCTGCAAGTCCCAGCCTCCTCCTATTCATTATGGGCTCGATTCTGCACCGCTGTACTCACACCCATTGACTTCCATGGCTCGGGATCAGTGCCTATTGCCTTCCTTATACATGGCCTCATCAGAGTGCCACATACCCACTTCCTGCTCAGTGAAATAACTATCCATTCCAGCAAGACATTTTCCAGGTAGAACATATTGTATTCGGTTATAAGACTTAATGGAGAATCAGAGAAATGACTCTACAATGCAGATCAACCTTTATGCATTCAGTCAATATCCCAGGTACATCAAAAGGTCAAAGAAAAAAATGTTTGTGCTACTATAGTTAGGCATAGAATTTTGGGTTTCTCTCTCCTTCTTTTTCTCCATATTTGGGAAGCACGTTTAAACTGATCTATATTAGAGAGGTGGTGAGCACCTGTAACTCCCATTCACTTCCAAGCATTATCTAAGTGCTTGGCATGCTTGATAACAAGGTCAATTCAATTTGGAAGTGGGAGGCCCTTTCCTGCCACTTTTTAATAGGGGAGTAGTTTGGGGTGGCCCGCGGGCATTATTACAGCATACTGCAATCCTTGGGCAGGTGTGGAGCGGCTCCAGCCTGGGATGCACTTCCAGGGAAGCTGATGATGGAACTGGCAGTGCTGGATGGCAGCTGGCTGGAAAGGCAGAAGGAGAATGGGCTACACTGCTGGTTCCCAGTGACCTATGTGCAGCTGCTGGCGGTAGTAGACCAGCTGCACCAAGTGCATGGAAGGTACAAGGTGGGGATGCAGGGGTCTGGGTCCATGGGGGAGTGCAGAGCTAGGAGAGAAAGTGGTGGATGGGAATGTAGGGACTAGAGTAGAAGGGGTGTAAAAATCCACACTGGCTATGCTCTGCCCTCCCTCTCCCCTCCACACACACACTTATACAAAGGTTCCAGTGCCCTTTATTTAGGTGCCTAAATCTAGCCAAAATTTCTAATTTGGGTGGCTACAGCTTTAACATAGTTAAAAAGGGATTAATCTCAAGATGGGTGATCTGATGGGCCTAATAACCTTGACAATATGTAGTTTATTTGTCTTTGATTATTGTCAGAATTCAATAGCTTGTATATGCAAAATCTGTAGAACGTAACTTACCTTTAAAGAAAATATAGTTGACAAGAACAATTAGTCAGTGGATCAAGATCCTTGACCGGCTTGTCAATTTTCCCATGGGTTTTCTTCTCTATGTAATCATTGATCTGTTTCTCAGACTCTGAAGAATTCTGGAAGTTACTTAGATAAACTTCAGATTCATAGAGACTTTTGACGTCCTCCAAAACTTTTGCAGAAGTTTCCTTCTGTCATCTACAAAAAGGGCATTTCCCATATTCAGCCGGATGCCACTGTCAGGAAGATTTAACAATTTAATGAGATGATGAAAACCTTCATGTATCTCCCTCTCTTCAATCTCTGTCAGATTAAAGGAGACTCCTTCGTGTATTTGACTCCGAGTGGCTGATTTGGCACCCAATGTCAGCATGGCAAAGGCAGTGGAGATACTCAGAAGAGAGAAGAAAACATTCTTGTCAGCTGCTTCTGATTTAATCTGCTTGTAGAATCTAAATGCAAAGTCAGCATTGCTAGGAGCTACTTTCATAATGGCCACGCTTTCAGCTATGAGATTGCCTCCAGCCTGGGAAGGCTGTTCTGAAGGATTAATATTTTTACTACTGTCCTGGTCATTGTGGTGGTCAGGTGCGTGATGTGGCTGGACAACAACAGGAAGCCCAACAAGTAACACAAACAGATAGATAGATTCATTTTCCTTTGGCACCGTTCCCTTTAAAAACAAAAGAATGGAATAGTCATTAGTCAAGCAAAACTTCCCACTTCCTTCTGCTCTTTGTGATCCAATCACTATTTTACTCTTTCTCCCCATGGCAAATCCATGTCCTTCCAGGCAATTGGGAGATAATGGTGGAAAAGGGATTGGGTCCTACTGGAGAATCTCAGGGGTTGGGAGCCCAGGCCATCTTGGGAATCAGAATGGGAAAATGGTGGCGTAGAAGGAGCCTCTGAGCTGGAAGCTTCAATTAGCACCATCCACTTTGTGCCAGACATCCCTGCCCTAGAGTGGGGGTGTTTTGTGGAGGGGGCGAGGGTCTGAAAGGGGATGTGGTGAGAGTAGCCTGGGAGAGTTTTTAACAGAATGGATTTCCACTGTGATGATCCTCCACCACCGTAAGGTGTATTACGGAACTTATGCCTATGGTACAAATTGGAGCTCTACTTTTGCAACTGCAACTTCTGCTGGGTTTGACAGCTTCAATCAGAAAACTGCAACTGGCTTTTCGATACCTCCTTCCCCACCACTACGCCATGCGTACACACACTAACCAAGGGAATACATGGTCCCCTGTCAAAAGGTGAATGTAGATTATAGAGAAGAGCCCTTCATGGAACCTTAAAACTAAGTCACACACTCTTGTCTTTTAGTACTGTAATTCTGGTGAGCTCTTGCAAACAGGAATATCAGAGAAGCTGAGCTTTCCGTTGCATCATAACTACAGATATCAATCAGTTCTGAAGGTTCTTTTTGTGTCTAAGGAGTACGAATTAGCTCTTTTTTATTATTTTTTATGCTGTCCCTAGTTTTTTCTGTCTCTATCTATTCACCTCAGTACAAGGCATCAGGTGAGGCTTCAGTTCAACCAGCTTGTACATACTGAACGGCAACTTGATTTGTTAATCCTAGGCTTTCAAGATATGTTAGAATGTGTTTGCTAGAGTTGGTCAAAAATTTTCCGATGGAATATTTTTCTGCCACAAAATACTGATTCATCAAAATAGAAACATTCCAAAGTATTGTGTCAATTCTGATGAAGTTTAATTTAGAATGTCTTTTCTATTATTTTTATTCTTTTCTTTCATTTTATGCTTTTAAAATTAGGTTGTATTTTATTTTATTTTCATATTATTTTATAAATTAAAATGTTAGAACAAACAATATAAAAGAAACTAAGATAGAAAAATCTAATCTTAAACATAATCTCTTAATTTTACCAGAATTAAACATTTCTGATAACTGGAAAGATTGGGGGTCAGGAAATTTTGTTTCACTGGAAAGTACAACCTTTTGACTTTCCATTCTGATTCAGAATGATTTTTATTTAATGTCATATTTTCTGTAGATTGAAAAGTCCCATTTTCAACCAACTGTCATGTTGGTTAATACATCCTAGAAAAATCCCACCCCTTTTGGGGGGACTCAGGCCATAACCTAAAGCACTAAATTAAGTTAGTCCCAAAGTTTCCATGAAAACGTCAATTTCTGCTGATTTATTGGGGACTTAAGAAAACCTTGATGAACAGGATAAATAATAACAGGTATAGTAAACACAGTCACCCATACGTGAATGAAATTCCGTAAAATAAACAGCATAGCACACAGCTAATGTGAGTTTAAACCTCTTAGGGAAAAATATGGTAGTACTTACAGTAGTCAGAAGGATCCTGCTGGGTCAATCTAATTTGCACTATGCCTCGCCTGTTATATACATTTTTAAGCAGAATGTCCACTATTAAATATTAAACTGAGCAAATAGAAGTTATTATTAAGGATGCAGAGCAAACAGTGTTGAAATTGCTTTTCTGGATATTGAGGGTCAAAGGTGCATTGAACACCCACATGACAGAGAATAGAGCCAATATCTATGGAAGGAGGTAAAATGTGGCCATATGGAGGGTACTGGTGGCTAACTGTTTCCTTAACACTCCCTCTCCCCCAAACCTGTGGAAACCTCTGTATGGAAAGACTTCATTATTAGAGCTCCAATAGAAAAGAGGAACATCTCTGTGTAGGGAGAGCTACTGTGCAGAATTCTGTAGGCTTTTATTTTATTTAAAGTGAATTTAGTAATGTTGAATTACACCACCATGGCTTTGGCTCTGTTTGCTACATTTTAAAGCTCAACAGAATGAAATTCCCTCTGGTGCTTTTCTTAGATGTGGATGATCTTGGAGCACACAAAATCCCAGCATAATGACCACAGACAAACACAAATACAATGTCTCATGTGTAGAGCAAGTTCTATGAAAACAATAGGTAAAGTTACAATTACCCATGAAATGGAAAATCTTCAAAAACCTACCCAATAATTATAACTTTAGTCATCCTCACATCCTCATCACTCCTAAATACTTATCAGTTCTATACTTCTTTGCTCCTACAATTTTGATCTATTTGGCACATATTGATTGTATATGAAATAGCATATGAATGGTCCATAACATCACCTTGATAAATGGATGGTAAAATGAATGCATTGGCTACAATTCATCTCTTGGAGCCAGAGTAACACTCAGTAGCAAAACCCCGCAATTTTATTGCTGTATGGACCAGCATTAGTGCCCAATAGAGGGGATCAGAATGTACAGTCATGGCAGGGCACCAATGGCAGCAAAGCATTGGAGATGTCTATGCTTCTAGAGGCAAAAAATAGGCACAGACGCCACAGAAAGCGACTCCGTTATGTGTAATAGCATCAGATTTGGGGGTTGCTTTTATGGTTTACGCATGTCTTGCATGTGCCCTTGTTCATGTTAGACACTGGAGTCAATCTTTTGTTGATGTGATTAGAACAGGACTAACTATTTTCCATTTCCATTACATCTAACACTGGATCTCTGAAATTAGTATCAAAGCGATCACATGCCTTCCTCCATCAAAATCCTCTATAGTATTCACAATGGGAAAATCTGTGGAGCCAAGAGGAATATAAACTAATGAAATAAATTGAGAGCCTGACTTTGTTCCTCTTTTTCTTACTAAGAATTTGCAAGGTTGGAAATGATGACTATGATTGTTAGGCTAGAGGTGTCTTCCAACATTCCCTTGAGAGAGAACCAGGTATGACGGCACAAAGCAGGGACACCATTTGCGTGTTTACAGGTTCAAATATAATGAAGACTTCCATTATATCTTGTAGAGATAGTGAATTTATGTGACTTCTTTTTTAATGGAAATTTTAATTTTCATATACTATGGCCGTTGGATTCTGAGGAAGGAAGGGAAGTCAAATTAACCATGACAAGAGTGAGTTGATAATAATGAATATAAATCTGAAGTGAAGAATTGTAAGGACAAAAGGAGAAATCTATGGCCAGGAGAGGTAAGTACAATCAGAAAGACTTTATTAAATATATCAGGGACAAAAGGAAACTTGACAATGATATTGGTTCATTTGTAGAGATAAACTGTAGAAATTATCAATATTAACACAGAAAAGGCAGAAGTGTTCAGTAAATATTTCTGTTCTCTATTGGGAGGTGTGTATGTGGAAGGGAAACAGATGACATACCCACATCATATGGTGATGACAACACTCATTCTACTCATTAATATCTCAGGGGATGTGAAACAGCAGCTACTAAATTTTAAGAAAATTTTAAGCCAGTACCTTGCATCGAAGAGTTTTTAAAAAGGCGGCTGTGGAAGTCACTGAAAAATCAATGTTGCATATCAGTGAGTCTTGGAATACTGGGGAAGTTCCAGAAGAGCAAAAAAAAGCTAAAATGCTTTCTGTTGAAAGAAATTAAAGAGCTTTCTAATGAAATAAAGAAAGCTAAAGAGCTCAACGAACTCAAATCTATTTAATTTAACAAAGAAATGGTTAAGAAGTGATTTGATCATAATTTATAAGTACATACAAGGGGAACAATTTTTGATAATGGATCCTTTAGTCTAGCAAAAAAAATATGAGAAAATACAATGGCTGAAAGGCAGTGGAGTACCATGGGTCTTTGGCACCCGGGGGCTAATACTTGCATTTACATCCCTCCACCACCGTCCAGAACTGGCAACCCAGCACTGAGAGGCCTGCTGGGGAAACCATTCCCCACCCCAGGGGGACATGAGCTGTGAGAGATGCACTCCTCTCCCCCTGATGGAGTGCCCTGTAGGTCTGACTCCGGCCATGCTGTGGGCATTTGGAGTTTGCATGAAGGAAGCTGTGAGTGTCTCCCCTAAAATTCTGAAAGGCCTGGCCAGTGCCCTCCACTCCTGTCGGTCCAACACTGCTGGAAGGTGAAGCTAGACAAATTAAGACTGGATTAATAAGGCATTAATATTTAACAGTCAGTATTTAATGGTTCCAATTAACCATTGGAACAATTTACCAAGGATCATAGTGGATTCTCCATCATTAGCAATTTTAAAATTAAGATTGGATGCTTTTCTAAAACATGTGCTCTAGGAATTATTTTGGGGAAGATCCCTGGCCTGTGTTATACAGGAGGTCAGAATAGATTATCACAGTGGTCCCTTCTGGCCTTGGAATCCATGGACCTTTTTATAGGCAAGAACATAAGGAATGAGGATAGAACACACATCTCTCTCACATAATGCAACAAAGACACTATGTTAATCAATAAATGGAGAGTACTATATAACAGAGAAGCACTATTAGTATGCAGTGGACTTGAAAATCTTCCATTATTTGTGTTACTTCTGCAAGGGTAGAGCTTTGAATTTACAGGCATGGCTTAGGAGGGCAATTTGGTTGGTAAGAGGAGTTATTCCATTAGCCTGTCTTGGAGGCAGAGATCAGTCACCTTCCCCATCAATCAGAGATATTAGTGGTGTGGGGAATTGAAGACCCAGTATTTGGTCCTTATTTGGAGGTAGATAATTTGGAGCAGCAGGAAGATGGTGATATCTTAGCAAGATTTGCTGGGAGAGAGACTATCTTGATAAACTAAACCTGATTTCTCAAGCCTTTGGGGGAATCTGAAGGAAGCAGTTAATGGCTTTGGATGGGCCCAAGGACGACAGTTCTCAGGAAAAGCAGGCAATGAAGGAGTACCAGCAAGAAGCCAAAGATGAGTTTCAAAAGGGAAACTGCAGTGCAAAAAATACACAGAATTCAAATATCTGCTTTGAGTTAACTGTCATGTCTTTATAATTGCTAAGTCATGACATCTGTTTGAAACATTTTGACTGTTTTCACGACAGACTAAGGGGCCACTGCATGGAAATATTCTGCCTTCATCTCATCACTGACCTGCAATACTGGGATCATTTGCTTTTGAATAACCCTGCAATCCTCTTAAATGTGTCTTCAGTGTCTGTCAGACATAGTCCAGTGGATGATGGAGGTCCAGTAGATGGAGGAGGAAAAGTTGACCAGCTACCATGAATAATGGGCTAGGATAGTGTGTGTGAGAGTGTGTGGCTAGGTGGGACGTCAGATCCAGAAGATAGAACATCTATGCCTCCCTCCCCTCTACTTACAGCCTAACCTCAGTGACCTGATGTGAAGAGTCCGGATCAGAGCTACTGAAGTAAGACTCTGCAGCTATGCAAAGATGCACTGTGCATCAAACAAAGATCTCACAAAGCCTTTAGGAATGATGGGTTCCATTTATGAGCCAATGTGGAATTACAACAGTGGGGAAAAGAGAAAGTGACTCTCCCGGTCAGAGGTGGCTGGGCATGAGCTGCTAAGGGAAGTAAATGTGGCTGTGAGCTACATTGTGTTGTGTGGCTGACGTACTGCAAGAAGCCTCAGCACTTACTGTCACAGGGATTTCTTGTAGGACTGAAGTTGCTCCAACTCTGTGAGGCGTCCGTTCACCTAGCTGCCCGCCCCTACGGTCTCCTGGCTCTGTAGCCTGGAAACTGGCAGCAAGCAGGTAAGGGAGGTGGCAAAGATCAAACAATACAGACTGCTTTTGGTTTATCTTATATTAGTGTTCATGGGACTCTGCTGTCCCCCCGACAATCTCCGGCCTGTGGGTTTCCTTCAGCACATGAGCTGCATGGAGTAAAGGATGGACAACAGATCAGGGATTCCAGGCTTCTGTGCGGCTTATTCAGAGTACAGGACATCTTGATGTCTCTGCTCCTGCTTCCCTCACACCCCGAAGAAGGGGGTGTTTGATGTGGGGATATGTGACCTGTGGGGAAAATGGGATTTTGAGTCTGGTGGTGGCTGTCATGTTGGAGGAGGAAGGGTTACAACTCACAGGAAAAGTTGTCCCAGGGCTATGCATATATTTGTGTTCTGCACCCTGGGGCATGGTGTGGGAGAGGTTTCAGAGCTCAGAGGCGTTGCTGTGATCTTGTGGGCGGTTTGGTAGGAAGAGGACGTGTTCTCAGTGTTAAGGGGGTACATGTAAATGGTAGGTGTTCCTGAGCTGGGGGCTGGGCTAACGGGAGTTGAGGAGGGCTCAGGAGATGGATGGGCCTTGGCTGTAACGGCTGAGTGTAAGGGAGAATGGAATTAATGGAATTGTTGGGGTAGGAGGTACAATGTAGTGGAAGATGATGGGAAAAAGCGAGAGTGGAGGTGCAGGGTTTGGGACTAGGAGAGAATCATGGGATCAGAGAGGGATAAATTCAAGCTTCTCCCATCCTGCCCTTTTGCTGTGAAGTGCCCTAGTTTTTTGTTCTGTAGAGAGGATGGGGTGTCAGAAGGGAACAAGCAGCACTTTTTCCTCTGATGCCTCCATCAACCTCTCTGCCCCCTTTTTAACCACTTCCCTGTGACCTCTCTAGCTCTTACCTCGCTGCTCCGTTTTCCCCCATAATACGTGCCCAAATCACAGAAGTACCAGGCTGTTTGTTTGTAGACATGAAGACACCACACTCACATTTTATTTGTGTGGAATTATGTCAGTTACAGTTCGGCTACAGTCACTCGCACAAAGTTGTCTCTTGTACGTGAACATGCTACAGAGAATTTATGCACCACTCATTCAACTCACTGGGACGTGTCCAGTGACTGGACAATTATTTTTCTGAAGGGTTAAGGATTTTCCCCATAAAGAGGATGCTCTGGGTAGTTTTATCAATAATCATCATCAGGAATGGCCTGTTGAATTTAATGGTAGGAGGACGGGGAAATGGAGCAGAATGTAGTGTAATTTCCATCGCAGTGGCTGCCGCAGCTTCAGTGCCATTCTCATGAACATCCACCAGGGCCTTGTGAACAACCTACAAGGAAATGAAGCAAGGATCACAGTGTGAGCATTAAGCAGAGAGCAAGAGCTGGAGATGAACTTGCTGATATTTAAGAAAAGCTGTTTTCTTAAATAGTTTAAAAGTAAACTTTTAAAGAAAGAACAAGAACAGAATGAGTACAGAACTGACAGCACAAACCATACCACTACCCTACATTTCTAACCCAGGCAAAATTATCTCTGATTTCTGAGTTAGTGTGCAGCACAAAATATTAGACAATTCAAGATGAATGGTGACATGCAACATAGGAGGGAAAGATGCTAGATAGCTGACCCCTCTGATGTGCTTTTGCCTAAAACCTTTCTGTCCTGGGTACAGTGAATTGGTATTTCCCAGTGGAAATGTTAACGTATTTCTCTTACTCTCTGGAGCTACACTGAGATCTGACTCTGACTCTATTGTCCTTAATGCAACTCAATTTTGTGTTTCCTTACAGTGTTTGCCGTTTTGTTGTAGCTGTGTTCATCCCAGAATATAAGAGACACAAAGCAGGTGAGGTAATAGCTTTTATTGCACAAACTCTTTCCTGGTGGGAAGGACCATTTTAGTACTCCGCACAGCTCTTTGTCAGGTCTGCAGAAGGTAACCAGCGTGTCACAGCTAAATTCAAGGTGGGACAGATTGCTAAACATAAGGGGTTCACATATGCTGTAGGAGGCCAGTTAAAATGAAGTGGACACATAAGGGGGGCAAGCAGCAGGGTGTGTTGCAAAGTGTTGTAAGGAGCCATAAAACCAATGTCTCTGTTAAGTCCATGTTTCTTAATATCCAGTAGATTTGGGAATTTGAGTTTCTGGGCTCATCATTTGGAGGTCTTGTGCAGGTTTCCTTTGAGGATGGAGGTTGAGAGGTCACATATATAGTGACCGCTGTGTGAAAAGTGTAAAGTCCATGGGTGTAAAAGTGGTTTTGTGTTTGATCATTTCAAGATCCATGGGTCTTACACATGTCTATCACAACCTGGCTCCTTACCACACTTTGTAACACCCTGCTGCTTGCTAACCCTGAACAACCAAAGTCATTGAAAGTGGTCTCCTACAGCATAAATGCTTATGCTTAGCGATCTGTCCCACCTTCTATTTAGCTGTGACAATCTGGTTACCTTCTCCAGATCTGAAGAAAAGCTCTGTGAAGCTTGAAAACTTGCCTGCTCCACCAGCAGGCATTGGTTCACTAACAGATGTTACAGTCCCTGCCTTGTCTCCCTCATTTCCTGATATGAGTCACTGTGTGAGTCTGATAGTCACCATGTGGGGTCAATCTGCCGACTCATGGAATAAGGCACTTCTCAGTAAGAGTATGGGTTCTGGGAAGGATGGTGCCACAGAGCTCCAGTGTGCCTTGCAGCAAGTCACTCAGCCTGTCTGTGCTTTACTGCTCATCTGTAAATGTGAATAAATCCCTACTTCACAGGGGTGTTGTGAGGATAAATACATTAAAGGTTATGCTACATTCAGCTACTATGGTAATGAGGGGCCATATAAATATCTAAGATAGAATAAGACCCTTTATTTGCAAAATCTCATCATATCATTTTACATATTAATTATTTTATGTCAGAAGTTGTTAAAAATGTTCCTTGTCCATTTCCCCTTTTCCCTCCCACATGGTGCTTATTTCTGCCGAACATTCCAGAAGGTCAAGTGAGCCTCTGTGTTAACTATAGTAAGTAAATTGATGCTTAATATTAGGAAAGACTGACTGCTACTCTGTGGCCCTGTCCTCCTCCTGCTGCAGCCCCATCTTGCCTGTTTTTGCTGGCAGTGAGCCTCTTGCCAGTAACCTCACTGGAAATAGAAATGGTCATTTCAAAAGAAAATATATAGACACATCCATTTAGCACTATCTCTATTTTACAAACTCACTTTTGTCACATGCAATTCAGGCTTCCCAGTGATTCCAGACAGATCAGCATCGCCAGTGAACACATCGACCACACCCATTTTCTGAAACAGTGCTTTCACATCATAGGTACCAGATACAGAAAATGCTGGAAGGTATAGATAGATTTTTCTGTTCAAAAAGAAAAACAAAATGTTAGTCAGATTGTCAAATCGCTGGATATATAAATATTTGCAGTTGTATAATGTATACCATTCAAGGATCTCAGCTATCAGTGAATTTGTCTCCCAATGCCTATATATATATAAATATATATATTTATTGTCCCATTTTACAGGAGGGGTATAAGGCACAGAGAAATGAGAAGCCCACCAGTTTTATGTTTCTTTATCTACATGTGGCCACTGTGCTGCTTTTAGAAAACTATGTTTGGATTATTTGATCCAATATAGAGAATAGTAAAGTGCATTGTTTTATTTAGGGCTGGATTGCCCCTATTTCTAACACAGCTCCCCAGGGGACTCCAGGTGAAGTAAAGATTCTTTCATCTTGTGTGCACTCCCATTGGACTGGGAAGGCACCACATGCTGGGGTGCAGTTCAGACCAGTCAGGGGTTATTTTAACATCTGCCCTGCAACCTTGAGTGCCCCACAATATTCTACTGTTCTAGCTTCCATATTGGGTCTCTCACAATCTGCCTGCCATCATGCTGCGGAGTATGGCCGCAGTCATGATCCAGTAACGCTGACCAGCCGCCTGTCAGCAGAACACCAGCCACACTCTGGCTTCCAGCAGCCTGGGTTACTATTTGCAGGGTGACCCCAGAACACTCCTAATCCAGAATTTTTCCCCAGAAATATGTGTTATGAACTGCCCAGCCTTCTCCAGGGCAGTTCAGGCATTTGACATCTGTTGCCGCGGCCAGGGACGACATCCACCAGTTTTCTACTTTAAGTGGAGTTACCCAAACAATTCAGTTTGAATGCAACTCTGGTTTAGTTTTGATTAAAGAAAAAAACAACTTTATTTAAGTGCAAAGAGAGAGATTTTAAGTGAGTATGACTGCAGGGCATTAAAGTCAGAAGTGATTACAAGAGAAATAAAGACAAAATGCTTCCTGGTAACTCAATTTAACCAAACAGACTTGGTTAAAGACAATAAATTCTTACCACATGTTCCCAGCAACATAACTGGTCAAATGCTTAAGTCAGTATCTGCCCCCAGACTCAGAAGGGCTGGTTTCTTTTGTCTTCTTAGTGAGAGAGGGATAAGGAGAGATGGAGAGAGAGATTCCCTGGTGTTTGCCCCTCACTTTTTGACCCCAGCTTTGTTTGAAGTGCATTCTTTAGAGGATTAGCCCTTCCAGCAGAGTTTATTTAAACAGTAAAGGAGGTGAGAGAAGTCTGGGGATGAAGGTGCCCCAAGCTATTTTTTCTCCCCTGCGTATGCTGAAATTCAGGTGTGCCTGGTCTCTCTCTTGCTGTCTTTAGGTCCTTGTTTATAAGTATATGTTAATTGAGCTAAATCCCATTCCTTTGTGTAAGAGACACCAGTTTAACCACTCCTGCCTGTTCAGGCCTGCGTTGGTTTGCTCATGTGCTACCAACATCACTCGGGGAGTTTGTAACATTACATATGTCGTCACGACTTACGTTTCACTGAGATGTCATAGACACAGACTCGTTAGTTTTCAAACTTTACAAGGCACATTTTGTACAAAGACTTACAGAAGTGTGCATTTTGTGAATACAGGGTGCATTCAGTCAGAGAGGGGTGGTGAAAAGGCATAGCAGGGCTCTGTGCTCCTATGCTCCAGCCAGCGCTTTAGCCAAAAGAGGAGATGAAGCAACAGGATCGTTCTGGGAGACACTGTTCTTCAGGGTTGTGCGTCCAAGGCACTAATTCTTCCAACGCTGCCCAGTATGCTATGCACGGCCCAGTACTCACGGCTGTACCTACAGGCACAGCCTAGCCTGAATGTAATGTTTTGTCTTCATTTGGGATTCTAGATTATTTTACAGCAAACATACATAGGTGCAGTAGCAGTTGGAAGTTTACCTTAGTTGAAGTGATTTTGTCCATTTAGCCACCGTTTCTTTCACCAGAGCATCCTCCACCTGCTCCATTTTCCCTTCATCAGGCAGAATAAATAATGCAGTAGCATTTCCTTTGTATGGGATTCCAACCACCCAACACGACAGCTCCTCGTCATGGTGAGTGTTATATCTTTGGTAGCGGTGCATCATGTTAACTTTAACTGTTGTGTTTGCATCCAGAAAAAAGTCATCTACCGTGGTGAGTAGACTGTTGAAAGGATTTTCCCATTGAGCTGATGAAAAAAAGAAAGAATGCCATTGAATATACTGGGAAAGAGACATATTTATGCATTCAATCAACATCCCAGGTACACCAAAAGGTCATAGAAAAATATTTCTATTACTAAATTATGCATATAATTTTGGGTGTCTCTCTCCTTTATCTCCATATTTGGGAAGTATGTTTAAACTGACCTACATTACAGAGGTGGTGAGCACCTGTAACTCCCATTCACTTCCAAGCATTATCTAAGTGCTTGGCATGCTTGATAACAAGGTCAATCTTATTAACAATTCAATTTGAAAGAGGGAGGGCCATATTCTGCTACTTTTTAATCGGGGAGTAGTTTGGGGTGGCTCATGGGCATTACTACGCCAGTCGGCAATCCTTGGGCAGGTGTGGAGCGGCTCCAGCAGGGGATGCACTTCCAGGGAAGCTGATGATGGAGGTGACAGTGCTGGATGGCAGCTGGTTGGAAGGGCAAAAGGAGAATGGGATGCACTGCTGGTTCCCAGCAACTTATGTGCAGCCGCTGGAGGTAAGAGACTAGCTACACCAAGTGCCTGGAAGGTACAAGGTGGAGATGCAGGGGTCTGGGTCCATGGAGGAGTGCAGAGCTAGGAGAGAAAGTGATGGATGGGAATGTAGGGGATAGAGTAGAACGAGTCTAAGAATCCACACTGGCTATGCGCTCCTCCCCCTGCCCCCCAACAGTTTTACAAAGTTCTGATGCCCTTGATTTAGATGCCAAATTATAGCCAAAATTTCCAATTTCGGTGGCTACAGCTTTAACATAGTTAAAAAGGGATTAATCTCAAGATGGGTGATCTGATAGGCCTAATAACCGTGACAAACAAGTAGTTTATCTGTCTTAGATTACTGTCAGAATTCAATAGCTTGTATATGCAAAATCTGTAGAACGTAACTTACCTTTAAAGAAAATATAGTTGACAAGAACAATTA
>ML675611.1:27291660-27333803 GCA_007922155.1 Mesoclemmys tuberculata | reverse complement strand
TCCTCCAAAAACTTTTGCAGAAGTTTCCCTCTGTCATCTACAAAAAGGGCATTTCCCATATTCAGCTGGATGTCACTGTCAGGACGATTTAACAATTTGAGGAGATGATGAAAACCTTCATGTATCTCCCTCTCTTCAATCTCTGTCAGGTTAAAGGTGAGTCCTTCGTGTATTTGACTCAGAGTGGCTGATTTGGCACCCAATGTCAGCATGGCAAAGGCAGTGGAGATGCTCAGAGGAGAGAAGAAAACATTCTTGTCAGCTGCTTCTAATTTAATCTGCTTGTAGAATCTAAATGCAAAGTCAGCATTGCTGGGAGCCACTTTGATAATGGCCGTGTTTCCAGCTACAACGTTGTCTCTCGCCTGGGAAGGCTGCTCTGAAGGATTAATATCTTTACTACTGTCCTGGTCATTGTGGTGATCAGGTATGTGATGTGGCTGGACAACATCAGGAAGCCGAGCAAGTAACACACACAGATAGAAGATGGACTTCATTTTCTTTTGGCACTGCTCCCTTTAAAAACAAAAGAATGGAATAGTCATTAGTCAAGGAAATGTTCCATTCCTCCTGCTCTTTGTGATCCAATGGCTATTGCCTGGTCTACACTTACCTTTGCGATTCGGCAAAGGAAGAGCGCTCCCTTCGACGCAGCGCTGCGCCACTTACCGGGGTGGTGTTGCTACATCGCTTCCTGGATCGACTGAGCACATCTATACAGACCGCTCAGTCGATCCAGAGCAATTGATCTAATGGTGGCGAATTTGCCGCCATCAATGTAGACCCAGCCTTTGTTTCTCTCTTCATGGCAAATCCATGTCCTTCCAGGCAATTGGGAGATAATGGTGGAAAAGGGAGTGGGGCCCACGGGAGAATCTAAGAGTTTGGAGCCCAGGCCACATTGGGAATCAGAAAGGGAAAATGGTGGGATAGGACGACTCTGAACCGGAAGCTTCAATTTACACCATCCACTTTGTGCCAGACATCCCTGTCCTAGAGTGGGGGTGTTTTGAGGAGGGGGGAGGGTCTGAAAGAGAGTAGGGTGAAAGTAGACTGGAAGAGATTTTTGCAGAATGGATCTGAACTGTGATGATCCTCCACCACGGTAAGGTGAATTATGGACCTTATGCCTGTGGCACAAATTAGAGCTGCACTTTTGTAGCTGTAACCTCTGCTGGGCTTGACAGCATGAATAAGGGAACTATAAGTGGCTCCTTGATAGCCCCCCTCCACTCTGCCATGCTTTCACACACTAAGCAAAGGAATACATGGCCCACTGTCTAAAGGTGAATGTAGATTATAGAGAAGGGCCCTTTATAGAACCTTAAAACTAACTCACCCACCCTTGACTTTTAGTACTGTAATTTTGGTGAGCTCTAGCAAACAGGAATATCAGATGGTGCTGAGCTTTCCAAACCATCATAACTACAGGAATCAATCAGTTCTAAAGGTTCTTTTTGTGTCTAAGGAGTATGAATTTGCTCTTTTTTATTATTTTTTATTCTGTTCCTAGTTTTTTCTGTCTCTATCTATTCACCTAGGTACTAGGCACCAAGTGAGGCTTCAGTTCAACCAGCTAGTAAATACTGAAGGGCAACTTGATTTGTTAATCCTAGACTTTTAAAATATGTTAGAATGTGTTTGCTAGAGCTGGTTGAAAATTTTCCCATGGAATATTTTTCTGCCACAAAATACTGATTCAGCAAAATAGAAACATTCGGAAGTATTATGTCAATTCTGATGAAGTTTAATTTAGAATGTCTTTTCTATTATTTTTATTCTTTTCTTTCATTTTATGCTTTTAAAATTAGGTTGTATTTTATTTTATTTTCATATTATTTTATAAATTAATATGTTAAAACAAAAACAGTGTAAAAGAAACTAATTCAGAAAAGTCAAATCTTAAACATAATCTTTCAATTTTATCAAAATTATACATTTCTGATAACTGGAAAGATTTGGGGATGGGAGGGAACAGGAAATTTTGTTTCACTGGAAAGTACAACCTTTTGACTTTTTGTTCTGATTCAGACTGATTTTTATTTAATGTCAGAATTTTCTGTACATTGAAAAGTCCCAGTTTAAAGCAACTGTCATGTTGGCTAACACATTCTCGGAAAATCGCACCCATTTTGGGGGCACTCAGGCCATATCTTAAAGCACTAGATTAATTCTGTCCCAGAGTTTTTGGAAACATCAATTTCTTCTGATTTGTCAGGGACTTAAGAAAGGCTTCATGAACAGGATAAGTAACAACAGGAATAGTGAAGAGAGTCACTCATACTTGAATGAAATCCCATAAAATAAACTGCATAGCACAGTTAATGTGAGGTCAAAGACTCTGTGGAAAAATATGGCAGTACTTACAGTAGTCAGAAGGATCCTGCTGTATCAATTTAATCTGCACTACGCCTTGCCGTTTATTTATGTTGTCTTCACATTTTTAAGCAGAATGTCCGCTATTAAATATTAAACTGAGCAAATAGAAGTTTTTATCAAGGAAGCAAAGCAAACAGTGATGAAACTGCTTTTCTGGACATTGAGGGTCAAATGTCCTTTGAAAATGCACATGATAGAGAATAGAGCTAATACCTATGAAAGGAGGTAAAATGAGGCCATATGAAGGGTACTGGTGGCTGACTGTTTGCTTGACACTCCCTCTCCCCCAAACCTGTGGAAACCTATGTATGGAAAGATTTCATTTTTAGATCATGAATATAAAAGAAAATATAAAAGAATATACAGAAAAGGTAGAAGTGATCAATAGATATATCTGTTCTCTACTGGGAGGTGTGTGTGGAGGGGAAGCAGATGATGTACCCACATCACATGTTACAGTAACACTCTTTTCACTCCATTATTATCTTAGGGGATGTAAAACAGCTTCTACTAAAATTAGAAAATTAGAAATTTTTCAATCAGGAGGTCCAGTACCTTGCACCTAAGAGTTTTAAAAAGGCTGGCAGCAGAACTCACTGGACCATTAATGTTGCTTATCAATGAGTCTTGGAATACTGGGGAAATTCCAGAAAAAAACTAGTGCTGTGCCAGTATTTAATATGGGTAAATGGGATGACCAGGTTAATAAAAGGCCTTTCAATCTGGCTAATTGGTAGGTTTCAAATATACTTGTAAAAGGGGAAACATCACAAAGCAGTTGTGTTCCTAATTGGGTGCCATAGGGATTGGTTCTTGGCCCAGTGCTAGATAACAGTTTCATCAATGACCTGGAATCAAATGTAAAATCATCACTATTAAAGTTTGGAGAAGACACAAAAATTGTGGAAATGGTGAATAATGAAGAAGACAGTTCACAGATAGAAAGTAATCTTGATCACAAGGAAAACGGCGCAAGTGAACAATATGCATTTTAATAGAGCTAAATGTAAATGTAATCATGTAAACATGTGGAAACAAAGAAAGTAGGCTATACTTAGAGGATGGAGGACTCTACCTTTGGAAACAGTGACTCTGAAAATAATCTGGCAGTCATGGTGGATAATCAGCTGAACCTGAGCTCCCACTGTGCTGCTGTGACCACGAGGGCTACATACATGCTGTGGTATAGCAAGGGCAGAGGGCACTGGGAAAGTTCTAGAAGGGCGCTATGTAAGTGCTAGAATGCGCCATGCTTTATTCCCTGTAGACTAGCCAGAGGGTAATTAGGGTCAGCTGACACCAATTAAGGCCCCACCCAGGAGCCTGATAAAAACCCTCTACTCCTGACAGGCAGGGTGGGAGTTGAAGGAGTAGTTGTGTGGTGAGCAGAGGAGTGGGTGGAGATTGTGAAGAAGAACAGAATGGAGTATGGTGGTGTGTGGAGTCATGGAGAAGAACAGTACGGAGTACAGCTGTGTGTGGGAGAGAGGTGGATTCCTGAGGAAGGTACTGGGCTCAAAAAGCCAGAAAGACAGAGGGGGGAAAGTAGCCCAGGGGAAAATCCTGCAGCTGTGAGTAAGGTGCCAGCAGTACACAGCTGCTACTCAGAGGGCCCCTGGGCTGGGACCCGGAGGAGCGGGTGGGCCTGGGTCCTATCTCCTTCCCTGGGAAAGTGGGGTACCGGCAACACCCTGGCCCACTACAAGAGGCAAAAGTGCGAGACCCACTAGGGAGAAGCTGGACGTTTCCCACAATGCATACATAATTAAAAGGATGTATTCATAAAAAGAATCTCAAGTAGGACTTCTGAATTTACAGACATGGCTTAGGGGACCAATTTGGGTGGTAAGAGGAGATATTCCATTATCCAGTGTTGGAGGCAGAGATCAGTCACCTTCCCCATCAATCAGAGAAGTTAGTGGGGTGGAGAATTGAAGACCCAATATTTGGTCCTCATTTGGAGGTAGGTAATTTGGAGCAGTAGGAAGACGGTGATCTCTTAGCAAGATTTGCTGGGAGAGAGACTGTCTCAATAAAATAAAACTGTACTGGTGATGCCTTTGGGAGAATCTGCAGGAAGCAGAGTGTAGCTTTGGATGGGTCCCCAAGGAAGACAGTTCCCAAGAAAACCAGGCAATGAGGGAGTACCAGCAAGAAGCCAAAGATGGGTTTCAAAAGGGAAACTGCAATGAAAAAATACACAGAATCAAAATATCTACTTTGAGTTAACTGTCATGTCTTTATAATTGCTAAGTCATGACATCTGTTTGAAACATTTTGCCTGTTTTCATGACAGACTAAGGGGCCACTGCAAGGGAAATATTCTGCCTGTAACTCATCACCGACCTGTGATGCTGGGATCGCTTGGCTTTTGCATTACCCTGTAATCCTATAGATATGTCTTCAGTGTGTGTCAGACAAGGTCCACTGGATGATGGAGGCCCAGTAGCTGGAAGAGGAAAAAATGAAGAAAATAGACAAATCCATTTAGCACCATCCTTATTTTATATACTCACTTTTGTCACATGCAGTTCAGGTTTCCCAGTGATTCCAGATAAATCAGCATTGTCAGTGAACATATTGATCACAGCCATTTTCTGAAACGGTGCTTTCACATCATAGATACCAGATATAGAGAATACTGGAAGGTACAGATAGATTTTGCTGTTCAAAAAGAAAAATAAGATGTTGGTCGAATATTGTTAAATCACTGGATATGAAAATATTTGGAGTTGGATAATGTATCCCATTCGAGGATCTCAGCTATCAGTGAATTTGCCTCATAATCCCTCAATCTGACAAATACGTATTATTGCCCCATTTTACAGGTACAGGAGCAAAGGCACAGAGAAATTACAAGCCCAGCCGTTTTATATTTCTTTACCTATATGTGGCCACTGTGCTGGTTTTAGAAAACTATGTTTGGATTATTTGATGCAAGATAAAGAATAGTAAAATCCAATATTTTATTTAGGGCTGGATTGCCCCTATCTCTAACACAGCTCCTCAGAGGAATCTGGGTGAAGTAAGGATTCTCCAATGTTGTGTGCACTCCCATCAGAGTTCCCAGGGGGCTGCATGGGCTACACTGGGGATGCTTCCCCCAGCTCCCTAAAGCAATTGGACTGGGGGCTCATCACATGCCAGGGTGCAGTTTGGACCAGTTTAGGATTGTCTTTCCACCTGCCTTGCAACATTGGGTGCCTCCAATGCTTTGCTGTTCTAGCTTCCGTATTCGGTCACTCGCAATCAGCCTGCCAGCAAGCAGGTCACACCTGGAGTATCTGTGTAGAGCCACAGACATGATCCAGTGACTTTGACCCCAGCCACCTGACATCAGCCACACCAGCCACAATCTTACTTCCTGCTGCATAGGTTATTACTTGCAAGGTGACCCCCAGCGCACTACAAGTCCTGAATTTTCCCTCCAAAATATATGTTCTGTACTGTCCAGCTCTTTCCTGGGCAGTTTAGATATTTGAGATCTCTTGCCATTGTGAGGAATAATAACCAATCGTGTTCTACTTGAAGTAAAGTAACCCCAACAATTCAGTTTGAATGCCACTGTGGTTTAGTTTTGATTAAAGAATAAAATAACTCTATTGAACTACAAAGAGGGAGCTATTAAGTGAGTACAAATACAAGGCATTAAAGTCAGAAGTGATTACAAAAGAAATAAAGACAAAATGCTTTCTGGTAACTTACCCAAACAGAGCATAGAGTAGGTATGTGGATAATTCTTACCACGTATTCCCAGCAACATAGCTGCCGAATACTTAAGTCAGTATCTGCCCCCAAAGCCCAAAGGGCTGGTCCAGAGGGGTGGTGAAGAGGCAGTGCATGGCTCTGCCCCCTATGTTCCAGCCAGCGCTTTAGCCAAAAGAGAAGATGAAACAATAGGGGCATTCTGGGAGGCACTGTGCTTTAGGGATGTGTGTCTGAGGCACTAGTTCTTCCAATGCTACGCACGGCCCAGTACTCTGGGCTATATTTACATGCACAGCCTAGCCTTGAATGAAATGTTTTGTCTTCGTTTGGGAATCTAGCTTATTTTACAGCAAACATACATACGTGTAGTATCAATTGAAAGGTTCCCTTAGTTGAAATGATTTTGTCCATTTAGCCACAGTTTCTTTCAACACAGCGTCCTCTATCTACTCCATTATCCCTTCACCAGGCAGAATAAATAATTCACCAGCATTTCCTCTGTACAGGATTTTAACCATGCAGCAAGACAGTGCCTTAGCATGGTGAGGGTTATACCTTTGGCTACTGCTCATCATATTAACTTTAAAAGTTGTTTTTGCATCCACAAAAAACTTGTCTGCCTCCATGGACAAACTATTAAAAGGATTTTCCCAGTGAGCTGCTGACAAAAAGAAAGAGAATGCCATTGAATATACTGGGAAAGAGACATTTCTAACATGTATCTAATTAATTTAAATGTAACAAGTTTGTATTTGGAGTTTAAGCTCATTTGAATAATGAGACATTTGTCCTGATGCTTGCTAGCCAGACAATTTGAGTAGTGTGCAACATTTGTGTTAGGTTGACCGTTCAATCTATATTGCAGTAGTACTGATAAAAGCCAACCAGTGAAATGCACTGATACTGTTGTTTTCTTTAAATCTGTAGTTTTGAGAAAGAAAAGCTACCCAGTATCATAACTTGTCTGTGCTGGTAAACAGAGGTCCCCTCAGTCTGTAAGAGGTCCAGATCAGACTGTTGACTCTCAACAATGAACAGGTAGTTAATAAATCCAATTTTTTTTCATACAACCTAAATTTCTTCTAGTCAATCTTCGCAGTATTAAGCTGGAGATGTGGTTCTGTCAGAGGATCTGAACTGAAATTTTGTTTATATTTAATTTCCTTTCCTTCTCTGGTTCTTGTTAAATGTCAGCACAGTACAAACTTGTAACACGGGTCCCCTCCCACACACATACCACAATCCCTCATCCCATACACACATTCTCATGAGCTATGATAAAAGTTAGAATTCTGAAATTACTGTTACATAGTCTCCATTTCTGAAAAATTCTCTCCCCCCCCACTATTTTTGTTTGACATAACACCAACCTGAGAGTCCTACAAGTTTGCTGATTATTTTGTAACTTTTTGGTCATTATAAAGGTATTATATCCTGTCAATGTCTTGGGTTTTTTTATTCTAATGGACTAGGTAACTACAAACATTTTGTAATTAGGCCAATTAACTTTAAAGCTTCATTCTTCTGGCCTTTTTCATTGCAAAATCATGAATTAGTTCTCCAAAGTCAATTTCTCTGGGACTGATAATTCTTGATCTTGATATGATAGACCATATCTCTGGCAAAATCCTGGAGCAGGTCCTCAAGGAATCCATTTTAAGGCACTTTAAAGAGAGGCAGGTGATCAGGAGCAGTCAACATGGATTCACCAAGGGAAAATCGTGCCTGACCAACCTGATTGCTTTCTATGAAGAGGTGACTGGTTCCGTGGATGAGGGGGAAGTGGTGGATGTGATATACCTTGACTTTAGCAAAGCTTTTGATACGGTCTCCCACAGTATTCTGATCAGCAAGTTAAAAAAGTATGGGTTGGATGAATGGACTACAAAATGGATAGAGAATTGACTAAAGCAAAGGGCTCAACGAGTAGTGATCAATGGTTCCATGTCTAGCTGGCAGCCAGTCACAAGTGGAGTGCCCCAGGGGTTGGTCCTGCGGCCGGTTTTGTTCAACAGCTTCATTAATGATCTGAAAGAGGGGGTAGATTGCACCCTCAGCAAGTTTGAAGATAACACTAAGCTAGGGGGAGTGGTAGATACCCAGAGAGGGAGGGATAGGATACAGAAGGACCTAAACAAATTGGAGGATTGGGCCAAAAGAAATCTGATGAGGTTCAACAAGGACAAGTGCAGAGTCCTGCACTTAGGACAGAAGAATCCCATGCACAGCTACAAACTGGGGACCGATGAACTAGGCAGCAGTTCTGCAGAAAAGGATCTGGGGGTTACAGTGGATAAGAAGCTGGATATGAGTCAGCAATGTGCCCTGGTTGCCAAGAAGCCTAATAGCATATTGGGCTTCATTTGTAAGAGCATTGCCAGCAGATCGCGGGAAGTGATTATTCCCCTCTATTCGGCATTGGTGAGGCCGTATTTGAAGTATTGTGTCCAGTTTTGGGACCCCCACTGCAAAAAGGATGTGGACAAGTTGGAGGGAGTCCAGCGGAGCGCAACAAAAATGATTAGGGGGCTGGAGCACAAGACTTATGAGGAGAGGCTGAAAGAACTAGGCCTGTTTAATCTGCAGAAGAGAAGAATGAGGGGGGATTTGATAGCAGCCTTTAACTACCTGAAAGGGGGTTCCAGGGAGGATGGAGCTAGGCTGTTTTTAGTGGTGGCAGAAAACAGAACAAGGAGCAATGGTTTCAAGTTGCAGTGGGGGAGGTCTAGGTTGGACATTAGGAAAAAAATTTTCACTAGGAGAATGGTGAAGCATTGGAATGGGTTATCTAGGGAGGTGGTGGCATCTCCATCTTTAGAGGTTTTTAAGCTGAGGCTTGACAAAACCCTCGCCGGGATGATTTAGCTGAGGATAGTCCTGCTTTGGGCAGGGGGTTGGACTAGATGACCTTCTGAGATCCCTTCCAACTCTAATATTCTATGATTCAATTCATATGATTCAATTGTCCAGCAACTCATTGTTCAGAATGTTGCTTGAGATTGCTCTAGCAGTGCTTCTGACTGACTCTAGCAAATCTCACAAGAGCTGGACAATAGGTGTATAAATATAGAGAAATAAGTTTCTATAAATATCCTCAGGCATGATCTACAATGTAGCCTCAATTTTTTTCTCATGGTAATGGGGGTTGTAGCCTGAAACAGGCCTCCCGGGGCCCTAGCTGCTAGTCCTGGACAGCAGCTGGTGGGAATGGCTAAAATTGGATAGGCTGCACTGCTGGTTCCCAGAGAACTTTGTGGAGCCGCAGGAGGTAAAGCAGCAACAACTACCTGGGAGGGTCTCGGGTGGGGCTTCAGAGGATTGGGTCCACAAGGGAGTGCAGAGTTAGGGGAGAAATGGTGCAGAAGGAGAATGCAGGGCTAGAGGAGACATCTACAAAAAGGGCATTTCCCATATTCAGCTGGATGTCACTGTTAGGATGCTTTAACATATTGATAACATGACGAAAACTTCAAGTATCATCCTCTCTTCAATCTCTGTCAGATTAAAGGAGAGTCCTTCGTGTATTTGACTCACAGTAGCTGCTTTTGCACCCAATGTCAGCATTGCAAAGGCAGTGGAGATACTCAGAGGAGAGAAGAAAACATTCTTGTCAGCTGCTTCTGATTTAATCTGCTTGTAGAATCTAAATGCAAAGTCAGCATTGCTAGGAACTACTTTGATAATGGCTGTGTTTTCAGCTACGACATTGCCTCCAGCCTAGGAAGGCTGTTCGGGTAAATTAATATCTTGACTACTATTCTGGTCAGTGTGGTGATGAAGTACATGATGTGGCTGGACAACAGCAGGAAGCCCAGCAGGTGACACACAGAGACAGAAGGTGGACTTTATTTTCCTTTGTCACTATTCCCTTTAAAAACAAAAGAATGGAGTACCTATTAGTCAAGGAAATGTTTCCCCTTCCTCCTACTCTGTGTGATCCAATGGCTATTTTTCTCTCTCTCCTCATGACAAATCACCTTCTTCCAAGCAATTGGGAGATAATGGTGGAAAAGGGAGTGGGTCTCACTGGAGAGTCTCAGGGGTTGGGAGCCCAGGCCACATTGGAAAACCAAGGAAAGGAAAATGGTGGGGTAGAACGAGACTTTGAGTTGGAAACTTCAATTAGCACCATCCTCTTTGTGCTGGACATCCCTACCCTAGAGTGGGGCTGTTTTCTGGAGAGGGGAGGTTTTGAAAGGGGGCGGGTGAGAGTAGACTAGAAGAGATTTTAGCAGAATGGATCTGCACTGTGATGATTCTCCACTACTGTAAATTGAATTACGGACCTTATGCCTGTGGCACAAATTGGAGCTGCACTTTTGCAGTTTTAACTTCTGCTGGTCTTGACAGCATGAATAAGGGAACTGCAAGTGGCTCCTTGTTTCCACTCCACCATGCTTACACACACTAACCCAATGAATACCTGGCCCACCATCTAAGGATGAATATAGGGAAGGGCTCTTTCTGGAACCTCAGAATTAAAATCTTTGTTTTTCAATACTGCAATTTTAATGAGCTCTAGGAAAAGGGAATATCAAATGGTTTCTGGTTAGGCTTCAACTCAACCAGCTAGTACATACTGAAGGACAACTGGTTTGTTAATGCTAGAGTTTTTGAACATGTTAGAATGTGTTTGCTAGAGCTGGTGGAAAATTTTCAGAAGAATGTTTTTCTGTGAGAAAATACTGATTCATCAAAATAGAAACATTCCAAAGGATTATGTCAATTCTGATGAAGTTTCATTTAAAAAACAAATCAAATGATTTTGAAATATCTTTTCTTTTATTTTAGTTTGTATTTTTTTATTTTATGCTTTTAAAATTAGTTTGTATTTTATTTTATATTTATATTATTTTAAAAAATAATATAATTTAAAATAAAAACAATATAAAAAAGTAATGCAAAAAAGTCAAATATTAAACATGATCTTTCAATGTTATCAAAATTAAACATTTCAATTAACTCAAAAGATTTTGGGGAGGGAGGGGAATTTTGTTTCCCTGGAAAATACAACTTTTGTCTTTTTGTTCTAATTCAGAATTATTTTTTTTTAATGTCAAAATTTTCTGCGGAATGGAAAGTCCCAGTTTCAACCAACTCTCATGTTGGCTAACGCATTCTAGAAAAATCTCCCATATTTTTTGGGGACACAGGCCATATCTTAAAGCCCTAGATTAATCCAGTCCCAAAGTTTCCCAAACTGTTTCCATGAGACCATCAATTTCTGCTGGTTCATTGGGGACTTAAGAAAGGCTCCATGAACAGGATAAATTATAATAGGTACAGTGAACATAGTCACCTATACTTGAATGAAATCTCATAAAATAAACTGCATAGCACAGCTAATGTGAGTTCAAAGCCTCTGTGGAAAAAATGTCAGTACTTAAAGTACAGTCGGAAGGATATTACTGGGTCCATCTAATCTGCATTGCTTATTGCCTGTTATTTATTTTGTCTTAACTTCACTAAGCAGAATGTCCACCATTAACATTAAACTGAACAAATAGAAGTTATCAAGGATGCAGAGCAAACAGTGATGAAACTGCTTTTATGGACATTGAGGGTCAAATGTCCATTGAACATCCACATGGTGGAGAATAGAGTCAATATCTATGGAAGGAGGTAAAACAAGGCCATATGGAGGCCATGACTGTTTGTTCACTTCCCCCTCCCCTCCCGCTCCTCCCCCCAACCTGTACAAATCTCTGTATGGAAAGACTTCATTATTAGAGCACAAAGAGAAGAAAGAGTGGCTGTGCCTCAGAAGAGCTGCTCTACAAAATTCTGTAGCCTTTTATTTTATTTAAAGTGAATTTAGTAATGTTTAATTACACTACCATGGCTTTGGATCTTGTTGCCACAGTTTCAAGATCAAAGGTGTGAAATTGCCTCTGGTGTTTTTCTCAGATTTGGAGGCTCCAGGAACACAAAAAGTCCAAGGATAACGACCACAAACACAATCACACGTGCAAAGTCTTATCTGTAGAACAAGTTTTATTAAAGCAGTAAGTAAAGTTACAATTACCCATGACATGGAAATCCTACAAAAACCTATGCAATCATTATTACTGTAGTCATCCTCACACCCTCAAAGATATCCTAGGATAGACCTCTCACCAACTGATCAGCAGTAGAGGAATAGTTTTCCTGGGGTTTTCCCTGTGGGTATTCCCACTTTTACCCAAACGGAAGTCTTTATATATTGTATTTTTAATTACGCCTAACACCTTAGGCAAGGTGTCAACTCACCTTTCCTTATCTGTTCTTCCGCATCCTATGAATGTTGGGGTGCCCTGTTTTTAATAGGTTGTTCATAGTTCCTCTCAATATTATTGGGATTTATGCACTTAAGTGCACTGCAGTCAGGACAGGCATTTAAAGATGTTACAATAAGGTATTTCATGGTCTCTCACAATATGTTGCGGTCTATTGCAATCACCTATTGGCACCTATTATTTACAATAATCTTGTCACTTTGGGGCATCGGCTTAGGCTAGGGCTCCCATTCATGTCAAGCATTCTTAAGTCTATGGCCTAGTATGGCTAAGCTAGAATCTTACTGTGCTCAGCCTGTAGTCTTGCATTTCAGCCATTCTTTAATTATATTTCATGTAAAGTGAATTTAATGAGGTTGAATTACACTATCATGGCTTCGGCTCTCTTTGCTACAGTTTCAAGTTCAACAGAGTGAAATTCCCGCTGGTGCTTTTCTCAGAACTGGAGGCTCTAGGAACACGCAAAGTCCCAGTAGAACGACCAAGACACAATCATAAGTACAAAGGCTTATCTGTAGAAAATAGGTTTATTAAAGCGGTAAGCAAAGTTACAATTACCCATGATCTAGAAAGCCTACAAAAACCTATCCAATAATTATAACAGTAATCATCCTTAGAACCTCATCACTCCCAAAGACGTACCAGTTCTGTACTTCTATAGTCCTATGATTTAGATCTATTTGCCATACACTGATTGTATATGAAATATCATATAAATTGACCATAACATCACCTTTATAAATGGATGATAAAATGAATACATTGGCTACAATTTATCTCTTGGAGTGAGACTAACATTCAGTTGCAAAACTCCACAATTTTATTGCTGTATGGACCAGCATTAATGCCCAACAGAGGGGATCAGAATGTACCGTCATGGCTGGGCACCAATGGCAGCAAAGCACTGGCGATTCTATGCTTCTAGAGGCAAAAAATAAGCACAGACTCCACAGAAAGAGACTCCATTATATCTGGTGGGGGCCAGATTTCGGGCTTTGCTTTTGTGGTTCATGCATGTCTTGCATGTGCCCTTGTTCATGTTAGACATAGGAGTCAATCTTTTGTTGATGTGATTAGAACATGGTTTACTATTTTCCATTACTATCCACCTCTAACACTGGCCCTCCGAAGTTTGTAGCAAAGCAATCACATGGTGCCAACTTATCAAAATCCTCTCTAGTATTAACAAAGGAAAAATCATGTGGAGACAACAGGAATATAAACTAATGAAATAAATTGAGAGCCTGCCTTTGTTCTTCCTTCTTACTGTAGAAATTTTCAGGGTTGGAAATATTGACTAGGATTGTTAGGCTCAACGTGTCTCCACCATTCCCTTGAGGAGAGAACCAGGCATGATGTTAAACAGTAGCTACTAAAATCAGAATATTTTAAAACAGTAGATCAGTGCTTGCATCCAAGAGTTTTAAAGGGGCTGGCTGAGGAACACACTGGACCATTAATGTTGATTTATCAATGAGTCTTGGAAACTGGGGAAGACCAATAGAAAACTAATGTTGTGCCAGTATTCCAAAAGGGTAAATGGGATGACCTGGTCAATAATAGGCCTTCCAATCTGACATTGTTCCTGGGCAAGACAATGGAGAGGCTGATATGAAGAATGATTAATTAACAATTAAAGGAAAGTAATATAATTAATGTCAATAAGCATGGGTTTATGGACAAGAGATCTTGTCAAACTAACTTGATATCTTTTTTTTTCTTTTTTTTTTTGAGATTACAAGTTTGGTTGATAAAGGCCAAGTTCTTGATGTAATATACTTAGACTCTCATAAGATGTTTGACTTTATACTGCAAGACATGTTAATTAATAAGCTAGAATGATATAAAACTGATGTGGTGCACATTATAAGGATAATAAAATGGCTGACTGATAGGTCTCAAAATGCAAATATTAAAGGGAAGTCATCACAGAGCAGATGTGTTCCTCATGGAGTCCTGTAGGGATTGGTTCTTGGCCCAATGCTAGATAACATTTTTTATCAATGATCTGGAAGTAAATGTAAAATTATCACCAATAAAGTTTGCAGATGACACAAAAATTGTGGGGGACAGTCCACAGAGAGAGAATAATCTGGATCACTAGGAAAACTGGCACAAGCGAACAATATACATTTTAATAGAGCTAAATATAAGTGTAATCATATAAACATGTGGGAACAAAGAGTGTAGGTTATACTTAGAGGATGGAGGACTCTACTTTGGGAGATAGTGACTCTGAAAATGATCTGGCAGTCATGGTGGATAATCAGCTGAACCTGAGCTCCCACTGTGATGCTGTGACCAAAAGGGCTACATATATGCATACATATTAAAAGGATGTATACATAAAAAGAATCTCAGGTTAGACTAGAGAGGTGCCTTTATCTTTGTATTTGCCAGGGGTGTGACCACTGCTGGAATACTATATCCAGTTCTGATATCCATAATTCCAGAAGGATATTGAAGTAGAGTATTAAAAAAGATTATAAACCATGCCTTATGGTGAAGGACTCAAAGAGTTTGATCTATTTAGTTTAACAAAGAGAAAGTTAAGGAGTGGCTTGTGAGTCTTCTCCACATCCTCAGGGTTTAGCTGTTCTCCATATTTAGGGCTGGGAAAGAATTTCCCCCCAAAGCAGATAGGCAAAGGCCCTGGGGATTTTTCGCCTTCCACTGTAGCATGGGGCACAGACCACTGCTGGTGGATTCTCTGTATCTTGAAGTCTTTAAACCATGATGTGAGGACTTCAGTAACTTAGTCATAGGTTAGAGGTTTACTACCTGAGTGGATGGGTGGATGGGTGATGCGATTATATTGATCCCTTCTGACCTTAAAGTCTATGAGTCTATAATTGAAGACCCAGTGTTCAGTCCTTATTTGAAGGTAGGTAATTTGGAGCAGCAGGAAGATGGTGATGTCTTAGCAATATTTGCCTGCAGAGAGGCTGTCTCGATAAAATAAAACTGTATTGGTGAAACCTGTATTTGAGGGAATCTGCAGACAGCAGACTGTGGCTTTGGATGGAAGACAGTTCCCAGGAAAGGCAGACAATAAAGGAGTACTAGCAAGAAGCCAAAGATGAGTTTGAAAAGAGAAGCTGCAGTGCAAAAAACCCACAGAATTCAAATATCTACTTTGAGTTAACTGTCATTTTTTTTATATTTGCTAAATCATGAAATCCTGTTTAAAACGTTTCGGCTGTTTTCACGACAGACTAAGGGGCCACTGCATGGGAAATATTCTGCCTGAATGTCATCACCAACCTGTGATACTGGGATTATTTGTCTTTTGTATTATGCTGAAACCCTATTAGATGTGTCTTCAGTGTGTGTCAGACATGGTCCACTGGCAAGTGGAGGCCCAGTAGATGGAGGAGGAAAAACTGGCCAGCCACCAGGAGGAATGGGCTGGGATAGTGTGTGTGTGGCTGGCTAGGACATCAGACCCAGAAGATACAACATATGCCTCCCTCCCCTTAGTCGCAGCCTAACCTTAGTGGTGAGATGGAAAGATCCAGAACAGAGCAACTCAAGTGAGATACTCTGCCACATTGCAAAGGAGCACTTTGCATTAAACAAAGACGTCACGAAAGCCATTAGAAATGCTATGTTCGATTTATGAATTACAACACTGGGAAAAAAGTGAAAGTGACTCTGCAGATTTAGTAGCTGGACATGAGTGGCTAAAGGAACTGAACTTCACCAGCAATGCCACAGCTACGTTGTGTTGTGTGGCTGACGTACTGCAAGAAGCCTCAGCACTTGCTGTAACATGGATTCCTTGTGGGGCTGAAATTGCTCCAACTCTGTGAGGTTTCTGTTCACCTAGCTGCCTGCCCCTACGGTCTCCTGGCTCTGTAGCTTACTGGTAGCAAGCATGTAAGGGGGGTTGCAAAGGTCAAACAATACAGACTGCTGTAAGTCTATCTTATATTAGTGTTTATGGGACTCTACTGTGCTCCCCACAATCTCCGGCCTGTGGATTTCCTGCAGCACATGAGCTGCATGGAGTAAAGGAAGGAGAACAGAGCAGGGATTCCAGACTTCTTTGAGATTTATTCAGAGCACAGGACACCTTGAAGTCTCTGCTCCTGCTTACATAGCTTCCCCAGGAAGGCAGAGTTTGATGTGGGGATATATGAGTTGTGAGGAAAAGTGGATTTTGACTCTGGTGGTGGCTGTCATGTTTGAGGAGGAAGAGTTACAACCCCCATAAAAGTTGTCCCAGGGCTTTGCATTTTTTTGTGTTCTGCACCCTGGAGCATGGTGTGGGAGAGGTTTCAGAGCTGAGAGGTGTTGCTGTGATCTTGCGAGTGGTTCGGTAGGAAGAAGACGTGTTCTCAGTGTTAAGGGGATATGTGTAAACGGTAGATGTTCCTGAGCTGGGGGCTGGGCTAAACGGAGTTGAGGAGGGCTCAGGAGACGGATGGGCCTAGGCTGTCAAGGCTGAGTGTAAGAGAGAACGGAATTAATGAAATTGTTGGGGCAGGAGGCACAATGTAGTGGAAGATGATGAGGGAAAGCAAGAGTGGAGGTGGCTGGTTTGGACTAGGAGAGAATTATGAAGGGGTCACAAGAGCTTTTAAGAAGAAGAGGTTTAGGAAATGTTGGAACTTACCACAATCACCATTAAAATTGATCTGGGAGCCTTTGGCTCCTGGGAGGCCAGAGTCAGGATTTCAAGTGAAGCCGTTTGGGCTTGTAAGGACCCATTCTGCACCTATAGGGTGGACACCTGAGCCTGCAAGTTCTGTATGGCTCCCACCAGCTCCACAGAATTGACCTCAGTGGGGCTATATTTTAGCACTGTAGTGTTCTGCTGCTTCCCCACTGCTGGAACCTTTGCCCACTGCAGGAAAAGACTCCAGCAGGGTGGAAAGATTCTGGCAGTGGGGAGCTGTGGGGAGCTGTGGAGCCTTTCCCCAGCTCAGAGGAAAAGATTCCATCAGCAGGGAAAGATTCTGGCAGCAGGGACTCGAGCAGTTTCTTGCCTCTGAAGCCTTTCCTCATTGTTTTACCCCGCTAGATCCTTTCACTGATACATGTAGCTACTCACCCCTGTGAGGACACAATATGCTTTTCACTACAATGTGCAGCTACACACATCCTATGCACCACTACCAGTGTAGACGAGACCTTCTACTGTAATTGCTTTAGGGTAGGGGAACTCTTTCCATTATATGTGTATACCATGCATAGGTCCTGGTCTGTACTACTGCAATACAAATCAAGACTATTACTAATAATTAATAAATCCTTTCTGAAGTTTTGGAGTGAAATAATTTCTGTTTCCTATGTTGCACCTCTGGCTGCAGGAAATTTATTATTCTCTAACAATCTTACCTGCCAAGAAATGGGACACTGCTGAATAAGGCAGAATGAAAGGACCTCTTATGCATCATACATACAAAAGTTTGCTGTATATCTATATTGGACATACTTGGGCTGTAGAGACACTGGCCCAAGGTCACCCATGACATAATTACATTGACACCAAACATGAGTTTGTGCTGTCACATTTCAGATTTAGGTCCTAGAATTTAGCCTTCTGGCACCCAAATAGTTCAAACAGCCTTTTTCATGTGTAACTAAGTTCCATAAAGAGGCACACAGCTAAGAACAGTGAAGCAGTAAGACTTAAACAATGCACGTCTTTAATACCTCATTTTCAATATTTTACATTCCTCTGGAAAGTAACTTAGAGGGGGAACTGCAAATATGTGGCATGATATATTTCTTTAATTACATGATAGTATGATCTGATGTCTATCCCCAATTAGCCTAATAGAGTGAATGCTCAGAAGAAAAGCCTAGTTAGAGGAACAGGCTCACCTATGCAGTAACAGGCAGGACCTATATAAAGCCAGATAGCTGACTGCAGTGGAGGGAGGTTGCTGTTGCTGGAAAAGGCTGTAGTCACGCTCTGAGTGGAGAGAGTTAGAGGGTGACTCAGAGAGAGGGGAAGCCATACATTTAGGAAGAAGCCCAGGGAAACAGCAGCAGAGAGGTAGAATTGTCCAGGGACTGTAGCTGTTTATTTTAGGGTCCCTGGGCTGGAGCCTGGTATAGGGGGCAGGCCTGGATTTCCCTACCAGCCACTGGGGAAGTGGTACAGGCTTTGGAGACATCAGTTGGACAGCTGTTTGGAAATACTGAATTTCCTGGAAGGGGAGGACGTTAGTGACCTGGCTGGAGGGCCTAGCCATGAAGAGGAGACTGCAGATCCAGGAGAGAGTGGGGCTGCAGAGCAGCACAAGGTGGGAGAAAACACCACCAAAGGGGGAGTGCAACCTGGCTGAGCTCATTCCCAGGACAGCCAGCAGGAGGCACCACAAGTGGTGACTGAACCCTGTGACAGATAGAAACCTATTTTTTTTCAGCCTACATTATGATACAATTGTTTCTACGGTGTTAGGTTTACACAATCTCCCGGGGCATGTGGAGAGTAGCAGTGCTACATGGTTTGCTGTTCCTCTGTCCACAGAAATCCAACAAAACAAGAACTTTTGTCTTTTCCCCATTAGGGAAGCTGGGAGGGATCTCACTGGCAAACTGGTTGAAATGATAACAAAAAATAGCATAATAAATCATCTGGAAGTTCATGGTATGATAAGGCATAAGCGGTTTGGCTTCAGCAAAGGAAATCATGACTTGTCTCTTGGACTTTTTTGACCATGTCAGTAAAAGAGTGGAATAAAGGAGGCTGACAAAAATATAAAGACTCCCAAAACAACTTCAACAAGGTCTCGCATATGAGGTTATGAAAGAAGCTAAGCCCTCATAGGGTGAGAGGCAAAGCACTGTTAATCAAAAACTGGCTAGGTGACAGAAATCAAAGAGTAGGATGAAATGGTCAGTTTCGATCATGGCTAAAGCTTAACAGTGAGTGCCTCCAAGTTCTGCACTAGGTCCCATGTTAATATATTGATTGATTAGCTGGAAAGGCAGGTGAGTAGTGAGGTGACAAAATTGGCAGATGACACCGCTATTGAGGTTAATCAGGAGCAAATCAGCTCAGGAGGAAAGGGACCTTGGCATCTTTGAAACATTTGCTCACTGTGCAGTTGCATTCAAAAAAACAAACAATATGGTAGGTGGCATAAGGAATGGGATGAGCAATAATGATGAGAATATTATAATGTCTTTTTAGAAATCAATTTTGCAGCCTCATCTGTAATACTGTGTTCAGGAATGGTCACCCTGGCAGAAGGAGGATATTGCAGAATTAGTGTGTGTTCAGATAAGGGTGATGTTCAAAGGCCTGGAAAAACTCTTCTATGGAGAACGAAAAGATTGGAACTCCTTACCTTAGAAAGGAAACGAATAAGAGGGGGCATGGTAAACATATATAAAATGGTGACTGTCATAAAAAGGGTCGATTGTGAACTTCTATTTTCACTATCTCTGACCTCAAAGACATGGAGAGATTGAATTTCATGGAAAGACAGGAAAATCAAAACTGATAAAAGAAAATATTTTTCACACTGTATAATTAGACTGGAACTCTCTGTCACAAGGAGTAGCCAAGAACTTAAAAACATTCAAAATAGCATTGCACATATATATGGATAACAAGACTAGCCAGCGTTATAACAGTTAATCTACCAAAAATTTGGAAAGGATTTGAAACTTAATGCTTTTGGGGCTAAGTCAATCTCTAATTGCTAGGATGAGACCTAATGTCAGGGGCAGATTACCCTGTCTCCATCTACTGCAGCGTTCTTACACCTTTCTGTGAAGCATCTGGTGCTGCCCACTGTCAGACGCAGGATACTGGACTACAGGAACCTCAGGTCTGTTTCACTCTTGCAGTTCCAGTGTTCCTACATTTCTGCTTTTACCAGTTTTTGAATGCAGTGCAGGAACAGTTGAAGTGCCTCTAGAGGAGAGCCCGAGCCATGGCCCCTTCCCATCTGCAGGTCCTTCTCCTTCCTTCACAGGAGCAGGAGGACACAGGAAATCAAGGTGATGCTCTGGTGGGATGCAGCCTTGTGGAGACATTGCAGAGGGAATCTGAGTGAGCCAGAGTCAGAGGAAGGTCTTGGGTGGGAAGGATCTTAATGGAGAACTTTGGATGAAGGGGACCTGGGGGGAGAGATTCCAGGAAGAGGTACAGGATCAGGGAAGGATCTTGGGGAGGACAGGCTCAGAGAGGGAGATTCGGGAAGCTAAGCTGGCAAAGACTCCAGGGTGTGGGAAAAAGCCACAATAAAGTGTCTTCATGTAGGGAGGAGAGAGAGACCGAGAATCCAAAATAAAAGAGAACCTCATTGTGACACTAGAGCTGCAGAAGAGGAATGTGTTATTGCTGTGGCAGATTCTTGGCTGGATTCTCTGAGCCACTGCATTCCCTCTAAGTGACCAGAAAGGTGAGACTGCGGATGGCCCATATCTCCCCTCCAGGGTACACTGCTGGTGTGGGAGAGTGTGGAGCAGGCATAACTAATGCCTACTCCTCTGTCCTGGGAGCCTCAGGCCACAGGGACAGTATCAGGCGCTAGGAGGAACTGGGACAGAAGGAGGGTGTTTTATGTTGGCTGGTTGACGTAAGTGGAGCATCCAGATCTCCAAATAACCACCTACAACAGAAGCTGATGGTTAGCTCCGAAAGGAAACGTAAAGTTAGCACTTTGAAAAAGCTAAGAGCTTGGGCTCCTTTTTGAGGAAGCATTCAGTGATTGATTCACAGGTTTTTAATGCCAGAAGGGACCATTATTACAGTTTAATATGACCTCCTTGCATAACACTAGCCCCAGAATTTCACTAAGTAGTTTCTGCGTCAAACCATAATGTTGGCTGAGCTAAAGCATATATTTTAGAAAAATTCTGGGCTTGATTTAAAAACTTCAAGGGATGGAGAATCCCCTCACATCCCTAGGGAAATTGCTCCAATGGTTAATTATTCTCATTGTTAAAAAAACAAATTAAAAAGTGCCTTAATTCTAGTCTGAAGTTGCCTAGCTTCAGTTTCAAGTCATTAGAACTTTTTATACCATGTGCACTAGATTAAAAAGCCCTTTAATATAGAAATTATCTTACCATATACTTATGACCAAGGCATCACCTCACCCTCTTCTTGCTAAACTAGATTGAACTTCTTTAGTCTCTCAATAGTAAGGCAGTTTATTGAGAACTCAACTTTTCATTGTTTGAAAAGCGAAACTTTTCTATTTTGTTTTCAGTATTTTTACTTTCTTTCCCCACAATAAGATATTGACCCATTTCTGTAAGACTGACATTTGTATATTCTCATAAAGACATTTCTGAAGTGTGCTAAGTAGGACAAATTAAATGTACAGCCTAAGGGGAAATGCCTAGTCTCTGCTCTGTATGTGTGAGCATGCCTGCACTTGTCAAGTACAGCTGGGAAGATAGGTGGGGCAATTTGCACTGCACACCAGTTTGGAAGTCACTATTATTTTTAAACTGCAAAATCTTGCTATCAAGAGCATGGGATATAGCCAGTGTGTTCCTACTGCCACTTCAGCACAATACACAGTCAGGGACATGCACTAAGGCATTTATGTTTTCTTTTTAAGTTATGGGTACAAGGGGTATGTTACTTTACAAAAAGTACCTTGCACTCAACCAAAATCTTGCCAGCTCTATGCTGAGCTGTATAAGAATACATACCATTAGCTTTGTCTTTGCCAAGCATCTGTGACCTCCACACACATTGTAACTGATAATTAAATGTAAAGTAGTCCCAACAACCATTTACTTTTCAGGAATGGAAAGCCAGTGGAAATATCATCTGCTTCAGGCTACGTCTCTCCACCAGTGCTATCTGCTGTTTCTCTGACTCAGCAGAGCTGTCAGAGACAGGGCGCCACACTGACCAACAGAGAAGATGTAGGGAGCAACGGAGAGTGATGGGGTTCGCAGTGGAGAAGTGGGTGTGTGGACGGCATAGCGTGTAGGTCAGTTTGGGGCTGCTGTCAGCTCCAAGCAGGTGGTACGGTGAGCTAAGTAAGGCATCCTGGTCATTGTGCCTCTGTGGGGCACTTCCAAGAAGGGAAGGAAGAAGTCAGAGTGTAAGAAAGCAAGAGGGAGGATATTTGGGGGATAAACCCCTAAGTGGAGAACAGGCAGTGTGGCAATCTCTGTCCCAAATATTCATGAACCGTTATTGCTACTCCCCAGAAAGGCACCTCCAGCTTCCGGTAATGTCCCACTGGCTCTGGCCATCCACTCAGTTGCTGGCCATCAGCCTGCAGGTCCCAGTCTGAAGAAGCTATGATTTATTGACCTCAAAAGATGTAAAGGTTGAGAGAGCGGCCAGAGGAACTGAGTTGGCAGCTGGACATCTCACTGCTTTAGCTACCAGCCTCCCACTCCCTTTGCCCTCTCCATGTATACCAGGGCCTGGATGGACAGTGGAGGCTGCAGTCTCTAAGTGTAAAGCATGTTTTCCAGACATCAAATCATTCTTGTAGCTCTTTTCTGAGCCATCTCCAATTTTTTCAATATCTTTTTCTAAAGTGTGGACACCAAAACAAGACACATTTCCAGAAGTGGTCTCATCAATTACATATACAGAGGGAATAATCACCTCTCTGCTTGGGCTTGTTATTCCCCTCCTAACACACCCAAAGATCCCTTTAGCCATTTTCGTCACAACGTTACAATGGAAGTGCATATTCAGCTGGTTATCCATGACCCCCAAAGTCCTTTTCAGAGTCATGGCTTGCCAGAATACGTCTTGTCAGACTGACTTGCATTCTTAGCTCCCCTGCTTAGAGTCAAACCAAAGGTGCTTTAGGTAATGAATTTGTGTCAAGTATATTAAATATGGTTCCCTCAACTGGACACTTACTTTGTTTTTCTGGGATAACGTGAGTGGGTTTAGCACTTAAAAAACCACTTAACTCTAAACTGACATAGACTTCAGGGTTGGCAATAATGTACTCTTCGCACAGATTGCTTTCTAGTGGATTAAGATATACCAGACTGTTGTAGGGAAGGAATTATCAAATTCCTGCTTTATTTGTTTGGGAATATATGCGAACTACAATTTTTATGTAATTATGATTGCCAGCTGGTGTGCATGAGCACCTCAGAATTTAACCAGCACTAAGAACAAGGGATACAACACATTCAGCTGCTGACTCATTAATTTTCAGTAGGGTTTACAATTTTCCCCAGGAAAAGCAAGCTGTCGGTGCTTTTATCAATAATTAGCAACAGGAAGGGCCTGTTGAACTGAACGACAGGAGGAAGAGATGTAGGAACCATGTCCATGACCGTGACGGCTGCTGCCTCAGTGCCATTCTCATGAACATTCAGCAGGGCCTTGTGAACCATCTGCAAGGAAATGAAGAAAACGTGACAGTCTGAGTATGGAACAGTGTTTATTTTCAGCCACTGCACATGCTCATTTTGAAAATCAACTGTTAAGACATGGGCCCAATAAGAGCAGGACCGATGGCGCATGATGGAAGAAATACAGACAGCATTCCCAATGAGTCCATTAGGCGCTTTGCCTGTGTAAGTAAGTAGTGCAGAGTTAGGCGCATCAGTAATAAGACTGAGCTGGAAGAATCAAATCATCTGTGCTCTCACATCACACAGGGACTCTGCTATTCACTACTCCTCACCACAGAAGAATAGCATCAAAATTTGAAATAAATGGCTAGTGAATTTGTACCATGAAGAATTAGTTGACAGCAGTAAAGTGGGTCAGATTTAAGAGGAAAGATGACTTCAGAGGGAAAGGACCCATCTAGCTGAGTTCCAGGTATCAATTCATAATTCTAATTTCAAATATGGACTGACGTCTTTGGGAAAAAAAGTTCTGCATTTGGAACTCTCTCTAGTGTCCCTAATCTGACCTAAAGTATATTCTTTGCCAATGTTAATTTACTTGAGATTATTATTATGGGCTATTACTGTTCAGTTCCTATATTTTACTTGTCAGCAATAGTTAAACTCTTTTTATTCCCCTTGGGTCTCATCATGTGTCTTTATCATGTCTGTGGAAATATTAAAAATTTACCACAGCACTAGATGTAAGGAGCAAAGTTACCTTTGAGCAAGTTATTGCTTCTTTCTTGGAAAGTCAGATTGTTTTTCTCATGTCCACTCCTGTCTACATTGGTGGCACTGGGAGCCTGGCCAATGACCTTTATGGGAGCAGGATTAGGCCATTTAAAGTTATAAAATAGACCTATTTTAAAACAATGGGCCAAATTGTATGCAACTCTGGTAGTGCAAAATTTCCATAACCAGCTGGTGGATGATTCCACTTGCATAGAGGAATCTTAAGATGGTCTTCTCAGCCTGGTGCATGTCTGGGGGATAAGAGGCATGGCTAAGAGATAAGGTGCCTCTGTACCCAGTGATCCCTTGATATTGGAAGGTCCCTTGGGGCTTTCGATAGCCAACCTTAATTTAAATAACCATCAGGCTGCTCTAGTTTATGGACAAGGGTGTGGTTATGTCACTCTGGTCAGCACTGTCCAGAACCTGTGAATTTTGCCATTTATTTTGACTCTTCCAGGATGGTGGTGACCGCTCGTATTCCCTTGAATTTTAACTCTGCTGCCAGTTGTTATAGTTCAGTTTGATCTAGTCCTCTTTGAAACAGGGATTGATAGTGAATTGTTAGCTTTGCGGGCGCTGATCAAAGTGAACTTGGCAAACTGTCAATGCCCAGTCGCAGTGTCCACACAAATAGTTGGTCAATTCACTTTGATCAGCTGCTGCCCAGTAACAGTTTTAGTTTGCTTTAATATAGTCCCATTTCAGAGGACTAGAGCAAAGTGAACTAACAAACTGTTAGTGTGGAACCGGCTGACGCACATTGTTGCTGTGACCATAGGGCAAAATTACCTAATTTTTTACTATGACTGTGCTATGAAACATGCATAATTTTACTTTGACAAAATTGTATCCATATTTATGACCTATCTGCCAGCCCCATAGTTTTGAGTGTTTAAAGAGAGCATATGGGCAACCATGACCTCATGCAGAGCATAGCTTGGACACTACTCAGGGTCAGGGCAATTGCGTGCAGACAAGTTCATTTAGCACCAACTCTGTTCACAAACTTACTTTTGAGACCTTCACGTCAGGATTCCCAGTGATTCCGGACAGATCGGCATTGTCCTCAAATACATCGATCACACCCAATCTCTTGAATATCTCTTTGGCATCATAGGAAACGGAAATAGAAAACCTTGGAATGTACAGTTCTATTCTTCTGTTAAAATGATACAAAATGATGATGACATATTGCATTCAGATAACACAGTGGAGTACCTGCTAGCTAGCAATGCCTTTAATGGTTCTGGGAAGGCTAAGCAGTCCACTTGAATGGTTTGCTTTCTTTAGGGAGCAAATCCAGTCAGTCCCCAGCTCTCGGGCTGTAGAAAAATCGTCGTCAATCCAGCTGGTGCTGTTTTTTCTGTGAAGTGTCCCGCTGAATTGGGAGGGCCGTGTAGGGATGGGACACCTCTAGATAGTGAGTGACCCCGCTCAGTGCAGATTCACTTTACAGCAGTACATAGGTGACTGGGCTGCTCATGAGGTGCAGCATCTGAGATGGAGGAATATGCCACTGCATGGATTCTCCTATTGCTCACCCTTTTGGGGTGGCCATGTAAGAGCCTATTGAGCCTGCTTCTGCCACTGGCCTGAAAGTTGTTTCTATGGCACTGCTCTAGAGCCATTCTACAACCCAATCAGGGCAATGTTTTAACCACCTGCTCAGCCCTTAGACCTGTTACAATCTGGTACTGGTCTCTGGTTTCCCCCCTTGGGAATAGTACACTTGATTGAGGATCAAGTATCTATTAAAGAGATGAGCCTTCTCATAATCCCTCCATTCGTTCTTCTGTGCAGTGAGGTACACTTGACAAAATTCTCTCTCCCTGCCAAAATGTCATTTCAGTTCCATAAGGCTGCATCAACATCTTTATTCAATAGATTATTACTGTTCAGGGAAAGGAATCAAAGAAGTTGGACACAGAAAAATATTTGTGGCCATCTTATCTAGCCCCCTTGACCTGCTCCCTGATAATGCAGGTTTCTGCCTAACAATATCCATCTGAGTTCTTTGTCCAGTTCTAAATGTCTCCCTTTCTCACATCCTCAGGAAGACCCTTCCATAGGCCTCATTGTTAAGTAATGTTTCATGATATTTGGGTTACATTTTCTTTTGCTTGATTTCATTCCCAACGATTTTCCTTTGCTTACCATGACTCATTATGGTCCATTGTGGCCTTATGCTGAGCCACTGAATCAACGGCAGAGCTTCTATTGACCTCAATGATGCAGGGTCAGATTCGGTAGCACTAAGTAATTCCCGTCTCTTCTTGGTGTTTGCACCCTCCTAATAGTGTTATGCTGGTTTTGCAAAGTGCTATTTCCCTACTTGCCCAGAGCAATGAAATGTAGGATGTGCAGTAAAATGTCAACATCAGCCTCCTGAAAAATGGTGAACAAGTGGAATTTGTATCTGGTCCAATTGATTCCCATGAGTACTTACAATGTTGTCACACAAAGTTCTGTCTGCTTTAGTCATTTCAGTCTCTCCATTCTATTATTATTTTCTGGCTTCTCTGATTTCCCAAGACTTATTGACCTGCTTCTGATATTGGGGTGCCCAGGGCTGAATTATGTTTCACTGTACATGAAATCTCAGCAGTGTTCTATAGCATCTCTGCATGAGTAGCCCAATATTACACTGGTTTACTTCTGCTGTCAGCTCACATTGCAAATTCACTTCTCATTTCTTTGTGCTCCCACCTACATTGTCTTCAGCAATATTGATTTCCAGCTATCCCCCTCCCTTTGAATATCTGTATCTTGGATTATTTTTTCCTGCTGCATTATCTTGTGTTTTTCCAGGTCAAGTCTTTGTATGAAATAGTCTGCTGAACATTAGACAGATATTATATCAACATTCCCTAGGCCTGATCCTGATCTCACTTACATGTGTGAGAATCATTCATGTCATTCACACAATCATGTGTGACTCACTCAAGTCAGTGGAGTGACACCAGTGTAAAATTGGTTTGAGATCATCATCAGACCTTCTTTTTTGTATCTTGTCATTTGATACAAAAGAGTGAGTCCCATCCAAGGTGTCAAAGTATTTTATAAATATCAATGAGTTAAGTCTTAGTGTCCCTTTGAACCAGATAAATATCATTTGCCTTTTTAAAGATGATGTAACTGTGGCAGTGTAAAAATAAGGGCTGAAGATTAAGTAGGAAGTCTCTGGCAGAAATAGGAATAGCAACTACATTTCCTGACTCTCAGTCTTGTCCCTTAACCACAAGACAGTCCTGATTCCCGCTGTAGTTCCTACAGGTTGAAAGTAAAAAGCATCAAAGTTTTTTATTTTTATTTAGTTCTTTATGGCCATTGCCTCACTGAAACCTCCAGTGAGTCAACATAGTGGTACTGAAGTAACTATGGCACCTAATTGAATTTTGTCTACAATTTGGATTCTATTCTAATTTACAGTAAAACATCAAAGCAGAAACTGAGTTACCTTTTTTTAAGTGATTTTACCCATTTAGCCACAGTTTCTTTCAATAAAGCATCCTCCACTTGCTTCATTTTTCCTTTATCAGGCAGGATAAATAATGAGGTAACATTTCCATTGTAAGGTATTTCCACCACCTGACAAGGCAGCTCGTCATCAAAGTGACTGTTATATAATGCATCTCTGGTCATCATCTTGATTTTAACTGTTGTTTTCTCGTCCACAAAAAAGTTTGCATCATGGGTGAGTGAATCGCTGAAAGGATTTTCCCAGTAGGCTATGAAAGAATGCAATTGACTATACTGTGAAAGGATTTATTAGTATAAACAATGCTAATTCAAGAATAATAAAACTAAATTTATGGATTCAAGGGAACTCAGTCAATTTTCCTAGGTGGATTTTTCTTTCCTGTCACGTTAGTAAGACTCTTTAAATAGTCTAATAGGCATCTCCGATGTGTTGAGACTGAATGGGCTGCTAAGTCCTGATGAAATGAAATTAAGTAATCCTGTTTTCTTTTAAACTATATTTTTTAGGCAATTCCACATGAAGCCACTTTCTAACAATTTACAGATAAATAATTAATTGAGGTTTTTTCATGGTTTTTAAACTTTTAGGGCTAAATTCACAGGGGGAACTTAGGTGCTGCAATCATCATTAGAAAAAGGAAGACATTTTCCTTTGGTGGCATAAGTCTCTCTATAAGCAGAGTAGCTGTTAACATGATTTCTCTCATGTGATTTCTAGAACAAGTAAACTAAACCTCCCAAATTAAATACAATTCTTTGCATTGCTATAGCTCCAAGGATCTGAAAGAACTTTAAAAACATTAAGGAACTGAGCTTCAGAAAGCTCTGTGAAGGAGGTATTCCTGTTTCCACAGTATTGATGCAGAAACCAAGGTTAATTGAGCTTAAGTGACATGCTCAAGGCTTCACAGCCAGTCTGTGGCAGTGGTGGAATCAGAACTCCTCTTTCAGCCAATACATCATCCTTTCTCTCCTAAGTTCCTCTGCTGTACATTATCAGGGAAATTCCTGAGACACTCAGTCAAGTCTATGCTTACATAGGTGATGATAATGGATAGACGATTTTCTTATTACTTTTAAATCATTGTCATGACTCAGTCATGCTACATTGAGAACAGAATCACCCCATCCTTGATAGGATTAACTAAAACGCTAGCTTTTTACACAACTATAATATTTATGAGGTGGCTACTGTTAAACTGAATACCATTACATTTCAACAGGTTGATTTCCAGGCCTTAAAATCGTCTTTTTCATGTATTCTGGACCATTTGCACAACATAAAGCATTGGGTTGCAAGTCTTGTAGAAATCTGATACTTCACTATGTGAAGTTGTTTATCAAATACATATTCAATTTGGATTCCAAATACTGCAGGATTTTAAAGAAAATGTTCTTAACCTTAGGCATTTGTAAAGAAAGGACGGTTGCTGTTTTCTTTCATTATAGAACAGCACAGGAAATCAATGTAATCAGATAAATGTACAGCCACCATTTCCTACCAGAATGAGAATATGTGTGTGTGATTACAACAATTTTTAAAGAGACTTAGCCATTAATTTTTCTGCTTATTTCATATTGAATCATGAAATGAGTTGCAGAACAAACTTTTCAAACACTAGTACATAAAGCCAGTCACAACTGATCTGTTTTTCAGATAATCTGAGCACTGCAGTCCCATTGACTTCAAAGGGATTCTAGCAGTTCTAATAATGTCACCACTTACATTAAGGTGCCTAATTATGGTTTATGGGGCCTAATTTCAGACACCAAATCTTGAAATTATTTGCACATAATCCTCCTGGAAAAACTTTCCCATATAATCATTTTCAATTTAGTTGATCTCATAGGTCTAACAACCTTGACAATGTTGTTTCTTTAAAAAATTTAAAAATGACTGGGGATTCTTGTATTTTCTTTCAGATTACAAATCAGACAGTGAAAGTTTATATTGGCAATAAGTAGCCATTGGTATAACATGTCTTACCTTTAAAGTAAATGTAGTTGACAAGAACCATTACAGTGAATGGGTCAAGATTCTTGACTAAGTTGGCAATTTTCCCTTGGGTTTTGTTCTCGATGTAATCATTAATCTGTTTCGCAGCCTCTGCAGAGTTCTGGAAGTTACTAAAAGAAGCTTCTGCATCATAGAAGCATTTCACGTCATCCGAAAATTTCTGTAGTAGTTTCAGCTTCTGATCTACAAAAAGGGCATTTCCGAGATTCAACTGGATCTCACTGTCAGGACGGTTTAGGAAATTAATGAGGTCGTGAAAACCTTCATGTATCTCATTCTCCTTGATTTCTGTCAGGTTAAAGGCAAGTCCTTCCAGAATCTGTGTCAGAGTGGTGGATTTACCACCTAGGGCCACCATTGCTAAAGCCATGGAAATGCTCAGAGGAGAGAAGAAAACATTCTTCTCAGCTGCATCTGATGTAACCTGCTTGTAGAATCTAAATGCGAAGTCAATATTGCTGCAAACTATGTGACAATCTGGTGTTTTGCTGGGAGGATGTTCCTGGGTTTTTGTATCATGGTCATCATCATGGTGGTCAGGGACATGATTACAATGAACAACAGCAAGAAGTCCAGCAAGTAACAAACACAGATATGGGGTGGGCTTCATTTTTTCCTTTGGAACAACTCTATGAAGAAAGAATGAAACAGTCATTATAGCTATGGATCAGTGCAATGAAAATTGTTCATCTTTTTTTTCTGTGTAAAACTAGACCTAGTGATTGCTTTTCAGATGTGTTTCCTATTCTACAGCTCTGATGCTAATGAGGCATTTGGAGAGGCTCCTTCCTCTTGACTTTTTTGCAGTTCTCCAATGTTTCTCCCCACCTCCTGCAAGCCATTAAGCCTCCAAGCAATTGGAAGCTTATGGAAAGAAGAGGGTTGGACTTATTAGATGGTCAGATGTGAAACAGTTCTGTCCATCTTGGGAGTCAGAGACAGGGAACAAAGGGGGTAGGCAGGATTTTGTATCTGAATCTGAATAAGTGGATAGTGAGGGGCTACATCTGGAACAGTTTATTTCCTCTAAAACAATTCACCCACTCTTATCTTTATATTAATGAGTTTGTAAAAAGGTACATATCAAATTATGCTTGCCTTTCTGTAACAGCACAGCTATATGAAAACCTTTTCTAATGATTCTATAACAATCAAAAATAATCCTCCCTATTCCTGCACTCCAGTTGCTATAGAAGAAGCGAGCAGTCATAGGGAACTAGTTACAGCTCCCTGATTCAGCACCAACTTGGCTCACATATTAGAGTAGCAGCTGTGTTACCCTGTCTCATACCAGGGTCCCATTGGAATAGTGACAATCCATGCCCTCAGTGCCAAGATCTATATGAACAACCAATTTGTTTTTGGTTCACTGGAAATCCCAAAAAGTAAAATAAATAGGTCTACATCAAACAAAAAATGATTTTATTTTAAATTTTCAGCAAGTAAATATAAATTTTAAAAATGGGTTCAGGTCAAAATATTCTGGTTTGATTTTGAACATTTTAAATTCTTTAAATAATAAAATGAAAGGGAATTTTGAAACAAGCTGCTGTCAATGGAAAAATCTAGAGGTTTTGCATAGAAAATATTGAAACAAAACATGTATATTTTTTTGTTTTGTTTTTGTTTTTTTTCTGACTGAAACAGTTAAGCACATTGTTCTCTATGGCCATTACAAAATCACTCTCGGGAGCATAAAATGACCCTATAAACAAAACTTATAACATGAACTCATTGTCTTTAAGGAAAAATTAATACACTACTCACAGTATATTCAGAAGGATCCAGCTGTGACTATCAGAGTTGCACTGCTCCTTGCCCCATTATTTATACTGCTGAACAGCATCAAGCACCTTGTCCTCTGTTAAATATTACATAGCTCAAAGAAAAATGATCAATGAGGTCAGACTAAATGCTGATGAAGCTAATTTTTTTGGACATCTAGGTTCATGGGCCCACCATCCATGCACGTAAAGCAAACTAAAGCCAAGGGTCGTGGCGGCCAGCTGGAAGGTAGCTGTGGCTATGATGATGCTATGCGCCTGTAAGCCTCCCAGTGCGAACACACATCGGAGGTGAGTATCCCAGGAGCTGCTTCCAACTCTGTTTCCCTGGGACAGAGACTAATGCTCAACAGCACAAAAGCCATAAAGCTCATTCCTGTCTTTAGACCAGTGAGAGTCTGTGTACGCTGTGGTGCAGGAGCCAATGCCACCGCTCAGGAGTTAGGTTTTCAGGGAGCCTTTGGTCTCCATGAAGAGAATTCTCTGTATGGCTGGGTGGAGAGCTGCACGACTGAAGCCAGGTTTTCCTGGGACTCCCCAAGTGGGAGAACCACATTCTGCGCTTCTCTCGCCGGAGTCGGCAGCTGAAAGGAGGATGCAGAGAAGAGATGCCACACTTAACTTTGTCAGGTTTCTCTTCCTTTGCAGAATTTCTCCACAGAAGCTGCTTGGCCAGTTTCTAAGATCCCCTTCAGGCATGTGCTTCATGAGGCCTGGCTCATTTTTGCTGTACGAATCAATCTCTTGTTCATATGAGTAGGGCTGGGATTACTGAGTTCCTTTACACCAGAGCTCTAACTTTGGACTTCTTCAATTTGTATAAAAGCAACCGTGTCCTTCCTCATGAGTGAAACCCCCCATATTATTAACACGAGCAAACACACTGAAATAATAACTATACATTCAATTAGAATAACTACATTAGGCCAGCTCTTATCTGGCTCTAGTGAGAAGCGTTTGCAGGATCAGGCCTGGGTTTCAAATGATGACTCTGTTATAGATCATAGATGGAATTTTCAAAGGCACCAACGCGAGTTACGGGATTCGTGCATATAAATCACTTAGGACTAGATTTACAATGATAAGCCAATAGCTGAGTGTGCTCACATGAGGTATAGGAGGCCTGCATTCAAGTCCCTGCTCTGCTAAGCTTCAAGCAGGGACTTGTACCCTAGTTTTTCACTTCCTAGATACAGGCCTTAACCACCAGACTACTTCTTTAGTGTACGACTGTAGTATAATGTAGTATAGTTTCACTTCTTTCTTTCCCTGCAATGAAATTTCAGTATGTTTCTTTACTCATCTCCCCTTGTATCTTTTCATCAGGTGTCTTCCAATGGGTGTTAATCTTGAAAATCGTATTTTGTATTTATAGCACTGCATAAGGGAAAAACCCTGCTCTCTGTTGTCTGAGTGACAAAGCACAGGACATTTGACCAATGTATACTGAATACCCTTTGGAATGTGTGTGTCTCTGTTAAATTGCTGAGTGCTGCTGGTAAGGGAAGAGGTTCCAGCACTATTCCTGCCACTTCAAGGCATCAGCAAGATTAACATTTAACAGCTGAGATCTTTGCCCTGGCTCCGGACCCCTTTACACATGGTAAAAGGGCCTGAATGGCCTAAAAGGGCTCTAAACAGCCTGTTTCTGACTAAGGATGAATTCTTCTGGTGCAGGCAATACTGGAAAATACCCTTAAAGTTGCCTTCCAAGAGCTTTCTCTCTCAAGCCCTCACCTACAGGGCCTTGCCAAGGCCTGGGCTGAGGTTTGGAGGAGTCTGTTGGGATAAGACCGCAGCAATGTGGGGTTCCAGGCTGCTCTGTAGCCCACAGGGCAGCCTGGGGATAGGCTGCTGTAACTTAGATCGCACCCCCCCAGGACTGTACATTGGAGGCTGTTTCACCACCTGAACCCCCCAGAATCGGGAGGGTACAAGGCGGGATTGAAGCCTCCCTGGCACTTCCAATTCTTCAGCTTAATGTTGAAGACTTGTCAGCATCCAAACACAGCATCATTAGTGCATTAGCCACTTGTAACCGTATTAACGGAATCTGTTTGCAACAAACACATGGTGCTAATAGCATAGCAGGATGTTATGGTATAAATGGCTTTGACCCCATGTCACACACCACAGATGCCAAATGTGGCTGTGCAACATACGTGTACTCCAACATATCTGATGCTGTTCCAACTGTCCTCCTCCAGTACTCTCCCAGTCTTTGCTGGATCGGTTTGTTAGATGGCTGTTCACAACCAGTGAGCTGTATAGTACTTGGTAACTTTTCTCTTAGTCAACATAGACCGTCACTTATTTACACTGGGCTCCAGCTACCCATCATCTGAAGCTCAATCAAGCATTGGTGGAATTTCTGCAAATCAGACTGGGAAAAGTTCTGCGATGCACTGGAACATAGTGTGGTCACCATTCCGTCATGTTGTATTGTACTTGATGAAGACTACCACTGATTCCAAGGAGCCATTTATAAAGCCACATGCTCAGCTATACCACATGGCTGTCATCCAATTTGCACTCCCTCCCTGAGTGCCAAATGCCAAGCCTTGCTTAGAAAATTCAAATTTTCTGGACATCACTGATCATCTGACTGAGTCTTTGGATGCCGCGAGCTCACTCAGTGGAAGGAATCCACTGAGAAGGAATTCACTGAGAACCTTTACTTCATTTATTTCAACCAGAAATGCTGGAACTTGATCTGCTGGCTGGGTGCTGCTCAACAGCCTCCTGGTCAAAATCTCCCACTGGTTAAGCCCAGCAATGTTGCAAGCCATCTTCAGTGGGTAGCAAAGATCCCACTGGAGAAGTGATTCAAATGCAATGTACATAATGAATGGCATCAACTTCAACATCAGAATGTGGGTAGGAGTCAACCAGAGCCGTTCACAGTTAATGAGCTAGATAAGGCCTTTAATTCCATCAAATCAGGCAGAGTGGTGGGGTATGATAACATATTGCTAGAATTCCTGAAGTACCTTGGACCAAAGGTGTCACAGTGGCTTACTAACTTCCACATGTGGGTCATTAATGAGAAATTACCACACACTTGATATTAAGCAAAGATTATTGCCATTATTAAACCTGGCAAGGACCCTTATAATATGTTGAGTTACTACCCCATATCCTTGCTGTCCGTGTGTTTCAAGGTGTTTGGGCATTTGATCCTCCAACGATGTCTTATAAGGTCAGCAGGCAGAGTTTAGGAAAGGACACAACACCTGTTACTAAATCCTGGCCTTGATCACCTTTCTTTAAAATGGTTTTCAACAAAATCTAAAGTGGGAGCTGTGTTCTTGAATTTGACACAGTTTGGCACAGAGGCCTCTTTTTTTTTTTTTAAACTCTCTTGAATTGCCCCACATTGGGTGGTCCAAGTAGTGGAGCTCTTTCTCCAAAACAGGTGGTTTAGCGTACACACGGGCAAATGCGGTAGCTCTTGGAAGTGTTAGATCAACGGCATCTCTAAAGGCTCAATTCTTTCACCAATACTGTTCAATGTGTACATCAACAACTTGCCAGCTACACTCTCAGACAAGTTTATCTATCTGATGACCATCTCCTGCAGCAACCAAGCTCAGTCCTTCCCAGAAATTGACAAGGTCTTGAATGAAGATTCATGCAAGACTATTATAGTCAATGGTGCCTACCGCTAAGGTTTTCTAAGACAGTTTCTAGTGTATTCCATACACATAATGCAAACACAAGCCTTGAGTTAAATAGTTTCCTCAACAGTGAATGCCTGCAGCATGATCCAAACCTGGTTTACCTTGGTGTGACATTGGATAGGTCATTAACATACCACAACCACATGAGGAAGACAGCAGCCAAAGTCAGCATTCATAACAAGCTGCTCAGAAAATTGGCCAGTTCAACTGGGGGTCCAAGCACCCAGATGTTTATAACATCAGCACTTGCCCTCTGCTATTCAACAGTAGAGTACTGTGTGCCTTTCTGGTGTAGCTCATCTCACATGAGGCTGATCAATGTAGAGCTTAACAAAGCTATGCGTGTTGTTACCAGGACTTTCTAGGCAACCGTGTTGCCATGGATACTGATACTTAGCAACATAATACCGCCCTACATTTGACATGAAAAGGCCTCTATCATGTTGTTGGCTAAGTTCCATGAGAATAGTGACCTGCCATCATACACAATCCTCTTCAACCACTCACCATCTCGCCTGTCTTCTAGATGCCCGTTATGGTCATTTATGCCGCCACAGGACGTAACAGTGGAATCTGCTTGCTGCAGTGAGTGGTCAACAATGACAGTCATTAATCAGTCTCTCATCACTGACCCAACCATCTGTCCACCAGGCTTTGATCTGTGGTCATCTCTGAACCGTTTTCGAACAGGAGAGGGCAACTGTGCAGCCAGTCTCTTTAAATGCGTTTTTTCTAATGACCCATGATGCAGCTTGGGTCAATAGTGACATACTATGTCACTATTATTGTCAAGTGCCCACTGACTTATTTCAATGGCAGGCTGCCGGCTCTCCACTTGGCTGATGATGATGCCATTAAATGGCTGGGCACATTGGGCATACGTTGATATACAGTCCCTCCAGCCCTGGGCTGATGTCTGTGCATGTGCCTCTTAGAGGCACAGAATCTCACTCAGATTTTTTTAAACTAGTGATAGAAAATGTGTTAGTTAAATAGCCACACAAGTTACCTTATGGACAATACAAAATGTGCCCAGAGTGGTTTTGTGATACAAAAATGCATAAGGATCTGCACCTGGGGTAGAGCTGGTGAGAAAACAATAATTCTGTGTTGCAAAAAAATGTAGGTTTTTACATTTTTTTTTTTCATTCCCATGAACAAAAATGCCATCTTTCAAAAAATGTCACATAAGACCAACACCTTAGTATAGCCACCAGCTCAGTGGTTAGGGCACTTTATCATAGATGGATTTGGAACAGGGACTTGAACCTGGTTCTCTCGTATTCCAGCTGAGGGCCCTAACCACTAGTCTAGCTTGTGGTATGACATGGTCTCACCGTAACTAGAAATTCCATCCTGGCCCTGAAAAACCTTGAAGAAAATTTTGTCAAACCCGGTATGTTTTTGCAAAACATTTCAGTTTTTGAGGAAATGGCGTTTTTTTGACAGAAAAAAGTTAGATCAGAAATGATTTGGTCAGCACTAACCTTGAGTTCTGGTATGATAAAAGTGTATGAGATGCTGTCCTATATAGTGAATACACAAGATGATTTGCTGAATGCTTGTCAAAAAAATACATAACCCTAAGAGTCCCACCCCTTTAATGCTAACTTCACCCTTACCTCATTTACATATATGGTAACAGCACCCTCCTGTGGAAAAACTATATACTGCTAATAATCACATGGTAAAACTGCATTGTGTTAGAGAGTGAGTTTTAGGAGATTGTGTGCACTGTGTTTATGTCTATCTTGCAAGTGAAAAGGATTTTTTATGCAGGGCCAGACTCTGTTAGTACGACTGGTTATTGTGATTATGTGCACGGTATGGCAAATACCATTTCCTTATCAGGCTATTTCCTTGGTTGTCAAGGATTGGCTAACTGAATTTTGCATTACGAATCTAACTTCTAAGCCAACAAAGCTTTTTGGAGGTAGGAATAACGAATTCCTTGCTCCAATTTTTTTTTTTTATAGAGGAAGAAACATCAAGCTGTTTGTGGGATAAAAATTGCCACATTCTTACTTTATTTGTTTGGGGTGGTATGTTAATTAAAGTTCAGTTATAATTACTAATACCTAATGGTCTGACCGTGCACATAATCCTGGGAGTTCACACACCACTTGGTAGAAGCACTGTGACATGTATAATAATGGATATGTTATTGTTTTGCAGCAGAGTTCATGCAGGGCGAGCTTATTTCCATGAGAGTGGCTGCTGCCACCTCAATGCCATTCTGCAGGGCCTTGTGAATGGCCTGCAAGAATGTGAGCCAAATACAGTATAGTTCAGGAAGCAGCAGCTCAAGATGAATTTACCCACACCCATCACTGAGAGATTGGGGGGGGGAGAAAGGGAGGCACAACCTTCCCAGATCCCTCCCATAGCCTCCCTTCAACTACTTCCACACAGAGCAGACGTGGTAGATGTAGCTCCTGATTCAAGGGGTGCATTGCACTAAACTGCAGAGGGGGCTTTGAACACCTACACAAGCATCTTCTGCCCTCCTGCTGCAACCCTAATCTTGGCTCAGTGCAGAGATGGGGGTTGGCGGGTGGGCTTTAGAATGAGCCACTCCACACCTCCCTTCCCACCCCCACAGCAGCAGTTGCTGTGCTCTGGGGCTTGGCCCTACTCCAGATGTCAGGACGTAAGAATGGCCAAAGTGGGTCACACAGATGATCCTGCTAGCCCTATACCTTGTCTTCCAACAGTAGCCAAGGGCAGGTGGTTCAGAGGGAATGAACAGAACCTGGCAGTCAGAGGCTAGGGACACCCAGAGCACGGAGCTGCATCCCTGCCCATCTTGGCTAATAGCCATTGATGGACCTACCCTCCAGGAACTCATCTACTTCTTTTTTGACCGCAGTTATACTTCTGGCCTTCACAACATCCCCCTAGCAAAGCGCTCCACCTATTGAACGTGCATTGTGTGAAGAAATACTTCCTTTTGTTTGTTTGAAACCTGCTGTCTATTAATGTCACTTGGTGACCACTGGCTCTTGTGTCATGTGAAGGAGTCAGTAACACTTCCTGAGTCACTTTCTCCACATCCTCCATGATTTTCTAGCCCTCTATCATATCCCTCCCTTAGCTGTCTCTTTTCAAAGCTGAGAAGTCCCAGTCTTTTAATCTCTCCTCCCATGAAAGATGTTCCATACCCTTAATTGCTTTTGTTGCCCTTCTCTGTACCTTTTCCAATTCTAATGTAGCCTTTTTGAGATGGGAGTGACCAGAACAGCATGCAGCATTCCAGGTGTGGGTGTACCATGGATTTATATACTGGCATTATGATATTTACTGTCTTATTAGCCATCCCTTTGCTAATGGTTCCAAACATTGTCAGCTTTTTTTTACTTTTGCTGCACATTGAGTAGATGTTTTCAGAGAACTACCCACAGTGACTCCAAAATCTCTTTCTTGAATATTAACTGCTAATTTAGATCTCATCATTTTGTATTTATAGTAAGAATAATGTTTTCCAATGTCCATTACTTTGCATTTATCAACACTGAGCTTCATCTACCATTTTACTGCCCAATAATCAGGTTTGTGAGATCCCTTTGTAACTCCTTGCAGTCTGCTTTGCGTTAAACTAGCCTGAATAATTTTGTATCATCTGCACATTTTGCTGCCTCACTGTTTACCCCTTTTTCCACATAATTTATGAATATTTTGGTTCCAGTACAGATGCCTTGGAGAGCACCACTATTTTACCATTCTCCGTTGTGAAAACTGACCATTTATTCCTATTCTTTGTTTCCTAGATTTTAACCAGTTACTGATTCAGGAGAAGACTTTCCCTCTTATTCCATGACTGCTTACGTTGCTTAAGAGCCTTTGGTGAGGGATCTTGTCAAAAGTTTTGTGAAAGTCCAAGTAAACTTTATCCACTGGGTCACCCTTTTCCATCTCTTTACTGACCCTCTCAAAGAATTCTAATGGATTGGTGAGGTATAATTTCCCTTTACAAAACTTGTGTTGACTCTTCCCCAACATACCATGTTCATCTATCTCCACTATTAAACTTTGACCAGATGAAATAAAATGATCAGTGAGAATGTTTTGTTGTTTGCTGTACAAATTTTCTGGGTTCACTCTATCAGCAGACTCTGCAGTGCATCAATAGTAGTATTAATTTATTGCTTTAGAATAATAAAAACCTCAAAGAGGCTCTGACACTGAAAATTTTAATGGCTAAGAGAATGCAGTTGTCTTCTGAGAATAAAATCAATATTTGATGGGCAAAACCTCTGTACCTTGTTTCCCAATTTTTTTTCTTCTCCTGAAACAATATTTCTCTGTATGTTTCTCTGATCAGCCATTCTTCTGCACACAAGTGGGCTCCAAATGTGTGTATGTACCTCAGACCATATATATGGCACACAGGCAACTAAGTTAGGGGAAACAGCCTGCTCTTTGCTAAGCGTGAATTGTAGAGGGGTAAGAGGGCAGAGGCAGATACTTCTCCCATACCTCCCCCCAATTTATCTTCAAGGACACTCCACAAACTATAATTTGAGATGATGCTACTCTGGGGCCCCAGCTACTTTCAGAGCTGATCTTCCAATGACTCAAGGGAATGTGTGTGTAACCTGGGGTAGAACATTTGGAATGTGGGCAGGCACACAATGTGGTGTGTTTTTTGGGGAACAGTAAGGTGCAGCTCCTACCCCTCCCTCTCCTGCCTTGTAAAAACTCTTGGACCCATCACCCAATTAACATAGCTGCAGTTCCCTCCTTTCTCTTCACCTCCCGATAGCGAGGGCTAAATTTTATGCTAATGTTTTTTGTTTTTTGGCTTGCACATTTGGAAATTATCATGTCCTGTTATGGTTAATTGCAGAATCCTTTATAAAGGCTTCATAGACCTTCCATCTCTCCAAGGACTATGATTTTCTGGGGGGGATATTTTATATATCTTTGTTATTTTGTGCTCTTCCCACAAGATCTCACGTGGGCAATATAAACTTTCCAGAACTTTTAATCAATAGAATAGCAAAGTGACCTCACCTTGAGTGTTTAGGGTTATTTTTAGATATGGCCAAATTACAATTTCAAATTACAATTGTTGATAAAAATTTCCATTGAAAATCCTAATTTTTGTATTTAAAAACCCTGAGAAACATCAATTATTGCTGTTGCTTACTATTCAGGGATTAACACCCATCATGGAATCCATTGGAGCTATGTTGTGGATGAATTTGTCCCAGTGATATCACGTTCTGGGCCAATATCCTGAAACTCACCCTTCCAAGACACAAATGTTTGCACATGGCTTTTTTAACCTGTCACAAAGAGCCAAACTAAGATCACAAACGAATGACAGCAGGGCATGGACTTTGAAACAAAGTGAAATTCTGTTCTCAAAATGTACAACGTTTTTTAAAAAGCTCACTTTCAAGATTTCACATGCCAATAACTCTCAGAAGAAATATATGCTTCTTGATTCATCCTTTGATCATGTGCTCTCTCAAATGCGATAGCTTAGATAGTATTAAGATTCATCCAGTGATACAAATTTTCAAACAACTGAAAATTTTCAGAATATCTTTTCCCAGTAAAATTTAGATTACAAGCAGTATTTGCTTTTATAGTCTACACTTCAAGATTGCTGTTGCTGCTATATTGTCTTCCTCAATTTACCAGATTGTTATAATGTGCTAATTACATAAAAATGTGCTATAAAACACAAAGTACAGTGTTCCACACAGAATTCATGCTTTGGGTTTCTACTATCAATGACTGTATTTTGGCAGAGTTTACTAAAAGGCAAATATAATGGAAGGGGCATTAATGGATTGTTGGCAACAATCTCTCTGCAGAGGTACGTATAAAAGATCAATATGTCTTCCTAGTATATTTTGCTGCCATTTTAGTCAAAACATTGACGGTATCCCATGATTTAAAATATAAATTGCAGGTTCTTTGTCCTAATCCCTCCTCCACCAGAACACCATTTATACTGGCCCCTTGAGTGTTTTTCTGCTTGTTTGTTTTTGGTTTTTTTGTTTTAAATCAAGATAAAACATTCTCTCTACCTGTTACAAAGTCATCCACCTGTAAACTAAATAACTCCAACTGCCTATAACACCGATCATCAGAAATCAAAAGATCCCAGGAAAAATTAAGACAGAACTTACAGTAGACTGCAAAAATTCCTTCGGGTCTGGACTGCTCCTTTCTGTATTAATTACTACTGAATAGAAGTGTCCTTCGTTAATCATTAATCAGCACAAATAAAAATTATCAGAGAGGACACAGAGCAAACAATGATGAAGCTTGTTTTTCCAGGACATTTTGCCCACCTTTCACCCAGGCAATGCAGATTGGAGCTGCCAGTCAGGGATGGCAGATGCAAAAGGAGCAGTGACTATGTTTCTTCCTGCCCATGTCTGCAGAAGTCTCCCTGTGCAAACAGCATGTAATTGGGGCAGCTCCACTGGAACTGACGTGTTTGTGCCCAGGATTGGTTACTCTTCACAATATGCTTCCCTGGGCCATGGACCAAAAGCTGCACATGTTATTGGTGTTGAGATTATCATAAACTCTTAGCAGAGAGCTTAGAGTGGAGTTTGTGGGTGTGTGTGCAGGTTGTTAGGGGCCGTGTGCTGAGAGCGGGGCTGGGCCCTGAGTTGGGGGCGGAGCTTACCTGACTAGGGGTCCTATATAAGGAGCCAGGCACTCAGGCAACGGCACAGACAGCTGCAGCGGCACAGGAGCCAGCGAACAGGGCTGCTAACAGGGGAGTTTCAGTGGGAGTTTCCAGGGGGAGATT
>ML675611.1:27068834-27291260 GCA_007922155.1 Mesoclemmys tuberculata | reverse complement strand
TATTTGGGGTCGGGAAGGAATTTTCCTCCGGGGCAGATTGGCAGAGGACCCGGAGGTTTTTCGCCTTCCTCCGCAGCGTGGGGCATGGGTCACTTGCTGATCGATTCCCTGCAGCTTGAGGTCTTCAAATCTCACTTTTGAGGATTTCAATAACTCAGTCATGGGTTCGGGGTTGTTATAAATGTGTATGGGTAGGGTTTTGTGGCCTGCCTTTTGCAGGAGGTCAGACTAGATGATCATATTGGTCCCTTCTGACCTATGAGTCGATGAGAACTACCATGGTGAGGAATTCAATGGCAGCATGACATGGGAGACAATCATGCTGGAGTGAGGAAACTGCGCCCCTGAATCCACACAGACAGCCTCCTTTGTATGTCTGATTGGAAAGCCACTTGGAGGGGTCTGAATTTCCCAGTGGCACCACAAGCTGCGTCCTTCATCTCCTGTAATGTGCCCTCAGTTCTCACACAAGAGAGGACTTGAAATGGAACATGGGCCATTTTGGCCCAGATCCTCAGAGATATTTAGGTGCCTAACTTCTCGTCTGGGCCGTTAAACTGCTTTTCACAAGTGATTTTGTTTTTCTCCCTTCCACAGATTTTGCACCAAACAAGAGGATTATCTAGACTCTAATTATGCTGCAGGCATATGCTGCAGAGACGCCTGACCAGAAGCACAGGGAGTGGAGTGGACTGGGAAATATCCAGCGTCAGACTGGCAGTGCCTTCCTGGGAACAGGCACTGATATGTTGAACAGGCTGACAGAGTAGACACACAATAACCCCGAATTTAGGAGTTCCGGACAGCACAACTAAACTGAGAAACTTTGCAATTTAAACCACCATTCTGCAGAAACCCATGAGGAATCAGTCTCCAGTGAAGTTTGGGTAACATATTTATTGACTCCAAATTACCAAACTGAGAAGAGAAGCAATTAGGCCTCTGTATTTAGCTTTACCTGAAGCTTTTATAATATGTATAATAATGCTTTGGAGTTCAGTTGTAGAAGAAATCTCAGATTTTTTATAGTTTAAGGGTATCTTCTCAAATGTATAGTTCACACAGATGAGTGGCACCCAGATCTGAGCACCTGGGTCAATCTAGCCTGGGTGAGGACATACCCACTACAAAACCCTACTAGTCGTTATTGTATCCTCACTATTTCTGCACTCCACTGGGTGTGTCTAGATTCTTTATGCTGAAACACTCTAGGATTCTTTCCCAGTCAATTGTGGAAGCACTTGTCTGTCCTTCAGGGGGAATTATGAGAAGATTGTTGGAGGGCTGTCAGCACTCCACTGATTTTACTTATGTCGTCACTGCAAAGTGGGCTGGTTCCAGGCTGAGTTAAACCAGAGCATGGGTTCTAACCCACTGCTCAACAGAATAAGCTGTGCAGGGCTTAAGCCACCTCCAAGTCTGGGTCAAAGTTTTTCTTGTGTGGTGGGTAGGGGTGTTTGGACAAAAACCCAGGTAAAACTCACATAAATTGTGCAGTGAAGACATACTCTGGGAGTTAGAACATTAGTATTTTAGTTTTGAGGAATATCTGATAAAATTTAGATATAATTATTAGCATCTTATGGTCTGTATTTGCTCATGGGAATTCAGCCAGTCCTTAATGTCAGTGCTTCAACATATACAGCAGCTGATGAGTTATTTTTCAGTAGGGTTCACGACTTTATCCCAAAGAGTATGCTGATTGGTTAGATCAATAATCATCATTAGGAAGAGTCTGATGCATTTCATAGTAGGAGGAGCTAGTTGAACTAGAGCATCAATCTTAAAACCCACAACTGTGGCCCCAGTTGTCTCAGCTCCTCTCTCAAGAACATTAAACAAGTCCTTGTGAACAACCTCCAAAGCAAATGGACTCTAGAACAGATCAGATCAGCTGGGGATGAACTAATTTTGTAAAGCAAAGTTCTTCAGAAAGCCAACTATTAAGGAGAGAGCAGGGTAAGAACAGGATTAGTGTAAAACAGATCTCAGGCCTGATCTACACTGTGAAATTAGGTCAACATAATGCAGCTCCCATCAACCACATAATGCATCTCCACTGGCAGGTCTGCTCCGCCAAGCTAAATCGTGGTAAAGTGAAACTTAATAAAACCACCTCCTCAAATGGTGTAGCACTGAAGTCGAAGTGTATGGGGCGGATGAGTGGCAGTGTAGGCAGAGCGTTACGTAAATGAAATTGATGTCATTGGCCTCCAGGACTTATCCCACAGGAAACAGCCCCTCCCCTCAAGCCCCAAGAAATTTTGAATTCCCATTTCCTGTTTGGTCAGTCTGATCATGGCGATTGCATGCCCCAAATGTGTTGCAGCCTGGAGTCAAGCTGAGGCCTTGGATCTCATCAGTCTGTTGGGTGAAGAGTCTGTTCTGGCTCTGCTCTGAGCCAGCAAAAGAAATTTGGATATCTACGAGAAGAAATCGTGCGGCATGTTGGAGAAGGAGCACAACAGGGACACACAGCAGTTGCCGCATTAAAATAAAAGAGCTAAGACAGGGGTATCAGAAAACTAGGGAGGCAAACAATCATTCGGGCTCATCACCAAAGACATGCATGCATGCAATTCTCGGCAGTGACCCCACCATTGTGCTGCCATGCAGCATAGATACTTCAGGGCAATTTGAATCCAGGATGAATGATGATATGTTTGTGGAGGAAGAGGAAGAGGATGAGGAGGAGAACAGGGACAGGAGAGTGGAGTATCCATTCTCCCTGAAAGTCAGAAGCTGTTTGTTACCCCAGAGCAGCCAAGCTGGATGCAGGAAAGTGTGACTGATCAAGATGCTAGGGAAGGCACATCTGGTAAGTATGTACTGCAAATCTCATTTCTGGGGTTACATCCCAAATCCAGCTTCTTCTTACAGGGAAAAAAGAACTGTGTATGGTGCTAGAAATGGGCTTCCTTGTTGTTGGTCCACTTAAAAAGGCAGCTGGCCTCAGAAGAGACTATTAATGGAGCAGGGATAGTCCGAGAATTCTCCATGGATATTTCCAGGAAATTTTCATATAGGTACTCTGCAATCCTTTGCAGAAGATTTCTGGGGAAGGCAGCCTTATTTCTTCCACCGCAATAGGACACTTTCCCCCACCACTCTGTTAATAAATGTTCAGGCATCATCGTGGAACACAGCATAGTAACATGAGGACCAGGCCTGAACCCAGATGTGTGCAGCAAATCCTCCTTTTCTGCCTGTGTTACCCTCAGGAGACTGATATCACACATGGTCACCTAGGGAAGATGGCCTAAGTTTTCAATATCCTCCTAATATATTCAGTGCATGTACCTCCTTTGCCAGGGATATTCTCTTGGGTCCCTACACCAAAGATCCCAGAGAGTATGTTGTTATGAGTTTTAGGGTTCAAGGAATGGGTGCCCATATATTTTCTCCAGGGACGCTTCACCAAAACATTCCCCCATTCCCTTTGGACCTCCTCTTCCACAGCAGAGATTTGGGAGGGGAAGGAGAGACCAACAATCCTGCTGCTTGGGGAAATATGGACTCATACAGTATGTGCCATGAGGATTTCCCTAACATCGATGCACCAGCCTATTACTTACCATGGCTGGAACATCTCTCCAACCAGTGCAAAAGGTAGAGATTGGTATGCGGACCTAGCATTTACTTGGGACTTCAAAGGGGAGTTCTTTTCACTTTGTAAAATTGCTTTGCATCCATAGGACAAGCTAACAATGGAAACCTTGTGCTTTGCTTGCCTTGCAGTGGACAGCATGACCTTCAACACAGCCTCTACTCCTGCTGAGTGGCTGTCACAGATTAGAAGGTGGAGAAAAAAAACCCAGGATGACATGTTCAATAAGATAATGAATGCCTGCACGGCTGCTGACACAGAGTTAAGAGCCTGCAGGCTTTCATTGTCAGAAAGACTGAACATGGACATGGAAAACAGGAAAGCAGCACAGGAGAATTAGCATGCAACACAGGCAGAGATGCTTTGTATCATGAGGGATCAGTCAGACAGGCTGAGGCATCTTATAAAGCTTCAGGAAAAACAGAGGCAGGATAGATTACCTCTGCAGCCCTTGCAAAGCTCTCAACAGATGCACTCTTTCCTTGTCCCCACCCCCAAGCATTCTAAGAGGAGGTTGAGCAGGGTTCAATATTTGCTGCACTTGACCCCATTTGAGGGAAGCAGGAAGAGGCCCTGGTCTCTTTAAGAAATTGGATTGTGGGTTCTTTGATGCTTGCAAAGACACGGTTGGTTCTGTATCCCCTATCCCAACCATGAGAATGCATGCGACCCATTAAATTATCTTCCTGTCCCTCCGCTGTTAATGATCCTCAATAAAACTTTACAGCTTTGCAATTCAATGCTCTTTATTTCCCAGAAGCACAGGGATGGCCACTGGGGGAAGAAGGGGTGCAGGCACAATGCTGAAAGGGAGGGGGATGGGAAGGGAAGTCACAGCACAGATAAGTGATGGTCATTACTGTTTCTCAGTAGAAAAACATGTTTTCAGTGCTTCCCTGATGCACAGCGCTCCTCGGTTGGCTCTCAGCATTGCACTGGTATCTGGCTGCTCAAAGATTGCAGCTAGTCTATCTGCCTCCACGGCCCAACCCAAAGAGAACGTCTCCCCCTTTTTCTCACACACATTAGGGAGCACACAGCAGGCAGAGATAACTGTTGGGATGTTGCTTTCACTCAGGTCTAACCTAGTGAGCAAACTGCACCAGCGCATCTTTAAACATCCAAAGGTGCATTCCACCAGCATTCTGCACTGCTGAACCTATTACTGAACTGCTTCTTCTCACTGTACCTGGTATAGGGCTTCATTAGCCAGGAAAGCAAGGGTTACCATTAGCATTTCAACATCACTAATACTTATTTTTTTGGTCAGGGAAGAAAATGTCCACCTGCATTTTTTTAATAGACCTGTGTTCCTAAAGATGCGTCATGCACCTTTCCAGACCATCTCACACTTATGTCAGTGAAGCATCCCCTGTGATCCACAAGAGCCTGCAACACCAGTGAGAAGTCTCTCTTTTGGTTTATGTACTCTGTGGCAAGGTGGTCCAGTGCTAAAATAGGGATTATGCATACCATCTGTTTCCCCCCCCCAGCCCCGCCGCTGCCCCTCCAGTTTAGGAACCTCATTGCACAAACCCTTCCACTATGTCCTGCACATTGCCCAAAGTCACTACTGTTCTTAGCAGAATTCTATTAATGGCCCGTCACACTTCTATCGCAGCAGCTTCTACGGTGGATTTCCCAACTCCAAATTGATTCCCAGTTGATCAGCAGCAGTCTGGCATTGCTAGTTTCTACAGAGTGATGGCCACTTGCTTCTCCACTATCAGAGCAGGTCTCAACTTGAGTATTCATGAGTTTCAGGGTTGGGGAGAGCTCTGCGCAAAGTTCCATGAAAGAGGTTTCTCTCATATGACAGTTCCGCAGCCACTGCTCATCATCCCACACCTTCATAACGATGCGATCCCATCAGTCAGTGCTTCTTTCCCAGGACCAGAAGCAGCGCTCCACTGATTGCAGCTGGTATGACAGCCTGCAGTGAATGGGAACTGTTTCACTCTATGGCTTGTAGCAAGGCAGCTTCAGTAACATTGCAATGTTCCACACTGCGGCTCCTGTCTCGGCCTTCAAAATACTGCAGGATAAGTTGTGAGGTGTTTGTGATGCTCACAATGATAATGCACAGCTGAGTGAGCTCCAGGCCTCTCTGGCAATGGCAGAGACAGAAGGCTTTAAAAAAAATGGCATGAAAAATCCTTCCCCCCCTTTTTTTTGGACAAAGGGGAGTAGGGAGGATGACAACTTTCCCACAAGCCCCTGCTACCCACAGTGCCACTGCTTTCATTATCGATGTAAGTACAGCTGGTGGGGACGCAATCCCCCGATGCAGTGAGGGTGATGTGATCACTCTCCTCGGACTTCTAAAGTTCAGCGCGTGAAGGTCGACTGAAATTAAATTGACTTCAGTCTGCAGTGTAGACACACCCTCAGTGAATCCAGTCCTTCAATCCTCCTACAGGTAAAATTCCCAAGGACTTCACTAAGAGTTTTAGCTAAATAAGGACTGCAGCTCAAGCACAACAACATCAAAAGTTACTCTTGCAATTGCACTGAGGAAAAAGACGGAGGGCACGATACCATACTCATACTATAGGACACAGCATGGTGTCAGAAACTTAGCAGACAAACAGAATGAATCCTGAGGAGGGCATGGTGTGGATTTATACAGCACCAGCAGACCTCCTAGGGAGGCTTTGAACCTATATGTAGGCACAATGCCTCTTGGAGCTCCCTGAAATGCAGAAGGAGCAATTCCAACATTTGCAAACCCTTTAATATGATAAACTATAATCACAGCTACAGAGAAATGCATTGGTTACAAAGAAGAATCATCATATAATGCAAGACATGTTCACAACTCCGGGTACATGGAGTTAGAGTCAGGGTTCTATAGCTAGGGATCCCTGCTCTATGGTAAGGATTCCTGTAGTTAGACTACTCAGCGTTAGGGTTAGGGTTCTTATGGGTAGAGCTCCCCATCATGGGGTTAGGATTACTATGGTTAGGGTACTTGGCATTAGGCTTAGGGTTGCTATGGGTAAGCTATATAGAGCTAGATTTAGGGTTCCCAACTGTAGTTCTCCCTGCCTTAGGGTTCCTATGACTAGGGCTCCCCGTCCTAGGGATAGGGGGTTGTATGCATAGAGCTCCCCACCTTAGTGTTAATGTTTCCATAGTAAGGGCACTTGGAGCTCAGGTTAGGTCTTCGTTCTAGAGTTACCATTACTATGGCTAGGATACACTGCCCTTGCATTAGGGTTGGGATAGGGTTTCTACCTGTCAGATTTAGGGTTCTATAGGTAAAGAGCTCCTCTCTTCATTTTGCATTCCTGTTGATAGGGTACTTGGAATTAGGGTTAGCTTTACTAAATGTAGAGTACTTGCATCTAGGGTTAGTGTTCCGATAGGTTGGGGGTCCCCTCCAGGGGGTAAAGGTTCCTTTGAGTCAAGCTCCCCACCCTAGTGTTAGGGTACATGGAGCTAGGGTCTGGGTTCTATAGGTAGAGCTCCCCACACCAGGATTAGCGTTCTTATGGGTAGGGATCCCTGCCCTAAGGTTAGGATTCCTATGGCTAGGGTACTCAGAGCTAGGGTTAGCGTTTCAATGGGGTAGGGCTCACCAGCCCAGGGTTAGGGTTCTTGAAAGTAGAGATCCCTGACCTAGGATAGGATTCTTATGGTTAGTGTACTTGGAGTTAGAGTCCCTATGGGATGGGTACTTGGAACTACAATTAGGGTTCCTATGGTTAGGGTTCTTGGAGCTAAGACTAATGTTCCTATGAATAGGGCTCCCTGCCCTAGGAGTAGGGTTCCTGTCTGTAGGGCTCCTTGCCCTAGAGCTATGTTTCCAGTGGGTAGGATTCCCAGCCCTTGAGTTAGGGTTCCTCTGAATAGGGCTCCCAGCCCTAGGATTAGCCTTATGACTATGGTACTTGGAGGTAGGGTTAGGATTCCTGTGGGTAGAGCACCCCAACCTATGGTAAGGGTTCTTATGTGGAGGGCACCCAGAACTGCAGTTCAGGTTCCTATGTGTAGGGATCTGTGCCATAGGGTTGGGGTCCTTTGCTTAGGGTCGTATGAGCTACGGTTAGGCTTGTTATGGGCAGGGTATATAGAGCCAGGGTTTGGTTTCCCAATGTTAGTGCTCACCTCCCTAGTATTAGGGTTCCTATGGCTACAGCTCCCAGCCCCAGGGTTATGGTTCTTATGGTTGGGGTATTTGGAAATAGGGTTCCTAAAAGGTAACATACCAGGGACTATGGGTACGGCTTCCTGTGCTAGGGTGAGTGTTCTAATGAGTACGGTGTGTAGGCCTTCTGACCTGGCCTGGTCAGCAGTGTCCTGGCCCTTCCTCGGGTTCAGGTCCCGAGGCTGGGCCCAGCGCCTTCTTTATGGGCAAAAGTCCAGCCCTGGATCCCCAGGCCCCGTCCGGTCAATTTCTGCTGGTGGGCCCTCCGTGTCAGGGCCCCCTGTCCCTCCAGGGGGTTCCGGGGCCCTTCCGCTGGGTCGTTGCTGGGTGGTGGCTCTTGGGCTCCAGGCATCTCTGGCTTGGGGCCCCCCCCTCGTCCGCGCCTCTGTAGCTGCCTGCACTCTGCAGGACCCCCTCAAAGTCTGGCCAGTCCCGGCCCAGAATCACGGGATATGGGAGATGGGGTGCCAGCGCTACCAGGAGCACCTAGGTGACCAGGTACTGGTAGGGTGGGGTAGAACTTCAGGTCCCCATGGATACATCTCAGGCTGACCTGCCCAAGGGGCTGGCCATCTTCCAGCTTCAGCCCCCTCAGGACGAGGGTCTGGCCACACCCCGAGTCAATCAGGGCCTCCAGGTGTTGCCCTGCGACGCTGACCAGGATCGTTGCTTTCGGGGTGGAAGGGCCCCGGGCTCGCCCCTCTCCAACATAAATTAAGCCGTAGGAGCAGTCCATCATGGGGCACTGGCGCCGCCAATGCCCCATCTTCCCACATGTAAAACAGGGGCCGGTGCTTCTGGGGCCCTCCCAGGGTGAGCTGGTCTGGTCCAAGCCTGGGGAGCCAGGAGCCCCGGGCGGCCCGTGGCTTGCTCGGGCCTGGGGTCGACTGTGACCGGGCTTCTGGGTTGGCTGGGGCCGGGTTGGCCGAGTGGCCGGGGCCACGGCTGTCGCTCTGGGGCTTGCTCGTCCGGGGCTGGCGGTGACAGCAAGTCTCTCTGCTGCCAAGAAGTCCTCCATCAGCCGCACGGCCCTGGCCAGCGTGGTGGGGGCGACACCTCACCACCCAGGTTCTTCCCTGGGAGGGGAGACTGTTCAGGAACTGCTCCAGGACCGCTTGCTCCGTCACAGCAGATGCGGAGTTCTGGGTGGGCTGGAGCCACTGCCAGCAAGCGACCTTCAGTTCCTGTGCCACCGTCTGATGCTGGGCCCCCAGGGGGTATGTCTTCACCCAAAACCACCATCGGAAGGTCTCAGGGCTTATGTCCAGTGCATCCAGGATGGCGGATTTTACCGCTTGGTAGTCACGGGCCTCAGAGTTAGCCAGGGCCCGATAAGCCACCTGGGGAATCCCCAGGACCGCCCATTGGTCTGGGGCCCAGCTGGCAGCGGAGGCCACCCTCTCAAAGGTCGTCAAGAAGGCCACTGGGTCATCGCTGGGACCCAGCTTGGTAAGGTGCAATTGGGGGGGAGTCACGGTCACAGGGGGGCTCCAGGGCTCGTCCGAGCCTGCTGGTTTGGGCAGCAAGGCCCCCAGCTGCTGTACATATTGTCGTTGAAGCTCCTGCTGCTGGGCCCCCAAGTCTCAGACCAGCTGCTGCTGCTGAGCGGCCAATGTCTGTAGCGATTGTTGCTGCTGTTGGGCCACTGGCTGTTGTTGCTGGTGGTCTGCCCACCACTTCATGAATTTATCAAAATCCATAGCCCGTCGTTCACCAATGCCAACGGGTTACTGGATTGTCCACGCAGGCAGCCCCCCCCTTTTTTTCAGGGGGTAGTTGCTCGCATTCTCTACCACGTGTAGGCCTTCTGACTCGGCCTGGTCAGCAGTGTCCTGGCCCTTCCTCGGGTTCAGGTTCCAAAGCTGGGCCCAGCGCCTTCTTTATGAGGAATCAGCATCTCCATGGGCTTGCCACGCAGTCGGTTGCCCCAGCCCTTGACAGGGTGGGCAAGCAAAGCAGTCTATCACCCCAGCCCTTGGGAGGGCAGGCAAGCAAAGCAGTCTATCGCCCCGGCCCTTGGGAGGGCGGTCAAGCAAAGCAGTCTATCTTCTGGTTAGGGTTGTCGGGGACTAGGAACACCCCTTGGCTGGCTAGGGAAGGGGAGGAAGGAGGGGGATGCAGGCCCACCCGACTCCACTGCGTCCCAGCCCAGGGCCCTACCAGCGGCATGCGGGGACTGCCACTGGGTCAGCGGGGCTCTGGCCGCAACATGCTGACCTGGGTTTGGCCCCTGTCTCAGCCACAGCCTGTGGCCTCCCTGGGCCACTTCCTCCGACCCAACCCCGGAGTACCTGCATCCACGTGGGCCTTCTGGGGCAAGGGGAGAGGTGGTGAGTGGGCATCCAGCTAGTCCTTCGCCATCTATGGGTGGTAGGTCCAGGAATTCCTGGAGGTTGTCGGCCAACGGTAGCCGATAGGGCTCCTCACCCAAGAGTTAGGATGCTATCAGTAGGACTGCCCATCCTCTGGTTAAGGTTGCTATGGTTTCAGTACTTGTGAGTAGCCTTAGTGTTCCTGTAGGTAAAGCACTTCACCCCCCCAGTGAATGGTCCATTCCTATGGGAAGGACACCCAGCACCTATCAATAGTGTTCTGCGCCTTAGGGTTAGGGGTCCTATGAGCTAGGGGTAGGGTTGCTATGAGTAGGGTACGTAGGGCTAGGGATCCCAATAGTAGTGCTTCTTGCCCTTGTGTTAGGTTCCTATGGTTAGGATACTTGCCTCTGGTGCTTTTCTCAAATTTGGGGGATCCAGGAACACACAAAGGCCAAGGACAACAACCACAGACACAATCACTAGTACAAAGTCTTATGTGTATGACAAGTTTTATTAATGTAGTAAGATTTGAAATTAGCCATGCATATAGAAATCTCACAAAAACCTAGCCAATAATTATAACTGTAGTCAGCTTCACATCCTCAAAGATATTTTAGGGTCTGATGGACCTTTCACCAACTTATCAGCAGTAGACGGATAGTTCCTGCTGGGATTTTTCCTGTGTGTATTCCCACTTCCACTCATCCAGGGAACCCCTTATATAGTGTAATTCTAACTATGCCTAACACCTTATGCACATGCATAAAGGAGTCAGCCTTCTTTCCTTTATCTGTACCTCCATACCCCATGAATATTGGGGTGCTCATTTTCAAGGTTGTTCGTAGAGGCTCTTACTCTTATTAGCATTTACACACAACATATACCATGTGGTCAGACAGATATTTAAAGATGTTACAAACAGGTGTCTTTTGGTTTTGGACAAATACATTGTGGGCTATTGCAATCCATTTTTCCATAATATCACCTATTGGCACATCTTATGTAGTAACCTTGTGACCTTAAGGACATAAGGTTATTTCTAGGTCACTAATCTCAAACATTCTTAAACCTATGGCCTAATCTGGCTAAGCTAAAATCTTACAGGTCTCAGCCTGTAGGCCTTGCATTTCAGCCATGCTTTATTTATATACCTAATACACACTCGTCACTCCTAAATACGTATCAATCTTATACGTCTATAATTCCACAATTTAAATCTGTTTAGCATCCATTGATTATATATGAAATAGCATATGAATTGACCATAACACAATGATCAATGGCTGATAAAATGAACTAATTGGCTACAATGGTTTTAGATTCCCATTAGACTCTATTAAGTGGCAAAGGCGTTTGGCCAAGTTTATTGTCAATGAAGCATGGTATTAGCTCCCTAGACCTGTCTCTACAGACACACTAATGCATGTATGCTCATTACAATGGACTCTGTTCAGTCAGCAGTGAGACTATCTGCTGACCCCTTGGCTGGACAAAAGTTTAAGGAGATGTGCCCCGACATTTATAGACTGGAATAAATAACTTCTGTACCAATTTATGTGTTTCATGACATCTATTTTGTTACCTTCCCTTGTTCCTGATATCTTGGATAAAACATCCCTATTTGTTGTTTTGTCATGGCATCTTAACTCTTACTAGACTGGGATGTATCTGTACTACCTGGAATATATTTATGTAAATATCTAGTGCCTAATACACTAACAATAACTTTGCCATGTTCTTGTACTGGACAGTGAACTTGTATGCATCTGCTGTAATACATGGCCTGATTTTGGTTCACAGCCTCTGCTTCAGGCCTCAGATCTTGCACCAGGCCAAGTTCTCCAGGGTCTCTCTTGCTATTACAATTAGTAGTGGTATACCAGAATCGGATCCTGGCGTGAAAATCTTTTATATTTATGTTGTCTCCATAAGATACAATGTGCACAATTCCAAATTTGTAGAGGAATTTTATCAATACAAAAATGGTTGAATAATTTTATCATGGGCCCTACACTGCTTCTACAATAAAAAAATATAATGTACAACACAATACTTTTAAATGCATTCTAAATATTTGTTGAAAGCATATTTAAACCTAATAAACACATGTGCTTGGAGGATGGTGGGAGGAGAGAAAGAAAAGAATCCAGCAAAAACCAGTTCTTCCTTTTCCAGCTGAGACGTTCTGCTCACTATTTCTTTTTAAAAATTTTCCAGAGATGCTATGTTAATGTGATGTCACTATCATTGAAAGGCTTAACTAGCTTTAAAAAAAGGTATAAAACATAATGGCAAGACAGGGGCTTCGCTAAGTCACCATGCGTGAACATTTTAAGTCCCAACATTTATTTTATTAATTAACAGAAATAATTAATAATTGAAAATGTAGCAGACAAATTCCCTTTCTGTGTATGTTCATTACTGTGCCTTTAAAAGTTGTTTGCCACTCACTACGGAAGTAACATGGCACCTAGCTTGTGCTATGAAAGAGCAATTCTAAGTGTTTTGGAGCTGTTTTTTTGGAATGTCCTAGATAAAAGCTGGAACGTGTGGGCAGAGCAAGTGGACTGAAGGAGAAATAACTGTGTGAGAGTCTGAGGGAACCTGTTGGAGAGAGAGGGCTGTGACAGGACTGGCTTGGCAGTGTGCTGACCAACAGCAAGGCCATGGGCAGAAATAAAGGTATGTCTATACTGACAGCAGCAAAGTTGCTGCCATCAGGTCGATCTTTCTGGATCAGTTGAGCAGTCAGTATAGAACTGCTGAATTGATCAGGAAGTCAACGCAGTAAATCCACCCCCTAAAGTGGCGTAGCGCTGCGTCAATGGGAACACAGTTCCTGTTGGCACAGTACAGTGAAGACGGCGCACAGAAGGGAAGCACAACAGTCGATGGGAGTTATGCAACTACTCTTTGTAGCTTGCATAGCTCTTGTTGACTGCCGCCGAATCTCCAGATAAGTGTAGACCAGGGGTAAGGGAAGGGATTGCTAGTTTCTTGGTCTCCAAGACAGGACTATCCAGAGATAGACTGGCAAAGCTGTGATCATTACCAGGATTCCAGAAGGATAAAGCTGCCAATGAATAACCCAGAACTGAAATCATTGAGGACACCGCTGCTCAGTTGAGAAATATTACATCTTACATGAGGATCTAGCAGAAGCCTTTCAGAAAGATTGCTTTCCAAGGGACACAGGCAATGTATTAGTTTGATCTGAATTACCAAACCAGGGGAAAGAGATGATAGCCCTTCATATATAGATTATCTGTGATTTTTTTTATACCGCATGCTATTTTGTCTGAGGAGAAATCTCAATTGTTTATAAGCTAAAAATTTGACCTGTTTGTGAATGTATGTAAATTAAAGCTCAGGGAGAGTTACTAACACCTGGTGGTCCGTATGAGTAGCTGCTGTACCCCACCATAAGCACGATGTGTCCAGCCGGTCCTCAATTATTTTATAGTAGGGTTGACAATTTTCCCCATGAAGATTGTGCTGAGGGTGGCTTTATCAACAATCATCAATAGGAAGGGCCTGTTGAATTTAATGGTAATAGAAGGATGCAAAAGCTTGCTAATGACTATTGCTGTAGCTGCTGCCGCCTCGGTGCCATTCTCGTGAACGTTCAACAGGGCCTTGTGAATAGCCTGCAAGGAAATGAGGCAAATGTTACCATGCGAGTATAGGGCAGTGGACAGCAGTTGAAACTGAACTTGTCATGTTAGTAAATAGGCAGAATATAAACAGGACTGATATAACCCAATGAACCCAACTCCACTGAGTGGCAAACTCTCCCATGGACTTCAATAGGAGCTTTCCCGGGTCAGGACTCCAGGGTCAGAGCCAACAACATTAAGAGGCTGCTGCAGTTATTTCTCAATTGCCTTGTCACTGAGAAAGGGCAGCTTGAATCTAGTCAGCTGCCCTCCTTCTCCACAAAAGAGAGGGTTATCTTCATATACCTGATTATTGTCATGAATTCCTCCTTAGCATCACAAGTAGTCAGTATGTTTAGACAATACAAAGCTATGTTCCAGCAGAAAAGTCGAGACGAACAACGACAAGAATTCGTGGTACAGAGCCCCAGATTTCTTTTCCTCACTACAGCGTTTTTATCCTACTGGGCATCAATATCGCAGAACATTAGTTACTCCGAACTTGAACTGGTTTCTTTAAATATGTGCGGTGGAAATCCACTAAGAATGTTCTCCTTATAGTCCCTAATCTGATATAGATAATATCCTAATGCTAATTTAGGGACAGATTCTGATGACTTTACTCATTTTGAGCCTATTACACACAGTTAAATCCTGGTTCCATTGAAATCAATGGCAAAACTCCCAGTGACTTCAGTGGGGCCAGGATTTCACCCGTAGTATCATGGGAATCTGGGGCAATTCTTGAGAAAAAGGGTGACTAAGAGTATGACAATCTAGCCCTGAATTTGGAAGTTGTCACTGCTGATATTGAGCCATTCTATTCCAGTGGCAACTCTAGTGAAAGCAATTTCTTTGCATTCGGGCCCACTCTTAATGTACTTGCTGCTCCCCAGGACCATTTCCTTTTATGATAACATTCAGAAACTACAGGAGAACTGTTTTGTTCTCTGTAACGAGCTTGTTTGTGCTATAGTCTAGAGAAAACTGATTGCCAGGAGCCAGTGACGCCAGTGGGAATTCTGTCAGTGGCTTCAGTGGGCGCAGGACTGAGCCCTTAATTAGTCTCAGATATAAACGTTAAAATCACAGGTACAGACAAATCCAGCTAGCCTCGTCTCTTCAAAACTTACTTTTGAAACACGCAGCTCAGGCACCCCAGTGATTCCAGACAGATCGGCGTGGTCAGAGAACACATCCGTAATACCCATTTTCTCAAACAGGAGCTTCACATCATAGGACGCCGAAATAGAAAACTTGGGAAGGTATAGGTTAATACTCCTGTCAACAAAGAACACATGAAACATGAAACATTGCACTCGGATAGCATGATGCAGCACATGCAACTGGATGACACCGCATGGTGCTTTTCTAATTCCTGAGGCATCTGCTAGTGGCATTTGCAGTCATTGTGTGATGTGTGTGTCTGAGAGAGGACCGAGCACCTAGAAAGGTCGAGGTGAGCTTTTTCTGCATGCTTGGATGCTCCTGAACAGATGTGGTTGCACCATTGAACAATTGTACTTCGGCTACTTCCATAACTTCATTTCAGAGCCCTGATCTGCCCCTTACAACAGACTTCTGTGGGAACAGGAGAGGTTGGAGGGACAAGGAGGTGGTGGAATAGGTACAGAGATGAGGGGTAAGAAGCAGAGTGGAACAGGTACAAGAAAGGTGAGGAGGGTTGAGTCAATGGCTCAAGGAAGTTAATAAATCTGGTTAGTAACATGAAACCAGTAGGAACGTTCAACCCAGTGGCAGTAACATCAGTACTTGCTGTCATCAGAGGAGCTGCCAGACTTGTTCAGATCAGTGGGCTGACTAGAGTCCTAAGAGGCCAGATGGTGGGATGCTGCAACCTGTGCTGTTAGAAGAGCCGGAGTTGCACATTCTGTGAAGCTCTCCTCTCAGGCAGCCGGGGGATAATTTGAGAACTCCACTTAATCTACATGGAGAGTACTGAATGGTGATACCTAGGTTCCTATTCTGCCTTGATCTGCAGTTCTCTCCTAAATTACAATTAACCATCTATCCACGATATGGCGCGCAAAAGGTTACCTTTCTTGAAGTAATTTTTCCCATTTACACACAGTTTCTTTCAAGAAAGCATCCTCCACCTGCTTCATTTTTCCTTCATCAGGCAGAATAAATAATGCTTTTGCACTTCCACTGTAAGGTATCTGCACGAGCCAACATGACAGCTGTTCATCATAGTGGCTTGCATAGCTGGTTTCCCGACGCATCATATTGACTTTTACCGATGTTTTCTCGTTCACCTGAAAATCCTCCTCGTGGGTGTGGACAGGATCAAAAGGATTTTCCCAGTAGGCTTATGATCAAAAACAAAGAGAAGGCTATTTTATTGTTGAGGGAGAGAGGAATTTGTTGTGAGAAATCAGACTCATTCAAAGGGAAGAAGTCATAGGCAGGGGCAACTCCAAGTTCATTTTTCTGAAGCTATTTCTGTTTTGCACCATACTAAGGAGGCCAGTGGCAGGAGCATCAGTGATGTGCTGAAGTTTATATAAATATGTTATTAGTCATGATGAAAACCACTAAGTGAAATGAATAAATATTGTTAATTTTCTGTAAAGCTTCTTTGTGGAGAGAAGAATAGACCCTTTAAATATTTATTCTAATGTAATGCTGGACCCGACAATCTATTCCAAATCAAACTGTTGATACCGAGAAATGTGAAACCAAATGTTGCCCTCATGCTTCTTACCCCTAGGAGCCAACAGGTACAGACCCACACTGGGAGAACGGAAATGCACAATCCCACTTGGAGCTCCAGAGACCAAGAGTCAAGTGTGCCTGCTGCACCATCCATGGGGATGGAAAGTGGGCGTCCCTCTCCTCAGCCAGTCATGCCCCTCCCACCGCTGACTGGTGAAGAACAGAGCAGAATGTTAGTCTGCCCCACTCAGCTGATTTGTGCTCTGCTAGTTTTGCAAAGAGGCAGCAGCCGTTGGGCTTCCCACATTGCAAGGGGAAAATATTCAAGGAGCGTGGGAAAGGCACATATTGGTTCATGCATGCATTAACTGAGCTGAGAATAACAATAAAATGAACAATGACTGTAAATACTCAACTCTCTGGCAGAACAAAGTTTACACCAAGGTTTAGAAGTGGACTGGAAATCAGAATCAAATCTTTTATTAATTTATTTATTATCACTTCTTTATTAAGAAGAATTTACCTAGCAGGTGCCTCAGCCACTTTATAAATAAAACAGCTGATCTCTTGTAGCTGGTTTTATATTAAGTAGGTACACCCAAAACACAGTCAACAAACACTACCGTTTGTATACATTTTAAGGCCAGAAAAGACCATTTGATCATCTAGTCTGACCTCCTGTAAAATACAGGCTATGGAATATCATCCAATTACCCCTGCATTGAACCCAGTAACTTGTGTTTGACTAAAGCATACCTTCCCGAAAGGCGTCCGCTCTTGATTGGAAGACATCAGAAATGGAGAATCCACCACTTCCCTTGGTAGTTTGTTCCAGTGGTTAATCACACTCACTGTTAAAAATTCTGTCTGGTTTTGACTTCTAGCCATTGGTTCTTGTTATTTTCTTTTCTTCCCTTCTATAGTCCCTTCCAACTAAGGATCTTAGAGGGCTTTTAAACTATTGGATCCTTTTTTTATGGTACATCAAATACATGTTTCTTATCCTTACCATCAAGGCCCTGCACAATTTAGTCCAGGTCTAGCTCTGTGCTCTATTATATTATGACAGTTTCTCTGAATTTAAAGAAAAAGCAGCAACATTATTTTCTTTCCTGTAGATCAAAATCAGCCATTCAAATATTACAATTTAAATAAAATACCCATCTATGCTCCATGCCTTACCTTTGAAATAAATGTAGTTCACAAGAACCATAATAGTGTTTGGATCAAGATAGCTGACTAGTTGAGGAATTTTCCCATGGGTTTTCTTCTCTACATAACCGTTGATCTGTTTCTCGGCCTCTTTTGAATTATTGAAGTTAGAAGGAAAAAATTCTGCTTCATAAAAGGTTTTGACATCATTTAAAAACTTCTCTAGTGGTTCAAACCCAGTTGCTATGAAAAGGGCATTTCCCATACTCATCTGGATCTTATTGTTAGGACAATTCATCATGTGGATGTGATGATGAAAACTTTCGTGTATCTCCTCCTCCTGAACCTCTGCCAGGTTAAAGCCCAGCCCTTCAAAAATCTGAGTCAGCGTGGCAGATTTAGCACCCATTGCCAGCATGGCAAAGGCAGTGGCGATGCTCACGGGAGAGAAGAAAACGTTCTTGTCAGCTTCCTCCAACACAGCCTGCTTATAGAATCTAAATGTGAAATCAGCATAGCTAGACCCTTGTTTGAGACAGGCCTGGCTTCGGACTCCATGCTCGTCAGCGTGATCTGTATCTATATGGTCGTCATGGCAGGTGGGGTGATGGGGAAAGTGATGGCACTGGGCCAGAGCATAAAGAACAGCAAGTAACAAAGACGCAGAAAGGATGGAATTCATTTTCCTTTCAAAGTATTCTGTCACAAAATAGAATCAACAAACAACAGTTAGATGAGCAAAATTAATCGTGAGTTTGGTAGCAGTTCATGGCGAGTAGTTTGCATAACAATCATGCAAAACTAATACAAAAAAGGAAGATGGCATAGCTAACGTGACCATACACATGATTATAAATCCCCCTAAGGGATCATTTGGTTTAGTTTACTAATATGCCAGCCCTAATAAACATTGCAATATACCTTGGCTGTGTAAGATATGCAGATGTCTTCTTCAGCAAAGTTCAGGGGCTAGAGAATATAGTAGTCAGTACTAATGGTGATTAATTTTTTCCACCTTCAGTATGTCCCACTATTCTCTGGACGCAATTAGAAAGTTTCAGAATGAGTGTTATGTATGTTAGTCTGAGCTCTAGTGGGAGTTGGAACAGCAGCTCTTTAGCTTCCTCTAGTGGTGAAGTGGGAGAACTGAGGGAGTCTGCAGCCTGACTAGTTTGCATATACCACTCTGGCTCCCCCTAAAGAAAACTGAGTGGCTCCTTACTTTCTAGCAGGTATAATTTACATATATGTCAGGGGTTCCATAAAGTGCCCAAAGCGGCACAACCTGGAGTTTCCCTGGGGCCACACATATAATCTGTGATAAATGTGCTGTGTGACTGCAGTTATATGAAAGGGGAGGTAAGTGTGAGAACATGGCTGGGCAGTAGGTCCAGACTGGGGAGCCATGCCCATGATGGGCAAGAGGAATACAGATATCTTTTGAGTCTGACCTTGGAGAAAAAAGGTTTCTTTTGGCATCCACTGGGGATTTGATGGGATCGTGTAGCAAGGCCTGAGTTGAGCAGTGCAATGATAGCAGCAACCAGTAGGATACTTGAAGGCTGAAGCAAGCCCGAGCTGAGAGGAGCCCCTGCACCCACCACTGAGGTGAAGATTGGACTGGACTTGCAAGTGAGGCCCAGGTGGAGTTTCTGCACAGTGCTAAGGGTCTTGGCCACCAACCGAATTTCCTGTTACTTTAATAGGTTGTTGATTTTATTTGTTTGATTGTGTACCCTACATATCATTTGGTTATGTTCCCAAGTTTACTGGACTGTGAGCATACTTGCTGGAGGGGACGGTAACTGCCATGAAAGGTGACCAGGGGTTAAATTTTAAATTTTCTAAAGCCAAAAGTCAGAGTATGGCCCTGGATGGTGACTTAACCCAACCCTACTTATTTATTTTAAACAGAACCCCATTTCCAGCCCAGCAGAAAGTCAGAGTACAGTTCCTTATGTAATCACACCTCTGTGTGTTTGGGCATACTACACCAAGTAACATCCAAGTATAAAGGGGGTTGACCTCAGTTTTTTAAAATATTTGTTGTTTAACATCCCCTGCCCAAAATGCATAATCTTTAATCAACTCCATCAGTGATGCAGTTACATTACTAACTACAACCCCAGCGCACAGGAGAACAACTCTCACTTATTGTATTTAACCCAGAGGGGATAAGTTACAGCCAATATCTTAACTTGCATTTTTCTAATTATCTGAGAGATGGTACACTGGCTTCAATAGTGCCAGAAGCTTTTTTTTTGTCTGCCTGAGTCACCAATCTCCCCTTGTCTACTTCCCATATCTGAAGAGTTTAACCCATTGTTTAAGAAAGCTTCTTAAGTGCAGAATACATACTGCCTATAGTACATTTATATGAGGAAGGGCTGTTGGAAGTAAAGCTTTTCAACATGAGACGGGAAAAAATATTGCCAAGATGTCATCAATTTCCACCTGCCTTTCTCAAAGACATTTTAATTCGTATCTTTGTCAAAATTTTGACATTGGAAAAATTTTAAGTACCACCATGTTAATTAGGCCCCCTCTTTTTTTTTTTTTTTTTACAGTATGAGTGAAATGTCTCAACAGAAGAGATCCAAAGGGTGTGTTATACAACCTAGCAACATTTCTAAAATAGCCATAAGTAAAGGCATTTTTCCCTTGGAAAAGCTGGGATGTCATCTTTAAACCCAAGCCTGTGCGTCCAGAAATTAAAACTGTGCTAAATTTTGTTTCTCTGAGATTGGGCTGTCTAGAGGAGTAAAAAGGGAAACTAAATTCAGAAACAGTGGCATTTTTTCCCTGCCCTCCACCCGCAAATTCTAATAGTAGGGTCTGCAATTAGACATTCAATATCTGTTCTAGGCTATTTTGAGATTAGTCACCAAGAAATCTTATAAGTGTACCGCATTTTAAAAGTTTGTTTCTCCATTAATCATTCCCATCTCCGAAGATGCATTCATCTCCCCCCAGTGACTGTGTCTTGATAGGTTATGCTATGGTGCCCTACACAGAAAGGCTGACCTAGCATAAAGGGGTGTCTCAAAAGCTTCCTATTTGATTGGGCACTTTAAAGGATCGTTATGGCTTCAAAGGACATTTTATTAGTCTGAGCACATCCCCACTAGAACAGCAGAGTTTGCTATTCCCTTGGGTGTTTGCTTCAGTCCTATTTCAGCATAAAGAATCAAATGTAACAGCTACAGAGAACTAAGTCACAAAAATGTGAATAAAGTAATCCGAGCACCTAAATTGCAAAGATCATGAATTCAAAATCTCTATGGAAAAATGAATACATAACCACACTTACATAGTCAGAAGGATCCCGCTGGGTGCATCTGATCTGCACTGCTCCTTGCACAACTATTTATATTGCTAAGCAGTAGTCAGATGAATTTCCACTATTACCTATTAAACAGTTCAAATAAAAATGGTCAATGAGGCCACAGAATAAATGTTCATGACCTGAAGGGGACGGAACCTGGGTGAGAGCCCTAATCACTTGGCTAAAAGATGTAAGGGGAGGGACTACTTCTTCTTCTAGCTGTTTTGTAAATGACAACAAATGTAAGGATCTGTGGCACTAAAACCGGGGTCCTTAGAGCCTTGGACAGCTGACATTTCTACAAAACTACTAGGAAGCCATGCAGTGCTACATCCACGGAGCATTGTGGAGATTAGGTTCCACAGGAGGCACCAACCAAAGGGCCCACAAAGACAGCATGCCGTGACCCTCTGTTTGGCCTGTATGCGATATTTAACCTGAAGGGTGCCCAATGAAGCTGTCTGGGAAGACTTCTGGCTTGCTCTGACTTCAGACTGCACCTTGCTTTCTGATCTCCACCTTCAAGCCTCAGCTTGACTCTTGCCTCCTAATTACCTCTGATCTTTGGTCTCACCCCAGCCTGATGGTGACCCTCACTTTTGCCTCCTGATTCCAGCCTGATCTTACCTCTGGTCGCTGATTCTGACCCTGACTCTTGCTTATCAATCCCGGCTCTAGCAATTACTCCATTTGGGCACAGTTTCCTTCAACAGAGCACCCTCCACCTGCTTCATTATTCCTTCTTTAAGGCAGAGTGAATAATGCAGCAACATCTTCTTTTAAATGTGTTTGCATCTACCAGCAAGGCAATTCCTCATCGTAGTGATTTTCATGCCACCCTATTTGATTTGAAGAGATGTTTTCCCCCCAACAAACCAACCAGCCAGCCAACTGAACAACAGCAAGCCCTCTTCTTTGGTTAAATTTGGATGAAACAATTATTCCCAGTGGGCTTGTGACAAAAAGGAAGAAAAGGCAATTGAGTATTCATGGGAAAGGCAGTTATTTGTATAAATCAAACTAATTGAAAGGTAACAAGCCCATATTTTGAGGTATAAATGAACTAAAAGCTAGTTTTCACAATGCTTCTGCAACATTCTAGTCAGACTATTGGCTACTGATGTACTGAGATGCTGTATAAATACCTTATGTGTTACAATGAAATGTCAAAGGAACAAATATTACGTGGTTTCTCTAAAACTATTCTTCTGAGTGAAGCAAATGCCCTTTATTAAATATTTATGCTGCTATTAAATTGGAGATGCCAAATCTGCCAAAAAACCACTACAAATCACATGATAGTAACTAAAAATGTGTAGTAGGTAATAAAGCAAACATTTTCTTCATGCGACTTATCGTCAGGAGCCAGGGACACTGGAATAATTTTGATACTGGGGGTGCTGAGAGATATTGAAACAAACTGTAAACCCTGTATATGATGGAAACCACTTCATGCCAAGGGATGCGGCAGTAAATCCAGCACATCTAATTCCAGGGCCTATGTCAGGAGCTAGTAGGCACAGATCCATGGTGGAGCAATATAGAATTGCATTGACATACTGGAGTTCTTGGAGAGAGAGTGCACATCTCTGAAGCAGAAATGGTTCCAAGCCTCCTGGGACCATGCGAATACATGCACACTGCACCATCCTTTGTAATGTGCAATATCTAATCAGCAAGGTCCACTTGTCAGCACCCCATCTCCCTACCCCCCATCAGTCAGTCTCACTTCTTTGATATTTCAGTTCACATAAAATTAGTAGTTCTTCAGTTGTCCATAGCCTTCTGCAACAGAAAAAGCCTGAATTTCTCATGAGAAAGGCATACTAGAAAAAGAACACTTTAAAAGACAAATTGTTAAACAAAGAAAAAAACCCATGCCTTCGTTATACTTACTAAAGAAGGAAAAAGGAGTGGAGGCCCATTTTAAAAGAATCTTTTGCATGGCTCCTCTGTGTTTTACTCTGTTGCAATGAATAAGGTACATATTGTTATCGCTGTTTTACAGATAAGAAAACAGAAGCACAGAGCAAGCTCTGGGAACGTTCCCAAGGTCACGAAGGAGCTCTATGGTACAACAGACCCTCCCCATGCTTCAGTCACAAGGCCATTCTTCCTATCGGAAATTGATTGCTATATGGAGCATTAGCAGGGCAATACAACAGACCCCCCATGAAGTTTATTGTTGGTGAGATAGATCCACAGGTGGTCATTTGATTCTTCCTCTATCCAGCAAAAAAGAGATGAAAAACCAAAATAAAGATGTGCTATTCCTTATGGAAAGACTTTCCAGATGGGAACAGTCTCAGATCTTAAAAGCCTAACTTTTTATTGTGTATATTATGCTAGCACTTACACAGCAACTAGCCAATCAACTCAGGCACACAAGGCTTGGGCTGCAGAGCTGTTTCCTCGCTGTGTAGACTTCCAGGCGTGGGCTGCAGCCGGAGCTCTGGGACCTTCCCACCTCCCAGGGTCCAAGAGCTCGGGCTCCAGCCTGAGCCCGGAAGTCTATGCAGCAAGGAAATAGCCCTGCAGCTGAAGCCCAGTGAGTCTGATTTGGCTGGCACAGGCCAGCCATGGGTGTCTAGCTGCTGTGTAAGTGCTAGTGAATATAGACACGCCCTTAGAGGCCTCAGGTAAGATGAGGGCCCCATTAGACAAGGTCAGTGGCATGCCGTAGGTCTCTGGCATCCAGGGGCCAAGCCTACATTTGCACCGCTCCCCCAGGCCTCACTCGCTCCCCCCCACACACACAGGGCAAGAGAGGTCCCGGTGTCCCCTGCCAGCTGCCCCCGGGGAGAGGCGGTTTGTACTTGTGAGAGGGAGGGGGGGACACGAGGCCTTGGGAAGGCACAAATGCAAGCTTGGTGCCGTTCCCCTCCCCCTGCACTTACCCGCCGCACGGTGCCCGCGTCTCCAACTGCAGCCCCACAGCCCGGCACTGGCTCGGATGGGACGGCTTCACCCCCCAGCCTGGGGAGGGGGGTCCTTCATGGTGCATGAGGGGGAGGCACTGTGGGGTGCCCCTCAGAGCCTCCTGGGCCCCCTGCCTCCTGCCTGTCATGAAGGGCCAGCCTGGCACTCACCCACCACTCCATGATGCAGCCCGGGTTGCTGGCACAGATGGGGCTGCCTCATCCCCTCCTGGCCTGGGGGTGGGGTGCTGGGCCACCCCTTCATGATGTAGAGGGGCGCAGGAGGCTCTGTGCCCCTCAGAGCCTCCTGTGACCCCTGCCTCCTGTGAGTTGTGGAGGGCTGACCTGTTGCCCCCCCCAGGCTGGTGCCCAGAGGCCTGGTCCCCCCTCAGTACGCTACTGTGCAAGGTGCTGTACATACAAGTAATAAGATAAAGTGCCTATGCTGAAGAACTATATAGGCAAGATGGATAAAGGAAGGTTTAGTGTCTTCAGTGTACAGCTGCAGCTCAGTGAGAGATTTAGTGATTTATGTAATTTACACAGGGAAACTGGGGCACGCCTGGGAACCAAATCCAGATTTCCTGAGTCCAAGCTTGGTGCCTTAATTCCAGACCCGTCCTTCTTCTCTCATTACAGTCTTTCATTCAAAGACAAATGCAGCCTCTTTCCCCTTAGGTCTCCATCAGCAATCCAAAATCTGTAATTGCAATAAACATGTGTTAACACACATGTACAGTTCCCTAGACCCATGACAGTGAGTGGCTCAAGATCCTCGATTAATTCACTATTTTTCTAGGGCTTTTTTTCTCTGGGTGATTATTGATCGATGTCTCAGCATGCAGGGATCCTTGGTGTCACTAGAAAAAAAAGGGGCCACAGTTCTATTCTTGGCTTGGCCAGTTGTCTGCTGGGTTATCTTAAGCAAGTCGTTTCACCTTTCCATGACTTGTTTTCCCCATTTGTAAAATGGGGACAATGATGCTGACCTTGTAAAGGTTTTGAGAGCTACTGATGAAAAATGCTATATAAGAGCTAGATATTACTATCATTATTATTCCAAAAATCTTTTGTCATCCTCTAATAATCTCTTCAGTGGGTGCACTTGCTGCTCTACATTTCCCATCATCAGCTTCATCTCACTTGGCTGGACAGTTTAGCACAAGCAAGAGATCATGAAAAACTTGCAACATCTCCTGCTTTCAATCTCTGTCAGCTCAAAGGTGAGTCCTTCTAGAAGCTGACTTAGGCTTTGTCTACACTCACCCCGACGATTTGGCGGCAGTCGACGGGAGTTATGCAAACTATGCAGAAAACTTGCGTAATTCCCATCGACTGCTGCACTTCTCTTCTGCATGCCGTCTTCACTGCACTGCGCCACTTGCAGGGGTGGATTAATAGTGTCGACTTCTAGATCGGATCTTCACTGACCGCTCAGTCGATCCAGATAAGTTGATCTGACGGTGGCGACTTTGCTGCTGTCAGTGTAGACATAGCCTTAGAGTGGCAGATTTACCATCAGCATTACAAAGGCAGCAGAGATGATCCCAAGAAAGAAAAAAATATTTTTGTCTGATGCATTTGCAGAAATCTAACTGTAGAATCTAAATGCAAAGTTAGCATTAGTAGGAACAGATCAGGTCCCATTCGCATTCTCTCTTTCAATATGGGTATCAGCTTCAGTGTGATTGGAATCTTGACAATCACCATGGTCTTTGAGGGGACCAGGCTGGGGGTAAATAAAGACAACAGCATGGAGCCTAGCATGTAACAAACACAGCCAGAGGGTGGGTTTCATCTTCCCTAGGAGTTATTCTGGAAAAGAAGAACGAATGAAAGTGTCATTACATGCAGAAATGAGTAATGACTCAGTTAGTAAACAGTTATTAAAGTTTAGAACTTAGTACAATTCATACTAACAGAGAGAAATATTTTTTTAAAACTATTGTCATGTCCTGCTTAGTATTTCTTACAGCATGAAATGGGGAAAATAAATCCCATCAATAAATAAATGAATTGAATTTGATTATATCATAATGTGCTATAAAGTAACCACATGTCCCAATTTTACTGAGTCCCCACAGTGGCAAAGCTGGAAACTACAGGGTTGTATCCCACAGGCCAGTGCTAATCATTACCCACAACTTTAAATCCCTTTCCCAGATAATCAGGTTTTGTTTACTGAGCCCTTAAATGTAATCCAAATACGTGATTTCAAGCCCTCTGTGAAAAGTTCTCACAGTCCAGCTGATTGGCTCCTGTTTCCATTATCTGTATGTTCGGAGAAGCATGAAGCAGAATGCTCACTTTTAAAATACTCAATTGAAAAAATAAAACTGATCAGAGAGGATGCAAAGCTAACAATGCGTTTTTGGGATACTAATGACGAGGTGTTCACCTTTAAAACACAATAGGGAATAGAGCCAAAGCAAAGAGAGAATCAGGAGGGCTTTGTACCATAGACAGTACCAGTGGCCAGCTTGTTTGCTCCCTCCTGGCGTGTGCCAGCTGTTTGGCTGCACTCTGTTCTAAGTGACAACACGCACTTCGACCTCCACTGGCTCTGCGTGCCCGGGAGTCTGGCATGTAAATAATACAGAGAAGAGGCCGACTTCAATTTTATTTTGAATAAAAAAAAGAGTATTAAATATTAAAATCTAAACCTGACGGCTCCCATTGAACTCAATGGTAAAACTCCCTTTGCCGTTATTTGGAGCAGACTTAGGCCAATACTGAGCACTAGTGAGAAGCCCAGATGAAATGCAAATTATTCATTTTTCCATATGATAAGCTATCCCATGCTCATTTTACATTGGTTCATTGTCAATAGAGGTCAGTCTGAAATGTGACCTTTTGGATATGGATTCATATTATCCCAAAGTTTGAGCTAGTCCTGGTTTGGAACCATCCCTAATGTCTGCTCTTACTGATGTATTTCGGGACACTTCTCTTTGCCTCCTTTAGTATCACTGACCCAGATGACTTCCACGTCCCTCATTGCATCATGCCCCCAATCACAACTTTTTTGTGTGGATAGGAATGGCATATGGGATCTATTGGAGGCTCGTGGGGGAAGGAAGAGAAGATTCCTCATCAAAAGCTAAACCCATGGGACAGGCAGCTGGTTCTCATTCTCTCCAAACTGATTTACCCATCCACCCCTGCAGTACATCACTGTGTCCTCCCCCTACTCCTCCACAGAGCAGACCCATGGTAGTTACACTGCATCCAGGTGCTCATGTGGGCTGGGGGGCAGGGAGGATACGTCCTAGTGGGTGTGACTCCAATGAAAGAATTAATCAGGTCAGCAAAGATTCTGGGTGATAAATGTCCTGCCCTTAGGTTCATTGATCAACCAGTTAGAGTGTGTTTAGATGATGCAATATTTGTAGGTTTATGTCTTTAGTAGATCTTAGGCAAATGGAGTTTATGAAAACCAGTCTGAACTGGTCTCCTACCTTTGTGAACACTCCAGTGCTCGTGCTAATGATGATAATTGAGTTAATTCTTAAACACAGTTTTTCTACTAATTTGCGTCTGCACTCCTAATCACTATAACTTCAAACGCACCGAAGTATTGCAGCATATATGACATCAGTTGCTTTTCTGAGACCTGCGAAATAGGTTAACACCATCACTTCTGAACATCATGCTCATTTATATAGTGTAAGAACTAGGATCCTTTTCAAAATAATTATTTCCCACTGACCCGTCTTTGACAGAAGACAGTAAAAATTACAGGCATGCTCTAGAGATACCAGGCAATAGAAAATTACAGAGGATCCAGTAATTACTCTAAATTAAACAGCTCTAAATTACACTTGATTTACATCAGTGTAACTCCACTGATGTCAGTGAGTTACTTCTGATTTACAATGGCAGAACTGCAACAGGGTTGGGGCGACTGTCCCCACTCCAGACTTCATTCTTCTATTCACTAAATTGTTTATACTGTGCTCACCGATTCCTTAACTAACATACGAAATTCATGCAGAAATTCAGATAGTGACTAATGGGATTTCATTCTAAACCAAGCAACTTCAGCTGGAGTATATTTCTAGTTTATAAATATTGCCTGTGAGGATTCTTTAGCAAAGGCATAGAATGCACATGCTGAAAGACTTCTGTGGCAAACATGTTTTGCCATGTGGTTCACCTGAAAACCAGTTATTTATGAATAGGAATAAAAAAACAATTTAGATTTAAAATGTGGTATGGCACATAACAACTACTGTTGTGTAACTTCAGCATAATTCCATGAGCTGTAGTGATTTACCCCAGTGGAGGATCTGCCCCTAGTGTGTTGACATCTGTCACCAAAAGATCCTGTTTGCAATTTTAAAATATATGCGGGGCTGGCCTGGTCTCTCACCTCCACCTTCCTCCACTTTTTCCATGCTGCTTCTCTATACCAGTTTTCCTCTTCAGACAAAGGCTATAGACTGGCCCGTACAAGTTGCTTTGGAGGGCTTCTGCCTCAAGTGTCTCTGGAACGTGAGATGCCTTTCATCTTGGAGGGGAAATCTAGAAAAGTCTGAGGAAAGAGAGCTGAAGAAGGTAAGCTACAGAAAAGGTCTCAAGGAGACTAGCAGTGGGAAGGAAGCCAGAATATAACTAGAAGGGAAGCACCAGTCCAGAGAGTGGATGGCCTCCGTTGTTGCTGAGCGTGTTTCTATATTTTGCTAGCACATATCAATCCTTTCTCTTTAAAACTGTGTTAGCTGTTTTCTTTATTGGTTCTGAGCACAAATACATTAGAAACATTCTGGCAGTATCAGTTTTGGACATTTAATATCTTCAGTAACAAAGTAGAAAAGCAGGAAAATAGCACATTCATGAAATTCATAGATGATACTAAATTGAAAGGAACTCCAAATGCTACTGAGGAAAGATAAGTAATAAAAAAGGGACTAAGATTAGAAATGTGATCAGAAGAGAACACAATGAAAATCAACTTGGGAGCTGATTGGTAAATGCAGGTCAATACACCTGAAAAAAGAAAATCCAGAGCAGATATTCAATGAAAGAGAAATCTGGAAAGTAATGGAGAAAAATGTAGGGGTGATGGTAGGCAGCAAATAAGACCTGGGTATGCAATGGCTGGTACAATTTTTGGCTTCATATTTGGAGGTTTTATCGCATTGTGAAATAGGGAGGTAATGAACCTTGTCTCCATGGCTTTGATGTTATTGCACCTGCAATGCTGTAGACAGTTTGCTAAAGAAATATATTTATAAACCACAGAAAGTTTGGATAAGAAAATTAAGCAGGGGTTGGAGGGATTTGCAGAGAAAGATTACAATCATTAAATACATATTTGTTGTATGTAATGTAACTCCCTAAATTTTTATGTTGCATTCAGTACCATGGTATCTGAGCACCTTCCAGAGATTATGCAAGCAAGCCAATGGATCCTAGGGTGCACGTAACCCACTATTCAGTGTATTTTACAATTTCTCCTCAACAGAGCTGGTCAAATTTTCCAGTGGAAAAGTTTTCGGTTGGAAAAGGTTGATTTGACAAAAGCTAAATGTTTCATGGTAATGTAGTGATTTTGTCAAAATTTTCAATAGGAAATTGTCAAAATGTTCCATTTCAACTTTGTTGTTTAGGTTTTTATATTTAATATATGTCAAAACAACATATTTCAACCTTTTGCCTAAAGATTTAGATAAAGTTCAAACAAAATGAAAAATTCTGAGATTTTGACTTTTTTGTCCTGATTTGGGATTAAAAGAAATGTCATAATCTCAAAATTTCCCGTGGGACAAAATTTCCATTATTTTGGCCACCTCTAATCCTCATAGGATAGAATTATGCTACAGATGACAGCTAGAGGACTCTGGTCCTGATCTAAAGCCTACTGAAGCTAATGAAAAGACATTTCTTAACAAACGGCTTTGGATCAGACATTTATTCTATTAGCTCAATACTTACGCTTCATGTGGAGGTCCTGAATGATAACCAGGATGGTAATTGTTACACTTGCCCATTACATGCACTGCTTATGGTTGTCTGGAATTATTTTTTTTAATATAGGGAAGGGACATACATTTCGCAAATATTTGACAGATGAAAACAAGGAGGAAGAAGAATTACAATGAGTTTTTAGTGATGAGTAATGAGATGAAATTAAAAACAGGATAATTTGGGAAGAATATCAGGGAAAACTTCCTGGTAGTGATATCCATTGGAATAAACAGTCATAGGAAAAAACTGAAAAATATTATTGTTAAATAGATTGCTTTACATATATCTAATTCTATTCTTTTATAACAATCTATTATTAAAAATATGCTACTTAAAAATATGTTAAAATTATTTTTCAACTTAATAACTGATCGTCTCCAATCATATAAGTAATAAAAATGATGAGACCTCCAAAAATGATATAAACAAATGTTGCTGCTGACCATAACAAATGCCTCTAATTGGAAGAGCAATTAACCGAGTGTTCCCTTTCAATTACTTACATTCAAGCCACTGAGTTGTGATTCAGGGAGTGTCTATGCTACAAAGTTAAGTCAACTTAATTTAAATCAACGTGCAGCCAACACAGTGATTAAGTCAGCTGGGCGTGTCCATCCCACTCTCATTATGTCAATGGAGTGTGTCCTCCCTCGCTGTGCGTTCATCAATGCACATAGTGAGTATGGCTCAGTGGCATTGGCAATGGGACTTGTGCTGCAACTTGTGGGAAACCCACATCAGAGCACAGGTGGGCAAGTGGACAATGCCCACCACCAGCAACATGGACATTGCTTTGAGACCAGGGGCCAGCATGAAGTCTTCCAAATTGTGGTCTTTGTCAGAGGTGGCTCTGGGGTAGGAGGGTGAGGTTTGCAGTCACAAGAAAATAAAGTCCACCCACCCCCTTCCTTCAATGCTGCTGATGGTAGTCGCCCTGGACTTGCAGATTCTGAAGTCAATGCTGATCCCTGCCAAACAAAACACCAGCATGTTAGGAAACCCATGGTTGAGGGACCCAGAAATCACCCCAGGTGGGAGATCAGATGCTCTATTGTTTGCCATACAAGCTCTTGTAATGAAAACTTCCATCGTCTCCCTTAGGTGACCTTATGTGATATCAGTCTCCTGAGGGTAACAGAGACAGCAATGGAGCAGATGCTGCAAGCATCTGGGTACATATCTGCTCCTTCCACTGCTATGCACAATGATGTCAGCAGAAATAATACTAGTGTGGGGAAAGTGTCCTACCGTGGTGGAAGAAATAAGCCAGCCCTGCTCAGAAACTTTCTTCAAAGCATTGCAGAACACCTCCAGGAAAGTTCCCTGAAAGTCTCCATGGAGGATTCCCGGGCCACCCCTGTGCACAGAAACAGTCTTTTCCAGGGGCTCCCTCTGCAAAGCCAGAGTGGCCACTGGGGAAGCAGATACTCACCGCACCTTGTTTGTTCTTCATATCACACATAAAATATAAGAGCATGTTGAGTGGGGTTGTATACTCACCTAACGTGCCTTGCCCAGCATCACGCTTGGCCAGGATGCTGTCCTGTGTCTGGCTGAACTGCTCTGGGGTTAAAAATAGCTCCTGGCTCTCGGGGAGAATGGATCCCCCACTCACCTGTCTCCCATTCTCCTCATCCTCCTCTTTCTCATCCAGAATGGTCTCCTTATTCTTGCTTGAGCAGGCTTGGGACTTAGACTCCTGGGAGGCATCCACACTGCGTTGGGGTTAGTGGTGGGGTTGCCGCCAAGAATCACATGCAGGCCACTGTAGAAGGGGCATGTCTGTGGCACAGAACGATTCGCCTCCCTTTTCTTCTGGTACGCCTGCCCAAGTGCTTTGATTTTCACATGGTGCTGCTGTGTCCCTGGGGTAGCCCTTCTCCACCATGCCCCGCATGCCCTTTTCATAAGTGTCTACCTTCCTTCAGCTGGATCAGAGCTGTGCTTGCACAGACGCTTCTCCCCACAGCCCTGTAAGATCGACTATCTCCTGTGTACTCCAGGCAGGTTTGCGTGTGGGGCGTTGAGTTGCCACGATCAGGTGGGCTGGCAAGCTGTCCACGCTGATCAAATAGGAAATGGGAATTCAAAATTTCCCAGGGCTTTGACAGGGAAGGGGCAGTTTCCTGTGTACCTGGCTGCTGTGCAGTGGAGTTGAACATGATCTTTAGAGCAGTCCCAGCGGAGCATTGTGGGATACCTCCTGAAGGCCAATTGAGTCGACTTACTCAATGCTGTGTCTACACTGCCTCTCTGCTGATCCATCAACATCAACTTAAGTGCTATGCCTTTCATGGAGGTAGAGTAATTAAGTGGACATTACAGGCGAGTTAGGTCAGTGGTAGAGACCTGGTAGTGTAGACGCAGACATTATTAGATCGACATAAGATGGCTTCCATCAACCTAAATTTGTAGTATAGACCTGGCCTCAGCAAATTATCTTTATCAAGGCACACAGATTGAATGGATCAAATTCTGCTCTCATTTACATTTGTACAGCACCAATGAATTTGCTCCTATGAACTGCATGAATGGGTTCCAGAGACCCTCGTAGTTACTGTTAATTCATGTCAGAATTCAGTTGAGTTTGAAACTATTAATTGAAAATAAATTAATGTGTTTACATTTTTAAAGAATGTTTGCTCTAATCCCTTAATTACGAGTAGCTGACTCCTAACTGGAACGTATGTAAACGTCACTCTTTTGCTCCAAAAGAATACATGGGATACAATTTGACATATGAGGCACAGTGTGACAATCCTGAACATCCAAACTCCCAGTGAAGTCAATGGTGCATCCCATGGAGCATCCTGGGAATATAGTTCTTGGACACAGAGTTACAGGAACCTCAGTGAGGGCAATGGGAGTTTAGGATGCACAAGAAATACAGGACTGGATCTTATGTAGCTGTAAGCAAGGTCTGAGTGGCAGTCTCCCTGCTCCTCAGCTGAAAGAGGGGCATGTTATTTGCATGGGCTTTGTACAATTAAGTACTCAGCATACTGCATAAGAACACTAGGTGTTGAGCATGATGAGAAATGGTCAATGTGTCTTGTATTGTGTTATAAGTCACTTTTGTGTTAACTGCAGGGGTAATGAAATGTTGTCCTTCAATTGTATGAACAAATGGCATCTGATCTGTGTTTAGCATGTTCTGATAAAAAAAGTCACTCTCACCCAAATAAAGACCAAACAGGGTGGTGGACGGATGTTTCAGCATTGCAAGGGGAGACGAAGAGGTGGTGAGGAGTCTCCTATTGAGATTGCACTAGCCCTGGCAAAGGGCTATCCTCAGGCATGGGTTGATGATCTCCTCCCACTGTTAAATAGTAGAACTAATAATTCCTCATGGAGTCTTTTGTTCGTTAAAAGCAGGGACATTGCTTCTGTGTCAGCAGGTTTTCCCATGAGCTGAAATTCACTAAGAGCTGAATCACTAAAGACACTGGGAAACCTTAACTGACAACCACCAGAGAGGTGCCAGCAGTGGACAGCACCTGAGATGGCGGGATCAGTTGGCACCAGTAGATGGCGGGAGCAACAGCGGTCAATGCCAGTGGACGGTGGGATCGGTTGGCACCAGCAGACAGCAGTAGCCAGGAGCAGTCAGCACCTGCAGATGCCAGGATTGGTTAGCATTTGTAGATAGGGGGCCAGCTGATGCCAGGAACCAGGAGCGGTTGGTGCCGGCAGATGGTGAGAGCCAGCAGTGGGGACTCAATGAGAACTGAAGGTGGCGGGAGGCAGCAGCGGAGGAGGCCTGGTCAAGCCTGCGTCCGGCAGGAGCTTGCAGGGGGGGCTGGCTGAGCCCCAACTGAGAGGTGGACATTGCAACTATGATGGTCAGTATAGGGGACAGCAAGAAGGGAGAGGAGAAGGACATGCTCCATACTGTGAATGGGTTTGTCTCATTGAGTTCACGAATTCTGTTTGCACTGTTTCCCAAACCAGTGCTATGTTACCTCTCTTCTGTTATTAAAAAGTTTCTTTCTACACTCAAACTCTGTGCCTGCGAGAGGGGAAGTATTGCACTTTGGGGTGCCCAGGGGATAGTGTGTGATTTCCCAGGTGATTGGGTGGGGGCTCGAGCCAGTTTGGTGTTGTATCAGTGACAGGGACCCCTAGATATAGAACCCGGCCCTTGCTGCTGCTGACTCTGTCTGGCAGCAGGGTTACATTGCATTAAAATATGATCTTATTGGCTTTATTCTCAACACTTTATCGCAATACTCACACTACTTGACCTTTCAACAGCCTTTGGCACAGTTGACCATTGTTTGTCACAGATGGCCCATTTAAAGGGCATTAGCCAAAGTAACCAGCACAGAGCTAGTGACTCCAATTTTTTTTCTCCAGCAGGTCCCAGAGACTGATGATGAACAACAGTCCTCTTCTCCAAAGACCCTCATCTGTAGAGACTCATTGTGACCTTTGCTATCCCTCAATAACTACATGACATCCCTGAGAGGGGAGAGACCCATGAGAGTCATTATTACCATGCCATAGGACAATGAGCTGATGTTGCATATGTTGTTTTCCATAGACTCAGCCTCTATCAATGCACAGATGTCACAAGCCTCAAGGAGATCCGTATCTGGATGAAGAGCTGGCCTAAACTCTGGTCTGACAAGTTTGGAGAGATGCTGGTGAGAGAAGGGAATCACTCAAACAACCAGCTGGGACATTTCCTTCCCTTACATTGAAGATGTCTGCTCCATGATCATAAAAGTTGTGTGAAGAAATCTCTGGTTCCTTTTTTTATCCTCACTAAGCCTAGATAATTAGGTAGCGCTAGTGGTGAAAAACATCTTCTTCCAACTCCATTTTGTTAGGAATCTTTTCTGCTTTCACTTAGATGAGCCACAATGGCTACAATGATCCAGCACCAGACTGGATTACTGTAATTCATTGTACTTGGCACTGCTGATGGCAGCAATACAAAGGTTCCAGCTTTTGTAAAGTGCAACAGCTCACCACCTCAATGGGAGAGGTCCCTGTGAGCATATCCCTGCTCGGCTCTTATCTGCTTCCTTTGTCAGTTCAAGGCCTTGATGTTCATTTTCAGACCCACAGGAGGGTCAGGATACAGCCACATCAGCAACTCTATCCAGGACCTGCGAGAACTGCTGCAGCATCTCTCATAAAACACAGCTTTAGAAAATCCAGGAAGAATCATGCAAGAGGAGCATTCTCAGCCCAGGGTGCTGTATCTAGCTAGGTGAAGATAGCTACACCAAATTTGAAAAAATTTGAAAGTCCTGGAACTACAATTCCCAGGATGCACCATGGAAATGAGACCGCAGGAAGGAAAGAGAAGAGGAAGGGAAGGAGAAATAAGAATGTGAGCTCTGTGAAGGAGCAAGGGAAATAAAAACTTACCTTTGCTGTTATCTGGCTTCCTGAGAATTCCTCAGAGAGTTCAGGTACAAAAAAGGAAGTTCAGCTGTGGAATGTTTCCAAAGGGGATCAGACAGCCCAGAGTCTGACCACCTTCAGGACACACTACCAGCCTTCTCACCATAATGAGACCAGGGGCTAATTGCAAACACAGAGGCTGTATCTATCTCTGTGTGGTGTGAAATAAGTAGAACGCAGACAGAAAAGAGCCAGATAAGGCAGCTGAAAAAACATTAAAAAGAATTGGTAACATGGTCCAGAGAGAAAGACAAGAGAGAATACTTTGGGCAGAGGGTTGGCTGGAAAGAGGCTTAGAACTGTGAGCAAAAAGAATGCCTCTTGTTGTTTGCTTCCTACTATGTTTGGAGACTTTATATACATTCTTTGTAAATAAACAAGATTGCATCAAAGAAATACCTGACTATCATCAATATCTTCTCCGAATGAAAAGAACCGTGACACCCTAAATATTGGCTAACCAATCAAACCACAAGGGGTAACAATATATACATATATGGCAAAGAGCAGAGGCCTCTATGAACCATTCCTTTGGAGATCTTAATTAGCACACATAGTGTCAACCAATGTTTTATTTGATTAGATAAACTGTTTGCATCAGATCGTCTTAATTGCTTAACTCCTGTTCTGTAGAAATCAGGTAGTACAATTAAAAACTTTTAAATGTCGTGTTTATTCATTTTCATTTCTCTAACATAATACACTGGTCTGGATATTTCAAGATCAAACATAAAGACTGGAAATGGTAAAATAGTATAGCCATTAATGTAATTCAGTAACTCAGTAATTTACATTTACTGCCACTAGAGGTCCGAAACTATACCATGAGCATGAATGTACTGGGAAAAATACTGAGAGTTCTTCTGAAACAAGAGAAAAATGGCATGTAGGTAAAACTTTGGAAAGAAAAATATATAAATAAGCATCTGCAGCATAAGTAATCTTGGAACCCTTTGTTTCCTAATACTAAAGGCAAATCCTATCCAACTGTGACTATATTAAAATATAAAGCATGTGTTGAGCTGAGTACAGCTATTATGTGAAGGTACCATCTGGGAACAGAAAGGGCCCACTTCATGGCACCACAGCCCAAAATATGCAGTTATGTACAAGGGGGTGTAACTTATAGATAAGCAGTAAGGGCTGGATCCCTCAACCACTTACTACTGGAGTGGTGTGTACTACCATGAGTGGTGCCATTGGGTTAGATTCATCCTTATGAATGCTGGCAAAAATACCGGCCCAGGGACATAGGGGAAACACAAGCCATTTCCCCTATTTGGGAGCTTCCAAAACCCCAGTGAGGTCCTGGCACAGGCTAGAGTAGTCCTCAGGCTGACCTAAACTGAACTTTGATGCAGTGTCATCTATGGGCCACTTCAAGGATGCAGTATTGCTGGGACACAGTTCTACCCTGGCCATGCCTCCTCCTCCTCCTCTTCCTGATCAGCCACTTCCTGCCCTAGAATGGTCTCTGAGCTGAAGGGCCCTGCAGAAATAATACTGAGGGGTCAATGCTATTCACCAGGGAGACCTTACGCCTTTCTTGTGACCCTTTGGCATCTGCCTGGGTGACACAAAGGGTCACAGAGCAATGATTTATCAGACTCATTGACAGCAATGGGGCCGTTCAGGATAGTAAGTACTACATTGCTTAATCGGTATCTGCTAAACTGAGCCTCAGGTTGGTGAGAAAATGGATGTAAGTGGTAAAGGAGAGTAACTTGCACTGATTTGGCAGGCAATGAGTATGCAAAACAAATGTAATTTACACGGTGAGCAAGTGGACGGGCATATTTTAGTAATCTCAACATCTTTTCTGAGCTTCGCTTGCTAGAAAATGTTTTGTGGTTTTCAGCGTTACCAAGGTAACAGTGTTCTCTTTTCGCCTCTGCTGACAGTCCTGCCTCAACTTCCTTTTCTTTCTTTCTTTTTTTAAATACAAACCCAAACCAATCTGTAGTGATGGTGACTTAAAATTGATTAAAGATTTCAGCTATGAAGCAAAATATACAACAATACGGGGGGAAAGGCGGCCTCTAAACATCTCCAAGCTGATTAGATCAAAATGTTTCTTTAATAGTGGTGGTAAATTACATATAGTTAATGCATACAGCAATTTAGTAACTATTTTTCCATAGGGTTCATGACTTTGCCCATGAAGAGTATGTTGTTACCTGCGGTAACAACTATCAGGAAGGGCCGGTTGAATTTAATGGTAAGAGGCACAGACATTGGCACTATTTCCATAGTGGTGGCTGCGGATGCTTCAGTGCCACCCTCGTCCACATTCACCGTAGCCTGATGGATAGCCTACAAGAAATCAACAGACATTACTGTTCCGGGTGAGGGCCGTAAGCGGGTGTCTGAATATGAGCTGGATTGCTTTTAAACCAACCGTGCTGAGGGAAACAACTGCTCAGGAATGAGCAGCAGAGTAACAGGTGTGAGTGAACACCACAAAGCAAAAGGGCAACTGCAAACTCAGCGAGAAAAATTGGTGAGCTGCAAGAATGGAAATTGCCTCATCCTTACAGGAGGACATTCTCATAGTCACTACTTCATACTACTATCACAAGCACTGGCCCTGATCCTCCTCTTGCTTACACCAGTATAAATCAGGAGAAACTCCACTGAAGTCAGTAGGGTTACATGTGAGAGTAATGTTACACCCAGTTGTCTTTGGCAAATTCATATAGTTGAGTAATAGTTTATAGGTGAGAACAATAAGGAGAGGACAGACAATAGATTTGAGGGTTATAGATTGTTTTCCTTGCATATGTCGCGTATGTTAACAGCATCAGAAGTTGGAATAGATAAAACAGGGGTCTTGGACAGAAAAGGGCACAAGCTTGTCCTTACTGAACTGAGAGACATTTACAGGTCTGGATTAATCAGATTCCATGTGTTCATTTCTGTGGGTTTCAGTATTGTTTTTTTAACAGGAGCTCAGTGTTAACCAATGAAATTTATCCTACAGGTAAGCTGTAATTGTAAAGCTCTCAGACTGACAACCCATATGGACTGAACTAGGGTGGAACTGTAACGGTTTGCAAGAGGCTGGCACTGAAGTCAATGTGAGTTAAGTGTGCTTAGCACTCAAATGGGGAGACATTTTTGGACCAAAACCATTTTCGGTGAAAAATGCAGATTTGGTGACATTGAAATGTTTTGCAAATTCATGTCAGTTTTGCCGAATTGTATTTTTTTTAAAATAATAAAATAATAAAGAGTTTTGATTTTTTTTAATTCAAAATGACTTTTTATTTCAAAATTCCCTTTAATTTTATTTTAATTTTTTTTTTTTTAGATTTCAAATGTTCTAAATGGAAACAAAAGGTTCCATAGCTAGTTGAGTGAAACATTTCAGTCAAACCAGAACAATTATTTTTGACGTTTTGCTTTGCCAAAACAACAAGCAGCAGCAATGGAAGCACTGCAAAACAGGAAGATGGCTGTGAGGGTCTCCTCAGCTTCTCAGGGGGGAGAGAGAGCGAGAGATTTGCTCAAGTATGTGGTCAGTAAAAGGTCCCATGCATCTGCTGGGCTAAAAATCTGCTGGGCTAAAATGTTGTATATGCTGTAATCCAACTGCACAGGCAAGCTAGCTAGTTTGGGCTGAATATTCCATCTCTCAATCCCTGCATTTCATACAGAGCAAAGCTCTTTTATGTGAGTTTCTCCTAGGAAACATTTGCAAAAAAACGGTTTTAAATATCAGTTATCTTGGATCCGTTACAGAGAAAAGAAACCTAACTTACCTTTGAAATCCTATGTGTGGGCTGCCCAGTAATTCCAGACAAGTCAGCTTCATTAGAGAATACTTCTGTGATGCCCATTCGATAAAGAATTTCTTCTAGGTCAAATTTCCCATAAATAGAGAACCGTGGAAGATATATATTTGTTGAGCTGTCCGAAGAGAAAAGCAAGAAAACGGTAAAGCATTTCAATCAGATGTCACAGAACAGTGCAGGCTTATTCCTGACAATGTAATGTGCTGTGGCGATTATTGAGAAATTGATTTGCATTGTTTTCACTTGCCCATAGAGAAGATTTGACAAAAGACCTAGGGCAGATTTCCTCTGCCATTACCTTTCAGGGAAATGGATGTTTCAGAAAAGTGATATTGGAAACCTAGAGCGGGAGGAAGGATGGCTCGTAGCTAAGGTGCTACCCTATACCATGGTAGACCTGTGTTCAATTCCCTGTCACTCTGTATTTCTCTACCTGAGCTCCCCATCTGTTATGCAGGTATAATAGCACTGTTCTACCTCACAGAGCTGTGGTGAGGATAAACACACTGAGATTTATGAGGTGCCCAGATACTGTAGTAATGGGGCATATAAGTACCTAATACAGAAAGAAACACAGTTTCAGGAAAGCTCTAAATAATATTCTCAGGTACCATGAGACTGAAGCTGTGCTTCTGAGTTCCACAAGGGAAACTGAGGGGGGATTTGATTTGATAGCAGCCTTTAACTACCTGAAAGGGGGTTCCAGGGAGGATGGAGCTAGGCTGTTCTCAGTGGTGGCAGATGGCAGAACAGGAGCAATGGTCTCAAGTTGCAGTGGAGGAGGTCTAGGTTGGACATTAGGAAAAAGTTTCTCACTAGGAGTGTGGTGAAGCACTGGAATGGGTTACCTAGGGAGGTGGTGGAATCTCCATCTTTAGAGGTTTTTAAGCTGTGGCTTGACAAAGCCTTGGCTGGGATGATTTAGCTGAGGTTAGTCCCGCTTTCAGCAGGGGGTTGGACTAGATGACCTCCTGAGTTCCCTGCCAACTCTAATATTCTATGATTCTATGAGGTGCAGAGCAACTGGATTATCTCTTCACTCAGCTCATTTTTCCTCCCCATCCTCCAGAAGATTCCTTACCTGCCCCACCAAGAACCTGATTCAGTTATGGCCACTGAAGAAGGACTTTGGATCCATCCTCAGAAAACTCATCTCAATGTCCAAAATCAAGGGAACTGACCAGCCGGCTTTAAAAACAGAATTAGACTTCATAGCCTGCCGGACAATCATCCAAGTCCCTATTTCTTAAAGGTTGCCCGTGTCCTTTAAGATATCTCTGGTTGTATTGTATTCCCATTTTCATGGAAATTTGCCTCCTTCTGGCTCTTTAGCCAAGATTTTCAAAAGCGACTAGTGATTTTGTGCCTGATTTTCAGAAAGTGCTGATCATTCACCCTCTGAAAACCAATCTCTTTTAAGGTGTCTCAAGCTGGACACCCAAAAAATGAGCCAGCCAAATTCATTTGTCCTTTTTGAAAATGTTGGCCTTTGAGCTTAACAATTCAACTAAACCTGGGGGGGAGGGGGGGAGTGTTGGGGAAGAATGGGAAACAAAGCAGATTCCAAAGAAAGCAGAAGAATGTGTGGTGCTTAATTTATTTCGGATTAAAGACAAAAACAAAGCATACTGAAAGTATATGTCTAGGTCATGAATCATATTGTCGACTCTGGGTAAGATGTAATCGGTTTAATGGAAAATGAATCAGTGCTTTCTGTAAAACTAGTCAATGCTTAACATTTCTGGTGCATTTTTTATCTCACTGTCCCACTGTCTGAGTTTTTCTAGAGTAAGTTCTAGCATCTACAGTGAAAAGCACTAGCCATTTGATAGCCTGTGAGAATATGCCTTGAGTTAGATGCTAGGACTGTTACCGGTACCCAAGGCAAATATTGCTAGTGGGGGTGCAATAGACTCTTTCCTGACTGCTGAGTTTCTTCCTTTGCCCAGTTTTTGGCAGCAAGTTCTGACTTCTGACATCTTGCACAGATCAAAATGGGCCAATCAACTGCTCTGAAAACTATGGGGGGGAGTGTTTACTGCTCATCAGTTTGTATGAGTGCCAAATTCCAGTGAATTTCAGTGAGTAAACATATCCACACAAAGACAGCTCTTTGGGGTCTCTAATAATGAGGTTCTAGACTCCAAACCCTAGAACCTCCTTGCTGCTTTTTAGGTAGACTATTCCAGTTTGGGAAAAGGTTAGTTTCCTGTTTGCTGATACTAAACAGCTGCTCTTTGCACAATTCATGTGCAATTCACAATTCAAGTGTTGCCACGTTTCAAAAAGCTCAGCCAGCTAGTCAACATAAAGACCCATAAACTGTGTATTTAATTAATTCAATTATTTGTCTTAAAACTGGGTTTTGATAAACTAAGGCAGTGTTGCCAAACATTCAGCCTTTTTGGTGCACTCATGTAGCATATTCATAGTCTTCAGAATGAAAGGGCCTGAGTCTGCCAACATTCACGTGCCTAATTTTATGCACATTAGAAGTCCCACTGAAAGCAACAGGACTACCTACCTGCAAGAAAGCAAGCATGTTTTCAGCACTGGAGCCTAAATTTGCCTTTTGTAAAGTGAGTTAAAATTCTAGCTCTCATGCTTGCAAAGAGAATTTGAAATGAATGTAACCAATGACCTGCCACCTTCTTGAGTCTACTGGCAGCCTGAAACAATGGCTTTGAGAGATGCATGAACTTCCCACCCCATGCACTCCTTTAGTTTCATTGGGGTGACAAATTCTGAAAACAAAATGATGAGACTTATAATATTAGCATTCACTTTTTCATTGCTAATCATTTTAGCAGGTGGAATGGGGAAACACAGAGAAAAATGGGGGGAAGGAGGGGATGGGAGAGTTGGAAATGAAAGCTGTTGCAGGGAGGGAAATGCAAGAGGGGAAAAAAATGAGAAGAGGCACCAAGATGGATAATGGGAGAACAACAGAGAAAGGCGCATAGGGAAGCAAAAGAAACAAAATGCAGAAACAGCAGTGGTCCTAAAGGGAAGCAGATTTTCACTCTCAGTGAAATGTGACAGAATGTGACAACAGGGTATTGAACAAAAAACATGTCTACACTATAGACTTATGTCAGTATAACTATGGTGCTTAGGGTTGTGAAAAATCCACCCCCCACGAGCGACGCAGTTATACTATCCGAACTCCTGGTATAGACAGAGCTATGTCGATGGGCGGGCCTCTCCCATCAACACTGCTACTGCCTCTCAGGGAGGTGGAGTACGTATGCTGAAGGGAGTAGCTCTCCCTTTGGCATAGACAGCATCTTCACTAGGCACTACAACAGTGCAGCTGCATCGGTGCCGTGCTATATGTGTAGACTAGCTCTTGGAAATAACTAAAAAACTTAACTACATAAAAGCCATATTCCAGCCTTGATCTTTGTGTATTAACCTCAGTGAGGTCAAGGGTAGCATATAGTCCTAATTCTATTCCACAGCTAGTAGAATAGTTAAATAAATAGTTAATAGTTCCATAGTTAAAAATCCTTCTCCAAGAATTTGTCTGACACACTTCATCTAAAATGCTTGACAGCCACCAGAGAAGAGAACTGAAAGATTTTACCTTTCTGAAACTAATTTTCTCCATTTAGACAGACTTTCACATGACAAGCCATTCTCCAAATCCCTCATTTTTCCTTCATCTGGCAGAATAAAATATGCTCTAGCGCTTCCTTTGTAATCCATTTCCACCACGGTGCTGGACAGCTGCTCATCGTAGACGTGTTTGCACATGCCCATCCGGAACATCATAGGGACTTTAACAACTTTGTTTCCAGTCACAAAGAAGTCATCATCCTTAGTGTGCTTTGGATTGAAAGTTTTATTCCAGGCGGCTTATGATTCAAAGAAAGAAAGAGTTAGTGGATGTTCTGGTAGGAAGAAACCATCTTTAGTTGGCATTAACTGCAGGAGATGCATTGCTTTTACAACTACACCAATTCACACTAACTGAGGATCTGGCCCTAAATCAGAATAATTCAATTACAATATACACATGGTGGGGTGGGGTTAGTAGTGGTTTAAACAAACCCAGAAGTTATGTAATAAAAGGATGGTGTTTTCACCTTAGATAGTCACTATATACCCAAATGCCTACCCTCGTGTCAGAAGGAATTGCCAGACAATTCTCAGGGAGAAGGCTTAATACATTCCCCAGTGTCCTAACATGGGATGAGTTGATCTTGCATGTCTGACAGTCTAATTTTCAAGAGACTGCAAAGTTCTGTGAGGACATCCCCTTGAACAAAAGCTCTATTCTGGATTTTAGCCAAACAGAAGAAAGGGATCAGTTAGGCCAAAAACACACACCTAAACAAGACTGGGGGGATGAGAAGGAGGTAGGTTGTGAGGGTGTTTCTTAGAAAGTAGGGCACAGAATAATCTACATATAGCTTTTCCCATGCAAATTAGATTGGGGGGTCGGGGTGGCATTTTAAATGTTGATCTGCTACTCAGTCAATGTGATGGCAAGAGATGTTTACTCCATCTTACAGGCTGTTTGGTGAAAAATGCCTTGCAGAATGTACTGGGCATGCAGAAAACATGGGATTTTCAAAAGCTAATACTTTGGTCAAAACAAAACCAATCTTCTGAAACACTCAAAGTGTTTTCAGAGAAGTATCGTCTTCTCAGTGAGGAGAACTTTCAAGCCAAAATCCAACTATTGACCCTCATTCATTTCAGCCATAGAGCAGGCAAAACTCAACAAGAAAAACAGCAAAACATTGCAAGGATGTTCTTATAATAGGAAAATAAATTGGTTCCTGTCCTCCCAATCCTGTGTACTAAAAAACAGCTAATCTATTAATGAGTTTTGCTTACAGTTTCCCACCTGAGGAGCAGGGCATTAGAATGCACACATCTATGCTTCCACTGTAAGGCTATAGGTTCCCACTAGGTAATGTTAGTATCTGTAGGTTCCTTCTCTTTGTATAAAGCATCTACATAAGCGCCAAATATACACCCCTTTCATTTAAGAACTTAGAGATGAAATACCATAGGTTCCAGTTCCACCTCAGCAACTGCCCTTAATGATACTAAAATAGTGTGTATTAATGCCTAGATATATAGTGAGGAGAGTCTTAAAAATACCTCAGAAAGGCAGTAGCTGAAAATAAATTTTGTTTAACTTAATTATGGAAATGACTAATCTCTTCAAAGTAGAGATGGTCCCAAGTAGATCTGGTTAAAAATTGGCATCTCCATCCTGCAGATAATGCTGATATGTTTTCTTCCCAAATCAAGTCAATGTCAAAAATTTTAAAAAGCGCAGAATGGAAAGTTCTGAAACATTTAGATTCAGAATTGTTTATATGTTTCATTTTGATATTTCTTATCAAAATTAAATGTTTCAATATTCCTGAATCAAAATGTTTCATTTTGGTATGTTGAACCTCACCAAAACATTTTTTTCATGTTGGTTCCACAATTAATGTGTGTCCCCTGAGCTGCTGTAATGTCTCATGGGAGCTATATTTCAGGTGTCTTGTGCCCCATTCTCATCTGTGGGCTAGGCTCCCTGGCTAGACTTCAACTCCCACTGTGTTGTGGCAGCTCAGGCAAACATAGATCAATGTCCAATTGACCTGAAATGAAATGTTTTGATTTGGTTTGACAAACCAAAATGTTTTGACTCAGGTTAATCCAACACAAAATGAAATATTTTAGTTAGATCTTTCCAGATGAAAAATAAAAAAAAATAGGCAAAAATAAGTATTTTCCAAAGAAAATTTTGATTAAAGAAAAAAATGGATGGAAAATTCCTGAGCAATTCTAAACCTAAACCCCAAAATTCAGCTCTGGATTTCAAATTCCTCAGAGTTCATCTAGAAATGCCCCCTTTATCACTACTTGCCTCAGCAGCTCTCCCTAAAGCAGAGACAAAGAATCTTTTAGAGGCACTGTGCCATCACGCAAAATGAAACAGAGGATACTGTAAGTAGGACTAGTTGCAAATTTTCCATCAAATTATTTTTCATGGAAAATTGGGGTTTTGACTACAAACTATTTTGTGAAAAATATCTGCTTTCTGTGGAAAATTTTGTTGAAAAACTGAATCCCTGAATACCAAAATATTTTGGTATTTGATATTTCAAAGAAAAGTTGGAAAAAATGTTGAAAGTTTCTGTAGAAACCAACCCCTATTTTATGACCAGTTCTAACTCTAAATTATGTTTTGTTTGTAATCAAAGTACATGGGCAGCAAGATTATACTGCTGGATAAAATTGGTCTAGTTGACTAAACCACTGGTTCTCAACCAGGGGTACCCTGGGATATGCAGAGGTCTTCCAGGGGGAGATGTCTCATCTAGATATGTGCCTTGTTTTACAACAGTCTACATAAAAAAGCACCAGCGAAGTCAATACTAACTAAAAATTCTTACTAACAAAATGAGAAAGGAAGTAATTTTTCAGTAATAGTGTGCTGTGACACTTTTGTGTCTTTTTATGTCTGATTTTGTAGGGGTGCAGTAATCTGGAAAGGTTGAGATCAACTGGACTAAACCCAAGACTGAGAATAAAGTTCTCCTAAATTCTAATCCCTGCTCCAACCCTGAGTCCCTCTGAGGCCTTGTGCAAATCATTTAATCTCTATCATTTTTTTATTAATCTATAAAATTGTCATAATGCTTACATAATACTTAAGGGAGTTGTTGGAATTAATTGATGCTTGAATAGGGTTTTCAAGATGTAAAGTGCAAAGCATTATTCTTTTAAAGAAAATTACTACATCGTGGCTGTAAGTTTCTCCATAAACAGTGTAGCCGCAAGCATGATGTATACAATTTTAGAGTAACTCTGTCTTTTAAAAGAAGTCTCCAGTTTTTGTATTGTCAGGTCAGTGGCTCTTCATTAACACAGCAAACAGTTTTCCTTGTCATGTTTTAGGGAAATGCCATAATGAGTCAGAACATTTTTTGTTAAGTCACAGACCCAAATCCTGACATTCTCAGGCAATTATTACTTGCAGCTTACTCAGACAAAATTCCTACTGATTTGTTAGAGAGCTTTGGTTAAAAACTGAGTAAGGACGTCAGAATTTGGCATACGGGTTGCATATTGGGGGCATTCATTAATTCTTTCCTCCTCCTCTATCCAAACCCAGATATGTTTGTGCTTCCTTTCCTCTTAGGAGAGCAATTTTCAAGGAGGTCTTGCCTTTGCAATTCTTTACAATGCTCCAGGAAACCCAGAGTTTGCCCTTTCAGTGGGTTGGACAATAATTCCTCACTGGATACAGGGGCAAGTAAACAGACAGATTTTGTGGAGGGGAAGAACATGCCCACTATCTAAGTCCCAGGACAAAGAAAAAAGAGTAGCAAATCATCTGGTCAAAGCCTCAGTACAGTGGGAGAGACAATGTCAGCAAGCCTCCATCCTTGGACAACAATTCAATCTAAGCTACAGTGCACTATGGAAAAGGGACAAGAGTCATCAGGACTTTGAGGGGAACAGTCACATGGTACAGAGGGTGCAACAGCCTCTAAATGTTAGGACAGACTTCATAAAAGCTTCTAACATTTCAGATTCGGCTCCAGACCAAACCTAGACTCCAAACCATTCAATATTAGCCCATTCTTATTTTCTAGTTAGAAGCACTAGCAATAGTTTGGATTTTAAGTGTAATTCTTCACAATTCCTTTAAAATCAAAAAGCCATGCAGTTTGTCTCAGGGCATAATCATTCACTCACAGCAAACATTTTAAAGAGAGAGGTATTCAAAGTGGAACACCAGATCTAAATGCACAAAGCTTTGGGGATGCTGAAAATTAATTTCAGGTACAGAACTGAACATCGTGGTTAGTGGCATCTCTAATTTTAAATAAATTTCCATCTTATAACATGTGTGACAGTTAGCTGTACCTTCATATGTGTGATGTAGAAGCTTTTAGTTCCTATATTATTTTTACTAAATATTTTCCTCTTATTATTAAAATATATGATATTGTACTACACTAATGACTAAACCCTTAAAAGCTATGTAATTTCTATTTAGAAATATATAGAGAGAGAAATTTTCATTGTGGGCAGAATCCACAATGTTTTGTCCATTAAGTCTGGAAGGAACACCTGACACCTGCTAACTAAAAGCCTGGCTTGAAAATGCTGTTTGGAAGATAAGTAAAGATCTTAAAAGCAGAGAGGGACTGATAGAAACTAACCTTCCTTGGAGGAGTGCAAGAGGAGGGATATGGATTTGGAAGGACAAAGACACAGAGAATAATAGAATCATAGGATTAGACCGGACTGCAAGGTAATCCAGTCTAGCCCCCTGTCAAGATGCAGGATTTGTTATGTCTAAACCATCCGAGACAGATGGCTGTCCAGCCTCCTTTTGAAAACCTTCAGTGAAGGAGCTTCCACAACCTCCCTAGGCAGTCTGTTCCATAGTCCCACAGTTCCAGCAGTTGGGAAGTTTTTCCTGAGACTTAATCTAAAGCTGCTAAACTGTAGTTTGAACCCATAGCCTCTTGCCGTGCCCTCTGTGGCAAGAGAGAACTTTTATCCGTCTTTTTATGGCAGTCTTTCAAATGAATCAATTGAACTAGATTCAAACTAGCTTTACCAATCTGCAGCTAATCCTTCAAAGATTTACACAAATGCATGGATGCAATTGAAAAACAAGAAAAAAATGGATTTTGGGAGGAATGGGGGGGTAAACGTTTTCAATAGCTGGTTCAAACCCAGGGATAACATTTCCAAAAACTTCATTGAAATTTTTCATTTTTTAAACATTAATTTCAATATTTAGAAGTCAATTAGGACAGCTTGTGAGAGTAAAGAGACTCACCTCTGCAAACACTGGCAAGACTGGGGGCTCTGCTCAAGTGTCAGAATGTGAAAAAGGTGCAATCAATTACCTTAGTTACAGATAGGTGGGCTTTGAGGAGAAGCAGAAGCTCTGTTACATACCTACCTCTGGACATATAACACTGTGCTGTTTGCTATTGCTGAGATGGAACAAAGAATTTTCCACTCAGCAAGTTGTTTAGGCATCTTTTTGCGAACTGTGCTCTATTCTTGCTTAGCAAAACTTTTAATAGCATTTCTGGGGTGCCAATCCTGGGGTGCCAAAGCAATGAGTCCTATTGACTTCACACAAATTTCACCCAAAATTTTGTCAAAAAACGGTCAACATTTTCAATCAGAAAATTATTTTCAGTGAAAATGTACTGACCAATTCTATTCATAATGAACAGTAAGGGTAAAAGGCAATTGTGAAGCAGATTGTGATTCCCCTTCCCAAAATAGTACTGCAAAGGGACAGTTGAAGGCACAAGGAAAGCGAAATGACCTGAGGCAGGATGTCCAGTGAGTTTGTCTTACCTTTAAGGTAAAGATAATTAACAAGAAGAATTTCAGTAGCTGGATCCAGGTTATTGAATAGGTTGACAATTTTCCCTTGTGTTTTGTTCTCTATGTATTTATTGATCTTCTGATGAGCTTCTCTGACATTCCTGAAGTTTTCTGGGAAAGCTTCTCCACCGTAAAAGTTTTTTAGATCATTTAAAAATGGTTGTTGCAGTTTCAGTTGGTCTTGCACAAACAGGACATTCCCCATATCCAGATGGAAGTAAGCATTCTGGCTGTTTAGTGTTTGCATGAGGTGATGAAAACCTTTATGTATGTCCTGAATGTCATCTGCTTCAAACCTGAGCACTCTAAGAATCTGTTGCAATGTCTCTGATTTAGCACCCAGTGTCAGCATTGCAAAGGCAGTGGAGATGCTCATGGGAGAGAAGAATATATTCCTGTTGTTTCTATAAGAACCAGCCTCCTTATAAAAGTAAAATGCAAACTGACAAATGCTTCTCTCTACTTTTTGACTGGGCATATTTGCATTCGCTGAACCTATTCTGTTTCCACTATGGTAATTTTCAGGACTGTTGTGGTAACTAGAATTCTGTTGGCAAAGTTCATCAGCATGAATCCCAGCAATCAACAAACAGAGGTAGAAGACTGACTTCATTTTTCTAAGATTCTGTAAGAAAAAAGAAACGTATTTTGTCTACATATCTTAATAATAATTCTTTTCAATATATGCTCAACACAGGAAAGGTTTCAGAACCTGTACATAATATGGAGGAGGCATGGTAGCAGTGATCATAGGCAACTTGAATTCAATACAGTAAAGGGTTCAGAGATACTATCAATATTAAACGTCAAGGAAACAAAATTTGTGGCATTACCGAATCTACTGAATGAGTTGTGAAAGAAGAAATGGTGAAATCCATGAGTGTGGAAGATTTTTCAGTGAGGGACTGAGGATTAAAAGAAACACGTAGAGCAACAGAAAGGGCAAGGGAACCAGTAAAGAATATTCAGTTAAGTTTTGCAGGCAAAAGATAAGACAGAAAGAAGGTAGTACTGATGTTAGCAAAAGGGGAACAAAGAATGACTTTTGCAAGTGTGTTGAGGAGAAATATATACGTTAGAGAGAAAATAAATCCAGTAATGGATGAGGAATGGGTGAAAAATTATTATGATTCCATAAAGGTTGAACTAGTGAACTGGTTTTAAAAAAATGTGTAATCCATAAGAAAAAAAATGCTCTGGGCAGTTAATACATATTAAACCTTACTGAATACATTGTAGCAACTGGTAAAGCATAAATAGATAAGGAATAAACAGAAAATGTGTATATATACACACCAGCAAGTCCAGGTGATGTGCCTCACAAAGTGTTAGGAGAATTGTTAAAAAATGTATCAAAGTACTGACAATTATTTTTGAAAAATGATGGAGAATTGAGGAGATACTAAAAATCATTTTTTTTTAAAAAAAGAGAAGGGGAGGATAGAATGATCCTGATAGTGGGGGCGATGAGGCTGAATTGGCAAAATCTTGAAAAATTACAAACAGTGGAACCCTGAATGAACAGAATCAATGGAAAAGGACAGTAGCAACCAAAACAAGGAGTGTCTTCCATAGTGGTGTGGGGACTGTCCATGTCAATGTACCTGTGGTGACTGCATCTTCAAATACTGGAAAGCAATCGCTGGGCAGAAACTGTGCTAGTCTGAGTTTTCATCAACAGACTGAATAAACAGTAAATAGTCTTGAGTATCTGTAGACCCAGAATATGCCCAGTGGCCATTCCACCTAGGGGATATGTTTTTAAAATAAAATACCCTGAATGAACAAACATACTCTCAGATTTTCAAAAGAGCCAAATGGAGTTAGTTAGGTATCCGGTGTCGACATTCAATGAGAACTGGGCACCTCCCTTTGGCTTAATTTAATTCTCTTCAGCAAGTCTCATTTTGTCCATTGCATTTTCCTCCACCATATTCCACCAAAGCCCCAGTTCTCCAAAATCCAGCCAGTTTGGAATGCTGCTCCTTGCCTTATCACACGCTGCTCGGAAGTACAACTACAGCACCCCCGCCTTCAAGCACCCACCATGACTCTGTCGTGTCAGCAGTACATTTAAAATTGCCCTAATTGATTTTACAGCATCTCTGGCTTGCTCCAGCTTCCCTCTTTCAGTCTCTGCTTTTCCAGACTCTGCCTTCAAACACAATTCCCCTACTGCTGGTGCAAAAAAAGCCTTAATTGCTCAGCTCTGCATTCTCCGAAAGCCTTTGTGTACTCTGTGCCTCATCAGCTCTCTCTCTTTTGAAGTCTCATGTTAAATCGTATCTTTTCCCACTTACTCAGCCTCTCTTTTCTCTCTCCCTCAGCTTTCGGATTTCTGACAAAACGTTTTAATGTATTCACTATACAATCTCTTTATGCCACATGCAACATTTGGTACTATGATGCTCTTGCATTATTTAAATCCTTAAAACATTTGGAGATACAATTTATCTGAAAGGATCTATTCCATACAAAGATGTTCTATAGCTCTGATTTTTTTTTAAAGGTTGAGATTGAACAAAAACAACCTGTGCATGGATAGAATAATTCCACAACTGATTATCTATGAACCATCCTGCAGGTAACACAGGGAAAATGAATTAGAGTTCTCAAAGGAAAAACATTACTTACAATGCAATCAGCTGAGTCTTCTTGTGTTCTCCAGGTCCGCACTGCTTCCCTGCTCTGTTGTTTATGATTCAGAATAAACAGCAGGGCACCCTCCAGTAAAGGCTAACTACACCAGTGACGGGCAATGACTCATAACTCAATTTCAGAGATGAGGCAGAGCCAGCAGTGGTGAAACTAGTTTTACTGGACACCTAATTTTGCTGAATATGCTTGTCCCACATCTGACTGTTTATATTACTCAGGATTGTCTAACTCTCTTTGATGTTTTGAACTGGTTTCCCTCAGACCAGTCGAATATTTACATCAACCACCCATCCACACTGCAATTGTTGAAATCTTCCATCTCATTTTAAACTAAGGGAGCCATCAAAAACAACAAATTACTATACACCCAATACCTTGAATTAGGGTTGTAATGACTCTTTGAAGGCTTCCGCCAATATGCCAAAAGCACTCTGTTTAGTACATTTGGTCTATAGGAACAATATGAAGTTGTGTGGGTTCACTGTACAATGGGCATAATCTTGCTCCAGTTGAAATCAATGGCAAAACTTGCCTTGGTTCTATTTGGAACAGTGCTTAAACCATTCAGCCAGGCACTGGTACAAAACAGCCGTAAACCCAGCAGAAAGAGCCACTTGAGGATCCCCCCTGTGTGGGGAAATCCTCTGGTAGCACTGGTATAGTGGCTTCACACCACATATGGGGTGTGTAGCCAGATGAAAGGACATGGTTGGGATGCTGCTGCATTCAGCTGATCTCCAGTTACAAGAATGGTCCACGGGGACCCATGGAAATCTGGCTGCTAAACAGAGCAGCCTTTAGACGCTCTGTTTTATGCTGGGGACTAGACTGGAGTCTGGCAGTCTGGGTCTGGGGGAGCAGACACGTCCAATTCTGTGCAAGTGTAGCTTGGTTGGATCAGAGAATCTACCCTGCTATGTTTAAACATGTGCCTGTCTTTTCTAACGCTTTCCCATAGAAACTAATGCAGAACCAGACAGAAGAGTATGTAACCAGAAACCTCATCTGCGTGTTTATAGACACAGATGATATCGGTTTAAAGAATCTCTTACAGAGACCATACGTAACTTGCTATTTTTTACAATTTTCAAATGACGTGCAATTAAAGAGAAAGGATGTTCATGCAGTTAAAGCGGTAGACTGGCACTCAGGAGACAGGCTTCAATTCCAAGTTCTGCTATAGATTCCTTGTATTACCTTGGATTAGGTCACTTAACCTCTTTGTGTTTCAGGTCTCCATCTGCAAAACTGGAATAATAATACATCCTTACTCGCAACCAGTGTCTGTTTTGTCTATTTAGCTTGTAAACTCTTCAGGGCAGGGACCTCTCTTACTATGCGCTTGTACACAGGATAGTAGGCACAGTACAATGTGGATCTGATCACAGCTGAGGCTTTTGGGTACTACGGTGATACAATTAATTAATAAAATAATAATAATAATCAGATACAATTTTCTAAGGACTATATAAATATCAGGTTAAGGCCTGAGCTGTGAACTACCAGGCACTTTCAACAGCCATTGAATTCAAGGTGATTGGATCAATGAGACTGGAGGGTGATTAGCATCTCACAGCAGGTATTCAGTACCCTGCAGAATTAACCCCTTAAAAGGGAAATAAAAATGGCTTTTTGGACCAAGGACTGAGAAATAGAAGGGTTTCTTGGATACAAAGCTGATTCAGATGTGATTAATGGAAATCCCACAAGGGTACAATATTCGCCTCAAACAGCATTTATGATTTTATTTTCAGAGCTGCTTATTTCATGTAATGTTACAAATCTCACTCAGAACTGGCTTTTAATAATGGGCTGCAGTTTTCATTGTGCAGAAACAGACTTCTGATGAAGAAAGGTAACCCAGATTAAATATAGACGCTGTGATAATGACAATGTGAAGTCAGTGAGTAAGCTATTTTTAAACATACTTTAACCAAGCCTCAAAGTGTGTGATGGAAGGAAGCTGTTACATTCAGCACATGTGCACCCACAAGGAGTGAAGAAAAGAAAACCAATGCAATTTATACCTATATGCTGGGAATGTGAATTTTCTAACACTAATATAGCAGCTCTGGAAGTCTGTATTTGCATTTCTGATGGAATAATTCCCAGAATCCAACTAACAGAGGCAGAGAACAAGGAAATAATAAACACATTCACATATTATCATGATACTAAAATCCAGATAGATGATAGATAGAAACACTGATTCACAGAGAATATGACCATTTCATTCAATTTCTGAGACCTGATATTCCAAGATTATGCTGGCATGTACCAGAGATATGCTGCTAATAGCGTAACAAGGTGATCCTACTAAGCCTTTGTCTACACTCCAGAAATTTCTGAAAGTTTCCACTGTAGCTAACATAGGTTCAACCCCACCAGGGCTAGCAACAATAGTAACCCTAGTGTAGATGGTCCACCAGCTGCTGCCAGCGTTGTGTTCATTACATCTCCTTTGAGAAGGATTCAATAACACAGGATTGTCAGCAAGAGATCTGTCCACACGAAGGGTGACTCCCAACTTTGATATACCTCATGACACTGAACCAGCGTTAGCAATAGGGGAGAATTTTGACAAAATTTCCTGTGTAGATGGCGCCAAAAAGGCTCCACATTAGCCTGTGCCAAACCCAATACATTAGTTGAGCATGTGTTTTCAGAGGAGTCTCTTAATCTGGAGATTGTGGAGTCTTGGTTTGTTGTCGCATTGAAACTTAAGCACTTCTTCACAACCATAATTAAAGAGGGAGGCAACAGGACGTGGAAAGCAAAATTATACCAAGCTGTGCACGGCTGGAGTTATGTATACTTTCTCTTGAAAAATATACTAAGTCTGTCTCTTGATAGTAAAGTAGAGCATTGGGCTGCTGTAATTTGCAAGACGTATGCCCATGCTAGTTGGTGCACTCTGGTGCATTATAATGCAACGTTCTGTTCTTCAAAAGTAATTCCATGAGCCAGGGGTGTCAACTTTGTCAGAGATGCTGCAGCCGTAGTTAGAGCTGGATTAGGGATGAGCTGAACCAGAGGCAGAGAAATGACTCCAGTCCAGTCTTCCCTCCAGTTTGGTGGTAGATTTTAACAGCAGCCCCCACCAGCAAATTACTGACAACTCTCTGACACAACATGAATCGTCACAAAGGGGCATTTAATACTAAATAACCTGACATGTCAAACCACCATTGAAGCTTTCCTTTGTTTCTTTCTTATTTTTTTCCTCCCTCAGCACTCACTGTCCCCTCCTGCAGGAAACCATTATACACATTTAAAATACTTCTTGTCTTGTGCAACTTGCCAGGATAGCTTCCACTCCTAAATAATAGTATTCTTATACTGTAAAAAAATATTGTTATTGGAAGCTTCGTTATCCCCATTTTACAACTGGGAAAACTGAGGCACAGGGAGGTTAAGTGATTTTCCAAAGGTCACATGACGAGTCAACAGCAAAGCCAGGATTCTGGCTCCTAATCCTGTACCTGGTGCACTAGACCACACTGTCTGCCCCCAAATGATTCAGATCAATTTGTTTCATAAAAGGTGTTTGGCAGCTACATTCCAAATATTCCAGACATAGCACAGTGTGCTGTTACCAGATTTGCCCATCACTTTGAGGTATGCTTATTTATTAGGGTTACCTTCCTGGAAGAGGGGGTGTGAGTCTATTAATGTGCTGCTTGTGTTACTTGTGTGTTCATACGGTTACAAGTCCGCTCCCAGTGGAGCTATCCTGCAGGACCGAAGGTTTTCAGATTCAGATAAACCCCCCCACAGATACACACAACCATTCCAGATTAACGGAGTGCGTCTGAGCAGACCGGGCTATCAGCACTCTCAGCTGACCCCTTAGACGTCCCTGAACTCAGCAGGCTGGGAGACACAGCACTGTCAGCTGTCACCCTCATGTGCCCCTTGCACCGCACCAGAATGGAGCACACTTCTGAGCAGGCTGGGTCCAAACAGCACTTTTCAGCTGTTCCCCTTATGTGTCCCCTGGACTCAATCAGGCTGGGTCAAACAGCACTTTCAGCTGTCACCCTTATGCGCCTCTGGACTCAGTAGGCTAGGCAGAGCAGCACTTCTCAGCTACCCCCTTTATATGCCTCTTTGCAACACAATTGTTCTAGCAGTAACCCCCTTGATAAGCAAACCCCATAGAATTTTGGGCACTCCAGGGATCTTTGGCTTAGGTAAAAGAAGCGTTGCTGCAGAGCAAGGTAGGGAAGCCAAGAACACAAAGGAGTAAATGCATTTAGAGAAAGAGAAACTGCCAACCAGCTTGATTCCAATAGTTAGTTTATTGCCAGGTGTATAAAACTTATGATACTAATAGTGATGCCATACAGGAGAGAAAAACAATCTAACACTTACAATACAACATTACAGTAGGGGTATTGGAGAAGGCTAACCCAGGTTTGATTACAAAAGTAGAAAGTTATACCTGGATTAGAGAGAGAGAGAGAGAGAATTGGGAAAGATGGGGGCGGGAATCTCACCACTCCTTGCAGCTCAGAAGTTCCCAGGAGACAGGCTGTTCAGTTTAGGGTCAGGAACACTTGAGGGAGAGGCAAAACCCACAACAGGATCAGTCAGGAAAGCATTTGGGTTCAGGCATCAGAAGAGGAGAGCAAGAGAGAGGATTTGAACTTGGGTAGGGGTTTGTTGTAGAACCAGGTTTGTTTGTGGGTAAACAATGTCTCAATGAAGTACCCCAGGGTGGTTTTCTCTATGTTGGACAATAGGAGCTGATCACTCCCAGCTATGGTCAATGTTCCTTGGGGGAGCTCACAATGCAACCAGGCAGATTCAGTGTTTTGCATGTCAATACTAGAATGGTCTGATAACTGCGGTAGCTGGATGGCTGTAGGTGTGAGTTCATTTACATCAAGAGCAGAGATCTCCCATCATGCAGTGTGTCCCTGCCTTGCCAATCCCCGAGTTCAGTGCGGTTCCTGCTTTGGAGCTTGGTTCTCCATTCTTCATGCTAATTCTTGTTCCATCTTCGATGTAAATGAGGCTCCAGTTCTTCATTCAAAGTGCTAATTGAGATGCCTCTTTTTACATCTTCTATGTAGATGAGGCATGGAGAGTTGTCTCAATCCTATCACCCTTGTTTGGAGAGTTTTAGGTGTGTCTCCCACAGCCTTTTCATTGCTTTTGTTTCTGGTTCTAGCAGAGGCTGGGGGGGGATTCAGCTGAGCCAGAGAGAATAGGGGTTTTTCACTCTGGTTCCCCAAGAACACAGAGCTGCCAGGTAACAGTGCACCTAATCCTACCCGGTGGCAGAGGGAGGTACAATAGGAATGGCATTAACCACGAGAGGACTGCTCAGCTTAGTACATTCCAGGGAGGTAAGGCTGCGAACACTGGCATGCTGGAGTACCTGTTCTTCGAGAAAATCACTGCTGTACTCGCCATTTCAGTAGTACGGATAGAGGCTCAGTGCCACTGCTCCAGACACACCTAGTCCCCACCCACAGCATGTCCACATATAGGTCCTGCAGGTACCAGCTTGTGATCTCTCTGTTGGCTGTTTATCTGTGTAAGCAGCTCAATGAGTGAGCATGTTCCCCTCTTTGGCACATACGGGGTTTCCACGTAGGATAAAATCTGGGACAAATTCAGCTCTCAGTAGCCCCCCTCCACTTCATACCATTGACTCCAATGCATGGGGGGTAGCTGAGACCTGAATTTGGCCCCAAACATTTCCAAGTGTCATAAGGAAAGAAGCATGAGTCTCAGAGAAAGAAAATACAAACATCCAACAGCTTTGTTTCTTCACACCTTAACAAGACCGAAACCTGCCCCACGCACCTGTCACTTGTATCGCTTCCTCCAACACATAATTTTTTAAAAAAGTTTCCTAACAGAGGGAAATGGCATGAAAGATAATAAAAATGCACTAGTTGCTCAAGAGCTGTAAAATGAAGAGGTTCTTTGCAGCAGCAGCTGCTAAAACAGGTGGAGTTCTGGCAGTTTCAGCAGAAAAAAAGTACAAAATATCATCCACATTCATCCTAGGGTCTCATCTAAAGTCCACTGAAGCCAATGGGAATCTTGTTGACTTCCAGGGGCTTTCTTGGGTTCAGACCCCTATTGATGTGTGCACACTTCCCGTCAGTCCACATCACAAACTGTACATTCACAAACAGTTCACGTAAATGCAAAGCCACGTGATCACATTCACGTGACTTTGGTCTCACATATCCATGGGCATGGTTTGTCGCATCTTCTGTGAATTCCTATGAGACTGCAGTATCCAACTCTGGCTATTATGGAGTAGGGACTTGATCCAAAACCCTTTGAAGTCAATAGGGAAACGTTCATCTTTAATTACTTTGTCTTTGATTTTCAATGGGAGTTAGGTGCCAAACTCCCTTAGGCACCTTTGAAAATCCCAATTTTAGTTTACAATTTTGCCCACGGGGATGGTTTCCCTGAGTTACACATTTCTCTTTTGTGTGGGTTCCAGGGAGACAGCAGTCAGACTGCCATATGCCAATGCAAACAATATGAAACAGACAAGTGGCAGAGAGTATCCCTTGATTTTGTTTTGAGTTCAGTTTTTGTTGGCTCCTCCTTCACACATAATAGGATAGTGCGGTTCCATCTTCCATCTCAAATCGTGATTAATGAACATTTCTGAATTCATTAAGGGGGTAAAATGTCATATTTCACTCTTCTCTCCTGCCAGTTTTAAAGTGTTTAGCCTATGGATCTGGAAGCCTAAACAGGGTTCCCTTTGTAGATCTAAAGATACCATTCCAGTTTTTGCATGTTCCTAAAAGAAAAACTGGCTATCAAAACACCCATTCTAAGGACAGAAGCAGCATTGTCAGCAGTCCCTTAAACGTAACATTTCCATGCCTCAGCTCAAGGAAGAAAACTTTGAGAAGACGACCCGGGGTAACTTTTCAAAAGCGTCTATGGCCAAGTCTATACTACAGGGATGCTATGGCTCTGTAGCTATGCCAGCTTACCTGGCAGTGTAGATGCAGTCTACAGCAATGTAAGGGGCTTTTCCATCGCTGTAGGAACTCCACCTCTATGAATGATGATAGCTAGACTCATGGAAGCCTCCTTCCATCGACCGAGCTGTGTTCACATCGGTTGACATAGCTAAGCTTCTCAGGAGGTGGTGGATTTTTCACATCCCTGAGTGCTATAGCTAAATCTTAGGTGTGGATCGGGCCTAAGTGACTTAGGAGCCTAAGTCCCAAAAGTGAATTTGGTTTCAAAAGTGAGTTAGGCACTCAGGTGACTAGATCTCTAAAGGTATGTAGGCACCTAAAGATAGGAGCCAAGTGAGATTTTTCAAAAGTGCTGAAACGGGTTAGGTGTTTAATCTTCTTAGGCATGTTTAAAGATTCCTCTAGCAGTTAGATTCACAAGACGGACTTGGGCATTACAACAATGAATACTGCAGCATCTAACTTTTTGGGAATCCTGGCACTGACCAGAATTCAAAGCTCCAAATTAGGTGCCCAAGCTCCCCCCTAAAATGCATAGGGAGAGTTAGGTGCCTAAGAATGGGATTCACAGATGTCAGTGTGATAAGCAGAAAGTGGTCCAAGCTAGCCAACAGGAAATACTGAGGAGAGAGGTGTAATTTAGGCCTGTCCCTCAACCAAAGAAAGGTACCAGCTCTGGGCCAGAGGGCGATGTCATCTGCACTCCCAGCCATGAACCCTCTTCTGGAGTTAGGTGCCTATGCCAGGTCAGACTTTGCTCAAGAAAAGGCAAGGAAGAGATGGTGCCAGTGGCACTGACCAGAGCTGACGCATGGGGGAGGGGCAGGGGGGGTACATGGGGTCATGTGCCCCCCCCAGATTTCTGCAAGCACTGAGCTGCCCTTGTAAGGCTTGCTCTGCTTGACCTGCCAGTGTGGGAGGGGGACTCTGTCCTTCTCCTGCTGATCCTCCCCCCAGCACATTTCCACAGCCGTTTCTCATGCTTGCTGACTCTGCTTAGGGTCACTGCCTCTGTTCAACACAGCGGCTGCCCAGAGCCCAGCTGGGGAAGTGATGGCAGCCTGCCCCCTCACTCCCCACCCAGGACCGGCTACTGGAGAGTGGGGTCAAGTGAGCTGGAAATATGGTGGGCTGGGGGGCCCTCTGGCTCACTCGACCCCACTCCCTGGCAGCCAGGCCTGGGTGAGGAGTGGAGAGGGTGGGCCACCACTGCCTCCCAGGCAGCCACCGTGCTGCACAGGGGCAATGACCCCGAGAGGCCACCCTCACCCAGCGTGAGAAGCAACTCTGTCCCACCTTCTTCGCTCCCTGTTCTGACCTGGCTGCTGGGGACAGGGGATAAGCAAACCGTAAATGTGTCAGGGGGAGAGGTGCAGCAGGAGTCAGACAAAGGCCCCCTCCCCTTACAGGTAACTCTGGCAGAGAGAGTGGTGGCCCTGGGCTGGGGCCAGGCACCAGGAGCTGGTTCCCTGGTCTCTGCTCAGCTCCGGTGAGAGGCACTGCCTGTACCCAGTGCCTCCCCTACTGAGTGTCAGGCCCAGGGGGGCCTGGGAGCTCCAGGGAAACACTGTGGTGCTGTGAGTCTCTCAGGACTGGAGCCAGCTCCAAAGCACATGGTCCCTGCTTCTGTGGCCTCAGCCCCTCAAGAGCCGGTGGTATTGGTTGCCCTGACCCAAAGAGATGAGGCTGGAAGGTTCCTCCCAGAGTGACGTGTGGTGGTCACATGCCCTCCCCTTTACCTTTTCCCCCCACACGAATCAGTAGGCATCAGTGATCTCTGGCAGTGACAGTGGTGTCCCCCCCATACCCAATAACAAGCTGGTGAGAGCACTCACTCAACACATGAGAGACCTACGTTCAAAAACCCACTCTATCTAACAACTTGACAAAATCAGTCTGTTTCATTAGAATATGAGCAGGAGACGCTTTGATTTAGATAAGATGTTTCAATAAGTGCTACAGAGAGGCAGCTCCTAAATGACTTTAACAATTAAATATCAATGATTATATTACGTCATATTGCAGCATGTTAACAGAAGTGCATAATAAAGCAGGGAGTACAAGGCTCTTCTACTAGCTGATATGTCATGAAATAATACAAAAAGAATAAAAATATCATAAAAATAAAATATCCCATAAAATGAAATTTGAAACAGAATTTTGAAATTCCAAAATATTGAAACAAATTTTCTGAAACTGAAATTTTTCAGAAATGTTATTTTGTATGAAATTTTGAAAATATTTGTTTTCATTATGAATTGGAACAAAAACATTCAAATAGTAAAAATTTCCCACAGTCTGGAAATTCTGAATTTTGACCAGCTTTGCCCTTAGTTGGCACTATTTTTTTCATTTACATTTTATTGATTTTTTTTTCATTTTTCTAACAGTACGGGGAGAACAGAAAAAGAAAAAAAAAGAAGAAATACAAAATCATAAATATAAAGGAGGGAAATATAGTTATAACAATGAGATCACCAAAATACACATTGTCCAATAATCAAGAATTTGCATTTATATATATATAAATATATATATATATATATTACATTTCAGCAATGTAGGGTCTGTGTCACCAATTAACTTAGTAGGTAAAGGAAACTATTCATTCAGAATACTGTAAAGCCATGCCAAAGAGAGAGCTAATGAAAGAAAGAAAGAGTTAAACAAAAAGTAGTGTGGGAATGACAGCAAGTAAGACAAGAACAGAATTAAAAAACGAACAGAAGGAGAGGGAAGGAAGAGAAAGAGGGCAGAGAAGGGAAAAAGATCGCTTCTGAAAATGGGACTTAACCAACAAGTCACATAGATGCTTTTGGAAATTTTATCTTTGATACATAAAGTTACCTTTCAAATAATACATAATCACCTCAGACTAATAATTTACAGTAATTCTACCATCACTCCAATCATTTTCTTCTCGTTTGAAAATATCATCTAACTTAATAGATTATCTGTAAAGACAGGAAAAACATCTCAGTTGTCATATTGTGTTTTAATGAATTAAGTATAACCCCATACTTTTTTTCTCTCTTTCTCTTTCTTCCATGCACACAGAATAAATCTTTGTCTGTAACTTGTTAGTAAATAGCTATTCATATCTTAGTGAAAAATCAAGTTACAATAATATCTTACCCAAACAATCTTTCCCCAAAATATGCTGGCAGACATTTTGTCCCATGCTAGAGTTTCACAACAAATAGTTTTTGCCTCATGTCTTACTAAAACTTACAGAGTATTGGGTAATAAGCCAGCACCTCCTAAGCTCCTGTTTATGTGCAAGTATTTGTTATTGCATATTGTTTAGAAACCTGTAGTGAGTCAACTTGTTTTAAAGAGCATGGGAAATTGTACACCTGACTATTTGATTTAGACCAGGGGTTGGCAACCCACGGCTCCGGGGCCGCATGCGGCTCTTCAGCCGCGGTAAGCTATGTTTTGCGGTTCCAGATTTGTGGCTCTTTTGACAGTAAAGGTTGCCGACCCCTGATTTAGACACACAAACATGGTTCTTATCTGAGTTCATCTCTTCAGACACCACCTTATTTGAAAAACATGAAGAAGTTGCCATTAAATTCCTAGTTAAATCTTCAGTACCATCCAAGGATGCATGAACAATGACAACCACCCAAACAGAGTTATGGATCAAAATATATCACAAATCAACCATTAACCTACAAACATCACATTCAGTTATGATGCTGTAAAAATAATTATATTTGTACATTGTCATGTCACAGAGTTGGGAAGCTAAACAGTCATATGCCAGATCACTGTAAGCAACAACGGACTAACAAACGTTATGTGGCCAGTGATCACAGTGGTTAAGAGGTTACAGCAGGTGACTGCAGATGCCAGTGCACGCAGCTGGCACTGTTACCACAAAGCAGTTGGCGGGTGTGGTATAAGGAGTACATTTGTGCCATATATTTAGCAGGTTTGCACACATCCTCATTATAAGGAAAGACACAGCCAAGGGAGATTGAAAAGAGATCAACACAGGATATAGCCTGCAAGCAGGAACACGTGTGTAAGAGAAGCATATATCTACCTCAAAGTGGAAGCTTTCTCTGAAGATAAAACAATGTGTGAAGAGACATCTGTAACAGATACCAACTGACATAAATCCCCACAGGCAGCATGCTGGCATTATGGCAGTAACAAGCAAGCATAATCCTCATGGTACAGAACTCTGCCTCTGCATTCAGAGGGTAGGCCTATGCTGCAAAAAAAGGTATGTTCTTAACTTGGGTTAGCTAATTCGGGTCAAAAGAGCAGTCAAGACAGGGCATCTCAGCTTTTAACTTGGGGTAGCAGCAAGAGCTGAAATCTACAGGACAACCTGGGGTTGAACTTGAACTGCTAACTTGAGTTAAAAGCTGAGTTGCTAATGTTTACTAGGTGCACAGTGTCCAGATTCTTATGATCACATCCTGTCTGTATATAAATAAGAAATGTAGCAGTTGCATGGAAGGAACTTGTAGCTTCACTCAGAAAAGGCAACATCCCCATATTGCATGTAGAAACAGTGTCAGTCAAATGAGTAATGGAGCCATAGTTCAGTTAGGTCAGCATCTCACGAATGTAAGAGGGACATACAGATGTTTACTGAACCACCACCATACATTTTGCAAGGAGAATACTTTGCACTCCTTCGGGGATGATTCATCATTCCAGACACTCACTGATTATGTCCCTCACATGGAAACTGCATGGTGCATTTGGGAAATCAGCTACTGTATGTCCACAAATAATTGTTTCAGTGCCTTTCTTTAGGATACATCAGTAAGGAATGCAATTAAATCATCCATTTGCAGCATCATGACTTTTGGAAACTCTAGACACATGACACAGATGTGTGCATTGTCAACTGTCACAAGCTGCCTACTGGCAGCCACCAGCTGGAATAATTCTAAGCTAAACGTGCCCAGTGAGGCCAATATCTCCTACAAACAGAGAATGTTGCAAGGGGGATAAAACCAGAAGAAAGTTGATGGGACAGCAGGTCACATAAATCCATGACTTCCCATTGACCCATAGGAAACAGTGACATTCTATACATTCTGAGTCCGACATGGCTAATTCAGAGAGCCATGGCATATATTTGCTCACATAGTCACTGTTCATGTGATCTTTTTCCCCAACAAACACAAACACCCTAGTGACAGCATAGGTGTCAGAGATGTGCCTACATACAACACAAGGAGGGTTATTAGACATGAAAACTAAGGGACTACGCCACAGAATGGAAACAGTTTACACCCCATAAGTTTTCAATCACATCATCAATAAAAAAAACCCATTCAGAGAACTGCGCATGCAGTGGCAGATGTGTGACGGTTCTAATTAAACCACCCTCACCCATTCACCACCCACACACCTCACCCGTCATCCATATACCAGTTACACCCATAGCAGCTGTAGCATTATCCAACAAAATGTATTCAAGTACAAACGGGGATTACAGGCAACACGTCGCAGTGAGGGCTCGCCCGAAAACAAGAATTCTGTTTCATGACAAGTTTCAAAATTTTGAAATATTTTCATTCTGCCTGGAACAAAATGAGACCTTCGAAAATGATAATGAAAAAAACCATTAAAGCAAGGCACCCCGAATAGCCAATAGCCCAGTATGCAGGCCGCTCTCTTAGCAAGTTCAAGTCCCTGCTCTGAATTAGGCAGAGTAAGGGCTTGGACTTGGGTCTCCGCCCAGGCTATAGAGTCAGTCTCAAATTCTCATATTGGCGCTGATTCACTTTGTAGAAATTATTGAATACTCAGTGGGCCAGGATGAGAGAGGCTCATCCTTTAGCTCAGTAGCCAGGGCACTCAAAAAAGCAGGAGTCAAGCATGGGTCAGCTAGATCCCAGTTGGATGCTCTGACCACCAGCCCATTGGCTATTCCCAGGCGTGTGTCTCTTGCTTTCTCTATCATTTTGACCAGAAATTCCATCCTGGAACCGAGAAATGTTTTGGATTTGACGAATCACCATTTTCCGACAGCAAAATGTTCTGTTGAAAAATTCTCTTCCTGAGACCAGCTTTACTATCACCATACTCCATCCTGCCATAACAGTCATAGGCGTGTTATTCACAGGCAAATGTGAGGAGCTGCAGCAGTCGTGATCAAATGCCTATAAACAATAAGCTAGATTCTGTGCTGCACTCTCAGAAGGGGAGAAAGGAAAGGTGGTTTTGAGCCACCTTCATACCTACTGGATTCCAGGCTTCTCAGTAAGATACAAAGTAATGTTGATCAATCCCAAGGGTTAGTCCAACTTTCAAAAGTCTCACTACAGCTGCCTGTGGACTGCTTCACAGCTATGAACAGCCAGAACTCACCCTTCTGGTCCAGTCCTTCCCAACAAATCCCTATCCCAGGGTCTGCAAAGGTTGTTGGCAGCAAGGGCCATGTCTGCCACCCCTTGCTGCTCCTGCAATGAAGGAATTTCCCTAGGGTTCATTGCAGCCCTTTAGAAACTCTGCAATGCACAGGAGCTGGAGGGTGGGCTGTTTTCCTTCTGCCTTGATTACCAATTGGCATCCTGATACTGAGATTTAAGGTGAAATACCGACCGAAGTCAATGTGAGTTCTGCCACTGCCTGCCGCTAAGGCCAGTCTTTCACTGATACTGTTTAGCGTGGCAGTGTTGTCCAAGAACATGTTGTGTCATAGCAAAGAAGACATGGGGAATAACCAGTGTTAAGGGTCAGAGGTACGTTTTCAGCGCAGGTTTAAATGCCTGAATGTCTTTTTGTAAGTGAGAGTTTTATCCACAGTTTTGTACCTCCATTTGCAGCTGAAAATCAAGGCACTTGCACATCTAACTGCCTGTTTGTTCTAAATGCAAATGCTCAGATTTGTGCCAAAAATTCAACTCTGGGTGCAAACTGAGAGTGGAGTTTTGCAGGCACAAAATGCACCCACAAAAGAGCTGCCAAGCCAATCTTTTGAAAATATGGCTTTCATTTTTCTGACCTGTACTGACACCCAGAAGAGGCTCTACAGAGGCAAGAATGGCATATCACGGTGATAACAATGAACAAACACACTTGGTCTATTATCCATTATATGCCATTTGCCATGCAATTATTTACTGACAAGCTACATGATACAGTGCTTCAACAGACAATCAGTATGACCTAAAAGGCCCCGCCTCCCTGGTGCTGATATTATCATGACAAGCCATGAAGCAAGCCTGGTCTCGTGATGAGACTGTGATAAGTGAGGTGTCATACAGCTATCATTACACATACATTTTTACCACACCAAAGCTGCTTAGGCAACAGGATCTAAAGTATTAGCCAACATGCACAAAAGTAGGCCATTTAACCAGCACACAACCACCTACCAGTGCCGGGGTTCTGTTCAGTACTATAACCATGTCTCGTAGCTAGAACAGTGAATCCTACAGAAAACTGAGATGACTAGCCATCAACAGTGTCATAGGTGGTGGGTAGCTAGGGCTAGATGGGTCTCAGCCCCCCCAAATCCAGCTCTGTCTGGCAGCGCCAGGGCCAGGAAAGGGTAGGGTAATGCTGTGAGAGGACCGCACCTGCAACCTAGATTCTCTGAAAGTGCAGCTAGATTCCTCAGTCCCAGTAGGGGGGGCTCCTGAGCAGTGCATCCCAGGAGTGGAAAGGGAGGTGGGGATCCTGAAGTAACTAGGGGAGAAGGGGAGTCCTGGAGATGTGGAATCCAGAGGTGACTGTAGGGGGGGCAAAAGGAGCCCTGAGGTGATCAGGGGGAAAAAGAGTCCCAGAGAAAGGGGAGGAAATAATGAAATGATTGTGGGGAGAGAGGGGAATCACTGAGGGGATTTGGGAGGGAAGGGGATTCCTCAAGGAAGGAGGGGGAATCCTGGTGACTGTGTGGGGAAGGGTAGTCCCAGGGGAGGAGCGAAGGTCTGGAGGACCCACATACAGTGGTGCCAGGACCAGGAAGGGGACAGAGTAGGACACATTGAGGGGGGAGGGCCCCACTTCCACATGCACATCAAGTGACACTGAATATTGTGAGTGGCAAGAGCAAGAGACAGGAGTGGGGAGCTGGGCCCACCCCTACGGGACAGGAGCTGCCACTGCAGGTTTCAGTCCCATCCAAGAAATATTTTCACCAGTTGCCAATGAAGCGTTCATCAGATTCAGGTAGAATGGCAGTTGCACATAGGCAGCTCATCACGGTCTAGCTGCAACACTGGTGTTCCGGCAACACATCACTGATGAAACCTCATCTTCAGAGGAGCATGAAATGAACATTGCATCATGGTTACTCAAAGTGACTGACAACTTCAAGACTCTTTCAGAAAGGGCCTCAACAAGTCCACACCACTAGAAAAAAGGTAGCATAAAAGTGCACAGGGCACTGCGTCACTGCCGTGGCTTTTCATGGGGGCTAGCAGTCACTTGATGCATACAGGCAAAAGTCAAGAAGCAAAAGCTACACAATACAGATATGGCCATACTAATATCTGTCACCAGACCTGAAACTTCATTCCTATGGTCTCAGGATCATAGTTTTCATTGGTTAGTAATCTCTGATCATTCCAGCACCACTAAGGCTAGTTTCACTACTGAGTGCAGCACAGTTTTGGCTGTTCATTCCCCTCACCAATACTTCTGTGTCTCTGATCACCATCTCACCCACTCTACTTACACTGGTTACAAGGAAAAATGGCATCCGCTAATACCTACTACTCATTAGGGTGGTGGCTGCCATCTTCTGGTACTGCTGCTCTCATCGACGCTCCGCTCTTGTGGATGGGAGGCAGCAGGCTGACAGATGGCTTGGCAAGCAGCTCCAAAGGAACCATCAGCCTCTTTCCTTGCTAAACAGCAGCTGAGAGTAGGGATTTGGCAACTTTCCCCATCCATTTTGGTCTTCTGTCCCCATCTCCTCTCCCTTCCTGCAACAGACTAATAAGGATCAGCCCTTGGAAATTACGTTAGCTTTTCTAGCACCCCTGAATTATCTGTGGATCCCCAAGCATCCATGGCATTGCTAGGCCATGGAGTTACTATTGGAACTGAAAAACACATCCCCACACACCGTCATGAGTGGGCATTTCAGAACTGGATGCCATGCTGGTGCACAGAAGTGTTCCTTATTGTTTAGCACAGCAAGAAATGCAGCCGGAGTAGGGTGTTGGTAATGACATGGACCTCATAAACTGGGATGAGGCCACAGCTATCATCAGATGAGACCCTGCTAATCACTCAGATACCACAGGGGTGAGTGTAACATAGATTAGATAATCTTGGGGGGTGATAGGGAGGCTTCCTCTAATCATTTGACAACAACAGCAGCCGCCTAATGAATTGGCTGGTCCCAGGCTGTGCATCAAGAAAAGCACAGTTAGGGATACATTGACATGCATGGAGCAGCATGCGTGTGGGACCTCAGACCACAACACTACTGTACAGACATTGCAGAGTTTGGTGACAGGCATCATGGGTATGTCTACACAGCATTTTGGAGCCCGTGGGTGTAAGCATCCCAGGGTAGGTCAATAGACTTGAACTAAGGGGGCTCAAGCCAGCGCTCTAAAAATAGCTGTGTAGACAATGCTTTGACGTCGCGGCTCAGGCTGGAGGTGTGCCTCTCCAGGCTAGTGAGTGGGGTCACTCCTATGGGCTTCAAAACGCCATGTAGACATACCCAGTAAAGACACCACGAAATGCAACGTTTGGGTGTTAACTATATGGTGGGAATGGGCCAATAAGGTACGCCCAACCTGAGGATTCCTTGCTTACTACTCAGAGCCTGCTGAGCCCATGCATAAGGGCCTACTGGGCTGTTGGGACTGTATAGCATCTGGTACTACCAGCAGCTACTTGCACATCTACTGCTTCAATCAAGATGGGGGCTCACGGCTTCTATGTCATTGAGCATTATTTGATATTTGCGCTCCTTATGTTGCTGTAATGTCCTGCTGTGTCCTGTTCACAGGTGGTGGTTGCTGTTCTGGGTGTAGACCTGACCTCCCACATCTCACAGTAAATCCCAATACATATCCCACCCCATACGGCTGTATGTGCTTGTTTGCCACGAGTGGAACTCTTTGCTGGACATATTTCCTATTCTCTGTAACCGTACTTCTTCCAGTGCTGTGTTAGCTCTTAGTTCGCTGTCACCATCTATATGGCCACCGTCTGGACTACGTATTGTAGGACCCTATTTGTTCCCCTCTATAAATGCTTCATGTTCTTTTGGTTTAGAAAGGAGCTACTTGCAGGCATCCTGCTTGACTGGAACTTTTGGGTGATGCAGTGCTGTGGGCAACGATGCCTTCTGGTTTCTTCCCCCCCTTTAGGTGTGGTCTCACCTGTGGTAATCTACAAAGGCTTATAATATATTTCTACCTTTGTTACTCACAGCCCCAGCATTGCTCTTTCACTGACCATTTACCCATGCAACACCTGCTGGCTCCCAAGAATTCTGCAGCACAGCCCCATGACTGTGAAAAGAAGCACAGTTGACCCCCACCACTCCAGGGGCCCTGGCACCCGGGCAGTGCTCTACTCTGAGCTACATGGGCTTGGAGAAGAAAAATAGTAGAAGGCAGCTGCCTTCCCTGAAACTTGAGAAATTCTCCTTGTGGCAGGAGGAGACACAGATGCAGCCTCATGAGGTGCTGTAGCCCTGGGGCAGTCAGTCACCCTAAAGGCGTCAGAGGCTTTCTCCAGTTTTGACTCTGAACGTTTTCCCCGGTGCGGAATGGCTGTTTGTGCCAACCCCTCCCACCCTCCCTCCCATTCTCTTTTAATGGCTTGCTGTGATAGGTACAGTGACAGTGCAATGCCCCACCATAACTGTGTCTTTGATCTAACACCTGGCGGATCCCCTTGCAAAAATAACACCACACATCTGATTCACGATGCATGTGGGAACTTGTCCATACCATTAGCTCCCTCCATACCTTCTTGCCACAACTGACATTCAGCTCAGTGACAAATGAAGTATCTTGGATGGGTTAGACACCAGTCAATGCCAGAGTCATTTCCAGAAGCCAGGAATGAATCTCTCTTTGTTAGACCTACCTGGAAAAGAAACAGGAGTGAAGCTGGCAAGCTATTTCTCTGCATTGATCTCTGAGCCTTTTTGGACACTGAAAACAGAATTTTATAGACTGAAGGGGTGCACTTACTCTCCAGGGCAGAAGAATATAAAATGTTACATTTGCCCAGATTCCAAGTGAACTATAATACCCTATTCAGCATTTCCATCATGATGATAGAGAACACAGGAGTTGTGTTATTAAGAATCCCTGTCACAGCTGCAGATGTAGATGAGAATGTTTGATATAGAGCCCACAGAGGCACTGGGACCAAATGGATTCCTTACAGATTTCTTCAAGTGAACCACCCCCATTCTTTTTCCTTTGTGCTGAGTCTTAATTGGTTTTCCCACACAAATACGTATATACCTTTGAGATCTCATTGTTATGAATAAGTATTGTTGAAATTTAGCATCCTACTTCTAAAGATATTGACTACAGAATGAGAACAGCAGGTGCCCTTAGTGTTCTCTGCAGAAGACAAAGATACAGTACATTTCAAATTCCACCCCCACAAATGATAACTCGATTTGAAAGGATCTGATTGTTTAAAAATGAATTTTGATGGATAACTGTCATTTATTTCCAAGTAAATTTTATATTTGTCATTATTAATTATTTATTTATGAGCACTAGCAACAACACCTAGAAGGATTGGGGCCCCATTGTGCAAAGCAAAGGACTAGCATGAAATAGAGACAGTCCCCTGCTCCGCAGGGCTTACAATTTAAGCATATGATGAGACGACAGGTGGAGACAACAAATAAACAGTAGGGAGGACAGGATCTTAGTGAACTGATTTGAGTTTGGCATAAAAATACCAGGCAGAGTACACCAACTGGCTAATCTTAATATATTTTTTCACTAGTAGGAAATTGTTAAAAGCATCAGACACTAATTGTTATGTATATATAACATAATGATTGTAAAAGATTCATAAGAGATTTAGACATTAAAGGAAAATATTTAATAGTGTCAATTTCTTAATATTCCACTTCTAAGCTTTACCACGTATTGTTCCTTGCTACAGATATTAATAGATATATGGCTAGGTTCCCTCCTGTGCTATCATGGTGCTGAATGTGGTATAAAAACCAAAGGTTAAAAAAAAAAGGTAATCTAAAATAAAATTAAGTTTAGACCATAATTAGACAGACAAAATAGATTAGGGAGATTCCACAAAGATAGACTCACTACATTAGATATAGATCGGATACATAACTGACAACAGGGTTCTGTACAGAAGGATTTTCAGGCTTCCTGTAAGGGCAGATGTAAAACTTATTTAAAGCAGAGTTGTAATGCATCACAGAAGTTGTATGGCTTTAACTATAGTGGTATAGTTAAAGCTGCACACCACCTCTAGTGGGAGAGAAAATGGAGGGGGGGAAAAATTGTAGTTTCAGAATTGTTGGAATAAATATTTTGTGACAATTGTTGAAAATAAAAAAGCCTTCCATTTCAAACCATGCAAACCGGAACTAACTTCAAAAATGAGGGGAAAAAAATCAATATACATTTTGACCAGCTGTACAAATAAACACCTCCTGATACCTTAGCAAGCTTATGTAGGTCCTGTCTGCCCTCTCCATACATGCAGGGTACATGGAGGCAGCCTTTTTCGAGCAGTGTGGTCATTCGGGATAACATCCCTCACTTTAAGGGGAGAAGAGACCAAGATGAAGCACTTGTAGAAAAGGCAGCTGAGTTTAGTAGGCCCAGTTGCAGTCTGGAGTTTAAAATAAACAAACACGGGCAAACAACCCTGCTCTGGATCTGTGCGTAGCACATTGGAGGTGCTGCTGGCTGCTGTCTGAGCTCCAACTCTGTTCTGAAGCTTCCCCGCTCAGCAGGAAGGGCGCCTTTAAGTCACTGTATCCATACAAGGACAGCAATTCATCACGTTGTGGCCATGCAGCCTACACCTCCACTCATCAAACTCCTTTACTAAAGATGTCATTTACAATTAGAAATGGACCAGACCAAAACCTTGCACTGATAACACTCTTCCTGACTCTCCGCATTAGCTCCACTGCAGAAGCCAGGGGAGAAAGTACTTCTGAGTCACCAGGTCTGAACGTGTAGGTAGGACAGAGTTAATCGGACAGGCAAATTCTTCATTTAGCTGTAAGATCTTTCTAAATTTTACTATGAATCTTGGTGGGTTTCAGTTTTAACCCTTTCCTCTCCTTGTCGAGTCACAAATGAAACCTACCCAAAGGAAAGCTTAACAGTTAGACAAACACCTGTCAGGAATGATGTAGTTATTACTTAGTCCTGCCTTGAGTGCGTGGGACTGCACTAGAATGCTTCTCAACCTCTCCAGACTACTGTACCCCTTTCAGGAGGCTGACTTTGTCTTGGTTACCTCAAGTTTCACCTCACTTAAAAGCTACTTGCTTACAAAATACAAAAAGTGTCACAGCACACTATTACTGAAAAATTGTTTACTTTCTTATTTTTACCACATAATTATAAAGTAAATCTATTGGAATATAAATATTGGTCTTAAATTTCCATGTATAGTAGATAGAGCAGTATAAACAAGTCATTGTCTGTATGAAATTTTAGTTTGTACTGATTTAGCTAGTGATTTTTATGAAGCCTGTTGTAAAACTAGGCAAATATCTAGATGGATTGATGTACCCCTTGGAAGATCCCTGCATGCCCCCAGGGTACCTCTGGTTGAGGACCACTGGGCTCTCCAGGTCCCTTCCAGGCCTACACTTTTATGATTCTATGAATAAAGCTCATGCCATACAGCCCTCCATAGACTATTGCCATGTTAGCCCCTGGAAACAGCAAGGGCTAAATCCACACCAGGCAAAACTCCATCCACTTTAATCGTGACACAACTAGGAATGAATATCCTGTTGATAACCCATGGATACCAACCCCTATCCTGTGCCCACAACACAGCGAACATAATGGTGCAGGAAGATCCTGCCTGGAATTAAGGGGGGTGCGTGTGTACTTGTATGTGTGCATGCGCGTTATGAGTCAGAGTTTTGTGCACGTATGGTTACCATAGGTGCTCAGCACAGGTGACATGGGAAGCATCCAGTGCGCCTGGTTCAGCAAGTTCACTCTCAATTCAGTTTCTATGGATTGACACCAGCTTGATTCAGAGGAGAATTAAACTTCGTGATTTTAGACACAGCCAGCGGGGGTGGGAAAATGATGTTGGTGCTCCACACTAAGGATTACACGAGTTGGCATGAGCATGGAAAATGTAGCAAAGGCGAGGGGAAATCCTACCAGTCCCTGAACAAGTCTGCCCTGCCTATACCTCCACTCCCACTTCCTCCTATAGCTTTTCTCACTCTCCCAGTGCCTCGGGCATCACTGCCTCCTACTTCCCTCATAGCATCAACCTCCACACTGTCCCTTATGCTTGTAGCTCCCTCTAATCCCTGGGGAGACAGGAAACCACCCTCTTTTCATTCAGATCCCTCCCTTAAAACACCGCCTTCCACCAAGCTTGCCAGTGCAGTTATTAATGCGGTTACACAACCATCAACAATGGTTAATAATAAATAATCACAATGCTTTGATGATCATCCAAGCAAATTTTATCTGTGATGTGCTTTACATTGTAAGCCTTGTGGGGCACGGACTGTGCTTTTCTCTCTATAAGGCCAGCATTTAACAAATGAATAGCACAACAGTTATAATATCTGACCACAGAAAGACTGATCCCACAGTTAAATCTCAATCTCACACATGTAGGATTTTATACATTATAAATTCACATTGTATATAGTATTATAAAAACAATTTAGACTTTCATATCACTTTTCATTCCCAAAGGATTACAAAGTGCTTTAAGAGTGTAAGGTACAAGCTATAATTCGTATGTAGGAAATGGCAGTTTTCTCAACCCTGAAATCCAGCCACAGCAATACCATTTAGGATCATGTCTATTGCAGTGTTTTTATAATCACTGTTGTGCTGCACTCTCAAAGCAGCAGCCAAACAAGGTCCCAAAGGAAACGTGTCAGTACAGGCTCACATTAGTACTGCAACATACCCGTTTGTTCTAGTGCAAGCTAGCTACCTCTCAAGGTCCTCGCATGACCGTGCCTTTTACCCTCAGTGATTTTGTTATCCCCTCAAATTGCGATTTCCCCTGTTCTGTCATTTTAAAAAAAATGTTCTATTTTTAATGCCACATCTTCAAAAACTAAGTAAACTCCCAAAGCTATGGAGCACCAACAAAACAACCCAGACTGCTGCCTCAAGGCTGCTATAAGCATTGCTGACCCCCTGTGCTGCCTCTTTGTAGGCATCCTGGGCAATGGACAGACATAGCAATGGATTCACTGAGCATTCCCCCATCTTACCTCTAAGTTCCCTGACTGTATTGCTCCAAAGAGAACAGCTGTAGAGTTCTGCACAGTGGCATGAAGCATGGACAGAGTACCACCACATGATCAAAGAATAAAAGAAAAGCTCTCTCATAAGAGAATCTCTCATTTATTCTGTTCAGACATTATGGATCGAATTCTGCTTTCCATTCTCCATTGATTTCAATGGTGTTATCAGGGGTGTTACAGAAAGCAAATTTTGCCCTCAGATATACAAAAATTTTCATTAGACACAGACTTACAGAAATTAAAGGAAGTGGGGTTTCTTTATGTTTCCCCTTTATCACACAATAGCATGGCATTTGCTTTTTTTGGACGCTTATAACTGGGCAAATGTGGGTCTGAGTTACATAAATTCTTCACTTCAAGAGGTATGAGTAACCTTATTAATGAAGGGGAAAATCATCTTTGCTTTTCTCCCATCGATAATTAGCCACTGTTCTGCCTTTCAATTAATAGAATAGCATTTTTTAAAGCTAGTGTGAATCCAGTCCTCCTAGCAACTGTCATCCAATTATTTTTGATCTTTTGAAAAGCTGGGTTGATTTTGAATCTCTTTGCTGAGTAACAGAATCAAATTAAACTTTCATCAGGCTGACACAATGAACTTTAAAGCAGGTCCAATTAGCACATCTGATTATCTTTTCTTTTCTTACCTTCCTCTCTGGCCTTGTAAAATTATCTCAGTTTGTAACAAATGTATATGGACCACGTTCTTTCAGGGGCCAAGCTTGTGCTTCCACCTGCCCCAAGAGCCTGAAATGCAATGGAATCACTGTGGTGATGGGAAAGCTATGCGAAAAGCATGGAGGGGAGACAAAAATCAACCCAAATAATAGATGTAATTTAAAAGAACAAAGTGACGACAACAGACAGACTGTGTTGCATTGCTCTGCAGCAGGGTGGAGCGACAAGTCCTAGGAAAGGGCAGGAATGGGGCTGGTAGGTCTGTAAAACTATATGGTTCTTCTGGTCAAAAGCCCCACATGAAAGGACCATAGATGGCTGCAGCTGATGCTACTGAACAACTCAGATGTTGCCTTAACAGCCACAGTGTGATTGCCCACTGCTCTACACCATGGCTGTGGTCTGGGGGATAAGGATTCCATTTGTCCAACCACCAGGGTAAGCTCCCCATGCAAAACATATCTATTTAGTTTTTGCAGGGGAGGGAGGGAAGGAGGAGGGGAGAGATAAGAGTTAGGGAGAAATTTTATCCCCATTACTCCTCTTTGGGTTCTTCATAGTGTGTGATAAGAATTTAGGGCTTGGCCTTGCAAGATGCAGAGCACTCCAGCAAAGTGTTGAATGCCCTCAGCTGACACTGAGGGGTTTGAAGACACTAGTACTGGATCAAGCCCTTAATCAACTGGTATTTTAATCAGCCAGCATGTAAGATTTAGGCATCTGCTTTACCTGTGTAGAAAATGAAACAGACCCTCTATACCAACAAATAAAACACAACAGGTTCAGTCCCACAGTCTTTGCTCAGGCAAGTCAGTAGGGTTTGTATCCATTTAACTGAGGGCAGAAGAGGACCCATCGACTGTGTTGAGATTATAATCTGTGTAAGGACTGTATGAGATCAGGCCAAATGTACTGAAGGACCAAGGCTTAGCACATTGATGGATAAAAATATTCTGATGCTTGGACAAAGAACATTATATAGCCACATAATACAAAATATAATTTGAACTTCAGTATTCAATGAATGAATTTTGTACATTTCAGTAGCTATAAATAAGAAAACTTTAATGCAAGGTGAAACTAACATATTCCTTACCCTCCACATTGTGAAGCCAAATCAAAAAAATTTGCAGCATCTAGTGGTGAAGCACAGTTTTCCAGATTCCACGTAAATGAAACCTACTATTATTGTGAAGCTTGAGTTTATAACACATTTTAGCCATTTAAAATCATTATTACTGAACACGTATTTAGTAGTCTACTGCAAGCAATCGCCTAAGTGCCCCTGCTTCAAAGAAGATTGTGTTACTTTGTCTGTGAATGATTAATATTAACATACAAAGCAAGGTGTTCACCCCGATTCACCACCACAGAAAGTGACTGATTTTAATGACTCCATGTAATCTGTCTTGGGCACATTTGTTAAACCAAAGCTCTCTTCAAGGAAGCACTGAGAAGTTGATACAATTTCAATCTCTGAAAGTTTGCCTCACTCCATCCTCATGAATCAATTACAAAGTTAATAGTGTGACAAATGCTTCATATTCTTTTACGTTTATGTTATGTTACCAATTACAGAATGGTAATTCTGGGCCAGGTTAATTACTGCCCAAGACTTCAATGGAGTTGTGCCCTTTTGCAACAGCAGTGAATTTGGCCTGCTCTGCATAGGTTGCAAGTTACCCAACATTACTGTTGTTCCCCAACCCTCTCATTAGTTGGGATATGGTTCCTTTATAGGGGCACTCGGTTGCCTATGTCTCTTGATGTCTTATGTTGCATTTGACAGAGAAGTCTTTTGAAGCTTCTAAAGGTATTTTGCATCCCTTTCATTGCACATTGCTTAGGTTCCTGGCTACAGGTTTACAAGTGGTTTAAGTAAAAGCAATAACTTTTAATTACAATCACTAAGAAATAGGATAACATGATTATTTGGTAGATTTCACAGGAAACGTTCATTAAAAGGGAGTCATAATTTTGATTTGAAAGTGATGTCTTTATGTATTGGGTCCAAATTTTCAAAAGTGGCCTCTAATTTTTGGTGTCATTTAATAAAGGTGTAACACACAAGAGTGATGGGCAAGAGACTTGTCTTTATGTCCCAGCCCCAGGGATCTGACCAATCACGTGACTTGTGATCAATATCTACTGACACACGTGGCCATCTATGGCCAGTTCTTCAACTATGCTGAGCATCCTCAATGCCAACTGAAGTCCATGGGCACTCTGGGGGACTCGGGATCTCTGAAAATCAGGCCCTCGATGTGTTAAACTGTGCATCCAAAAATTAAAGCACTCACAATTAAAATCTACTTTTCAAAATTCAGCCCTGTAGTGGATATGTAAATAATGCCATCTACTGGTACAATTTGGAGCACAGGCCAAGGAATAGGTTCTGCATCTCTCTGTCTGCCGTCATTTCACCTCCCCCAGCTGTGACAATTTGAGTATAATAGAGTAGTAGTGTACTGCTCAGGAAGCAATATGACAGAGAGTGCCTATGAGTCAGTTTATAAAGGGCAGGGAAAACACGACGTGTGTGTAACTCCCCAGGCACCATGCTGGAATTCTATACCTCGTACTGCCTATGAGTAAGAGCACTGATTTTTTTTTTTTTTTTTTAATAAAGATCCTTTGAGAACCATTTTGTTTTGTTTTCCTGAAATGTCAGAACTTGGACTAATTCATTCAGGTCTCTAAGTGAACAAGCTTTCATTCTGACCCTATGAAGAAATGCAAAGGAATCGGGACCCAACACAAATTCAAATTGTCTTTAGCTGACCTTCCACTTTTTTGGAGGGATTTGTAGTTAAGAAACATTTAGCCTGACTGGCATGCATTCCAGGGTGAAAATCTATCAAAAGAATTATCAATCAAAACATCTCACAAAAACATTCACCTCATGCTGCATTTTCTGTAAGGGATGGACCCTTCTGAGAATAAGAGACATTCTATAATAAAGTGACTCAGGAAGAAATGCTTTGCCTGCTACTATGCGTTATGTGCAAAACCTTCTCACCTTACTCAGACAGGCAGTCCCACAGATGTCAAATGGAAAACAAATTGAGCAGAATTTGGCCCATAACTTGTTCCTTTTTTCTAAGGGTTATTTCCCTTCCCCCAATTCTGAGGCAGCTCCAGGGCCATATAAGGAAGGTCCACATTAATCCCAACCTGCTGTTAGTCTTGGGGGGTGGCTCTTGAAAAACAATTTAGATGTTTCTCTTCCTTTCTATGCAGTTTTTTTCTTTGCTGTGTGAGCTGCTGAGAGTCACAAAATATCAACATTCTTTCCCGCTGCATTCCCATTTACAGCCAGACAGACTCAACAAATGTGATGCCTTTGGGAAATATAATTTTAGGCAACAACCAAGTTGTAATAGTAGTCCCAAATGGGTTTTCAAAGAGGTTCTGTTCTCTGCTTGTTTTCCCTTCATTAATGCAGGTGTACTTTATACCATACTATATAGTCCTTAGTTACATGTGATATGTTGTGAAGTAAGCACTCCAACTTTTCATACTGGTGATATAGTATTTTTTAAATGTAGGGCAAACTTTACTTGAGCATTGTTTCTTCAGAGGGTACCTAGAAAATCATGCTTTATTATTAACGATCTGAATTGCTTGTTGGTCATTGATAGTATGCCTTACTGCACCTTTCTTTCAAGGATTTATAAGAACTTTACCAACATTAATTAATCGTAAAAAATTCCCTTGTATGGAAGGTATTTGTAATTTTAAAAAAACCCAAGCAACTGGGGAAAAGTGAGCCACATGGAAGCTTGGTGAGTTGCTCGAGGTTACCTGCATGTGTATGCACACGTGCATGCACACAGACACAACACACAAAACTGTTAGCAAGCTGGAATTAGCAAGTAAATAAAACTGGGGAAAGAATCACAGGGTGAAATCTTGGCCCTATTGATGTTAATAGGAGTTTTGCCACTGCTTTTAATGGGGTGAGAATTTCACCCCAAGGCTCCTGACTTCCAGTCTTGTGCTACAACTATTAACACACTTTACTCCTTTCCAGTGATGATATCCCAAATTTCCAATAACCAGTTCTATAAAGGCAGGTGATATTTAAGAACCTATTCTGAATAGGTTCTTAAACATCATGCACGCAACACCCGACACTCTGCACCCCAACAACCCAGCACCCAGAACTTCAGGGCACCCTCCGCCGTCAAATTGACCTTCCCTGCTCAATTTCGGTGGCAGGGAGGATCGCAGCACAGACTCCCAGCACTCAAATTGACCCTCCTTGGTCAATTTCAGCGGCAGAGCTGGGGCATACTCTCCACCGTGAAATTGACAAAGCAAAGTCAATTTCGGCGGCGGAAAGGGAGACTTGGCATCGCAGCCAAGTATCTCCGCTGGGAGACTGGCTCTGCGCTGCCAAATTCTAAAACCCTCCAGCGCCCCGCAGAGCGCAACGAGAGGACGCTAACAACCGGTTCGCTGCCTTTTTTTTAATTTAAGAACCGGTTCGCAACCCGCCAGCACCCTGCAGAGCACGACAGGGGAGGACGCTAACAACCGGTTCGCTAAATTTTTTTAATTTTAAGAACCGGTTCGCGCGAACCGGTGCGAACCGGTTGCATATCATCACTGCTCCTTTCCATGCTTGTCACTGATTTCCTCTCTTTTGCTCCTCCAGGTATTGTGTCTCTTCCTCTACTAAGCATTCTTCTTCTCCGCCACATTTAGGGAAGATATGTATAAGATCTTAGTAGTTCTATTGTGTTGGGATTCTGGGAAATAATTCTTAACCCACTCTAATGTGCTTTTAGGACTAGTTTTAGGACATCCAGTGATGTTTGCATGCAGTAGCTTAATGGTATTACTGTAGGCCTTGTTTGATTTCTCTTTCCTGTCTATCTTGCGGGGTTTCCTTAATAGTGTAATGATTTAGCAAACTGATTATTTGTAAAATAGGTTGCGCCTTGGGTGTTTTTGTGTGCGCAGATCTTGGTATTATCACAATGGAAGGAACATACAGCTGTGACCTCACTATATTTGAGGGCAGTAATTTTATCTAATTACTAGTTTATACATATTTAAACCGTTATTTTTCACTCCCACACTGCTATCTCCATAGCAGTAGCTTCCCACTTTATAGCTTGCTTACTTTTTTAATCTCCATGGCATTGCAAAAACAAAATTGTTTCCAGTATTTTTTCTCCTGTTGCCATAGTAACCAAAGTAGTTGAATCTTACAGATGGTTTTCTGGTGTCTTGTATCACCTTAAAACTTTCAATGTCTTGATTTCAGTGTTTGCCCCTAAATCTAGTAATATTGTTTTAATCTGTGCTATTTAGACCCAATACTACCGTCTGTCAAACTACATCACTACACGAAAGGTAGTGTGCGAAGGGTGCACCCACACTAAGGGCCTGATAGAGAAAGATGTTGAGCACTTCTGGTAGGTGTTGAGTACTCTCAATGCAGGTACTCAGCACCTTTCAGGACTGAACGCCAAGAGAGAAAATGCAGGAATGCTTTCGCATGACATTGTTTTCTGCATAGCTTGTCCTTGCAATAGTTTAGTGCAACCACACAGCAACACAGAACCATTTCGGTACATCAACACTCTGAGCACATCTTACAACAACCTTTGCAACAGTGCCTATTGGCACTCCTAAAATAACTACCCCACAGTACCCAGCCCTGTTGACAGGAGCAGGGCCTTTGGGGTAATTTCTGAATGTGAGGCATAGCACTGAGGGATAGAGTTAGGAGGACAATCTGAACTAGGTGCAGCTCTAATCCTTGTGTCTTTCTGCTCACATTGCAGAGAAACCATTGTAAGTAAGACTGGTGCCACCGGATGTGACCTACAGGTCTCCTCTCCGTATTGCAGCTAACTAGTTCGGTCAATCAATACTTCAAAAGGCTTGAAACAGCTGTTGTGTGTGGACCCAATGCAACAGGCATTCCAACCAATGAGGGGGTCTGTTTGATAGCAACATGTTTACTTAATTTAGGCTGGGCCTGGACGTTATGAAATCTCATAGCTTTGGATTTTCTGATATCAGGAATTGAGTAGGCAGAAGCCCAGCTGGAGAATGGAGCTGTGGCAAGGCTCTTCACCCAGGGAACAGCCAACTAAGGCTATAAACCTCAGATTTTTACACAGTAAAGGGCCAGCCTTGGAAACCTGTACTGGCTCAGGTAAAGCTTTCAGGATCGGGCTTTACCTAATGAACTGCAGTAACGTGGCTTGGCATGCAGTCCTGGTCTCCAGGCAGACATGTGAACAGCAGCAAGTAGGTGGGAAAATAGTGTTGAAAGATTCCTAATTACCCAGCAAAAGTGCTGTTATGCAGTGACTGCAAATTTACATAATGCTCCATTGGTTCCAAACTGTAGAACACTTGTACTGTAGTGTACTGTACTGAGCGGTGGCCACCTCATCCTGTATCTGCATAATGTTTGCAGTCACCGATTTAAAGCAGATAAGGCACACAGTACTCCTGTCTAGACAGGCTGCTGGAAGAAAAATTTAGACCTAAAGACAACTGGCAGTTTGATGACTAGGTTCCCTTCATGTTATTTTGCTACAAGAGAAGTTTTAACAGTCTGCACTGTCTAGTGCACCCTGAGAGATGAATCTTAACATGTCACAGAGATGCTGCACCCACTTAATTTTAAAAGACAAGGCTCTGCTGTTGGCATGGATATCTTGACACGGGGCAACAAAAAACTGGGTAGGAAGATATACTGAAAGTCCTAAAAAACTTAACCAGGAGGCCAGCAATTCTAAGAGCAACATTCTTAAAGGCAATCACACATCCATATTTTGAAAGTCCCTGCTACAGCAGGCTATTGATAAGAACTCCCTTATCTTGGCAGATGGAAGACACAACAAGTTTGCTCTTTGGTGCCAACATGTCTGAATCTAAGTGGAAGCTGCCACAAAAAAAACAACAAAAAAACACACAATCAGTAAAACTCCAGGTATTTTCATTAAGTTAACATAGAAAGCCTGCCCCAGGAATATGTGAATAGCAATAATGCCTGGATGGCATTAGGCAGCTTCACTCAGACCTTGACCACACATTTGTCTCAGAGGTACAGCAATGTCTGACACGGTACCAGTTTAAGGAAAGCCTATTTTTTCTTACTGCTTTGAGAATGAGGTATGTACTTGGAATTACATGACCACTGCCATCCTTTTCCATGCATTGACAAAGGAGAGGGGTGATGGAAACCCCTAATCGCATCTTGCACTTCTGACATATAAAATTTCAAATCAAACAACAAAGTGTTTGGGATCAAATTCTGCTCTCTGTTACAACCATGCATCCCCTTTGACTTCAAAGGGGTTGCGTGAATGTAACTCAGAGCAAACTGTAGCTCAAACTGTTTATCAAAAGTCAGTGTTGAGACCACGTCTGGAGTTCCCATATACTGGATGATGATTTTAAGCACTTTTAGATGCTTTTTATTGTCCATAAAAGAACTACTGAACTTCATTGAATCAACACTACATAAATGGCCTGCCAGTTTGTAAACAGAGGAAGTCACAATGTGTCTATGTGCTGATGGCAGTAGGTTTGTCCACAATGCTATGATCAGTAAACAAAAGCTGAAGTCTACTACCAGGCATCCCAGTGCACCCAATGTTAAATGGAGAGTGACAGCAAATTGCAGGAATAGGCATGTGTACGATGCACACTGCAGCGAGATGTTTACTCTCAAAGTCAGGTTCTGCTCCTGGCTCCATATGGACTTCTTGCCTTCACAGCATCTCAGCTTCCTCATATGTAAAACTGAGATAAATCCCTAAATTATAAGGATTTTTTAGCTTTAGCTCACTGGTGTTTCTAAAGCACTTTGAGATCTTTAGACAGAAATTTCCTGTGTAAGTACAAATATAAGCACTGCATGTAGCATCTGGCTGCCAACTGGAAATAGGAGATATACTTACATCCTGGGATGTTGTAGAGAGACTTCATTGGTGGCCCTTCAAAGAAGTGAATGTGCTTGGATAATAATGCTCAGAGGAGTTGGTGGAGTGCCATCATGGGTGTTCACCTCAGCATTGGCATTTGAGAGAGAACAGCCTTGGCCATTCTCTCAACCTGTCCGGTTCCCTTCCGTTGGGCTGCTTCCTGTTATGCTAAGTGCCTCAGAGGGAATCTTCTTGTGCCTCCCACATGAGCTCAGTGGACAGAGAAGTGGCATCCTGTAGACATAATCCTGTTCACAGGGGCAGCCAGAATCTAACCTGTAATTTGCATAGTTCCACTAATTTTGCATGCAGATTGATTCCAGTGAGCAGGGAAAGTACTTTCTCATTCTCAAAGAAAAGATGATGTACAAGTGAGAAATGTACTGGGTGGGGCAAAGAAAGATCAGCCTGGAATTCTAATCCATAAAATTGCTCTTTCAGCTATAAAAGGATCTGTGTGCAGTCACATACTTATGTGGGATTTGGAACCAAGTGGATAAATACAGAACAAATGAACATTTGCAGAATCAAAAGGTAGGTCACAAAAATTGTTTCCAGAGAAATATGTCGATCAAGCCCCTCAGTAGTCTTCCCACATAACAGATCCAGAGGCTACTTAGCAGCTGCCAATAAACTGGGTAGGAGGAGTCTGCCAAACAGAGCCAAATGCCACTGCTGGAAAAAAATCTTTCACAACTAAGCTTGGCATTCACATCTCTTACTGCCATCCAGTGAGTGAGAGGGAGAGAAGTGACTAAATTGCACTGTCTACACTGATCACAATTACTAAGACGATGTTTCAAATTAGGAAAGTGAGAACACAAAAACACCAATAGTTCTGCAGCTCAGCTGTATATACTCTGCCTGCCACTTAAGTATTGTCAGGATAACACACTACTAAATGAGCTGTGAGATATATAGTAAACTAACAAACTGTGGCCAACAAGCTATATGGCATGATAACGCCAAATTCCCATCCTCCTCCTTTTCAGAACTACAACATATGAACTTAAGCTGGGAAACTCAGCAAATAATTAAAAGGACAGATGATTATTCAATTGTAGGAGTAGTTCTTTCTCTCTCACAATGCTTAAAGTGGATACTGACAGATTAACATTGGCAGCACAAAGTTTGAAAGTTCTCATCAGCTGAACTCCCTGGTCATTAGAATGTACTTTCACAGCCACAGATTTGTTTCCGTATGTGGATGCATAGTCTTTATTATAAAAAGAGCCAAAAAATGCTATGATACAGGGTTTCCCAGAATACAAAAGTTAGCATGGATTTTAGCCATGGACAGAGAAACATTGTTTTTATTATAAAAGGTTCAGTTGCAGAGTTAACTCTAGGCAGTTAAAAGTCTGCTTCTTATTCATGAATGTATAAATAACCTTCTGAACTGTACAATGATTAAAGATGGACTGGCAGTGGTGGAATTTTTTATGAGATTTTCAAGAAGTGTACTCACTTTTTTTCTAACCAGATCTAGCAGTGCTTTTAAAAAGCAGGGCCCAATTTGAAAGACAGTTTACAGGGAAGTGTGCATTTTTACCTTGGCATTCGCCATTCCTCAAAAAGAAAAAAAAAAAAGAAAAGAAAAGGACAATGATATAGCAAAAGCACAGAATCTGAGTTAGAAGATCGTTGATTTTATTCTTGGCTCTGCCACTGAATTCTTGTGTGACCTGGGGAAAACACCATATTGTTTTGTCCTTCAATTTCCCATCTGTAAAGTGAGGATCTTCTTAGCATATGCACAATGTGCCTTAGGTGGCATATGATCAGGATTCATCAATGAATTTGTTCCACTGGTCAGATCATTAGCTTCCCTGGCTTGTGCTGGGTACTGATGGGGAGTGAGACGTGAACACTGATCCACATACCCTAAAATGAGGATAATAAAAGCTTACCGCAGCTCATCAGTTTAGTATCTGTCAGTTTTGTTCCCTTCCTGATCTTGAAAGAGCTAGCCCACAAACTACTGCTGCTATTTGTGATGCCATTTCCATAGCTCCAGAAAGTGCTCCGGCCACATTCTCAAATAATTACGTGTAAACAAGCAATGGATCAAATCACTCTCTTAAAACCCAACAGGGTAAGCAGAGAAATCCCATATTCAGCGTAAAATGAAACAGCTAGTGAAGAACACCAGTAACTTATTCCATAGCAATAGAGGTTTGAAGGGAATTATGGAGTTAAGGCATTATTTGGGATTTTTAAAATTCCTGGAACACAATAAGTGGGATGAAGATAATTTAAACACAAGTGCAGGAATCTCTGCAGAGTAGGTGGTGAAAAAAAAAAAAAAAAACAGATACCACCAATATGATGGGGTTATATTTTCCAAATTAACTTAATGGGAACAATCTTTTTGGCAATGGCGCTGTCTTGGATGCCAAGCAAACTGAAAATCTTGCAAGATATTCCATTTCTTACACTTGTCATGATATTTTCCACAATGTAAAACTAGAATACCAGCAATTCCTCTGCCTAGACAGAACAACTTCCACTGTTACTCAGAGGAAACAGTCATTTCAGGTTCATAGCTCAAAAACATTAATCTCAAAAGCCTTTCTCCAAAATAAATTACTCATTTAAGACATACAGTTACCAGTGCCTCTTTTTCTTGCCGAATGTTCCTGGCATGGCTTCCAGATCTTAGCTACCTTCTCCCTGTTGGAATAATTTGAAGTCTCTTTTACCTATTACAAAGAAATTGCTTCACAATAGATTAGTAAATTCTGGAAACCATCTCAATAGGACTCTGAATGTTCTTTACTAGCTCTTTTGGCTTTAGTCATAAGGAATGCCAGGCTGCCAGAAAGGCATTGCTAAACAAAAATATATATATTCTTAAAGAAGGCCAGAGGCAACCATTCCAAAAATTAAACAAAGACTCATCCAAATTCTTTATAGCCCCTCCAAAAATGAAAATTCTAGCCATCCTTCTATATTAAAGTACTGGAAAAGTTCAGCAGCCAACCACCGATGGGCATAGCTGTTCAGATCTGGAGTCTTGTCCCTAGATCTATGGGTATTCAGATTTAATCTTAATGCTTCTGCCAACTATTTTAATGGATCATCATGGAATGAAATGTTGGCTGAATGTCAGAAGGTCCAGTGGTTCAGTTAAGTGTCTAAAAGTCTGGGCACTTTATTAAGCCATAAGATAAGGCTGGAGAACTTGTATGGAATGTCACAAATATCATGATCTGTCACAATATTTCAGTCCTTCCTGCTTGTATCTGAGCTGATAGTGCCATTAATATAGGCTGTCTAATGACATATGGTGTACATATGGAGAAAGGATTTGAACTTCGGGCTCTCACATGGTAGTGGACTGCCCTAACCACTAGTCTATGGCTCTCCTGTTGAAGCTGTTCTCTTTTGTATCAATAATTAAATAGTGACTGGAGCATGGATGTGAACTTAATAGCCCTAAGCACCGGGCTATAGACTCATACATGCTCTAGTTCAATGACTACTCAAGTATTTTATACAAAGTGGAAGAGGAGAGATTGAGAGAGCACTGCCCCAGAATAACCTCCAGCCCAGTCATCAGGGCACTCATTTGATCACTTCATCTCAAAAAGGATATTGTAAAATAGAGGGGATTCACACAAGGATGACGACAAAGGTCAAGGGCGTCAAAAAGCTCTCGTGAAAATAAATTGAAAAGAGTGGGATCATAGTAGAAAAGAGATGAGTAAGAGGGGACATGATAAAAGTATATAAAATTATGAATGGTATAGATAAGGTGGATAGGGAACTTCTGTTCTTTCTCACAACATAAGAAGAAAATGACTTTCAATGAAATTGAAAGGTGGGAAATCCCAAACTGATCAAGGAAAATACTTTTTTCATACAATGGGCAGTTAGACTGTGGAACTCATTGCCAAGAATTTAGCAGAATTTAAAAAAGGATTGGACATTTACATAGCTATCAAGAATATCCAGTTATATATATATATCCAGTTCTTACACCTTTCTGACATCTGTAGCTGACCACTCTCAGGCCCGGTCTACATTTACCTGGGCAATTCGGCGGCAGTCGACAGGAAATACGCAAGTGACATAAATCACTTGCGTATCTCCCGTCGACTTTGCAGCGTCTCCTCCGCACGGCGTCCACACTGCACTGTGTCAAAGGGAACAGTGCTCCCAGCGCTCTATACAGATCGCTCAGTCGAACCAGAGCAATTGATGTGGTGGCGGCGAATTTGCTGCCGTCAGTGTAGACCCAGCCCTAGAGACACAATACTGGACTAGATGGACCTCAGGTCTGATCTAATATGGTAATTCCTATGTTCCTGAACAGCCAGATCCACAAGGTTGTAGCTTCCTATTGACAAACGCATTTGATGTTGATGCAGAAAAGAGTACCTAAGGAAATGCAGCTTGTGAAACAAAGCTGCAGTCATTGTGCTTCCTCATCTGTATGCTCACCACCATTGTTTCAGGCATGGCTTTCTACACCTAGCTGTTCTTAGGGAGATCAAATAGGGAAGAAAGTGCCAGATTTGTAAAGATATTTAGACACTGAACTCCCATTGGTTTCAGTGGGAGGTAGGCACCTAAATGACTTTAAAAACCTGGGCCAAAGTTAAAGCAATTCACCATGCCAGGATCCTCTTTTTACATATTTCCCGCAAATATTTCAGCTCTTTAAAAACACTTTTCCCACCTCTTTAAGGGGTGTCCTAGCTCATGATGATCTTTGTCACTGTAGGGGGGGTCATCTAAATGGTACATTTAATTGCACTGCAACCGTGCACAACAGCCTCACTTATGGATCAGGGCCCAAACATGCGAGGCCTTGTATGCACACCTAATGAAAAGAGAGTCCCTGCCCTAAAGAGCTCACAACAACTAAAAGCTTGGCTCTTGATGAACTGAGAAGAAGCAATTTATACATGGGAAGATATTGGAGAGGGGGAGTGAACTATTATGAAAGCACACTAGAAGAATAAAATTCCTCCAATTTAGTAAACAATAATTAGGTTATTTTAAAACAAAATACACAATATAGGATATAGTACATATTGTATTTTATATGTCATTCTCATCCATGTGAAGTTCATTTGTAAATTCACATTGATACTATTTCTGAACTAGAATGAGCCAAGGTTAAGTAGGAATGAAACAGGAAATGGAACAAATAAAAGCTCTGAAACAAACTGTGTTTTCTGTCATTTGGGCTCTAATGGCTTTATCCACCAGGAACATTATGTCTGCAGGAATCCATGGAAGGCAGCAGACAACTGCATAACCTGTTCCTGTTGTCTGCCAACCTACTCTGCAGAAAGCTGGCTTGGCTCCAGGTGTTTCACTAGGAAATGCAAAAGGGGATGGCAGTTCTAATAGGACAACTCTCATGTGCCATATTGATAATGGGCAAAGCGAAAAACAAAACACAACCACCTCAAAACCAAAGAGAAAAACTCTTCTCAGAGCTGCAGAAACTTTTAAAAATGTTTTTAAAGTTAATTTCTCCAAGGTTGAATTGGAAAGGACATATCTACTAGTCATAGATTAGAAGGCTCAGGGCAGATTCCATTTAGACATTTCTGGATAGGACTCATACTCCCCCAACATACATGTGATCCTTATACATTGTCTCTTGACTGCCTTTATACACATGGCCATCTGTTAGGCAGAACTGCCCATTCACAAATAACTTCAAATTGTTTCATGATATCTTAGGTCCCAAGCAAACAAACATAGGTAGGGGATTGTGCTAGCACCTTTTCCAGAAGATAAAGATATCTTCTCCCTGACACTAGTGCCTGCCACGTTGCTAACCCATGTATTTGGTGATCTGATCACACCTACTGAAATGTATGTGCCATAAAGAAAAAACAGTGTATAGCAGAAGGGGTGGTTTGTAGATACTTCTGGATGAGATAATAGTTTATGGCACAGCAGATGTTTAGAAATCGGATGTCTAGATGTGTTTGAAGACCAAGTAAGGCATCAATGTAGGTAGTATTTGTGTACAGGATGGAGGCATTGTATTTAGAGACCCATGAGGTAAGATCAAATACAAAAGAATCCAGGCAGCAGTGTCTCCGTTTATATTTTTCAAACCACAAGGGTCATCTGTGAAAAGAGTGTTGTCATCCTTTGATGGACAGGAACGGACACACCAAATCTGACGGTGATGCTCACAGGTTTCTCAGTTTAATCTCTGTCCCTGCCACACGTCTTTCCTCACAGTGGTTTCTCTACTAAGAGAGGAGAGATGCCTGACAAGGAGAGAAAAAATGTTTATCTCTATGGGTTAAGAGCTGGAAGAATTTTATCATTCTTCCTGAGACAGCTCACCCCTGTGTATCTTTGTTCCCCTTCTCCATGCTGAAGAGTGTGTGCCAACATCCACATATGGGAGGTGTGATTTTATCTTATTTCCTGCAGTGTTTTCAAATCTTATAGTCCTCATTATATATGGCAGCTGGTGTACCGAAAAGTCTGTGCTGTTGGGGCCTAGCCCTGCAAGGTGCTAAACGAACATTTTGGCCCGTATTTGGAAATGCATTTAAGCACCTGCTTAGCTTTCAATGTGTAAGTAGTGCTTTTGCAGTCAGACTACTCACATGCTCAAATTTGAGCAGGTGCTTAAGAGCTTTCCTGGACTGGGGCCAGAGTTGTCAGTTCAGTACCTCACAGGATCAAGGCCCCGAATCAAGCATGGAGCCTGATTCCGATCTCAGACGCCATGTTGTCAGTATGTCTTGAAAATGATTCCATTTTCAGGATATTTGGCGCTACAGAAAATAACATCTTTGTAAGAAGTCAAACGTTTCTGTCACATCTGATATCAGAATCAAGCACTTAGAAGTCACAGTAGTTAAACTATACAAGCCCATGAAGGTTCGTCTGCCAGAACGCTGAATCTGTATTGAACACAGCTCTACATTTTTTACCAACAGTATCTCCTCCAATTCATTAGAAATGTTTAGTATTCTTAACTGTACACATCAAGCTGACAATTTTTATTGGAGGTTCCTCCCTCCCCCCATTTACAATATAGTCAGACTATTCATCTGATGAAAGAACAGCACATTTCAGAGTTTGTCAGCTGACTTCTTATAAACTTGTCATTTGGCATTAAATACCATGACTATGTTGATTAGAGCAACAGTATGACACAGGGATGGAAAATGCTGTCAACTCACTACAAAAATATATAAGGCCTCACTTTTAATTACTCAGTTAGTAACAGATTAGTTCTTATTGCCTGCCAACAGCATGACCTCTCTCTCTCTCAAGGTCAGTATAAATCAAAAGAAATCAGATGAGTCTGAACTTGTCATTTATTCACTTCTAACCCTTTCATAAGAAAATCTGTTTAACAAAAAAAGCAAGTCTCTGTTCAATAAGGAGACCATTATTAGGGCTAAAGAGCCAAATTTCCTGTTGTATTTTTTTCTGAATAGCCTCAAGTAATATTCCAGGAAAAAGGGCCTCGATACTGTTTTCTTTGTGAAATAAAAAGAAAATCAGCATTAGAAACATGAGATTGCTTGCAGGTTTCAAATACCACTATGAATATGGGTTTCCTGGTTCCATGCTTTAAGGATTAACGGTATTAAGAACTACAAAATTACATTTGTCATGTTTACTTTAGCTATCTTGATCTGACAAACTTCTGCAAAGCTTATAAATGTGGGGTGAACGTGGCTGTTTTCTGTGCTTTTTGGCTAATAATTCTAGATAATCCCATAGACTGCAACATTTCACTTGCAAAATATAAAAACAAAATAAAGTTAGTAAATCCACCAATATGGGCTGATTTAAATGTTAACTTTCTTTTGGGCAAGACAGTTGCTTGGTAACACGAGGCTGTGGCAGTGATAACCGTAAAATATTTTTAATGTTGAATGGATGCTCCAGAACCTAAGCTTTCATTTAAACCCAGAACTATGTTTCTGATCCTTATGGCCATGAAGAAAGTGATTTATTTGCCGATATTAGTGGCTTCTTTGACTAAGATCAGAATCTTTGGAAAGTACCCAGGCCATGCAAAAGCCTGATCCACACACAATTTTTCCACAACTATAAATAGTTTGGCCAGTGGTATAACTATTTCAGTGAAAAAAAATTATATCAGTAAAATCACTAATGGGCACAATTATACTGGTAAAAAGGTACCTTATACCAGTATATTTTATAGCCAATCCCAAATGGGAACAGGTTATCTCAATATAAGCTCATTTATGCCAGTATAACCGCATCCACACTCATGGGATATATTGTTTTAACTATACTAGTGTGGTTAGAGCAGTACAACTTTCTAGTGTAGGCAAGATACTGTAGCTCATAAAAGGAGGAACCATTGCTGTGCTATTGTTTATTTGTATTACCGTAGGACTTAGGAGCACCAGTCCCGGATCAGGACCCCATTGTAACAGATGCTGTACAAAAGAGATTTTTTTCTGGAACTAAAAGTGAATGTGAAATTCACATATAAAATCTTCATCCTGTGTCTCAGTTAAGATTGGTATGCAAGACACCAAGCTTCAAAAGCAAAAAGATAGTTAAAACATGAAACCACCTAACTTCTACTGCGTCCAGAGAGACACGTCGCAAACACAATTACCACATTCCTCAGACAACATACCATAACCTTTACTCCACTCCACTTGGAACGCCAGACTTTCATTACTCCCTGTCTCAAACTTGGGTAAATGGTTTCAAAGAACTTTGCAGAAGAGGTGGAGTCTAGTCTATTTGTTGTGGGGCAGAAGAGGGGAAGAAGGGAGAATTTAGCTGTTCCTTTGTCCAATAGCCATTACTTATAAAAAAGGCTGGCTCTTGCTTTCCTTGTGCACTCCAAGGAAAGAAGTACATGTGCCTAAAGAAATCAGACTCTCATTCTGTACACGTAGGTGTTATTACAGAAGGTAGGGCCAAAAAGGCAGAGGCCCAATTCTGCTTTCATTTATACCCATAAAGTCTCCGAAGTCAATGGAATTCCACAGATATAATAGTAGAACCACTAAGCTATTACATAGTACTTTTCATCAGTCGATCTCAAAGTGTTTTTCAAAGGTCAGTATCGCTATCCCCATTTTACAGATGGGGAAACTGAGGTACAGAAAAGGGAAGTGACTCTCTCAAGGTAAGCTAGAAAACCAGAGGTAAAGCCAGGAATAGGTCTCTTGACTCCTAAATCAGTGCTCTATCCACTAGGCCATGCTGAGGGCAAAATCTGGCCCTTCTATAAAGAGAACACTATTCAGAAAAATAGATAGATATCATGTTAAATGAGATGTAATGGTGATAAAAATTCCCATATAAAGAATACAGAGTATATGCAAAAAAAGTTAGGGATGTGACCATATTTGTTTTGCTAGGTACACATTTAGTAACTTACCTGCTATACTTCCCAAACACAAGACATCTCCAACTCTGGAATTCAAATGTCAACCTATTAGTAGGGCACCCCAACTAATTCCATCATCCATATATTTCTACAGCATGATTTGTGGATTAATTACAGCAGGAAAAATTACAATGACATATATATAGACAAAGCAATATGCATTATTCATATCTGCAGTAAAAATATCAAATGTATTGTCATGACTTATTGCAGCTTGAGACATATGGGCTATTTGGCCAGAGGATGCACCAGATGTTTCCTTTTCTTTAGATTTGAAAATTTCACATGCAGCCAAACTCAGAGGCTGTGGGTAGGGGTGGGATTTAACAGTTTAAAGTTAAATGTGCAAATTGTGGCATTTATTAAACTATTAAATCCATATTATTCATTCTTACGTCTCCTTTTCCCTGTCTCTCCTTTCAGCTGACTGCATAAACCGGTGTGGGGCAAAGGAGGTGGATTTGATCATGTTTCCTTAGTTTATTTCCCCTTCTCCCCCTGCTACCTAAAAATGGTTTCATTTATTTACTTGTTAGAGCATAACAACAGATTAAATTCATCGTTGGAGTAACTCTTGAATGGATTTACAGCAGGGACCGAATCTGAACTAGCGCTGCTTCTATATAGCCATTCTTTGGACTACACATGGAAACCCGGAGAATCAAAAATAAATATTGTAACATAATGTAAAAAACAAAACACATTTTTTGTGAATTCACTTTTATTGGGAGCAGAAACGTTTAAGTGATTATTACATAGAGACAGACCGAGCCTTTATAGTCAGTCTCTGAGCAAGACGAGTGTAGACTAGCCACCAGCCCAGTGGTTAGAGAAATCACCTGGGAGACCTTGTTTCAAGTCCATGTTCCAGATCAGGCAGAGCAAGGATTCCAATTTGCATCTCCTACATTGCAGATGAGGGTCCAACCAACCCCCCACACACACACACCCACCCATGCTGGGGTCACACGATTCTCTTTCCACACAAAAATGTCAAAAGCTCTGGGGCTCATCCCAGTGCAGTAAAGGAAACTTTTGAAATCTCCAATATTAATGGGACAGGAACACCATTTCCCATCCAGCTCTAACTAGCTATAACACAAACACCCAAGCAGGTAGAGGCCAAAAGAAGGATGTAAGCAATACCACAGGCAGTAGAGTTGGGTCAGCTTGGGTTTCATCAGTGCACCGTAGCAGGTGGATAAGGCAAAAGCATTAATTTCTAGTAAAATGTTTCCTTCCCCTTCTCCACAACCTCTGAGCAAAAGTCCTTTCTAGAAAATGGCCAGCCAATCTGCTCCCTTTGTGTGGAGCATCTGGATGGAGACTCCCATTCTTCCAAAGCAGGTCAAAGCCCACAGGAGCCAGTATTCCTTCCACTGGCCCCACTTAACTTTCTTGGAAAATGTAGCAATCCTCTAGGGCATCCCCAAACTTGAGCCAGCCCTGTAAAACCGTGCAACACATGAGGAGCCACTCTCCTTCCCTGCTGGAGCTGTGGACCTCTCAGGAACGTGGCAGGGGGAATCTTGACATGGAGAGTTTACAATTCTGAAACGAATCCTGGGGTGAAAACTGCAGCTAAACTCCAAGGATATCTATACAGTTAAAGATACAGTTCAGCAGGGTTTCCTGAGTCCCATGTGCACCTACTGGGATCAGGGCTAATTCAAGGGATAAGGAATAGATTTGGCTGATTTTTACTTTCTCTGAATCTATTCGCCAGTCACTAACCCTGCCAAATATTAGCTCTTGGAAAGAAGTCAGAACAGATCACAACAAAACCTGTATTAACAGTGCACTCTGCTGTATGTTATATGCCACACACCACTTCCAGGCAACTTCTTCATTAGCACTCTCACCCTCCCGCTATTATCATCTCTCTGTTACTCTGCGTTGTTTAGCCCTGTAAAGCACTTGGAGATACAGTGCGTACGAAAGATGCTCGACAAAATAAAGCTGTAAGGCGTGCTGTGTTTGTGATCCTTTCTGGCATCTGGACTGTTTCTACATTCATCAACGGGGGGAGCTGAAGATTAACTGATCGTGTGTACAAAATGAAATAAAGGGAGTTACTGAAAGCTTATGCCTTGAAAGAATAGCCCTGCTTACAGATGCGGAAAGGCTGCGCTGCACTGGACTCCATGATGCAGCAGCAAACACTATCACCCTGAAAAGGTCACACAGTGAGCTCCTTTCTTTATCAAGGCCATTTCTACTGAGGGCTCCCCAGCCATGCTGTGGCTTGACCTGCCCAGGCGTGTAAGGGAAGTGAAGGCCCTTTGTGCCATCTTTCCCCTTAACATAATCACGCTGAGCCAGGCCCATTCTGGACTACAGTGCATCACAGCTTAAGGGATACAAATCTCCTTAACAGCAGCTCAGCCGGTTGGCCAATGCCGTGCAGCATGAGGTTTTATATTCCCTACTTTTGAAAATCCTACCGAATGTAACTGTGGCCATGAGAATGATTAAAGAATGAGAAAACATGCCTTATAGTGACAGACTCAAGGAGTTCAATCTATTTATCTTAACAAACAAAAGGTTAAGGGGTGACTTGATCACACTCTGTAAGTACCTACATGGAAAATAAATATTTCATAATGAGCACCTCAGTCTATCAGAGAAAGGTATAACATGATCCAATGGCTAGAAGTTGAAGCTAGACAAGTTCAGACTGGAAATTTTTAAATGGTGAGAGTAATTCATCTTTGGAACAATTTATCAAGGGTCATGGTGAATTCTCCATCCCTGACAATTTTTAAATCAAGATTGTTCTTTTTTTTTCCTGAAAAGATCTGCTCTAGGAATTAGTTTGGGGAAGTTCTACAGCTTGTGCTACACAGGAAGTCAGACTAGATAATCATAATGGTTCCTTCTAGCCTTAGCATATGTGAATCTGCTACAGACATCAACCATAGATGTCCATCTCCACTGTGCAGTGGTGATGATGCCAATAATGTATGGATTCTCTGTTGCTTTGCCTCTGTCCAATCAGCAGAAATGCATCAATTCCACTGTTTTATGCCCTTGTGTAAGCACAAACGGTTTACAGGTTTCACCCAGTAAGGAATTTACATTAGAAGCACTGAAGGGACAGTGAATATTAATGCACCCATTGCAGGTGGTTTGGGAGAAAGTACAATAAAATCACTAGAGCTCTCTTGTGAAACAAACTTGGTAAGAAGCCCAAGATCCTTTTTGAGAAAGATATTGTAAAAAGGAAAGGACTCGAAAGGATTCAGAATTGAGGAAGCACACTAGGTGGCACCAAAGCAAATATTATTTCCTCACTGCACTAGTGTGAATGCCTGAAAATCACAGATGAGATGTTTTAAAAGATTAATATTCGTAGATTACATCATAAATGTTTGGAAACAGACAGCTGTAATGGTGCAAGGGACACGAAAACATTCATTGCATAGGCTTTCCACTCCTAAGGATGGTATTTTACAGCACGTTCCATTACCCAGCAGAACTTTGTCCTAATGCAGGCAACTAAAGTTCTGGGAGCTAAACCATAAACTATATTCTTTCCATAGAGTGCATACATCTCCCAGCAATAACTTCTGATCACAGGCCATGTGATGGCTCTGTTCAGCATGATGGAAGTCTAGAGTTTATCAGCTATGCTTTCACTGAAAGGAAATTGTTTGATACACTAGAAGTAGGATGCCTGCCTGGAGCCCACATCCGAGACATTACAGAAAGGTTGATGAGGTCCATCCATCCCTATGACCAACACCCCATGCTGCTCATCCACTAACAATACTGCCAGTTCTGATGTTAAGCAGATCAGAAATGACTACAGAGATCTGGGAACTAGGGTGAAGGGGTCAGGGGCACAGATTGTGTTCTCATTCATCCTCCTCATTGAGGGTCAGAAAAAGTTCTGCTGGAAAGAGATGGATCCACCTGACCAAGAAAGGGAAGAGCATCTTCATGCACTGATTCACCAACCTAGTGAGGAGGGCTTTATATGAGTTTCAGTGGGGCAGGTGACAAAAGCCTGCAGGTAAGTATTAAAAAAATATTACCTTAACGAAGTTTTACATGTTGTGGGGGACCTGGAAAGTTATGACAGGGTCATAGGAGCACCAACAGGAAAATCAGTGGTGGAATGTGTTCAATATCTTGCATTTGTGTATAGACTGCTAAGGAGTATGGAGATTAACAGGAGGAACTGGAAGTATTAGTACATAAACTAAATGATGCCTTAACTGGCATCACAGAGATTTGGTGTGATAAGTCTCATGACTGTAATATTGGAATAGAGGGATATAGTTTGTTCAGGAAGGATAGTCAGGATAAAACGAGAAACTGTTGCCTTATACATCAAGCATATACATACTTTTTCTGAGGTCTACAAGAAGGAGGGAGGAAAACCAGTCTAGAGTCTCTGAGTAAAGAAAAAAAGGGATAAAAATATGGGTGGCGTTATGGTAGGGGTCTACTACAGATCACCAAAACAGTTAGAGGCATTCCTAAAACAAATAGCAAAAATACCCAAAACACAAAACCCGGTAATAATGGGGGGCTTTAACTACCCAGACATCTGCTGCAAAAGTAATACAGCAGAAAACAATTTCCATTAAGTTCTTGGAATGTACAGGGGACAACTTTTTCTTCCACAAAGTGGAGGAAGTAACCAGGTATGCAGCCATTTTAGACTTGATTCTGACCAAAAGGGAGGCATTGGTAGCAAATTTGAAGGTGGAAGGCAATTGGAGTGAAAGTGATCATGAAGTGATAGATTTCATTATTCTAAAGAAACGAAGGAGTGAGAGCAACAGAAAAAGGACAATGAACTTCAAAAAGCTAATTTCACAAACTCAGAGAAGTGGTAGGAAAGGTTCCCATGGGAAGAAAATCTAAGGGAAAAAGGAGTTCTGGAGAGCTGGCAGTTTCTCAAGGAGACATTATTAAAAAGGCACAACTGCAAACTATCCCAATGCAAAGAAAAGATGGAAAAAACAGTAAGAGGCCAATATAACTCCATCAGGAGTCCTTTAATAACCTGGAAAAAAATTCTACAAAAAGTAGAAATTTCAACAAATTGCTAAGGAGGAATACAAAAAACAGCACAAGCATGTAAGGACAAAACCAGAAAGGCTAAGGCACAAAATGAGTTAAATCTAACAAGACAATAAGAAGATGTTCTTTAAATACATTAGAAGCAAGAGAAAGATGAAGGAAAGAGTAAGTCATCTACTTAGTGGAGAAGGACAGCTAATAACTGATGACATCAAGAAAGCTGAGTTGTTCAATACCTATTTTGCTTCCGTCTTCACTGAAAAGATTATGGAGACCAGATAGTCAATACAAGTAATATGAACAACAAGGGGGAAGGAATGCAAGCTGAAACAGGGAATGAATAAGTTCAAGATGCCAGGTGTTAGACGGGTGATTTAGCAGCATGTTTCACTGTAATCACTGAAACCTGTTAAAGACAGCCTGTGACACTGGCTGGATTAGGGGGACCATTTATATACTATTTAACATCAATATGTCAAAATTACAATCATTCATATGAGTTATGCCATGTCAGGTACTGTTAAAAATGTTCTAATTTGCTGAGTATAATGATATTGTTTATGTGTATGTGTCATATTTGTAATGTAGGTTATAAATATGTATGGCATATCTGTATTTCAGCTTGTGCTGTGTTTCTGGGTGTCACCCCAGACGGGATGATCGCAGCACTAGCCTGCCTAATGGCCTATTGAGGAAACTCACAGGTACAATGGGTCGAGAGAGAGAAGACAGGGCTACATCTGATGAGTCACCAAGACATGTAAGACCATGCCCTGTAATCAGGGGACTCTCTCTGATTCTGAGGAGGCTTTTCCATGCCAGGTGCTGAGGGCTTGTGTTTGAAACAAACCACATGGCAATCCACTATAAAAGGCACATCCATAGTGTCGTTAGTTGTCAGTCTTCATGCCTCATAACTGCTTCCCAGACTCTGGATCAACTCATCTACAACTGAAGCTGTGAAACAAGGGACCAAGACCCATCCAGGTACTGATGTACACCAGAGGGACTATACAAGCCTGCAAACTCCACAATTCTAATGAAAACCTGATATATATGGACTTTCAAATAATTTGTATGTATCTGATTGCTTTAATCATTTAATATTTCTCTTATAGTTTGTTTCTTTCCTTTTATAAGAAATCTATATTTTTAGTTACTAAAAGATTGTTGTGTGGTATTTCAGATAAGATCTGAACTTATATTGATCTAGTACTGTGGTTGACCTTTCGGGATCAGGAGAACCTTTTTGGTAAACAGTATAGAGTTTAATAACTTCTCTCTTTACTGGACCTAGTGGCTGACTGGGAGCCAAAGACTGAAATGCAGTAAAGGGAGCTGTGTATATTTTGTTGTGGCTTCTTGATAACCAGTATGGGGAATCAGGAGCACTCTTTGTGGTTGGTTGGGAAGTCTAATTTTAGTGTTACCCACCAGCACTAGGAGAATCTACTCTCCTTTTGCAGCCTTCCCTGACCTTGGCATTTCCAGGTAGTCTACCCTAGACATGGACAGATCATACAGTCTACTTTGTCCCTTTATATTTTCTGTCCGGCTAGTCACCCTACTTAGTGGCAGTAGTGGGAACTGCCTTTTTAAATATATATATTATATATATATAAATAAAATCACTGTTGACATCACATTTCTTGCATGTGAAATTTTGAAGAGAAAGAGATTATCAGTCAGTGTGAATGTATGCAGATTATGAAAGTCAGTGTGAATGTATGCAGAGTTAATCAGTGCAGAATTTGCCTCGATGTTCCCAGATGGATAGACTTTAAGGCCAAAAGGGGAGTTTGTAATAATCTAGTCCAACCTCCTACAAAACACAGGCATTCCCTGAATTAATTCCTGTTTCCAGTCTGATAGTTTGGGTTGAACTAGGGTATATCTTTTAGAAAGACTTCCAATTTTAATTTAAAAATTGCCAGCAATGGAGAATCCACCATAACCCTTAGTAAATTGTTCCAATGGCTAGTTACCCTCATCTCATTTCAAGTTTCAATTTGTCTAGCTTCAACTTCTACCCATTGGATCTTGTTTCATCTTTGTCTGCTAGATGGAGGACCCCTCTTATAAAATTGCTGTTCCTCATCTAGGTATTTATAAACTGATCAAGACTTAACCTTCTCTTTGAAAATTGAGATAGACTGAGCTCCTTAAATTGATCACTGTAAAACATGTTTTCCAATAACTTAATCACTTATGGCTCTTCTCTGAACCTTCTCCAATTTTTGGACACGTTAACTGCACAAACTATTCCAGCAGTGTTCAACCAGTGCCAAATATAGAGGGATTATAACCTCTCTACTCCGACTCAAAATTCCTCAGTTTATTCATCTGAGGATTGCACTAGTCCTTTTGGCCACAGCACCACATTGGAACTCATGTTCAGCTGACTTTTTCAGAGTCACTGCTTCCTAGGACAGACTCCCCCCTTCTGTAAGTGTGGCCTACATTCTTTGTTCCAAGATGTATGACTCTACATTTGGCCATATTGAAACATATTGTTTGTTTGTACCCAGCGATCCAGATCACCCTATCAGTAACCTGTCCTCATCATTATTTACTACTCCCCATATCTTTGTGTCACCCACATAATGATTTTATGTTTTCTTCTCAGTCATTGATAAAAATGTTAAATAATCTCCTGGCATAGGTTGGCTGGGCCCTGTAAATGAAGCAGGTCCTGTGCCCCCATATCAGGACAGGTGCTCTCAGCTTGACCAACTAAAGGGGTGGGGCAGCACCCTAAAGCTAAAAGAGATCAAGTGATTTAGTTGAGGTTAATCCTGCTTTTAGCAGGGGGTGGGGACTAGATGACCTCCTGTGGTCCCTTCCACCCTAATCTTCTACGATTTGGGAATGGCCCAGTAAGACAGAGTCCTGGTGAGAATCAGAACACTCGAGGAAGTGTCTGGGGAAACTCTCTGCAGGTCTTTCCTGGAAAGAGGGAGGAATGATCAAGGAGTCAGTGGAGGGGCTAGCTGGCTGACCTTCCTCTCTCAGAGACAGCCAAGGCCAGAGAAAGCTGGGGAGAGGGCTGAAGGATGAAAGCAGCAGAGTGAGATACCTGCTGACTCTCAGAGCCAGAGGGCCAGGGCATGGTGAGGGACACTGGGACTATATTTGATGGGTTGCCTGAATTATACGATGAGGACTGGTTAGGTGCATGAGACTTTCTTCTGATTTAAATTAACCCTACAAGGGCCATTTCCACTAAGAAAGACTATTCTGACTATTTCAGAGGACTTAGAAGGAGGGAAACTGAGGCAGGCACACCATGGCATGCTAGTCGAAGGTGCTCCTAGATGAGGCCACTTTCTTACACATCCTTAATAAAGGATGGTGCCCTTGCAAGCCCTGAGGTGATGCATGACTAATCTGTAAGCAGGCCTATCGACAGAAATTCTGGGCCCCAGGGCAGAACAATCAACAGCCCCCCCTCTCCCTCCTGAAAGGGATGGCTGAGGTCCGCGTGGGCTTGCGCTGAAAGTTTTTGCTTATATATTATGCCCCATGCAGGTTCCCAGGCAGCTGAGGAGATGGTATCTGTTTCTCAGCTTCCCAAATTCATCAATCTCCCTGGAGAGTCCAAGGGACGCAGGAAGTTAAGTAGCAGATTCCGCCTCCTTGGCCACCTGGGAACCTGCATAGTGCATAATAAATAAGCTTGGCTCAGGGGAGAAGCAGAGAGTGCTAGTGGTGGGGATCTCAGGAAAAGAGGGTGTCTGTGGAGAAGAGGAGGGTACGTATCTTCCCATCCGCGCAGACCCTTTTAAATTGCAAGGCCCCTAGGCAATTGTCCCCCTTGCACCTCTTGTCAGCGGATCTAGTTGTAAGGCAAGTTTAAGTAGAGTTTGCCCAGTTTAAGTTAGTGCAAAGAGAACAATCAGCAGCAGCTGAAATGCAATAAAGGGTTATTCTAATGACAAAGAGACTGGGATAACTAAGAAAATACTTGCTCTGCTACCAATTACCCCAAAATACACATATATCAAGAGGCCATAGTTTCATTTATGGAGAAGCTATGCCTCCCCCATGAGTGCCGCTAATGAATCAGTGAATTTGACTCAGAACCAAAATGAGTGTAAATTCTGATCTGGTGATTTAAATCCATCACCATCTTGCCCACAAGATTTAAAGAGGGTTGGATTAAAGGTTTCAGTTTTGGCCCATCTCTGACTTGAAATGTAGCCCATCTAATTCACCTCACATGATTCAAGACAATCAAGTTCCTCCCAGGTCTGATCCAGCAGTTATTGAAAAATGAATTTTTCAAGCTGCAAAATCCACGCTATAGATAGGCCTTGACAGCGAGGCAGTGTCTTTGAATGACAAATGCAGGCCTCTTTTGCAATACATTTTAGATATAACACCCTGATTTCAATTAAAATTCATAGACTGGTAATGTTTCTAAATAGCTCACCAGGCATGCAGTTGGCAGGCTGTGTACCTAACTAGAAGTATGATTAAAACATACCGCAAAACTCTTATATCACTGAAACTTTAATATTTATTTCTTCTGGGACCTCCTATGGTCATGGAACCTGTCCGCTCATTTGAATTTTTAAGGCTTGTGATAAATAGTAACACTGACTGGTAATATTTCTGAAAGTTGTAGCACTAACAGCTCTGCAAAACGTGGCACATATGCCTTTTGGGGTGTCTTCTTGACAGTTTTTATACTCCATTAAATGCTTGCTTTCTGTTTTGTAAGTCATTCCAACTCCTGTAATCATTAGACCAAAGAGGAAATTGCAGCCTCCAGTGCTGCTGTTTCACTGGTTCTCCAGAGTTAAAGAGGAAGAAGCAGAATTAGATAGTTTTCCCCAATGTTTTTTCTTGTACTAATCATGCCGAGCTCACATTTCTGTGCACATTAAATAGGCAGATAGCTCCATCAAAACATTGCCTGATTTGTTTAATGCCAGGAAGTAATATGGTTTACTGTACTTAATGTTCAGGGGACATGCACTGTTATTTTCTCAATGCCATGACTTTCCAAGACGCACTGAAGCTGTGCCTACGCTAGAGGACCGAATTACTGGTAAGAGAAAAAGAGACACAGCATGTCTGTGAGAGCCAGCGATGCAGGGTGTCCATGTGCTGATTCACTCTAAATTCTGCTCCAGATCCACACTTGCACTGCATGGCATTGTTGCAGTCGCACTGCTGCGCTCCCAGAAAGGTTCCATGAAGCAGTTGCTTCTGGGGGAGCTCAACAGTCAACCTTCAGAGAGACGTGGAGAATTATGGGAGAAGAGGTTAAGTTCCTAGAGTCTCCCTGTGGGAACTCCTGTAAATCCCTGAGCAGTGGCATTAGTTCCTAGACCTCTTCTCAAAATGGAGGCTGGGATGAATCCTCTGCAAGAAATATATCTGCTGGAGCTTTTGAAAGCAGTTGTGGGGCTTCTCAGGTAGCTGCAGTGAAGCAGTGGAGGGTCTTCCAGCCACGCCCATGGAGATCCAGAGACTTAAAATAGCAATGGATGAAGGAATGGCCATGCTCCTGTGATTCCTAGCTAAGCCAGCCCCACGTGGTACTTAAGAAAGTGTTCTCTGGGTGGAGTACTGCATTTGAGTCTGGACAAAAGAATGAACTCCTGCGAAGAAGCTTCGGATCTGAAAGATTACAGTCCTCCCATACTGCTGCCTGAGTGCAGCTTTAATTTTACAGCTTAAAAATCTGTCATAAGTGTAAGCTACAGCTCGTCAAAGCTCTTTGCTTCATTGCCTTCTAGGTGTACAGCTTCATGTCCTAAATGTGCATCTCATTTAAATTATCTGTACATCTGTTCAACATTTGGCACATGAAATATTAGGAAGTATGCACTGAAGAAATATCCAGAATGAGTTATATCAGCCTGGGTACAAAGCAATTAGCTCTTAAATTCCAATATAACTTCACCTTTCCAATCTGTAGGACGTCTCCTTAGTGCTATTCTGTTCTCCTTACCTGAATGGCACTCCCACAATGTCAGGAGGCTTTCATGTGTACAGGAACAACAGAATGACTGTTAGTGAAACACACCCTTCTGATAAAGCATTGATGGTAATCATGGATGGGCCCTGAGCAAAACAGCAGGGTGGCTAGTAAACAGAAGAGAAGAAGTTAGCACTAGCTTTAAATGTTAACGGACAGTCAAACTCCCATTCTGAGCATGCAATTTCCTTTTTATTATCACTGGGATTTATAATGCAGTAACATCTAGAGCAGGGGTGTCAAACTCAATTCGTATGGCGGGCCACATTTAGATTGAATTCATTTCAGGGGGGCCACCCATACCACACTCAACTCTATTTTGGATAGTCTACTCTCCGCCGAAAAATCTCCCTGCAGGGTAACATTCGGATTCGGCCCTTGGGCCTTGTGTTTGACACCTGGTGTTTGACACCTGTGATCTAGAGGTTCCACTCAGGAATCAGAGTCCTGTTGGGCGAGGCATTGTACACACTTGCAATGAAAAGGTGGCCCCAGCCTTAAAGAGCTTATTTAAATACACGAGACATCAGGTTGCTTTAAATAGATAGGTGAACACAAAGTAACGGTGAGACAATTCTAGTTTATCAACTTCTTCCTAATTCTGCCTGTACTTTCATTGCAACACTTTGCCCTCGCATAGTACCGTTCATCCGAGGACTGCAAATATTAATTATGCCTCACGACCACTCTGATCTTCTTATTCCATTTCACAGGTGGGGAAATGGAAGCACAGAGGTGTTAAGTGACTTTTCCAAGGATTACAGAATGAGTCATTGGCAGGACAGAGAACAGAACAGAGGTCTCAACCAGCCTCATCATCTAACCCCCTAGATTTCAGTCACATATGCATTTGATATTTTTTTAATCCTTTCAACAATGGGCTGAGCAAATTTATGTGATTACAAAGGAGCATCTGCCACTTTTTGCAACTGCATATTTTTAAATGCAGTATTTCACACTTGTAATTTATTATAAATTAATAAAACCTTTTAATTACATGAAGGGTTAGAAGTTGTAATGCATTCATGTAATATATATATATAAAAAAATCACACTATACCAATGTAATTTTGATGTGATAACTGTAGAGTCCCAGGTCTGGTAGAAAGAATCTTTTAAAAAAATAAAATTTTGAATGTACAGCTATTTTGGTGGATTGGAGCTGGGCTGACATGCTCAGAATATACGCTTATATTACATTAATCTTTTTAATGATGTCTGCTTATAATAAAAATATAAAGCAAAACTCATTTCAGATAGCTTTGCACATGAGTTATTGAAGTTTGCAAAGAGTTTGATTGCTTGACCAACTTGTGGATTCTGTGCCCATGGATTTTATTTACTACTTTACATCAAGCTAGACTGTGTGTTCTGTACACTGAGAATTTCTGCTTGATCTTTCGTGAGTAAGAATATTTTATTTCTGACTTCTCTGCATTCCATACTACTCTCTGGTTATTGCCTTATGAAAACAAGATTTTTTTTGGACTGAATTAGTGACACTGCTTGAAAGCTGGTAATCTGAACTCCTTGCCTATTGCATTGTTTTCAGACTAATATTGCTACTATTGAAATTAATATTAGCTGCTGCTTCCTAGAGTCCCAGATGGTTGTTTTTTTTGCACTTTTTGACCTTGTAGACAGGTAAGGCCCTTCATTATTGGTATTTACCAATTTTTTCCCCTGAAAAATTGCTGGGGTTTTGGAAAAGCTAGCATTCAGGTTTTATTAATTTCCCCCAACATTTTGGGGTTTGGGGGACCTGGGAATTTTTCACAGGGGAAGCAGATAGGACCACACTGAAGGGCAGGTGGGGTCAGCAGGGCGCTCTGGCAGGGGGATCCAGTACCCATGGGGTGCAGCCTTCCTCCCCCGCTCCGGGCCCTAGGCCTTCAGCATGGCCCCTTTGCTTCCCTCTGCACAGGCAGGGGAGTGACACCAGCAGAGACAGGTCCCATCAGCTGAGACCACCCAATAGCTGCAGGGAGTGGAAGGTCCTTTCCATTGCCACATGGCGAGCACCCCTAGCTCCCCTGAGTACTGGGCATCCCTGCCAGCTGCCCTTCCAGGTTGGTTTTCACTGATTTTTTTTCCTTCTCCCACTTCTAAAAACTGTTGAATAAAACCCAATAAATTCCTGGGAAATTAAAAACATAAAAACCCAGAACGAAGGGTCTTAGAGATAGACACTGGACTGGGACTGAAGAGATCTGGCTTGCTGAGTGAGCTTGGGCAAGTCACGTCTCTGCTCTGTGCCTCAGTTTCTCTATATGTAAAATGAAGATTAGAGTCACCTTCTTTGTAAAAAGCACTTTGAAATTTACTGATAAAAAGTGCTATGCAACAGCTACGTTTTATGCCTCTACTGCTGGATTACATTTTTAATCACTAAAGGGGCCAAAGTACACCTCTCCAGTCTGAACCTCTGAACTTCAGGGACATGGATTGTTATTCAAATTCCTGGATCTGACTCTCTCTCGTTACGGTTTTAGTTTTGAGTCAGATCCAGAACCAGAAAGGGCCTCTTTTTTTTTTTTTACTCCCTTTTGGTGGAATCCAAGCTCTCTTGGGAGCAGATGAACTGGTAAGATTTCATCATTCAAGATAAGAATGGCCATACAGGGTCCATCTAGCCCAGTATCCTTTCATCCAACAGTAGCCAATGCCAGATGCTTCAGAGGGGATGAACAGAACAGGTAATCATCAAGTGATCCATGCCGTCACCCATTCCCAGCCCCTGACAAACAGCAATCCTTGCCAACCCTGGCTAATATCCTCCATGAACTTACCTAGCTCTTTTTTGAACCCCATTATAGTCTTGGCCTTCACAACATCCTCTGGCAAGGATTTTCACAGGTTGACTGTGCCTTGTGTGAAGAAATACTTCCTTTTGTTTGTTTTAAACCTGCTGCCTACTAATTTCATTTGGTGCCCCCTAGTTCTTGTGTTATGAGAAGGAGTAAATAGCACTTCCTTATTTACATTCTCCACACCAGTCATGATTCTATTGACCTCTATCATATCCCCCCTTAGCTGTCTCTTTTACACACTGAAAAGTCCCAGTCTTAATAATTTCTCCTCATGTGGAAGCTTTTTCCTACCCCTAATCATTTGAGTTGCCCTTTTCTGTACCTTTTCCAATTCCAATATACTTTTTTGCAATGGGGCAACCAGATCTGCATGAAGTATTCAAGATGTGAACATACCATACATTTATAAAGATGCAATATGATCTTCTCTATCTTGTTATCTATCACCTTCCTAACGATTCCCAACATTCTGTTAGCTTTTTTTGACTGCTGCCGCCCATTGAGTGGATGTTTTCAGAAAATCATCCACAACGACTCCAGGATCTCTTTCTTGAATGATGACAGCTGATTTAGACCCCATCATTTTATATGTATAGTTACGATTATATTGATCAACGTTGAATTTCATCTGCCATTTTGTTGCCCGGTTACACCTTTGGTGAGATCCCTTTGTAAATCTTTGCAGTCTGCTTTGGACTTAACTATCTTGAGTAGTTTTGTAGTTAATACGTTAGAAACCTTGTGAAATTTGCAAGATTTCAGTGCCATCAGATCTGAACCTTAACCTGATTCGGAACACCACTTCCAAAAGTCACCTCCAGTTTTTGGTACTTTATGTACTAAGATATTAATATTTTTACGAGTGTTACTGAAGTGCCATAAAGCTAGATTGTATGCAATATAGTTGCAGCCATGTTGGTCACAGGATATTAGCGAGACAAGGTAAGGCTATATTGTGCTGGTAGTTAAATGGTCATCTGTAGGTTTCAGAGTTAAACTAGTGAGAGGAATGGGCCTGTTCAACTCCCTCAGAGCTATTCTCTGCAGGTTGAAGATAACTCCACTTCCTCGGTTAGCACCGGATCACATTTAAGACCATCTTCGTACCCTTGCAGTGTAACAATTTTTCCCTTAGAAAGGAAGCTCAAGTTCTGAACACAACTCAGTGGCAAGGTGTGGAATGTGCATCAAGCTGCAGAATTCATGTGGCCTTGCACTGAATGTTGAATCCAGCTGTACACATAGAAGCCATGGCATCAGCTTAAAAAGCAATTCAAAACACTGAGGCTATGGCTACACTGACAGCAGCAAATTCAGTTTCTCTGGAGCGACTGAGTGATCAGTAAAGGCTCGCTCAGTCGATCCAGAAAGCGACATATTAAGACCACCTTCTCAAGTGGCGTAGCGCTGTGTTGGCGGCAACGCGTTTCCCATCGACGCAGCGCAGTGAAGACGGCACGCAGAACAGAAGCAGGGAAATCAATGGGAGTTACGCAAGCATTTTGCTTAGCTTGCATAACTCCCGTTGACTGCCGCCGAATCTTGGAGTTAAGTGTAGACAGGGCCAGAGATCCTTCCAAAGCAATTAATATGCCAGATACAGACTGATGGGCTGGCTGAAGACAGGAGCATATCATGCATGCAAAATTCAGCTTCCTACCCTGTGTTTGTCATCATAGAATCGTGGAAATGGAAGGGACCTGGAGAGGTCTTCCAATCCCAGTCCCCTGCACTCAAAGCAGGATCAAGCATTATAATGATGGAGATACCACAACCTCCCTAAGCAATTTATTCCAGTGCTTACCCACCCTGACAATTAGGAAGTTTTTCCTAATGTCCAACCTAAACCTCCCTTGCTGCAACTTAAGCCCATTACCTCTTGTTCTATCCTCAGAGATTAAATGAAAACAATTTTTCTCCCTTTTCCTTGTCACAACTTTTTTTATGTACTTGCAAACAGTTATCATGGCCCTCCCTCAGTCTTCTCATCTCCAGATTAACCACACCCAATTTTTTTTTCAATCTTCCCTCGAAGATCATGTTTTCTAGACCTTCAATCATTTTTGTTGCTCTTCTCTGGAGTTTCTTCAATTTGTCCGCATCTTTCCTGAAATGGTGCACCCAGAACTGGACACGATATTCCAGTTGAGGCCTAATCAGTGTGGAATAGAGCAGAAGAATTACTTCTCACACCTTGCATACAACACTCCTGCTAATACATCCCAGAATGATGTTTGCTTTTTTTTCCCCCCCAACCGTGTTACTCTGTTGACTCATATTTAGCTTGTGATCCACTATAATCCCCAAATCCCTTTCTTCAGTACTCCTTGCTAGGCACTCATTTCCCATTTTGTATGTGTGCAACAGATTGTTCCTTCCTAAGTGGAGTACTTTGCATTTGTCCTTATTAAATTATATTTATTTACTTTAGACCATTTCCCCAGTTTGTTCAGATCATTTTGAACTTTAATCATATCCTCCAAAGTACTTGCAACCCCTCCCAGCTTGGTATCATCCACAAACTTTATAAGTTTACTCTCTATGCCATTATCTACATCATTGATGAAGATATTGAACAGAAATGGATCCAGAACTGATCCCTAGGAGACCCCACCTAATACGCCCTTCCAGCTTGACTGTGAACCACTGATACCTACTCTCCGGGAGCCTTAATGACTTCAGGGGGGCTCTGCACAGGCTCACATGGAAACTATTACAGGAAGGGGTCCTAAACTAAAAGAAGACAACAACTGAGTAATACACCAATGGAAGGAAAGATGAGGGTTACAATGAAAGGATCAGATAGTTATGCCAACTGGCTGGGAACACATCTGGCTTTTGTATTATTTAAAGTATCTTTTGCTTGTTTTTTAAGCTGTAGGATAAAGAAAGCATTCAGGAAGTCAGTGATCTCTAATGGCCACCAGCTTAGCCATAATATTAAACTATTGCTTAGGCCTTGTCTACACTATAGACTTCTGCCAACATAGCTCTGTTGGATGGGGTTGTGAAGTGGTGTGACCCCTGACTGGCACAGCTGTGCTGTCAAACACCCCTAGTGTGGATGCAATTGTAGTGGCAAAACTGTGCTTCTACTGGTATAGCTTGTTGTGCTAGGGGGAGGGGATGGGGGTGAGAAATCAACTACCAATACAAGCTTTGAGTGCTTTGCTGGTTTACTAGTGTAGACATGGCCTTACTCTACGAAGAGAAGACCACTTCCTTCAAAGCTATTGCCCTATAATGATGATGGAAAAATAATGACACCCAATCCTGAAAAAGTCTCTCTTAGCATTAAATGAAAAAAAAAGAAGCTAATAGGGAGAGAGAGAGAGAGAGAGAGAGAGAGTGTGCACAAGCACGTGTGCTATGTAATATACTGGTAGTGGCCAACCTATATTTCCCTCAGTGGATCAAACCATGCCATCAGTTTTGCATCAGAACCCCTCATGATGGCACAGTGTTCTGCAATTAATCAGATTTCATCTGCATGTTGGAGAAGCATTGGGCTACCAGATCTGCACATGGTTAACAAACAGCACTTCAGTCATAAACCAGAGAAATAAGGCTATCAGGGACACACAATCTTTGGGATCCTTCCTTTCTTTAGGAAGAGATAAAATATAAAATTCCAAGGACTTAGTTCCACCCTCAGTGATACCTGCACAAATACAATGAAGTTAATAACACAGCACAAGTATCTCTGAAAGGATCATTTTGTCAGAGACTTTAGCAGGCATCCTAGGTGATAGGGGAGGAAGTTATTTTACACAGGCATAGCAATAAGTTTGGGGATGCATTGTAGGCCATCTGTAGACAGGCCCTGTACCTCTTTGGGAGCCATAGCTGCTCTCTGCATCTCCACCCCAATCCCTTCAGCATTTTCATTGGTGCCCCCTGTCAGGAACACCTCTGCCCACTGCTGTACCTGGCCCCACCACTGAACAGAGTCCCATGGGATGCAGTGGGAAATGCAAGAGTTAATAAATTCTAAGGCAAGCTTTTCCCCACATGTGGATCCCCAGCCTCAAACGGCACCCTGCTGGTATAGGCCTGGCTTGACATAAGTAATTGGACATAAGTGAGGCCTCATTTCTCAGAAGACAGAATTAGGAGGTAAGTGGATCCATAGGCTGGACACAGAATGTGTGCATTAGCTAAAATATGGGGACTGTGCAGGGGACAGACCAGTCTCCATACAACAGCAAGGAAGACGAGTGTGGTTTCTGCCAGCAGCGAAAGAGGGCAGCACCACCGACATGCCAGGGCAGACAGAACCAGACTAGGACTACTTAGCCCAATTTACCTGGCTCTGCACGTCTGGGCATTGACTGTGCCCACTGGAATATCAGAGTCTCCAGAAATGCCAGCAGCTAAAGTACACAACATTCAGCAACGCATCAACTCAGCACAGGCAGGATCATGTGTATTTTTGTATCACATTCTTATTTTAATTAACAATTGCACAAGATGACAGGCAGACCTGCTAGACCATGGGGCCAGATTCTCGGCTGGTATTAATCAGCAGAGCTCCGTTCATGGTGAGGTTTAATACAAATGGTTGATTAACCTTTGAAAACTCTTATTTATCAGGACACACATAGGGAAAAACACTTAAGCAAGTGCTTAAACACACCCCAATTAAGGAAAGTACTTAAGTAGGTGCTTAAGTCCTAAGCTTAAATGCTTTCCTGAATAAGGACCAAAGCTGTAAAGTGAGAGCTTTACAGAAATAAATGGTGCACTGCTACAGCTGAGGCTTCTAGTAGTTATGCATAGTGAAGTTTTACTACCTTAGCTTCAGTAATGTGGTGACTCTCCGTACTTTTGACTGTGACGTGAGTTTCTTACTGAATGAATGGCCACCTTTAAATAAATCTTAACTGCAAAATTTCAGAGTAGAAAAATATCTACATTTTTTTAGTTCCAAGATTTTTGTAGATTTCCACAATTCTGGGAATCAAGACACATTAATATAGCTGAATTAGTTAATTTGAAATTAAGAAAAACATTCTTTACAGCTGTATTACTTTTTCAGACCCAAAGTTGAATCTTTTTTAACCGAAGTTTATATGGTTCCTGGTTTCAGTTTTGGAACTTGGAAGCCTTTTTTTTTTAAAATAAAGTTCAAGTTTTTTATAAAGTTTTTACAGTTCAAAATTTTTGTATTAATAACAGTTTCTGTTCAAAGTTCTAATTTCCATTGGTTTCTTGGTTTTCACCTCTATAAATCCTCAATGTGCCTTTCATTTAATTTTTCCACATTTTAAATACATCTGTTCAACATTTGCTTCATGAAATATTAGGAAATATGAACTGAAGAAATATTCACTTTGCTTTTCATCTTACAAGGAAAAAGTAAATCTGTACTCAATTTTTTTCATTTTAGTAGCTCACACTTAAGCTAATTCCCATGCTTAATACTGTATGCACAATTTTTCTAAGGTGTTATTTGGGGACAGATCTATTCCTAAAAATATATATTAAAAAACCCTAGATATAAGTAATAGCCTTTTCATATATCACAGGCATTTTCATGTATTTCCAATTTCTGCTTGTGCAGCATGGATCGAAATAAGAAACATTACATCTAATTTCCCTTACACACATTTCAGGTATCTCAATTTAGTTTGAAGGAAACAGTGGGGCTATTTTTAAACCTGCTGAATTTGAACTATGTGACATCTCCTCTATTTTCAATACACATACTGGAAGACATGCTAGCTATGCAGAGAAGGGTGCATGAATGTCCAGAAAGAGGAGGGAAACAGCCTCCCCAAAAAGCAGTTTACATTTAAATCCTGCTTTTCAAAAGGTAATGTAAAAACATGAAGGAATAAGCTAAACCTACTATGAACACCTTCAATTTGTGTGAAAAACAACTACTCTTTTCACAAGGATGAATGAGAATGTACAGAAATGGTGATGAATGGTAATGAATATCATTATCAGGCCAGATCTCCAGTGGAGCTTCCTCAATTTATATCAGTTCTGTTGCATACATCCAGAGCAGGGATGGGGATCAGGATTTGCCCTGGATACATTTTACTTGACCTGGCCTGTGGATCGTTAAGGGTTGTTTGTTCACAGTACTATTCATCTAGCTGTGATTATTTCCTATCGAAAACCTGGGCCAGAAGCTGATCTCATGTACACGTGGGCCAATTCAGTGGAGCTGCTGCTCCAGCTTTATACCAGTGTACAATGTAAAGATTAGGATCTGGCCCACTGCATTCACTACAAACTGATGCAAGATATGGCTTGCAATTTTGCATCTCATTCCATGCTGATTGGCATGGTAACATCTGTTGCCTGGGAAGGGACAGAATGGATTTTCTCTAACAATAGGGGTATCCTGATACACCTGTCTTTTCTTTAGCCACCTATTTACATGCTAATCACTGCCAAGAACAGTCCACTCTTCATTAATGCTAAGGTGTGTTGTCCTTGTCTCTAAAATTATAGGGCCCTCTCTAGATTATAATTATCTGCTAGGCTCAACAGGCACAGAGGCTACACTATATTCTGAGGTGGTCTTTCCACCCAGGAGACAACTGAGTAAAACCAATTATATGGATGCCCCTTCTGCCCTGAGATGGAGTCTGTACTCCACCAGCCAGATTGCCACACACAATAATGTCCTTAAGAACCTATGGATCTTGGAAAAAATGCAGGGAGAGGGGAACCCGGAACCCAATGCACCAGCAATATCTTCAAATTAAGGGGGGATGATCTTCATTTACCAGGGAAGAGTCTTGAAAAGGCTGCAAGACTAAACCCTGTGTCTCCTGGCTGGCAATATATGGACATTGCAGCCAAAGACAATTGGCCCAAACTGTAGGTTCTCTCTCACACAGTGATAGGAGCGTGATTTGTAATATAGGCTAGGGAAGGGAGGAGGCAGAGAAGGAATTCCTCATAATGACAGAAGTGCTGCACACCCACAGGGCAGGCAACTGTGATCTGAAGTGGCCCCAGCTGACATTTTGCAGGACTGGAGTAAAAGAGCATCCAGCCAATAATGAAAAGTTTGTGGTGGTCATTTTTTCCTCCCACTTGCCCCCTCTATGCCTCTGTACTAACTTCTGCAGGTTGTCTGGCTCTATTCTGAGTGGAAAGTAAGGAACAAAAGATCATGTACAGTGGAAAAAGCTCTCTCTCTGCTGTGGAGAAGCTGGATTTTTCTCCTTAGTTCTCCTTACAAATAGTAATGGCTGGTGTCTCTCCTGAACAGATTTCTGGACTTGCATCCTGCAGAAGGCTGTTAACAGTTTAGGATGGTAGATAGATAGAGATGGAAAGCATAAGGTCTTGTCCTGATTGCATGTCTCTCTTTGGGTAAATCGTTTTTCAGACTCCAATGAGGAACCAAGTAGCATTCAAGGTCTTTTCTCACTGAAAGTCTTATTTTTTGGTGGGCTGAGATGGATGACTATGCTTATTCCATCTCTTCACAGTACAGGCAGTACAAAAGCCAAATTCTTCATTCCTTACTCATTCAGTACTCAGGTTAAACACAATCAGACTACACAATCCTACTACCAAGGTTTTAGAGATGTTCTCTGGTTACACCATTTACTGGTAGACACTGCCTCTTCTTACTGCAAAGAATGTATTTCACAAAGTCTTGTGCGGTTAGGCAAACTCTAAGGGAAACCCCGTTCCCAGATTTAACAGTCACATATGTGCTTTAAAAAAAAAAAAACACATGACATTTCCTTTCAATTATGCCATTTTTATCATCCCATAAAAATATTTTGGTTTTTTCCCCTGGACGTTAAGCTGCAGTAACTGATATTTTTCTTTGTTTTGATGTGTGCGTGTTATAGCTCAGTATGGTTACAGTGCATGCTTACAGCCTGTTATTTAAAACTGTCTGCTCCCAACATGTATCAAAAGCAGAAAGCACCAAATTGAATTTGAACAAATCCTGCACAGGGATTACGGAGGGTTCCATTTGATTTTGATTGCTTGTCCAAAAGGCGGGTTTTGGGCATCAAGGTTTATTTTCTTCATTGGATTTGGCAACACTGCGCATTCAGACTAATAATTTTCCCTGATCTGCCTTTCCCCCTTTTTTGGCTTCTCCTGCTCTCTTATTAGAAGTACTCTAGTCCTTTTTATTGACTTATAAAAAGCAGGGTTGTTTTTGGATTGAATGGGTAAAAGTACTGGAAAGCTGGTAATCTGAACTCCAAGTGAAACAGTTTGCAGACAGATATTGCTGCTATGGGAGATAATAAGAAGTGTGTTTCAGATATGAAGTTACTTTCATTTTTCATAGCATTACACAGGCTGCTGTGTGCTTGCAGCATGCTGTATTGTGTTATTGAATTCACTCTCTAAAGATTCAGAAGGTCCATTTTGGATGAATTACAAAGGTTCCAATTTCTCTCTCTCTTTCTTATCTGAATATCTTAAACTGGTTTCCTATTTGCACTCCCAAAGAGTAACTCTTGGGCCAGGCCCCTCAGCCTTCCCATTCACTCAGCTGCCTGTGAGCATAGTGAACCCTAAGTACATTGGTGCCTTCGAGGAAGAGATTTTCCCATTTCCCTTTCTCCCCTAACAGTCCCTGTAGTATTCCTCTAACCAAGCCCAGCACACACGCAGCGCTCTATTAGGGTCATTTTTTCATACAAAAGAGTTTCAACAGTAGGTGTCTTTAGTTCCCTCACGAATCATCTGTACTAGCTGAAATGCCCCATCACAGAAAACTGGTGAAAGATATTACGATGCATTTCAGACCCAGAGCTGCCTGCTGCACATGACACAGCAGAAACATGGACATCCTTTTGAAGAAAGGGGCCACCCTGGTAGCAAAGAAAAGCAATTCACAACCGGACAATTGTCCTAGTGCTACTCTGGCGAGGCTCCTTTAAGAGACAATGTCCTATGTGTCTCCTATGTAGCCTACGTCTAAAGTTGCCCCTGTCCATGACTACACCCTGCCTATGAATCCTTCTCTATCCCCCAGTGATGCCATGTACAGGAATGGGAAGACCATCTAGGGGGGAGGCATGAGGCCCATTAAATTTCTTATTCAAACTTATGGAAAGTTACAGGTTCTGTTTAGACATTGGAGAACCAACATTTCTGCCAGCTCACTGCATGCATAAACATTTTAATATTTAATAATTTGTCTTATAAAATGAAATGCTGGTCCAGCTTGTCAGTTTTCCTTATGTTTTGGGTTGTTTCTTCTCTCCTCCTCCTCCCATTTTAACCTCTAATTCCAAAAGCTTTTTGGATTACAAATTACATGGAAACCACAAAAACTTAATGATATTGGTTTAATTTACTGTTTTGTTTTCTTTGCAAAGCTAAACATACTATGAATGCTTTTAAAAAATTTGATTGCACATTTTATGCTTGGAGCAACACTGAAAGTACATGGTTTCAACCAAAAGACACGTGACTCAGAGGAATAAAAACTGCTGTTAAACTTGTAAAAAAAGCATAGTTTGAATGTCTAACCCAATGTAGCGGAAAAGTCTTGTGTGTCTTTCCTTCTTTTATATGAGAATATTAAGTGCAACCCCAACCCTTTAATACAATGTATCATCTGTTTCAAATTGGAAAGAAGTCAACTCTCTAATATGGTTAAAAAAACATACAAGTTAGTTTTCTAATTGAACTTTCTGGTCTTGGACTGCACACATTAAACCATTACAATCTGAGACTCAAGGTGGGTGATGTAATATCTTTCATTGGACCAACGTCTGTTGATGAAAGAAAAAAATCTTTTAAGCTACACACAGCTCTTCTTCAGGTGCTCTGTGTAACTCGAAAGCTTGTCTCTTTTACCAACAGAAGCTGGTCCAATAAAATATATTACCTCAACCACCTTGTCTTCTCTAATATCCTGGACCAACATAGCTACAGAACTGCAAACAATCTGAGACGCAGCAAGCTCCGGCATTTTGGAGAGTGGGTTAAATGTTTTAATTACACATAGCTGACTATTGCCATCAGTATAGAGGAACAGCGGTCACTTATGTGCTCTATATATTCACACACATTAATGCTACATTACAGATGAGAATGCTTGGAAAAATAAGAGCTCCCTCAGGATTTCAAAGACACTCTTATTGTTATTTACAAAAGTAAAGGTGATATGGCTGTCTGCGATAATCATCGTGGTATAGCTGTTCTCAGTTGCTGGAAAAATCCTGGCTAAAATTCTTTTAAACAGATTTTAAAAATATATTAGAAAGTGTTCTTCCTGAAAGTCAGTGTGTTTTTCGTGCAGAGGCCAACCAATAACATGATTTTCTCCATAAGGTAATTACAAAAAAAAAAAGGCCTTTGAGCAACATCAAAAGGTCTTTGTTGTATCTGTTGACTTTTCCAAGGCCTTAGACACAGTGGATAGAGAAACCCTATGGAACCTGCTTAAACTTTATGGCTGTCCAAAACAATTTGTTCAAATAATTGGAATGACTGGTACAATCTCTGTTGCAGGAGATGTTATTGGCCATTTTGATATATGCCATGATGTGAGACAAGGCTGTCTTTGCTCCTACACTTTTTACTATGTTCTTAGCTGGTGTCCTCAGTATGATGTCAGAAAATCTCAGTTTAGGAGTCAATATTTGCACTAGACCCATGGGGAAGCTATTTAACTTGGCTAGATTAAATCATCTCCAAGGTGCATGAAGAATGCATTAAAGAATTTCTCTTTGCAGATGATTCAGCACTAGTTGCTCATTTGCTCAGAGACATCCAAGAGATAACCACTTCCTCTGTGTCAGCAGCAAAACAATTTGGATTAAAGATAAATACCAGTGAAACTAAACTTCTTTGCCAACCATCCAAGTACCTGAAGTTCTTGTCAATGTGGAAACCCTTAAGTGTCAACACCTTTATATATCTAGGAAGTACAGTTGCTAGTGATAACACCGTGATGCAGAGGTTGCATATGGCATTCAGTCCGCCTCCAAAGCGTTTGGAAGATTATCAAAATATCTCTGGTATCACCAAAGCATCACTACAGCAACTAAGATGAAGGTCTATCATGCTGTGGTGTTGACTGCACTTCTGTATTCTACTCGATATAGGCGACACATCAAAAAGCTTACAAGCCTGCAACTGAGACATCTGTGGCAGCTTCGAGGAATTAAACGGTAAGATTGAGTTCCAAACAGAGGTATTGAGAAGAGCTGGCATGCCCAGCGTTGAGGCACTTATAGCAGCTGCGCAGCTGAGATGGACAGGTCATGTTGTCTGTATGCTGGATCCCTAGCTCCCAAAGAGTCTCCTCAATGGTGAGCTCAAGAAGAGCTCTCAATAGAGGAGAGCAAAAGCTGCGCTATAAGGACGTTTTGAAATAGAATTTAAAAAGAAACAAATATTAACAGAGAACTGGGAAGAAGCTGCCAGACAGAGATGTAAATAGAGATCTGTAGTGTATGTTGACATGCACAGAGAGGCAGCATATCAACAGCACAATCACCATCTTCAATGGCATAATATCCAGCAGCTTTTCAGTTTCTCCTGCCCAAACTGTCAGAGGCTTTTTTTCCCCAAATGCTGGACTCGCTTCTTATTGCCAAGCTAAGAAGTGCTAAATTTCTCCCCTCCACAGTCATCACTGAGTACGACAGACAGCCAAAGATGGTTGAGAACTGAAACTCAGAACAGTTAGGAAATTCTAACCTTGTTCTCATGGCAAATGCCCCTCAGCAGCCCCCTAAAACCAACTCAAAACCTCACCATCAATGCGTGTGCAGGACATGCTGTCTCAAACATTTGTATCTGTGTGGATGGGTAAACACAGTGGAGTGTGAGGGCTCGCAAGCCAGTAGGAGGTTGATATATTTATTTTGGATGGGAAAAACAATCAAAGCTAATTTAAGTCAGCGAGCTATATCAACTGCATGGCAAGTCTATTCAAAGCCCTATCTCTTATGCAACAGGGATATCTCAGTCAACTACCTCCACATTGGCAACCACTTTATTTAGGATTGCTATGGTGTGTATTTGTATTGCAGTGGCATCTGCAATGCCCAGTGTCAGAAGACAGGGCACTGGGCTAGATGGACCACTGGTCTGACCCAGGACAGCCGTTCTTATGTTCTAGAAGCCTTGAAGACCTTGCAGTCCAGAGGGTTTAATTGCACAAGGCCTGATTTTCAGAGGTACTGACTCCATCTGAGCCACAGGTGCTCAGCATCACTGAAAATTAGGCCCATGAAAGCATAGCGGGAACAAACAAACAAAACAAAAACACATTCATCATGGCAGGATCATTCCATTTCTGTGTGTGTCACTCCACCCAACATCCAAGATGATAATATAATTCCAGACTGCATTACCTTTCCTGCGGCTCCCCTCTCTGCAGTTGGAAACCTGCCAGCAGAAGCAACCCTCCCAACCCCCTTCTGCTCCTTATCACATGGTCAAAGTATCAGTGGTATTAATCCTCTGACCAAGATTGACCATCGGACACATCTGAACACGTGGCTCAGGCTAGGTGAAGAGAAGCCATTCTCAGTTGATTTCTCGCAAAGGGAGAGAGCAAGGAGAGCATATCAGTTGCATTATCTGAGTTGCAGCTGAAGTAATAAGAGAATTTCTTTTCCCCCTAAGCCACTGTGTCTAACTCTGGCAGACAGTGGGCAAGTACATTGTTTCCTTTTGTACTCCCCCCAGCTAGCAGGAAGTCTCGTTATTGTTACATATTTTGCTTCATTCCAGGCCAAATTTAGAAAGGAAACCAACTTCCCTTTCTGAAATCAGGATCTTTGGTTACATCAGAGCTCAGGCCTATTCCCAGTTCCAATCCCAGTATCAACCCACCAAACACAAACTTCACTGGGGGGGTGTGCAACAAGATTCAGCCATAAGAAGAATGGTTCTATTCAAATGGAAACATCAAGGCCAGGCAACTATGTAAGCTGGATTTCCCACAAAAAAAGTCAGGGAGCCTGCTTCAAGCCAAACTTGGAAGGGATCACAGCAGTCATATACTGCCAGCTCCCCTTCTGGATTCTCCCACCCTTATACAATGCTAGTATGTCCAAGTTTGCAAAGCTGTAGAGAAATATTTTATTTCCACCCAAATATGCAAGCAAACAAACCCTTTCACTGTCAGCTAAAATGTTCCTGACAAGTTCTCTCTTCAGATTAGGTTCTCTAACGCCATTTTCGTTTAGTTTCTCGTAAAACCAAAATTCTGAGCCCCAACTGCTTCCCAAGTGTCTTTTTTTTTTCTTTTTAAAAAGCCATTATTTTAGTTAGACAAGTGAGGGGAAACATCCTTAAAGAGTGAACTGTAGTTTCTTATCCCTCTCTACCCCAAACTCAGGTAGCCCAGAAATCACTAAGAGTTTCTATTAGAGATCACACCCAGGGAGAAAAGCTGTAGTCATGACGGTCCAGACTAAGGCTTGGAATGCAAGGAAGAGAACAAATCCAAGCCAGTGTATATTTTTCCAGGCCAGGAAATAGGGTTTATGGGAGAAAGTGGCCTTCTTCAGACATAAGTGAACAATTTCTGTGGGCTCAGACTGCCCTGGATTATATGCCTCATTATTAACCCGTTCAGAGAGTTGAATCTTTAAATCAGCAGGGCTATTAATAATTAATTTATCAGGCCATATCTCATTTGGCTTTCCCCTCAGTTTCCACTCTCTCTGGGATTTAATGGCATTCAGAGTCAAATCTGGCCTTCAGCAGAGCCAGATTAACTCTCCTGTGGCTATTAGATTTTGTAGGGCTCCTCTATACAAGTCTTTTTCCAAATTTAAAACAAAATTATCACAATTATGGCATCAAGGCTATTAACGCTATACTAAACTTGCTTTTTAATTAACATAAAGCCATTCTGTGGGTTACATTTCAGTCTTAAGACACGTAGAACAGGGGTCTGCAAACTATGGCATGCGTGCCAAACATGGCACGCGAGATGATTTTGATTGGCACTCACACTCACACTGGGCCCACGTCACATGGGAGAGGGGAGGGGCGGGGCCAGGAGGGGGAAGTAGCCACCATGTGGTGCTGCTTGGGGCCAGGAGCAGCTCCTGGCCAAAGCGCTGGGCCCATGTCACATGAGAGAAGGTTCAGGGGAGGGGAAAGAGCAGATATTTATTTTTGCATGGCCCCCATTAGCCTGAGGTCCTGGGCTGCAGCCCCTAAAGCCCTTGCATTAATCTGATCCTGGCCTTGAGTCATGCATGAAACAAGTGACATCATGCTTTCAGCAATTCAACAGTCTGGCTGCAAAGAAGAGCCACAGAAAAAGGCAGACACACAGGTAAGAGTTCAAAGCCAGTCAAACTGGGCTTAAATCCCTTTCTTTATTACAGACAGTGGCTTTTAATATCTAGTGCCCAGTGTAGACAAGAAGAATTAACTCATTAAATCCTCTCCAGACTAGCTCACCACCATTTATGAAAGACCAGATACCCACTGAAACAACTTTAGACTGGAAGGGGAGAACCAAAGAGGAAGCACTGAGGGTGGGTAGTTTGACTCTGGCCAAAGCAGAGTGGATAGACTGAGTATAAGAGAAGAGACTGAATCGGCTGAATCTTGGCCAAGAGGTCTCTCAGGCCAAGTTTAGAGAGCATATTCTAGAGCCTAGGCCTCTCCTAGTTGAGACTAACACAGGTATATGCAGGGAACAAATAAACCGTTCAGCTGCAGTGGTGATGTTTGTCCCATGGGACATAAATGGCATCTTCCATGCAGGATCTCCAAAACGGAATCCTCCATCCTCCATGCTGCATGACCTCGCACGTACAACGTGTGTGAGGACATGTTGTGGGGAGGACACCAGTTTGTGTCACAGGTGGCACTGAGTAGGACAGAGCAACTGATGCTAGTGGGCCTGATCTGGCTTTCAGAGGGTCCCTCAATGCCTCAGGGCCCCCCTGCAATCACGTGGGTTGCAGGTGCCTAATGCCACCACTATTCAGAAGTAATCCTGCTCCAAACTATGAGCCATTGTTTCAAGCTGAGTATGCAGGCATGAGGTACAGAACTTCGAGGCAAATCCCAGTTCCTGACATAAAGCCCAATTGATAGGGATAAGAGTCCACTGGAATTACATGAGGGTTGAAGGAGGGAGGATAGAAAGCCTGTCAAGGAGGACTGCATCACTCCGCGCACTCTGGCAGTTGGGCACCACTCACAACAATGTAAGCAAGCCAGACGCACAGAAGACATATGACTGTGGGCGTCTAGGCACAGTCTGGACCTACTAGCTCAAAACTAGAGCTGGTGGAAAAATTTCTATCCAAAACACTTTCACAGAAAAGCTGTGCCTAAAATTAATTGTCACAAACTTTTTGGTTTGGGTGATGTTTCTTCTGGGTTTTCTCCCCCTCCTCACATTTTTCTCCCTTTTTTCCTTCGGGCGGAAAAGGGAATGTGAGGGGTGGGGCCACAGCACTCAGCAGTGTGGGGATTCTGGGTTGAGATGCTGCCCATCGGCAGGCAGAAACAGACTGCTAAAAATTAGGTGGGCTCACAGGACTGTCCAGATTCCGGTCAGGGCTGCTCTGACTCTGGAACACCTCAGAACCAGGAAGGTGCAAAGATGGCTAAAAGCCACCTTCACCCCTCTCTCCTCAAGCAGGGAGTTCTGTGCTGTGCTTGGAGCTGCCAAAGGAGTCCACGCTGCCCAGTGTCTACCCAGACTACTCTTGTGCCACTCAACTTTAACTTCCTTGTCTATCCACTCTCTTTGGGCCAGAGCCAAAATATCTGCCTCTCATGCCATACCACTACGTCCCAAAGGCTACAGAATCAGAAAAGTAGGACTGGAAGGGACCTCAAGAGGTCATGTAGACCAGCTCCTTGTGCTGCAATGGGATCAAGTATACAAAGACCACCTGTGACCAGTCTTTGTCTAACCTGTTCTAAAAAACCTCCGATGACAGGATTCCTCCACCTCCCTTAGAAACCTCTTCAGTACTTAAAACTATCCTAATTGGAAAGTGTTTCCTAATATCTAACTTAACTCTTCTTTGCTGCAGATTGAGCCCATTGCTTCTTGTCCCACCTGCAGTGACATGGAAAACAATTGATTACAGTCCTCTTTTTGACAGTCCTCAATATATTTTCTCAAGTTTATACGTACTCTTTTTAAAAAAAAAAAAAAAAAACAACCATTCCTCCAGTTTTCTAAATTCTCATTTTTCTCATCTTTGTTGCTGTCCTCTGGACTCTCTCCAGTTTGTCCACATCTTTCCTAAAGTGTGCCCAGAACTGGACTCAGTACTCCAGCTGAGGCCTCACCAGTGCCGAATAGAGTGGGATAATTACCTCCCATGTCTTACATACAACACTCCTTTTATTACACCCCAGAGTGATATTAGATTTTTTGCAGCTGCATTGCGCTGTTGACTCATTCAGTGTCTGATCCACTACAGCCCCCAAATCCTTTTCAGCAGTACTAGCCAGTTATTCCCCATTTTGCATTTGACTTTTCCTTCATAAGTGCAGTACTTTGCACTATGACATCTCTCATAGCCAAGGACCACATCATGGGTTGAAGGGAGAACATTTAAAGACTTGAGACAACATTCTGTCCTATGTTGTACCTGTGTAGCTACGTGGAAATCAGAAGTTGCACAGGTGTAAGGAAGGGCAAAGTTTGGCCCCAACGTCCAACTCACTACTTTCAAAAATAGTGGAGAGTTCCTTTTCCTGTTTTCTGTTGGGTACTAGATATTAAGAGACACTGCTTTCACTCTGAAAGCAAACAGACAGTGACAGAAAGTCCAGGTTAGGTGGAATTCTGTTTTTGCCCATGTGTCTGCTTCTTGCCACAGACCATCCATATAGCCAGCCTGCTGAACTGTCTGACTGGTAATTAGCACTATTAATGAATGATAGCTGCTGTGTGCATGGGGATTTGGCAACTGCACATGAGCAATCCAGTTTCATATAAAATCGGGAAACACCCTCTTACTGATCTATGTGTTTACCAGAGAAAATCCAAAGAGAAATCCATGCAGTACTTCTTTTTCCCTCATTGCAACTCTTCAAGTCAAACATCAGCATCACAACTCATACTAGCTGGCAGCCTGGACTATCCCCTCAAACCCTTGCGGTGGTTCTGATAGATCAGGTTTGAGGCACCCTGGCAGGGCAGCCTAGGAGACTCTAGCAATGCCATTGTGTAATGGAGGCATTCACCACCGGAGTGCCCCTAGCTGCCGGGTGTGGTACAGTCGTTCTTCTCTTACTCCTGGCATCCCTTGCAGGCTGCCAGCAGCCCTTGGTGTGACTTCAGTGGCTTGGCCCTCCAGCTGAATCACAAAGTCCAAATGATCCCTTTCCAGGGTACGAAAGGGTCCAATAAACACACACTCCTGTTGCCATCACTAGGGTCTTCACCCCAGCTCTGGGCTCTTTAAATTCAGCCCTTTGTCTGGGCTCTCAAAGAAGCCCAGTGTCCTGCTGTGGCCTGCCCACTACTCGGGGATCCAGTGCAAGGACCCTATACACAGCAGCCACATACTATTACACTTCTGCTTCGTCCTTGGCCTTCGTCCTATTCGGCTCCTTTACTTCATCCTTATCTCAGGGTAAGGCTCTTAGGTCCTCTCTCTCCCTGAAAACCCAGTTATGCAAACTTCAGCCAGACCCAAACTCTGGCTACCCCTCAAGTGCCTTTAATCAGAGAGGAGCACCTCACCTTGCCCTGCCAGGAACTGAGCTATTAAGGCCCAGCAGCATCTTTTATCGGGGCCGGCTGGGCTCTGAGTGGCTGCTTCCATGAGGCCTCTGTGATGCCATGGATTAGGGGTGACCATTATTTAATACCAATATGACAAAAATTGCAATATTCCCCCAAGATATGCCACAGCAGGTGCCATTGGAAAGGTTATAATTCGCTAAGAATTATAATATTGTTTGTGTGTATATATTGTCTTTGTACTGTAAATCATGGATATGTGCGATGTAGCTCTGTATAAAGCAAACTTTGTTTCCAGTGTCAGACTCTGAACATCATGGAAGCTATTGGTGCTCTTTTCTGTAATACTAGCATTAGCTTTCCCTGCTCCTGGAATTTGCTTCTATTGCCTTATTATTTGACTTAGAAGAAGTTTTAAGATGACAGCAGTGGCTGCTTTAGGCCTAGTAGTGGTAAGTAGTAAAATAAATGTTTGTTATATTTGTAAGAGCTCCCTCCAGAAGCAATAATGTTACTTCATTTGTATAACTCAAATGATTCAGTAATGCTGCTGCATGAATACAACAAACTTACACCACCTAGGCAGCTACATAATGTGCCATACTTAGTCTGCCAACCAAAGTATCACCGTCGTCCCTCATCTGTGGGCCTGCCTGACTCTGGTGCTAGTGATTTGTGGCAGAAGTTGAATCCCCTAATTGTTCTCTCCTGCTTTGTGTTTGGAAAAGTGCACATCAGCTCCTCTTGCCTTCCCAGTCCATGTAGAATACTCATCAGAAACCAAAGAGCCACCCAACTCTGGCAGGGGAGGCAGACGGGTTGGGAAGGCCACGGGTAACTCAGGGGTGTTGGGGACCTAAGTATAGGGGTCAGAGAGCTGATGAGAACTGTAGTCAGGTGTTGGCCATCCCGCTCACTCTGACTCGGCAGGAGGCCAAACCCTCTCACTGTGTCACTGTCTCTTAAAAAGAGGAGAATTAGCCAACAGGCCATTAAAGGACCACCAGCCCTCAGGCAGGGCAGAGCAGTTACACATTTTATAGCTCTGGCCCCTAGGCAGAGTCAGGCAGGGCAAGAGAGCTATCTAGAGGCTGGGGTCTTGGTTCAAGTAGACAATGGGCAAATGCAGGTCTCTTGGCCTATGGTGGGGTGCTACCACCCCAGAAATAGGATGGCAAGGGGACACAAACCCACCCATTCCACCACATCCCAGCCCAGGGCTCTAACAGTGGAGGAGTGCTCCACCACTGAGTCAGCAGGGAACACAACCATAACAGCTGAATTGCAGTCAGCCGCTCTGGGCTACTTCCTACCCTCTCCCTGATGTATACCTGGGTCCATGGGTGTCCTTGGTTACCCTGGGGTAGGTAGACAGTGGCACTCCTGACAGTTCCCCTGCAAGCCCAGGCTCCTCTATCCAGGCCCACCTTCAAAGGCAGCATCTAAGACAGATGCATCCATCTCCCTCACTGTCTCAGCCACAGCTGAGCTGGAGGCCCTGCCTTTTATACTTCCTGTCCTGCTCACCCAGTTCCAGTGGGAGGGGTGAGGTTGGTCTGGCTCCGCCCACTTGGGTAGGGAAGGTGGCTCCTCCCCCTCTGGCTCAGAGGGAGGCCACACCACCTCACTACAAGAACCTACCTCTATTATTTCATACATGAATCTGCTAAATCTAGGACCAGCCTTCCAACTTGGACCCTGGCATGGCTCTCTTCTCAGAAGTAATCTCAGTGCAAGCCCTTGTGCCATGCTCGGACAAAGATAGTATGTCTACACTGCAACAGAGCGCAAACCTCCCTGCCCAGGTAGACGGGCTTGCGGTAGGCAGCATGCTAAAAATAGCACTGAGAAAATTGCAGCTCAGGCGGAGAATCTGGCTAGCCACCAGAGTACAGACATAGGGGGTCAGGTGGGCTTGAAAGCCCAAGTTGCTGCCCAAGCCACAACCTCCACACTCCTATTTTTAGCCTGTTAGTTCAAGCCAAATTAGCGCAGGTCTGTCCAATAATGCTCGCTCCTCTGTTGTCTGTGAATTCATAGCTAATGTGCTCTGCTGCAGTGTAGACATGCCAAGAGATGGTACTCATACTGAGTGTCTGGATGCAGTATTGCTGTATAGCCATAGAGATATTCTTACCATTTGTGTGACAATGTTTTTAGGTTAATCTCCCTAGCTCTTACTGCTCCCTGTTTTAGAGAGGAAATCTGAGGAGATTGATTGGATGGAGCTAATTCTTTCTGTTATTCAGACTGGAATATCTCCTGTATTTTATTCAAACCAAAGCAAGAAAGACCCCAGGATCTGAACCCCTGAAAAGTTTGAGGGTATTTGGAAGTAGAGTCATGTTCAAAATTTCATTGTTCTTATTCCAGTAATGGGCTGAACCAAAATCCTAGACCCAAACATCTTAAAATGTTTAGGAGCTCAAAATCAGGTCCCGATCTGAATTTGCAATTTGGGCCCAATCTACCTTGAGCTATTATTTTCACTTGGATCTTTCTCCCCCTCTTTCAAATATCTCCCTCCACCTTCCCCAGTCTTGTATTACAAAGTCACCAGAGACCCCAACTGAGATCACAGTTGTGCTGAAATAGACACTCTCTAAATACACAGCGAGAGATAGTTCCTGCTCCAAAGAGCTTACATTCTAAGTAGATAAGAGAGACAAAGGGTGGGAGAAGGGAAGTATTACCCTCATTTTACAGATGAGAACTGAAGTACAAAGTGATTCGCCCAGAGACACACAGGGAGTCCTATGGCAGAGCCAGAAAATGGACCCACTCTAAACCCCAGTTCAGTGTCTTAAACACAGGACCTTTTATTGTTAAAAATATCACATTTAATAGGTATCACTTTACACAGACACACATTCTTTGCATGACTGTATGCTTGCCACACCCTCCAGATCCTCTGGCTGAGGAACCAAAAGGAAAACAAGCCAAATTCAATGGCGTTACACCAAGGATTAATGTGGGTTTGTATGTTTTTTCTACTAATACTTTAGGGTAGCTCAGTGAGTGAGAGCTATGGGATAAACTAAAGAAACCAATTCCTAGAACGATAACAAAAATAAATATGGGGATGGGAAGTTTAAAAAAAAACTAAACTCAGATGTCCATCTGGTTTGGCTTTAATCTTGTGTGCTGTGGGGATTTTTTTCAGCTGAGCGTGAGTGCAGTTGTGGTTGAATGCTGGTTTATTTGTGTATGCATGTGCTCAGGAAGTGCCAAGGGTAACTGCTCAATGTTCAACCAAAGCATTGTAATTCCTTCAGGATTCTCTTGTGTGAGTGCTGGTCACACTGGTTTGAGCGTAGTCGTGTTTCTAGTGCACCAAATCACCAAGTACAGAATTCTTTTGCTTGTAATTTGGTGGTTTCCCTGATTGACTAAGGGGCATCTCTCTCTCTTGGTGGCTCTGGCCTCTTGGGAAACTATCTGACCTTGTGCAGATGCTCTCCCATTCTGGGAAGAAAAGGCTTTTGACTGATACCTATTTTGCATTATTTTGTTTTATAACTCTTTATGTATAACTATGTGCCTGCATAGTGTTCACACAGGGGAGTGCACAGTCCCCTATCATCCCTCCACTTTCCTGTGTAGAAGAGTGTCCCAATTTAGTAGCTTGATGATGGAGGAGCAGCAGGGCTTGAGGGCAATTCCCTAGCTCCTGCACTTCCATCTATCACACAGAAGCCCTTCATAGGCAACACTGCATGTTTCATGCTCTGCAGACCAGGAGAGGGCAAAGCCACTTTTTACAGTATGACTCTCCCCTTCTGCCTCTCCCAGGGAGTGTTACTTTAGGGATGAACCTCTTTGCACACTGACTGCCCCATGAGAGGGCAGGGTTTGGAAGTAACTACTAGGGCAGTGCAACTGCACCATTGGGCACAGCACAACTCCTCCTGAGAGAGCCAGGAATCAGAGATTGGCTCTTTGAAAGATCTGTGGGATTTCCCTGACGACCATGGGACACCTGTGGATTCAGAGGCCCAAAACTCCTGCTGGGGCCAGAGGGTTAGCTCTGACCTCTGGCACTTGGCTAGGACAATCCAAAGGATACTCCAGGAGGTAAACCTTAGAGCAAGGTTTTTAAAAGTGTCTAAATCCCATGGAAATTCAATGGTGCTTATGCACCTAAATCACTTAGAGACTTCAGAAAATTGTATCCATAATCTCCAGTTTAATTTGTTAATTTGGTACCGTTGCATTGTTTAATTGCAAGCAGCTACTCAGGATCGCTGATCTACTGGGCCTCAACCTGCAGTCCTTTTTGCATGCAACACCCTCTGACTGTGGGCCTGTGAAAACTGCATGATCAAGCTCACCATGATACAACTTGCAGAAAAAGTGAATCTTAATAGTTTAACAGAAATAAGGTGGGCTGCGGATTAACCACTTGAGCAGTTTGAAGGTAAAACATTTCTAGTTAAGAATTCTAACCTGGAAGATAACGAGGATCCTCATAGAGATTTTCTTTTCCTATTGGAAAAATGGATGTTGATTTTACAATACCTGTAGCTACAAATGGAAACAAAGTTCAGTCATGCCAGGTTGGATGGACACTCTGGTCTAGGTATAGAGCCAATTGTAATGCATACCGGTCACAACCTCAGTGGAGAAATGCTGCAGTTCAACAGATTAACCTGGAGTTTGAAGTTTTATTGGACAAGATTTTATTTAAAGGCTTTGGTTGAGTTCACAGTTTCTCTTTAGTTACCAGCTTAATATCTGTAATAAATCTGGTGTAGAAATAACCATGCTCAAAATAAGCAAATTTTCAATGTACTTTCAGTGCAGAACAATTGGCTAGGTGCCGTGGGGTGAATCTTTAGTGAGTTGTGTGGGGACTTAACCACCTGAATTGCATTAGCATCAATGGGAAAGTGCTCAGTTAACTCTGTGCATGGTGCTAAAATATAGCCTGCTTGAATTGAATCACTGCAGTTTAAATGTGGCTTCATGGGGGCAAAAAACCCAATGTTACTAGAAATGTGAAATATGCTGTAAATGCAGATGGTCTGAACTGATAGTATAATTGTATAAGATGTGTTGTGGAACCAGAGGTGTGTTTAGGTTGATGTATGATGGTGGCACATGCCCAAATATCTGTCAGCATTAACCACAACTGATTCCATGCTCTATGTGAATGCTCAGGTGAATGGCTAAGGCACCAGAGTAGACCCCAGCCCAGGTTAAAAATACCCATGGTTGTTACAGCTGGTATTCTTCAGTGACACCTCATTTATACTGAATTTATTGTGGGTGATCATGACTGCACTTTCTATGCACCAAAATCAGATTGAAACTGCAGTCAGGGCATTCGCTTTATCATTGCCCCTTGTGATTGCAATTTTTGCAAGCTACCTTCATTTCATAATAAATGGAGCTACAAAGAGTAGAGAGTATGTTTCGTAAGGAAGCATTTTTAAAAAACATATTTACAGTTGAATGAGGAAGACTTTGTAGTCATTAAGATTTAAAAGCAGATGTGTAACACCCAGTCCTGGTAGTGAAAAGTGCTACATTTTGAGAAAGCCGACTGAATTTCTATCGATATAGAAAATGAACAGATACATAGGTTACAGCACAATTATTTATGTAGTGTCAGTTTTCTATGGGTTAAATATTCCAAGAGAAGAAAGCTTAGTTGGATGGATAGGGCACTGGAGTAGAAGCCAATAGACTTGGGTCCTCTGTGCCTCACTTTCCCCATCTGTAAAATGGGGATAATGATACTTATCCGTCCTTTGTGCAGCATCTTGCAATTTAAGGAAGAGAGTTTATTAACTAATTATTATTAAAATGTTGGTTTTGACCTATACAGCCCTAAATAGCCTGGCATTTTCCTGCTTGAGACTTGGCCTCTTTTCCAGGTACTGGACTCTCACCACTGTGATGTGCATGAGCTGGAGGTGTTTTGCTGGAGTCCACTCAGTTTAGAAGAAAGCGCTGTCAGCATGGAGCTGTCCATGAGGGATCCTGACTTTGGAAGCTGCTCCTGGCCTCGTTCCCAAATGGCCCAAACCGCTAAAGTTCAGGACTGCTGCAAGATCCATCTACTGACCTTGGGGGAGGAAAGGGCACAATAGGGGCTGATATTTATTACTTTTTGGGTTGGATTTTTAGTGTGGTTTCTTGGGTTTTTTTTATTGGGGTAGGAAGTAGATACTAGCTTTTCGATCTGCTTGTTTCTAGTTTTTGGCAAAGGTGCCTAGAGCCCAGACTAGGGGCTTGTATATGCATATGCAGAGTTATACATCAACAAATAAACAAGAAACATTAATCTCAGCCATATCCATACATGCACCCAGTTATTTAAGAAGCCAAACAGGTTCTTGCCCAATTTCTTGTGTTGCATATTCAGAATCTGAGAAATCTCTGACCACCTATCTACAATTTTCTCCTGCATTCTGCAGCCATGGAGGAAGCAACATTAGAATCCACGTTTTCCTTTTCAAAAAAAAGCACAGCCCCTACCACTGAACTAAAGGAGCGTCTTCGTTGGCTGTTAGCAGTATAATGCATATGGTTCAGTTGAGTAGCTCTGACTCCAACCAGTAGAGAACAGTGATGCATACACACACACAATAGCCAATTTGTTACCCTATGCCTGTTTGCATGTACAAATGGAGTACACCGAATGGAAATACGGATTATATTTACACCATCTGACACCTACGTGGTTCTGGCAAAACGTGCATTCATTGCAGTGAGCAACTAAGAGAAAGAAGGTAAATAGCCAGGCAGAACATGGCAATAGACTCGGGGGCATGTGAAAGGTATGTAGCCATGGGCAGGGAGCCTGTTGAGGTTTTGAACTCTCCACCCAGGCCTCAGGTAACTAAGGGCTGGAACCCTTTGTGCAAGCCACTGACTAAGCTAAAGCTGCTGCTGTTAGGATGAAAGGCAGGGTACCCCAAACAGACAGAGTCAGACAAACTTTAAACTGAACAAAAGGAGAGCATCTTTCTCTCAGACGGTAGTTTGCACACAGAATGTTCCAGCACTGAGCCCCCTGGAGCATGGGTGGGGAATTCAAAACCTCAGTGAGCTCACTTCCACAAGTACCTCCCTTTAATTAATTATGCAGCCTGAACCCATTGCCAGTGTACCTGGCTACAAGTTACACTCTCACTCCCCCTACCTTACTAGATTGTTGCATGCACACACATTTTGCCCCACCACTTACTGCATATTTTCCACGGAATGTTCTCTTTCATACTCGGTATAGTGCAGTAGTCACAGAGCCCTTTGAGCATCCCAAAGCAGGCCATCCGTTGGTGACTGTTCCTAGATGACTTTAGTGTATCTTAGGATAGGATGGCCCATCTCCAGTTCTAAAGAACAAGAACTGCACATACAATACTTAACAGTGTAGAGACGGCAAAAATGCACAGAGGCAATGTAGCATGCCCTTGTTCTGTCCTTGATCCTACAAGGTGCTGAGAATCCCCAGCTCCCAATAAAGTCAAAGCGATTTGAAGGCCCTCCACACTTTGCAGACTCATCCTTTTCATTTGTACAATTCCCCTTAGCCTCAATGAGCTAAATAAACATGAATTAAAGGTACAGACTGGTTCATATTAAGGACAACTAAAACAATGCCTTGCAGCCCTGTTCATACCCATGTAAACGTTTGGTAATTATGGTCAGTCGAAGTGGGCACTGCAATAGGGACCAAAACCTGCTTCCACTGAGGTCACTGAATTGACTAGGTGAATGATTTAGCCCTTACTGCATGTCACTGCTGTACATGCAGTTACCCTGCTACCCAAATAATCAGTTATTAAACATATATCTATTGTGGTTGAACAGGAAAGTACACATTACCTAACCGCTTAGCCACAACATGTTCAATGGTATATAATTAGCCTAATAATTTCCTTATTAACCAATTATCCTTATTTAAAATACTGTAATTAATTTAGACTTGCAGTGGCTTTAACGAAAGCTATGCTGGCCTTTACGTATTTTCCTCACTGCGTACCATGCAGCAAGCAGTGCAACATGGCCACTCAACTAGGCATAAGGCAGCACTCCCATCAAACTCAGAAAATACAAAGTGCTACAATTGACTAAAAGCAGAATGACTTTAAATAGCCTTCTAGTAAGGGACTATTAAGTCCCTCCCAGTGCAGCCTTACCTGGAATATACTGGATCAGGCATTTGGGACCTGAAATACTAGTTACTTTAGGGAAATGAGAGCACTTTATTACAACTTTGGGGTATTTTTTTTTTCCAGGGCTCTCTGGATTTAGGGCCCAATCCTGCAGCCCTTGCACAGCCAAGATTAGGACCTTATATTATATAATCTACTAAAGCAATTTACAGCCAATCATCTGATTCCTAATGCATACTATGGGTGAAAATAGCATTGATGTCAGGCTCCTTGCATCACGTGCTCCGTGGGGCAGAAACCCCAAGCCCCACCACAGGGCTGAAGCCCTGAGATCCAGCAGGCACTCCCTGGTTCCCAAACTTCTGAAGATGATTGTATGCGGCTCAGGGGGTCAGTAAGTTTGGCCACCCCTGCAACATAGCATGGAGAGTAATAACACTGCCATAATGGACAGCCTGCTTGCACACTGAAAGTGGCATGCAATCCAGGTAATCTAAACGCCAGCTAACAGGGGGAATTACCTGCGGTACTGGCCTGGGACTCAAGCTATCTGGGTTCAATTCCCAGCTCAACCAGCGACTACCAGTATTACAGGGGCAGCTTGCTTAATCTCTCTGTGCCTCAATTAGTCTGTGTCTGTGAAATGAAGATGATGGTAATACTGCCTTTGTCACATCAATTAAGACCGGAAATTCCTTAGAGCAGGAACTCTCTCTTCCGCTTGTTCAGTGCCTGGTACAATGGTTGGGGTCTCTGGGCACTACTTGAAAAATAATTTATTAATCCATGTGCTTTAATGGAAGAGTGACCACAAGCTGTCCTTTTTCACACAGGTTTGTCTTGTATTTAATAGTCGCTCCTCCAGAGATTTTCCTGTTTGTTTGTTTCTAGCGCAGGTGTTTATCGATGCTATGAGGCAATCTACGGCAATGTATAATTTAGGCATTCTTGCTTGACAATCTTGGCTCAAATAAATAATGCTGACAATTTCAAATTAAGGACCTGGGAGCTCTGCCTGAGCAAGGGTTGTGAGGATCAGGCACTTGGTTTGTTAGAAATCGGGCTCTAACTTTTATATTAATTTTTGTGACCCTGCCTGACACCACCTTTTGCAGACTTATCAAATAAACCCTTTTTGTTAATGTTTATGTGCCTCTCTTTTGCTTCTGCCTAGCAGTGCACAGTACTCTACTGTTACTGCTTCCAGCCTCTCACACAGGCCCCAGGGCCTGGAAGTGTTGTCAGCTTGTTGCAAGGAGCGTGTATTTTATAGAACCTACGTAGAACCATTTTTAATAATGAACGGGGGTGTGCACGGGGGGAGGAGGGCAAACAGGGGCATGCCTCCCCACACAAGAAAAATTGAGGACATAGAATTTTTCTGGCTCCAGGGGCAGGGAAGAGCAAGCTTCTGCTGGGGCAGGGGGAAACAAGCTCCTCTGGGTGGGTGGTTTAGAACTTGTCCTCCAAAAGGAGTCAAATTTAAATTCCTGTGCACACTCCAATAATGAATACTTCACAAAGCTACAGTCGGAAACCCTTGGATATACAAAGAGTTTCAGTAATGCAGTATAATAAGGTTCCAGTTACAAATACTTTACCTTTGTTATTTATTGTCTGACATTTTAAAGCATGTTTTACAGCTATTTAAAGTCATGCACTAAACATACTTATATTGCAAGCCAAAACCTCCAATCCTTATTCAAGGCCAAGTCTTGCTTGCTTTTCTCTTGTGAGTTTTGTGTAAAGGTGTTAGGCACAGCTCTACTCACAGTAGACCTACTGAAGTCAGTGATGTTATCCGTGTGGATAAGGATTAATCAGATAAGCAAAAACTGCAGAATCAAGCCCCAATGTGCTTCATAGAAGCTGGTTATATGTATTGCCTGTTAAAAATATATAAACAATGCATTTTATAAGACAAAGAGTGTTATAAAATGGATTGTTAGTAAATTTTAAATAATATAATAGCATATAATATTGATTTCATAAAAATTAATATATCAGGCCAAATTCTGTTGTCATTTACCCTGTTATTGATCTGCAGTAACTCCATTGAAATCAGTGGGATAGGTGAGAGCCAAATTCGGCCCATCACTCCTAAGTGGAACCGTAATATTAAATTTTTCTTGGAATTTTTTTTTTGTCACTGTGTGTAGAAAAAAATAGGGTTTTCTGTTTGTTTGTTTGTTTGTTTGTTTGTTAATTAAAGGAATCATGCTGTTTTATTGTGATTAAAAAAACAAATGTGTGGAGTTACATGAAAGAATAAATGCATTTGCTGAAAAAATTGTCTATAGGATGCAAAGCAAGCTGTCATCTGAAGTCTTTTGAAACAATGACCCAGAGTTTACTCTCAGTCACACCAGTTCAAATCCAGATGAACTCCACTGTGTAACTGAGATCAGATTCTGGCCCTTTATATGAAAATTATAGAGCTACAGTATGCTAAAAAATAGTGGGGTCAAAGTGATAATCCTCTGTAGAAAAGGAGAATGCTAACAAATATCTACCAATCAGGCAACACATGCCATTTTTCAAAATGCTAATAAAAAGATTAATAGCACTGCTTTGACATCCAAAAGCCTTTTGGAAACTCTTACTATTAAAAACACATTGTAAATCATTTTTAGAGAGAAAGCAAGTCCTATTTAATCAAATACATTACAATGGAATCTTGATAACATTTAATGAAACTGAATGTGTTTAGAATAATTGTAATTGTTCTTAAAATAGTCAGTTCCTTATGCCTCTTTACAGCATGCTACATTACTACAGAAGCTTAACAGAGGACTGGAATTAGCAAAAGAAGACTGTTCATTCACATCATTTCTGCTCATCTTGGATCCAGTCCTACTCCCAGTGAAGACAATGGCAAAACTCCCAGAGACTGCAAGAGGATTAGGAGCAGACACTTTGTTTGGTGCACTAATGATGTTGCGTTTGGCTGCTGACAGGCCCTCAACATTAAGCTGAAGAATTCGACACGCCAGTCCAATGGCTTGATAGTTGAAGGATGGCAATACATTGGAGACACAGTCAGATGGCATGTAACCAAGATTTGTCACCGAATTTGGTCCACTGGTTGGATCTTTAGCTTCCTGAGCCTGAGCCGGGCAATAACAGGGAGCGCCACGTACACACTGACCAATCACTTCAGATTTGGACGACGTCTTGCAAGGTGAGCAGGCAGGGTTTAGGAAAGGACGCAGTGCCTGGCATCAAGTCCCAGCCTGGCCCACCTTTATCGAAAATGGTTTCCAACGAAATCTAAAGATGGGAGCTGTCTTCTTGGCTTTGACCGCCGCCTATGACACAGTTTGGCATAGAAGCCTTTTGTTTAAACTCTCGTATTGCGTGGCAGTGGATGGTCAAAGTAGTAGAACTATTTCTCCAAAACAGGCAGTTTAGAGCATACATGGGCAACTGCTCTAGTTCTGGGAAGTGTCAGATCAATGGCCTCCCTCCAGCCTCAGTTCTTCTGCCAATACAGTTCAACATGTATGTCATGCTGCCTATAGATTGAGGGGGGTCCTTGAGGTGTATTTGGGAGCTCCGATTACTCCTGTCTACACCAGTCTCGCATTGGGGGTGTCACACTGGTTAGATTGGGGAGGAGGATTTGTCATATTGGTTAACATTAATATATCAAAATCATAATGATTCATGTCAAATATGCCATGCCAGGTAGTATTAGAAAGGTTATAATGTGCTGAGTAAGATGATAATGTTTATGTTCATGTGTTATGTCTGTAATGGAAGTTATAGGCATCTTTGATATACCTGTATTTCAAACTAGGCTGTATAAGACACACCCCAGACAGAGAGGCAGCAGGACAATAGCCTGCTTAATGGCCCAGCAAAACCTTTACAGAAGCAAAGGGCCCAGGAAGGAACTAAAGGCATACCTGAAGAATTACCAGGATTGGCCCATGTGACTCTGAACTCCATTTTAGTTCCTGTAAGTGCCCACAGGCCGCATGGCCAGAGGCAGAGGGTATATAAGATCAATCCACAGAAACCACTTTGTCTTTGTTCCTGTCCAGCTGCAGACACACACCTACCCACCTCTGGATCCATTTTGCAACTGAAATGAAGGACTTAGACCCATCCAGGTACTGGATGTATACCAGAGGGACTATACAAGCCTGCAACTCCACAATTCTTCTAGAAACCTGATGTATATGGACTTTCAAATCATTTGTATGTATCTGATTGCTTTAATCCTTTAACATTTCTCTTATTGTTTGTTTTTCTTTTTATAATAAACCTTTAGTTTTAGTTACTAAAGACTTGGCTGGCAGCATGGTATTTTGGGTAAGATCCAAACTTATAGTGATCTGGTACTGTGGCTGATCTTTTGGGATCAGAGGGAACTGTTTTAGTAAAGAGCATAGAGTTTTAAATAACTGATCTCTTTACTGGACCTAGTGGCTGATTGGGAGCCAGAGACTGAAATGCAGTAAAGGGAGCTGTGTGTATTTGCACAGTGGCTTCTTGATGCCCAGTGTGGGGGGGAATCAGAAGCACTGTTTGTGGCTGGTTGGGAAGTCTGACTTCAGTGTCACCCACCAGTGCTGGGAGAATCTGCTCTCCTTTTACAGCCTGCCCTGACCTTGGCATTATCAGGTGGCTACCCTGGGCACAGACGGGTCACAGTGTACATCATCGAACTGCCAGCTACACTCTCATGCAAGTTTGTCTATGCTGATGACCAAGCTCAGTCAAGTTTCAGGTGTATTCCATCTGCATAATGCAAGCGCAAGCCTTGAGTTAAATGTTTTCCTCAATGACCAACACCTGCAGTATGATCCAAACCTAGGGTATTTCTATATTGTCAGTGCCATTGGAACAATTCTGCAGGATCGATTGAGTGTCAGTGGAGACCCGCTCAATCAATCTGGAAGTTGATGCCATTAATCCACCCCTGCAAAAAGAGTAACGCTGCGTCGATGGGAGGGCATTTCCCATGGGCGCAGGGTAGAAGAGATGCCGCAGTAGGTAGAAGTTAGGAAGTCAAGGGGAGATATGCATGCTACTTCATCAACTGCAGCCAAATTTCACCAGCAGTGCAAACCGGCCTCAGTTTTTGCTTTGGCTATCTAAAGGATACTGGACCAGCATCAAGTTCAGGACAGAGTTAAAGTTCTGGGTTGCTGGGATCCTTGGGATTGTATGGAAAAGTGCAACTGGAAACCAAGAAGAGGGAAAGATGACAACAATATTTTACCCTTCCAGGAATTCCCACAACTGACATTAAAAAATGCAGTAATACATTCTTTACCATTATGCACCTAATCATTTTGGGGTCTGATATTCCTCCCACTGAAGTACAAGGGAGAAATTATACATCATATACAGTGAAGACTGATAGCCGATTCCTCCCACATATTTCAATGGGAGGAAGGAATTAAATGCCAAAACCCAAAATGAGCACACTGGACATATCCCTCAAAACCGTAACTCATTCCAAGGCACAGGACTCATACACTCACATTGACCTCCATCCCACACGACACAAACCCAATGGTAGCCCTCCAATTACCAAGAAAAATTATTGCTATTTAAAATGCTGACTGTGAAACTGACATTATAAAAGAGTTTGTGGGCTAAAAAAAAGCGTAATCCATTATTAAGATTCCTCCTACTCTATTTATTTGTGGAGTCCTCTTTTTCAGGTTTTTGTCATAGAGAAGCTGGAGTCACACATTGGACCTCGCTAGGGTAGATGTTTGTGCGGGCCTTTATTTGACCTCCATGTTTGTTTGCACAAAACTGTGTACATTCGTACCCTCCTGTCACCTGCCCTTTAAATCGTGCACTCCCAAGTGTTAAAATTTGCACTCACAAAGCTAATCAGGATGAGTACAGGTGCAAATTTTAACACTAGCAAGCACAAATGTTAGATATTGGTTGCACCTATTAAGTGCGACTGATCTTTGAAAATGTAGAGCCAGACAGCTTTGATTAGAAACTGTACCAATAAGTTTTAATAGAAGCTTTTATTGTTAAAGCAGGGAAAAAAGCATAGCATGTGTAAGCCCCAGAATGTACAACTAAATTCTACATCTGAACCTTATCCTTAACTCAGTACCACTTTGGCTTCTATTTGCCTCATGGTACTTTGACGTTGCAGTAGTCTATTATTTATTATTAGTAATTATTCATACTGCAGTAGCACCTCAGAGCACTAGTAATGGACCAAAGCCCCATTGTGCTAGGCCACTGTTTCTCAATCTGTTCCATGTGGCGACCACTTATTCAAAGTAAAAAAAAATTTCACAATCCCCTTACACTTACTGTAAAGTAAGAGTAAAAACATATCAATGATAACAATGATTAGCCTACAGAATTTGTGCGTGCGTGTTTTGGGATGCTGACAGAGAATACTTCAGCGGTACAGGTGAGTAGAGAGTCAGGAATACGATTTTCTTTGCTTCAGATTGTAATACAATTGTCAATACCTTCCGCTCCCCCATTTACCAGTCTGTGATGCCTCACAGAGGGTCACAATCCATGGGTTTAGAAACGCTGTGCTAGACACTGTAGACTGTATTGCCCTTAGCCATGCTACTTTATGCTGTAATCCCAAAAAATTTCACAAGATAAGCAAGGTAAATTCAGGTCAGAATTCAGGTGAGAGACCTTCAGGTGCAGGAAGAAGTGGTTAATGCTAGTTCAGTAGATGACACTCTTCTCTGCCTTGAACGAACGCACTAGGCTGGTGTATGGCTCCTGCAAGTACACTTTTTTCAGTTGTGGTTTAAAACCTCTTCTTTCCAAATAACAAACTTTAATCTCTACAAACTTTACTCTGAACATAGGTGTTCAGAACATCCAATCATTCATCCCAACATTGCAACATCTTCTTACACAAGTAACCCTCACTCATGTAAGCAATTCTCACTAGCTTCAATGGTATTGCCTACATACCTGAGGATTTCTCATGTGATTAAAGATGTTAGGATGAGGATCATAGTTCCTGCTTCTGCTCCCATTGAAGTCAAAGAGAACTTTGCCATTGATTTCAATGGGAGCAGGATCTGGCCCATAGAGCTATTGATAGGAAGAAATATAGTAATCCTCTAATTTAGGGTAATATGTACAAAGGTGCTGAACACTTGTACTTGGAGATGCTCAGCACTTCTGAAAACAAAGCCACTCTCATTTAGGTGCCTAAATACAACGTAAGACGCTTAACTTTAAGCACCCATGGTTTAAAACTAAAAATCTCAGCAGATAATTTACAAATGAAAGTCTAGATCAAATAAAATGTATCTTGCAATTTTATATTTTTATATATATTTTAACTATTTGTTTATTTTTGGGACTACATATTCTTGAACTGCCTGCATCTCATTTATTTCACAGTGCTGGTGTGAAGCAAATAGTGTGATTTTTCTTTAAACCACACAGAACATCAGAAAGCTTGGCTATATGTGTCACAGGTTTGTGTTTTCTTATTTGTATGGGACCAGACTCCTCCAGGGATCACGCAAAATCCACATCAGGTTCTTGGGTACAGATGTTTACAAAGGGATCATTACACTAGCAAATATATGTATATAAACACATGTTGTCAGTTGGCTTCCTATCAGCTCCACATCAGAGGAGGGTGAATTTGTTCACCACAGAAACAGAATAACTTGCATGGGCAAAATGAACCTCACTGAAGTGGTTTTGGGACAGAAGGAATTAAAAGAGCTAGCCACTGCACAAAACATACTCTTCTTGGCCAAATCAAACCCCTTTCTCCAGCTCCACTATCTGCGATGAGAAAGAGATGGATTTGAATTTAAGCATGCTGGCATTTGGAAGAATCCATCACTTAAATGCTGCAGCCCACAATCAGCTCCTTAAGGTTTCTTTTCAGAGATAGCATACAGAGATGTGATGAGGATTAAGCAGAGAATACACATCGGTCCGTCTAGAGTAATCTTTAACACTAGGTTTAAAGCATACACATATATGCCATAGTTATAACTGGAGCCAAATAAAGGAGAAATACATATAAATTAATAAATTACTGAATTAATGAATTTATGCCAAACTGTCTGATGCAATCAGACCTGATTAGCCCCCTATTTGGATTTTCTGAATTTCAGGAAATAAGAAAAATTGAAGTAGTAGCTAATCTAATCTATTGTATGCATACTGCATATTACAGTATCATTGGTTACTTTTTATCTAAAGTTCCCTCCCTACACACATACTAAATACAAGTTTACAAACTGATTTAGAATAAGGGCAAAATATTTCTGCAAAATAAACAGAAAACAAGTCACTGTAGAAGTCTCCAGGCAGAAAAGAGCAAGGTCACTTCTGCAAATGTGTGATGTCACAGAAAATATGCAACGATAAATAGGATGGAAACCAGAAATGAAGTGAAATGCACTGGAGCAATAACATCTATGTGCATATGTTGTACTGATATCACACAGCTAGAGCAGGCTTGCAATATTTTGTTTTTTTCTCTCCTACCTCCTTCTGGGTTCAAAGTGTCATTGAATGTTGTTCTTTCACTGTGAGATTCCATTTGTCCTTGAACCAGGGAGATTCTTTTCCTGTACATGCCCAGATTCTATTCAGCTAACATCCAGGTTCTCAGGACTGTTGATGTTTCTGAGGGTGGGAATAAAGGAATAATAATAAATAGTTAGAACCAGAAATATGAACCAAATTCTGCCCTACACATTCCCCACAAATGGACATACATGTACTACCAAAATGCACTCAACTTCTGGCCATTGGCAGACACACACAGTCCTCTTGGAACAGATTATTTCTTCTAGGAGTATTAATAATCTACACAGGAGGCTGTGAATAGCAAGAAGGTCACAAAGTGTTTTCACAATGGCCCAGCCCTCAATAGGGCAGCTCACAATGCAGAACACTGAGCATGGGCACGAGGCTTCGGAGGATCTGAACTTTAGGCTATACGTTCGGATCAGAGATCTCATTGTATTAGTTCTGCAAACTGCTTAACTTTACAGACATGCTTCTGAGCACTTCATAAATTTAAATAATTTATAATAATACATTAATGAGTTTCAAGAATCAGCACTGGTAGTCACTTATTATTTATATAGTTCTTCTCATCCTCTTCCAGTCAGGAACACAAATAACTAATTACAACCTCTTTATAGACAACTATTATCCTACATATTTTTCAATCTTGTGTCCTGACTATTAGACCATGGACCACTTTCTGGCCTCTGCTAAGGCTGTTCTGTGTTAGCCACTTTCTTTGGTGTGGGGGAATCCCCAATATGTGTCAGGTTGGCCCCCACGTCTTCATGCCCCTGGTGGAGGCAATGTGTTGGGGGCATGATGGCGGAGGAGAAGGATAGATTTAGTGAGCTGCAACCTTTGGCAGACTCCCAGATACAATGTTGTGTGCCTGGGACCAACTTGGCCTTTGCTGGCTCCAGGACAGGCTTAACAAAAAGATGGCTCACAGCAACCTTTATAACATCCTCATTCCAGACCTCAGAGCTGCACCAAAGTGCAGTCCAAAGGATATTGCCCTTTTATGTCTCTTTCATTATCAGCAATTATTTTTGCTTAATGATAGAGCAGCCCGATAGCTAATAATCATCATTTTTTTACACAGATAACATACCCTGTTGATTTTTGGGCAAAGTGCACATGCCTCTTCATGTGATTATAAACTAATGTTCTAAATGATTGTTCTGAGGTTGCACTAAGTTTCCATTCAGCTCAGCATGTGCCATGAAGTGGTTATCTGCTCTACCACAGTGGAACATTATAGTCTTGTAATTTATTTTTTTAGGGAGCAGTTGACAAGCCAGCAAAAAATCACTTCACATTAATGCAATTATAACCATGGAATGATCTATTTAACTTGACATCAATGATTGTATGGGTGTGATGACTGTTCACTGTAATATCTGTCAATGGATGGCAACAACATTGAGGGAAATGCTGGGTTTTGGTTGTAAATTTGAATGTGTGTAATGCAGGAAACCAAAAAAATGATATTGGCATGGGGGGACCTTATATATAGGTCACAAGGTTGCAAAACTCACTAACCAATTTTTGTTTTCATGGGCCGGAACAAGTCAATCCAAGTAGTGTCCTCCCCATGTCCCTCCATCACGCCAAATAATTAACCCTTTAGTCCCAATACATCACCTTAGCAGCACGTCATGGACAATTCAGAGATCAAAGACTTGCAGGCTCTCATTGTGATGTCGTTTTTTCATAGGTGTGAGGATACCAGGGTCCTGAACCCCAGGCCTGTGGGCTGCTGCCATAGCCATGGCACCACCCAACAGCTCTTCTAGCAACTGGAGAATTGGGAGTCCTATGGCCTTATGCTCCACGAAAGGTACTGCCCACGGGGACTTTACTGGAGAAGCTCCACAATCCCTGATTGGGCCAGGTACATTATTTAAGCCAGAAGGACACAGGAAGTTGTATGTGCAACAAAGTGGCTCCTGGGTTGCCGCTGCTACAGAACCTGCCTTCCACTACCTGACTCCCGGCCTCGTCCCTGGTTCCTGCTTTGTTCCTGATTCCTGCCCCTGTTCTCTGGCTCCAATGCTTTGCCCAACTCCTGGCTCCAACTCCAGCTCTGACCCTTAGCTTGGTTCCTGACTTTGACTCTTGGCTTGGGTTACTGACTCGTGCTCCAACCATTAGGTCTGACTGCCCATGTCCCGGCACTGATAATATTCCTCTCTCTCCTCAGCTGGCTCTGCAACTCCTTCCCCACCCAAGATCCACCCCTCTTCACTCCCCATCTTGCTAACCAGCCCACAGCTCCTCTTCTGTGCATGGTTGCTGCAGATGCTGATCATGTGCCATCTGGCCAGCCCAGGGTACATCTGCACAGCCATCTCCTCCACCCACATTAAACACCTGCCTTTCCTTCCAAAACAGTAGCCCCAAAATCCCTTCACCCACTGCTCAAGCCTCAAATCCCTTTTTAGTTAAAATGGCCCAGATCTCGGAAAGCAAAACTAGTTTAAGTTGGCAAACCTTTTATCCTGTAATTTGTACCCCCCACGCAAGGATGACTCCATTTTTGCAATGCAGCTCTTTGATTTACAGGCCTCTTGCTTTTCATCAGGTCTTGCAACTCCTTCCAAATGTTTCTTCAGGCTAAAGGATGGCCTTTGCTGTGTATTAAAGATAAAGAAAACCACCCCATTAGAAGCTATGCCAACACAGTAATAATAGTTAGCACTTTATATCTTTCGATCTCAAAGCCAAGGTGAACAAGCAGAATGGTGTCCATTTTACAGATGGAGAAACTGAGGCACAGAGACCTGAAATTAATTGCTTGATTCACACAGAAAGTCAGTGACAAAGCCAGAAATAAAACAAATGTCTCCTCTATTCCCTGACCAGTGTCCTATGAATTGGATATGCTACCTTCCTCTAGTCCATGCCTGGATAAGGCATATATTGTCTAATTTTTCCTTAGGAAGCCCTCTGGCTAGTAGACGTCTGCTTCATTTTCAAGCCCTGGATCTATTATATTAGCAGTCTAAACTGGAACGTTGCCCATTTTTGTTCCTCATGAGTTTTCTAATCAATTATTTTTTTATTAGCTCCAAATTTATATTTCCCATATATGGGATCATATTATCAGAGATGAAAAAGCCTCACTGGGTGTTTGATCTTATCCAAAGCAAGCACAGTTCTCCCACATCAATGCAGCATTAGCATGAAAGTGTTCCGACACTGATTCTTATCTAAATGACTCTCTAGCATGAAAGGCAGCAGTCTGAATTTTTCTTCTGAGAAAAGAGCATCCTTCTGTGTCCTGTGGATCTGCTATACAGCCTGACAAGTGCATGCATGCATGGCATGGAATCCTGCCCTTTGGATGTCAGACATGTGTATCTACGACCTGGCGGAAAGACCAGGAATTTCATAGGGATTTAGTTATTTACGAGTGTAACCTCCTATCTGCAGAATCTATGTTTCAGTTTATTCAGCTGCAGTGCGGGGGCTTTCCCTGCAGTAAAACAGAAAAATAGAACATGACAACACACAAATAAAAGTGTAATCACTTTTATGCCACAGCTTTTACTTTTGGAAGGAAAAAGCCTAATATTTCTGGAACCCTTTAAATATTCACAAGCAAAGAACTTGGAATTCAGTTGCGTAAATGCGCTTCGAGCCAAACGCTGCATGCCTCACTCACTCAGGATGCCGCTTAACTATATTGTTATTTCATGTCGCCTACTTCTATGGGCCAAACCCTGAGGATCTTACTCGAGTCGAGATTCACAGCTGCACTGAGTTGACACTGAGCACAGCTGAGGATAGCAGACTGCTGGGGAGGAGGAAAGATAGTTCTAAGTTACTCTTTTGCACATTTGATCCTGAACTGGCTGGGGGCTACTTTAAATTATGCCAGGAGTGGCTGTCCACAGATATCAAGAAGAGTACCATTTGCTTTGTCCCACTCCCAGTACCTCCTCCTGCACCCCGAAGCAGATGGCACAGAGCTGGTTACACCATCCAATGATTCCCCTCCATGGAGGCTTGCTTGGCCCCGATTTTAGGGCAGCTACACACCAGCTTTGTGCAGACCCAGCAGCGCTGAGCCCAGCACAAAGCAGGTGGAGTTGAAGCCAAGAACCTGGCCCTCAGTTTTGATTCTTGATTAGCATAAGGCAAAGCTCTCATGGCCTTTGATAGGAATTTTCTCAGAGCAGAGACTGATAAAATAGTGACCAAGGCCTTCAGGATTTAACCCTATGAAAGTAAACAGCCTTATGTTTTTCATATGGGCTTTTTTTTTTTAATTTATTTTTGCAGTTGTCTGGCTTTCATCTAGCCAGGGACAGTAATTTACTTCAGTCAGTAGAGCAGATGTATGAAACCACAAAGTAACATTAGGCTATTCCTAGGACAGCCACATCAAATTGATAGTAAATAAGAAATAATCATTCACGGGAGCCTAACGTCCTATTTGTTGGCCCCTTGATGTCAATCCTACCTACTCTCTTAGTGCAATATGCTGGGTGACACGGCTCTGTCCCCAGTGATCAGCAGCCTACATCATTAGAGTAACACAAGCAACATGACCATAATCAGTCTGTTTCAATGTATTTTCTGATGTCAGGCTAATTCAGATGCCCGGATGGCTGAAGCAGCTGTGCCAATCAATATACATGTGAGCCCAGAAAAACACAGCCATTTTCCAATTTCTGAAAGCCACTCTATAGGCCCTTGAGCAGCTGATTTACCCATTTTTTAGGTGCAGAAGTGGTGACTAGCGATCCTGACCTTCACACAAGTTACTTTTGTAGAGCTCAGCTTCACATAGGCTCTGAGGGCCTCACATTGCGTCTAGTCACCCCCAACCCATGGAACAACTTTACTTCCTATCAAGGATCTCATTTGAGAACAGTCTAGCCTCTGAAGACCTGGCATAATTTACTGGTTCAAACAAATTTTGTAACAGTCGGACTATTTCAGTTAGGAAGTGTGATTTTTTTCAACTGAAATTATTATACCTGTAAAACTTGTAGTGTGGATGCAGCCATATCAGTGTAAAAGTGCCGTATACCAATATAGCTTTTTCCTCTCCTCATATAGCAATAAGCTATGTCAGTATAACGGCATCCACATTATGAGAGTTTACCATTTTAACAATATCTGTACAGTAAAAAGTATGTTGTGTAAACAAAGCTTCAGGTGCAAAGTAATCAAATTAATATTAAGAAAGGATGTGGGACTCTAGCCTTTCTCATGTTCACTGACTGCAGGAATCTGACCCATATTTGTTACTCCCTCTATCATGGATAATGCTCTATTTCCCCATGTTTTACTTCAAGATAACCCTCCATTAATATAAAGGGGGAATGTTCCAGCTCTTCTGAGGGCTGATCTAAAGCCCTTTGAAATCTATGGAAAGATTCTCATTGACTGCAAGAGATGCAGGCCCTGGGTACTATTCTTTTGGGCTAGCTCAAGAAAATAACATCATGAAGGGCTGTCTGCAGAAGCAAAAGTCAGTATGCTCTAAAAATGTGAACCATAAACAGACTACAAAAACCTATGAGAAAGTAACACTAAACAATTAAGATCTAATTAGCAATGTAAACTTGGCCTGGGACTTTCTATATAACGATAGGATTCTCTAAATAAAGAGTACTGAGTTCAGTGCCCTTCTAAATCATTACAGCTTCTAAAGAAACTATCAGTGACCTAAAAGCTCTTGGGCCATGTCTACATTATGAAGTTTGGGTGCTGGTGCAAGTTATGTCACCATATAGCTGTTGACTCTACTATGTCACGTGTACATGTGCACACTTGGGTGCTTGCATCAGCACTGCGTGTCCTCACGATGAGTGGTTGCATGGCACCACAGGTAGGTAGCTCAGTGTCCCTCATGGAACATTTTTACAGAGCTTTGTGGGATACCAACAGTTTGCCCAGGGATTTCTGTGAGCTAGGAGTCAAGTTCCACCAGCCCACTTTCTCCATCCCATAATGCCTATTCCAGCCCATAATTTGGCACCGTTTTTGAAAACTCCCATGATCCTGTGTGTCTCTTCTCATCTCTCTGACAGAAACACACACTCTTTACCAGTGTTTCTGAACCTTTTTGATACCAGGGACTGGCTTGCTGCCTTCCTAAACTGTGTCAGAGAGATCTCAGGGACCAGCGCCAGTCCACGGACTGGTTGCTGAGAAATACCGCCCTACATAACTCAGGGCATTGCTAGCACAGGATGCACCCTTCACATGCATTTGCTGAACTTGAACAAGGGAAAAAAATATAGAAATCATAGAAATCTAGGACTAGAAAGGACCTTAATAATTCATCTACTCCAATTCCTTGCACTGTGATACGACTAAATATATAAGAATTAATTCCTGTACAAACTTACCTGAGCTTCCTTCCCCTTCATCTGTGGGGTCATGTGTGTTCACCTGGCTTGACTCTGGAGGATTTAATACAGTTCCTGGCTCTTGGCATAGTTTATGTCCCTTGCCACATTATACCCCCTTTGCTCTCCTCTCCTCCCCCCCCACTCCTGTCTCCTCCTCTTCCTTGATGCTCACAGCAGGGGTCTCTGTCTCAGACTCCTGTAAAGTGTCCATAGTCACATACAGGATGCTGGCGACGTCCTAGCCAAGTATGGCATGAAGTTCATCATAAAAGCAGCAGGTTGGGAGGCCACACCAGATTTCTCTTTGCCCTCTGATGACTTCTGGTATGCCTGGCATAGTTACTTTGCTTTCATGAGGCATCCTCTAGGCAACATGCTCATAGATATCAATATTTCTACAGTTGTTCCATAGTTATGCTTGCACAACATCTTCTTCCCACAGGCTGAGGAGATCCAACACTTCTTGCCAATTCCAGGAAGACGCGTGTCAAGCAGCTCTCTGTGTATATGGAGTTGGCATGGTGAATAGATGCACACAACAAAGGTGAGCTACTAGATGTGCTTGCCAAGGTGGGAAGACAGGAAAGAACATTTCAAAAACATGTAGAGAGTTTTGAAGGAGGGGCAGACGTCTAGTGTCTGTGGCTCCTGGGCGGTGGAGTTCCAAATTATGACGAGAGCAGCCACTGTCATGGGAACAGGGGAATTGTGGGACAGCTGCTGAAGGACTGTTAGGGCTGACACAGGGCAGGCAGTGTCTAAATTCACATTGCATCGACCTAGGTAGGCCACCACTGCTCTGCATGGATGGTGTTATTGTGTTGCTGTAATGGACTGCTTATGCTGGGGGAAACAAATTTTGGTGCAGACACATGCATAACTCAATTGAAGCAAGTCAGCTTAGGTCAACCTAACTTTGTACTATAGATCAGGCCTTAGAGTTTAGGGAGATTGGGAGTGACAACAGTAACAACAGTTTATTTGAGATGATTAATCAAAATTCTAGCACTTATAAGTCCTCAGTGGAAACTACAAATGTAAGAAGTTAAAGGGCTAAATATTTGAGACTATGCTCACAATTTATTTACAGTCATTTTCAGTTGTGTGTTCATCAGTGGTGCCTCATAACAAAAACATAAGAATGGCCATACTCGGTCAGACCAATGGTCCATGTAGCCCAGTATTTTGTCATCTGACAGTGGCCAGTGCCAGATGCTTCAGAAGAAATTAACAGAACAGGACAATTACCGAGTGATCCATCCCCTATTGTCCAGTCCCAACTTCTAGCAGTCAGACGTTTAGGGATACCCAGCACATGGGGTCAGATCCCAGACCATATTGGCTATTGGAATTATCCAATTCTTTTTTTTTAACCCAGTTACACTTCTGGCCTTCACAATATCCCCTGGAAATGAGCTCCACAGGTTGACTATGTGTTGTGTGAAGAAGTACTTCCTTATTTTTATTTTAAAACTGTTGTCAATTAATTTCATTGATGTGAAGGGGAAAATAGCATTTCCTTATTCACTTTCTCCATATAATTCATGATTTTATAGACCTCTGTCATATCCTCTCTCAGTTGTCTCTCCAAAGCTGAAGAGTCCCAGTATCTTTGAAAAGCTGTTCCACACCTCTAATCATTTTGTTGCCCTTTTCTGTACTTTATCCAGTTCTAATGTTTTTATTTTTATTTCGTTTAGATGGGGCAACCAGAACTGCACACAGTACTCAAGGTGTGAGCATCCCATGGAAATATATAGTGGCATTATGCTATTTTCTATCTTACTATCTATCCCTTTCCTAATGGTGCCTAACCATCCATGATGGGTTGACCAGATAGCAAGTGTGAAAAATTGGAACAGGTGGGGTAGGAAGTAATAGGCACCTATATAAGACAAAGCTCTGGATATCAGGACTGTCCCTATAAAATCAGGACATCTGGTCACCCTAATCCATGATGACTCCAAGATCTCCCTCTTGAGTGTTAACAGCTAAATTAGATCCCATTATTTTATCCATATAGTAGATATGTTTCTGAATGTGCATTACTTCTGCACTTATCAACCCTGAATTTCATCTGACATTTTGTTGCTCAATCACCCAGTTTTGTGAGATCCCTTTGTAATTCATCATAGTCAGCTTTGGACATAACTCTCTTGAGTAATAATGTATCATCTGCAAACTTTGCCACCTCACTGTTTACCCCTTCTTTCAGATCATTTATGAATATGCTGAACAGTACTGGTTGCAGTACAGATCCCTAGGGGATCCTGCTATTTACCTCTCTCCACTGTGAAAATTGACCGTTTATTCCTACCCTTTGTTTCCTATCTTTTAACCAGTTACTGATCCAGGAGAAGACCTTCCCTCTTACCCCATGTCTGCTTCCTTTGCTTACATGCCTTTGGTATAGCACCTTGTCAAAGGCTTTCTGAAAGTCCAAGTACACTATATCAACTGGATCATCGTTGTCCACGTTTGTTGACCCCTTCAAAGAATTCTAATAGATTAATGAGGCATACTTTCTCTTTACAAAAACTGTGTTGACTTTCCCAGTATAACATACTCATCTATATGTCTTATAACTCTGTTCTTTACTGTAGTTTCAACCTGTAGCTTTTAAGAGGTTTACAACTTGGCCATAATGATTCACTATGAGGTCAAATTTGGCATAAAAGATCATATTTCCATTCCCTGCTCTTCTTAATAGGAAGTTACTCATTTGGGGCTTTTTTACTCATTTGGAGATACTTTGCACACTCTCCACTTCCGGAGTTTTTGGGTGTGCAAGCAATGCAGGTTTGGACTCTCAATTCATAATTTTAGTAATGTATTCCTCAAATACAAAACAACATTGTCCATGTCATAGCACTGATCTTTCGTTAATCCAGTCTTCATCCTGGGCTCACTCTCAGATGGCAAAATATGTGTGATCTCTGTATGAATTGAGTAATTTTCTCTCACAAGGGACGATCATGCAGCCTTTATACAGGCAAAACTTCCAGACTCAGCTGATGGGAAATCATGATCTCAGGGCTAAAATTCAGAACTGACAATCAGGCATTCCCAGTGCTATTCCTACCTCGGCCACACACTTCCTGGGTGACCTTGAGCAAGTTATAGCTTTTCTGTACTTCCATTTCCAAGTCTGTAAAATGGGGTGAATTACAGTTCCCTACCTCAACAGAGCGTTATGAAGTTTCATTCCTTGTGGCTTGCCACAACCCCTGTGTCCTAGGGCAGTAGTTCTGAATCAGGGATTAGGCAGAGGTCTTCCAGGGGGTACATCAACTCATCTAGACGTTTGCCTGGTTTTACAACAGGCTACATAAAAAGCTTGAAGTCAGTACAAACTAAAGTTTGATACAGACAATGACTTGCTTATGCTGCTTTATATACTAAACACTGAAATGTAAGTATTTATATTCAATTTATATATATTGATTTATTTTATAATTATATGGTGAAAATAAGCAAATTTTCAGTAATGGTTTTACTGTGACACTTGTATTTTTATGTCTGATTTTGTAAGCCCGTAGCTTTTAAGTGAGGTGAGACTTGGGGTCCGCAAGAAAAATCAGACTCCTGAAAGGGGCATAGTAGTCTAGAAAGGTTGAGGGCCACTGTCCTAGAGCTGTCCCTGTAGCTCTGACTGCTAACCTCCTGTGATGCTGCAGGCATTCTCTGCATCAGTTTCCATTCTCGTGGGCCCTCTTAAGAACTCCACACTGTCCAAAAGAATGTCAGACGTAATTCCCTTGCTGGGGTCCCATTTTATTAAACAGAAGTAGTCTTGAACTAAAGTCTCTCCTGTTGGGCTGTGGGGTTGCACAGCCCTCCTTCTGGACACCTGTCATCTCAGGGAGCACCTCTCCTTTAGGAAGGCGTCTGTTTCTATGAGCACCTCCCTGGAACTGATTCCTGATGACTTTTTATCAGGCCCCGGTGCTTGTTACTCAATTAACTGCAGAGACGGACTCCTTAAATTAGCTGCTAACAGAGAGCCTGGGCCCACACACCCCTGAAAGGGGCCAGCAACCCCATGACACCCTGAGAAAGGGGTAATACATAGTTACACTGCCCCAGGAGTAGACTGAGAACCAGACTGGCACTGTGACAGCATGTCTACACTGCAACGTAAGCCAGAGTTTGAACTCAAATTTGTCTTGATGGTTGGCCTATGTTTTCCTTCCCTTAATGTTATCTGACTATTTCTAGCTATGCTCCTTAGTACCCTCTGAAATCATTCTTCACCCTCCATGATGCTGCCAGTCTTGAACAACAGCAACCCTTTTATACCGTTAGTCAAAAAAATAAGGAGGGAGGACAGGGGAAACAGCAACAGATCACAGAGCCCTTTATATGCTGTCCTGCCTTAACAACAGACTAATGGTTAATTTCCCTTTTGATTATTATTACTGTATAGTGAAAATTATTTAGAAATTATTTCAATTGAATAGGACACGGAGAAATAATAGCCTTGTGGCAAAAGCATGAGATGTGGGGACTGACTGTCATCTAACCTGAGCTGGTGTAATGCATGAGTGACTTCATTAAAGTTAAAGGAACCCACCAGTGTAAGCGTCCCTCTCTTGGCTACAGTATGGCTTCAGAAACGTTGGCCTGCATCCAATTTGCAAAGGAATTTAAATTGGACCCCTTTTAGAGGGGCACATTCTGAGAAGGGCCCCTTGAGAAGCTCGTTTCCCCCTCCCCAGCCCAGGAAGAGCTTGCTCTATCTCCCTCTCCTTACCCCCCGGCAGGAGCTCACTCTTTCCCCTGTCCCAGCAGAAGTTTGGTCTTTGCCCTGCCTTAGCAGAAGCTCACTCTTCTCTCTGCTCCCCCCGCCCAGCAGTCCCTCCCACAGCCCCAGGGCCAACCTGGGAGAAGCTTGCTCTTTCCTTCTCTCCCTACCACACCCCAGACCCAGCAGGAACTTGCTCTTTCCCTCCTCCTCCCAGGAAAAGCTCACTCTTCTGTCTCTGTGGCCCCACAGAGGGAGAACTTTTTGCCTCTGATGATTACTGGGTGTGGGGGGATGCTCCCCCCCTTGTGTACACCCCTGCCTGTATCTTAACAAGTGTTAACGGGACTTTTCAATCATGTCGGACTAATTTCATTGAGCTGACATGGTGTATAACTACACTACAGTGTTGCAGCTGTGCCACTGTAGTGCTGTAGTGTAAATGCTTCCTGCAGTGATGGAAGGGGTTTTTCCTATGCTGTAGTAAATCCGCCTCTCCAAGGAGCAGTATCTAGGTCAATGGCAAAATTCTTCCCTGGATCTAGCTGTGTCTACAGAGGGGGTTAGATCGATATAACTATGGCACACAGGGTGCAAAATTTTTCACAGCTCTGAGGATGTAACTATGGTAATGTAATTTTTAGGTGTAGACGTGAAGATGTAACGAGGGTGGATCTAATCTTTAGGTATAGACAAGGCCAAAGTTGAAAGGAGCCTTTTTGCTCATCAAGAATGGGCTTAAGTGAGATCAGGCTCAATTTTTGGCTCTGCCACAGACTTCCTGTGTCATCCTGAGCAAGTCACTTAACCACTCTGTGGGATTCACAAAGATATTTAGGCACCTAACACCCAGAAGTTATATCCCACCTTATATGCCGCACTTTTCCCCATCCTGACCATCCAAGATTTACCTAATTTATGTTTGTAAAGCAATTTGAGATCCTTGGGTTTAGCTGCACTCTCAGATATGTGAGCATCACTCCCATTAACTTTGAGAGGACTATGCCAGTACAGGAACAGAGGGAGACGTACAAAGTATTAATCATTATATTTGTGTAGTGAATATAGGGCCTAATTATCTCTCTCCCTGATGTACTATCCTATCATTTGTTAGTGCTTCACACAGCTAAATTATACTTGCAGGTATACAGCATGACTCTGGCATAACTTCCTTGAATTCAATGTAACTGAAAAGAGAATGCGCCTTTATGTGCAGGTATTCCGAGCTACAGTGGGAATTATTTGTATCATGCAACAGGAGATTCAAATCCTTCATGTTTTAGCTACAACACCAATAGAAACTGCAAGTTCCCTGAACTGATGCAAAACTCTCTTGTTAATTTGTGGAGTTTCCATTACCATATACAGGAATTCCCTTCAAATAAAGAGTGATTTTGGAACATGAAGGGTTAAATTTTGATTACCCTACTGAGAAGAATTTAAAGGGGACCTATAGAGAATTTTTTAAATTGATCTTTTTTTAAACTCCTTTATGATTAGGGTTGGCAGAATTCAATTTTTTAAAAATAATTTTGATGGATAATATTTATGTTATAAGCATTTGTCAATTTCTATCTATTTAAATTTTCATGGATATGCAAAACTAATTTAAATTTTCACAATTGTGGGAAATTATGGGGCGGGTCAGACAATAATTTAATGACAGTAGATTTTAAAACTCAAAAAGTTAACACTTTATAACAGTTAAAATACAAATTTTCAATATCGCATATCAAAATATACAAAGTAAATTTTCTTAAATCAAACTCTAATAAGTTTACAAGCAATATTTTTCTTACTTTGCCTTTCTGTACCTTTTGATTATTATCAATGGAAATATTTTTGTCAGTTTGTGTGCACATAGTGAAATAAACATTTACTGTTAAAACAGTGCAACCTAATCTTTCCAAGCCTATTTGTAATGCATAACAAGGATCTGAAAGGTGTTTAGTTCTTAAGATTACATAGACACACTTGTTTTCCTCAGAAATATCTGGAATATCAATTCTGATCATCCCTGGATCTGCTGGAAGCCTTGCTGGATATCTTAGAGGAGAAATATTGTTTGCTTTCATAACTGAAAGCTGTTAAACAACAATAAAACATAATGGTCAGAGTCTGCAGCTCTTATTTACATCTTGCTCCAAGTGTTGTATCATCTAGTCAATGTAACTAATCATAGAGTAAGTTCTCCATGACTATTCTCTCCTCATGCACTATTCAATTTGGCCCAAGGCGTGTTAAGCAGTTTGACTACAAAAATCTCCATCCCTTTTAATTGCTTAACCATTCTCTCCCCTGATTCTTGTGATGGCCTCATTTCACTAGTTCTTAGTCTTGCAGGCTAAACAAGATTTTCTGCTATAAAAGCAGGGGAGGGGGGGAAATAAACTTTCAGGCTTTTTTTTACACATCATAAAGAAGAAAAATAAGGTACAAGTCTTTACCCTCTCCCTCTCTTAGAAGTCACCATTAAGAATTTAGCCCATGTGGTTTAGTTCAGGAGCTAAACTGACCTTCAATGAGTTGTTTTTTGTTTTTTTTTAATATTTATAATATTAACTTTAATTAAAAAATTCACATTGTATGAAGTTAAGCATGTGTATTGGTGTTTGCAGGATCAAGCCTATTGTAACTACATCTTTTAGTACCCTCTCTTGTAAAGATTTAGCAAGCCAGTTTAATAGCATACATATTTTTACAAACTCATACCTTACCCATTCAAAATCACTTTTACTCACAAACTAACCTCAACACCAAGTTGTCAGTGGGACTATTTACATGAATAAAATTAAGAGCACATAAACGTTTTCAAGACCAAAGCTATACTACCCTATCTCCTATCACTCACTATTACATACAGCCTGAACACACCTGCTGAAACATAATGGTGGCTAAATATATTTGGGAAAAAATTAAATATCCATTCAATGAGTCTTCATGCATATGTCTTAGCAGAAAACACCATCCCACACACACCACCACTTCCCACATTTTGCAACCTAGTTTGAATGTGCTGGCCTGTAATTCAATCCAGTCTTACACAGGTAATGTACGTGTGCTGTGTTACTGCTGTGCTTTAACAAAGATCACAGTAGTTCTGCACATACATACTGGCATCTGCATTGATGGGGAAGAATCAGTTGGGAAATGGTACCCCCTTGCTTCTTCTCTTCAGTGGGGAAGGCAGGATTGCCTTCTCTTTCTCTCCCCTAGGGATGGTTAGACAGTAGTCAACTCACTGATGATTTGGTCATGTGAGGCCAGTCCTATTTCTTTCCTCCAGTATGGGACCAGGGCTACTCCAGTGTCTCACCAGAGGGGAAAGAGGTGTTAGGTTCATCCAAAGGGCAAGTGCAGGAGCATCAGGAATTTTGTCTTCATTGGCAGTTTTGGGGAAACCTCCCACTGTTGCACTAGTACCAGCAGAGCTGCACCATGCTGCTTCTACAGTGGGAGATTTTAATAAACTCTGATGTAAAGGAAGCCAGGAAGGAACATAAGAAAACAGGGTGTATCATGGAGGAAGGGAGATGTTTGAGCACAGGTGTTAGAGTGTCTATACTACCCTTTCCCCACCCCTTCCACTAAAATGCACCTGGACAGCTGCACCAGGGGAGCAATGATGGGACTACTAGCTCACACCTGTGTCTTGTCTACACTAGTGGTCCCACCATTGCTATCACCAGTGACAGTGAAATGGTGGTTGCAGTGCTTGGAATGTTAGCGGGGAAAGACTCTTTGGAAACAATCCTACAGAAGGTGAAGCATGTCTGAGTGGCTGTTTGTCTCAAAGGGGTGAGGACAGGGGGGTTGGATATCTCGGGAAGCATGCATGGGGGAAGCAAACACAAATGGAGGTGGAGTGGAAGTCTCTGCTGTGAGGCCTGCAAAGATGGAGCAACACAAGATTAGGATGCTGCTTTATACCAATTATGATTCTGTTGTCTCAGTAGGGTAAAGAGCCACTAGCACCTTTCCTACCAAATATCCCCTAGAGCATCCCATAACTCCTCTTGTATATGACGTATTTGCTAGTCACTGAGTTGCATCAATAGCAATATTGGTGCAGTGACGCAGCTTTCCTAAATGGGGATCACCAAAGACAAACTGGTTGGAAACTCAAAGAAGCCTATCTTCTGAAAGCAAAAGAGAGAAGGGAGCAGGAAAATTTCAAATCAAACACAAGGGAGGCTGGATTTGCTTTGCCTGGAAATATTTTCGAGTGCCGTGGCTTCCAGCTTGACTCTGGTTTCTATGAGAGCAGAGGAGGTGAGCAAATTGTACGGGGGAGGGTGGGGTGTAGGTGGGGGGAGTTATTCACATTGCATTACAAAACATGAAGATATTGGGAGAATAAAAGCTCCGGTCATTCTTATGTGCAGTGTAGTTGTAGCCGTGTGGGCCCAGGATAACTAGCTGGTCCAACAAGAGACATTACCTCACCCCCCTTGGCTCCCTGATCGCCATTAGTCAGCGCTGGCCAAGCTCTGACAACGAACCGGGCCCAAGCCGAAAGTTTTCTCCCCGGGGCTCTGCAGCCCCGAGCCAGGGACAGCGCCCAGCGGTCCCCTCGGCCCGGCTCCCCAGGTGCTGGAGGTCCCATCCGCCTCCCCCGGGCCTCGGAGCGGCACCGTCCCCTCCTAGGACAGACACCGGCCGCAGGGCCCTGCGTGCCGCGCTCCCGCCCCGCCCGGGGCAAGCGCAGGCCAGCGCACGGCTCACACAAGGGCCGGGGGGACCGGCCCTGCCTGCGGGGAGCGGCGCGGGGCCGGAGAGTGCAGCGCCGCCCGGGGCCGCTGCTGCCGGGGCGCCGGGCCGCAGCCTCCAGCCCGGGGGGAGCGCTCAGCACGGCCCGCGTCCCCGCCCCGGGCTGGGCTCTGCCGGCCCGGCTCCGCTCAGAGCCCCCGCGGCCGCGGCCGCCCTCACACGGGCCGCGCAACCTGCGGCGCTTTTCCTGCCCCCGGGAGGGCGGCTAACACGACAGCGCGTCAGGCCGCGGGGAGGCGCTGAGCACCCGCCCGCAAGGTGAGGGCGCAGGGGATCTTGGCAGCCCATCGTCTGAGCTCCAACCCGGCGGCAATGAATGGTCTGCCAGGGGCCCGTGGTCACCACCCCAGCGGCTGGCCCGCTGAGAAACTTGCCCTTGTTCCCAGCTGGATCCTTCCACTGTCCGTGTGCACGTATCTGGAGCTGGTAAATTCGGCTGGCTTTTTAATCGCGGCCCTCGCCTGGCGATAAAATGAGCACTCACGTCACACGCCGGGGTTAGAGATGAAGCAGTTACCAATTGGCACCCTTGACCCCCCAGGATCTGCCGCTCTTTCCGAGCTAGTCACAGCCCGTTAAATAAATAACTGCATACGCCCCTTTTTTTCTAGACGACGGGAAAACATTCTGCCACCAGCGCACGCCAAGTAAGCTACAACTAGCAAATACAATTAAAAAAATAAATGAAGGCGCGGCCTAGAGCTGTGCAACACCTCCGCAACGTGTTTTATTTACAGGCAATCACCTGGGGGTAATGTACACTATATACAGATCTCTTTTTCCTCCAACAAGGCAGAGCGTGTGCAAGATAGTAGCATCCTTTTGTGCAAGTACAGTCCTCGACAAGCGTCCAGTTGCAAGGTATCAACTATCGGAGTCCACATCACTTTTCCCTTCTTCTTGCCTCTTTTCTGGAGACGTTTTGGAAGCTTTATTCCATTTCTGTGTGTTCTCTGACTCCTCCGAAGAGGATCTCTTTTGCCTTCTCCATTTTGCCCGGCGGTTCTTGAACCAAACCTGTCATGCAATAAATCACATCATTACAGGACATAACATTTTGTTCAAACAGACACCCTTTGCAGACCGTCCGCGTCGCACCGGTTCGGCGTGGCATGCACAGCGTTGACTCGCTTTGCTTTGGTCGGGTTAAAAGGGAAAAGCGGCACAAGAACAATCGGCTATTTCAGGTCTGAGGTTTACCTCGAGTAAAAAGGGGGGCTCGCTTATCGGTATTTGCTAATTATCTGAGTGACCGGCTTATTTATCCGATTGCCGACGGGCACATTTGCGAGCTAGTTTGGCCCACATTGTAAACCCGTCGCTTGCTCTCCCATCAGCTCGCGGTGGCCCGTGTGAGCGGCGGCGGCAGCTAGACTACGCATGGAGACGCGCTTTGCTTTTACACATAAAGGGGACAATACCTCCACTTTCTCCTCTCTTAAGTGCACCCTGCGGGCCAGCTGTTCCCTGGTGCCCACATCTGGGTATTTCGTTTCCTGGAAGAGGTTTTCCAGCGCTTCCAGCTGCTCGTCAGTGAAGATAGTTCGGTGTCGTCTTTTCCGCCGGCAGTGCAGCTGGTTCAGTAACTGCAGCTCGGTCCGGGACAAGGTGCCCACGTTCATATACGGCAACATCTGGTGGGGCACAGGCGACATCAGGACTGACCCAGTACCCTCGTAGCCTGGAGGGAAGACGACCACACCATGCGCATTGGACTGAGAGATCCAGATGGGGTCGCTCCGTTAAAAACGGGGAGCAGCCCCTTCTCGCTCGGAGCTGCACACCAAACCCCCAACACAATCCCAGACCCCTCTCCCCCCGGGGGCCCGAAACAAAGGGCGCCCGCGCCAGATCATCCGGAGTTAGAACCGGGGTGGGGCTGAGACGAGTCCCATGGGCATGACTAGCGGCCGGGCGCTGGCATGGGGTAGGGCGGCAATGGGTGGGGGGGGATTCCTAGTCGTTTCGGAGAGGCAGAGACCCACACGCATCCCCCCGCACCCGATCTCCCGCAGCCCGCCCCCGCGCCCCTTGGGCAAAGCGCCCCGGCCCCTCTCGAACGAACGGGGCATGGGCTCGCTTACCTGCGGCAGGGACGCACGAGCACTGCTGCGTGCCCAAGGGCGGCACGGCCCCGCAGCACGAAGGACCCACCGGGGCCGCCTGCACGTGCAGCTGCCCGTAGTAGAAGTTGTTGTAGGCAATCCTAGATCCACCGACCGCGGGCAGACTGGCGGCGGGGGCCACCGCCCGGGAGTAAAATCCGCCGTAATCGGGGCCGGGGCCGTAGAGGGAGTCCCCGTGCAGGCTGGGGAACACCAGCGGCGCGGCGCTCTGGTGCGCCAGGACCGACTCCTTGCAGCGGGGTCTGGCGGCCAGGATGTTGTCGATGCTGAACATGCCAGCAGGCATTACCCGAGCTCTGCTGGGGCGGCACGAAATCGAAACGTGGGGGCTTTCCAGGGAAGCGGAGCGAAAGAAATGGAGCTTCCCCCCCCCAGCCCGGAGGCAGCGAGCGAGGGAGCGCCTCTGTGTGTGTGAGAGAGAGAGAGTGTGTGTGTGTGTGCACGTGTGTGAGAGAGAGAGCGTGTGTGTGTGTGTGCACGTGTGTGAGAGAGAGAGAGAGAGTGTGTGTGTGTGTGTGCACGCGTCCGCTCACAGGAGACAGCCAGCCCCTATAACTTTCCCCCTCAACTCTCGCCTGTTTACTGATCTCAACCCAGAGGGCTGCATGGAGTATATAATCCATCTGACCCTCTTCCCTTTTTTATACTCATGCGACGTCATCCTGGCTTTAGGTCCCGGTAACAGGCAGATGACAAACAAAACCAGATTTGCCTTTATTTTGGGGCTGGGGGGCGTAGGAGGGGGGGTGGAGGAGCAGAGGCGGAGCTGGGAGAGGGGTACACAAAGGAGTGAAAGGAGCCTGATCTGTGTATTGAGAATTAATGAAATTAACTTAATCCTTTCCATTAGGGGGACTTTGTGTGTGTGGCTGTGTGTGTGAAAAGGCCCCAGATTTAGGCTTGATCTCTCCGCTGCACCGGCTAATTGCCCAGGTTAATCTGATTAATGCCATTGTGGAGACGTGATTAGCAGCTCCTAGCCCTGTCTATTATGCACCTCCTCTCCTCGTGTTAGTTCACATTATTAGGTGTGATTTCCTCTGTCTGCGTTTTAGCTTCATTATTTATGCTCGGAATTGGTTAGGAAACGCTTTACATATTTTTTTAAAAATAATAATTAAACTGCAACACAATTACGCCCTATTTTGTGCCTGGGTGTTTCTGGGGTAGGATTTGGCTCTTGGATTTTTTAGCTCAGAGAGTAACAGGGATGTGTACTGTGTTTGTAAGCTTTATTTAGTAAAGTGACAACGCCGTCTACGGCATAAATTATTTTTTAGAAAAAATACTACGATTAGTATTGGACAATTGTTTTAAACTTTTAAAAAAAATCTAATCAAGACAGCTCTTAATGGCTTTAATACTGCAGCAGCTGAGCTTTTTAGTAATAATAATCTGTCATAAAAGCATATCGGGTGCTAGGGGTTCAGATTTGCTTTCGATTCATTTAGATGCGCTTTTCCTTTTCAAGAAAGAATCGTTTCTTTCCTACCCTAGAAAACAACGTCTATGTAGCAGCGATTGTACAGTGCTCAATTCTGCATGTAAAGGGCGCCGTTTAATCCCCTTCCACTGTTTATTAAGACGTTTGTCTCTCTTGGAAGCTGGCTCCTGTGATTTGCGGAATACGTGGTCTGTCACGACCGTCACTGGGAATCCACAGGAGGTGAAGTGAATAAGATTAGACTATTTGGCCCATCAACCCTCTATCAAAGAAGGTAGGAAATTGTACGCATGAAATGGAAACAAGTCATTAGGATCTGTTTACGAGGAACAAATTATTTTTACTCAACAAGGAGTGTACTCATTAACGTTAGGCGAAGCTTACTTACACCCCAGCCCTTCGGTATTCAACAACTTCAAACTGGATCGGAAAGTGATCTAGCTCAGGGGACTTTTAATACCGGCAAAGGGCTTGCATGTTTGATTTTCTTTTGTTTATAAGACTTAGTGCTCACTTTGTATTAATAAATCACAACAGGATTAATTAGCATGTTTCTTTCATTCAGCCTCGGTTTACTTTGCAAATCAATTTAAATTGGTCTGGTCCTTAAAAAACAAAACCCCACAGGCGCACCACTGCAACCTAACTATTTGATCGCAGTCCTAGATGTAAATTCTAACACTCGGCGCTCCGATCTGAAACTCACGCAGATTTCCAAATGTAACTGTAAAGGGAAACTAGTGCCCAGAGGTGAATCCCGCAATGCCATCGGACTAGATTGGCGCTTCCAGTGCCCTTACGAACAGTTACAGCATGCTGGCGAACTTCGCGATCTCAACGCTTATTTACTCGCGTCCTCGTCCTCGGTGCTACTCAAATGCTTGCCACCCCTGCACTTGCAATCTGAAACTCCGGTTTACATGGAGTGCGCGCTGTGTTTAAAGGCAGGGAGGGGATCGCTCCGTCTCATTGATAGATCTAGGAGCCAAGCTACAAAGAAACGGAGTGCAGAACTAAATGCAACAACAGCGGGATTGCTACGAAACAGACCAACAGAAGACGGAGTGGTCTCCTTTGGAATACGACGAGATGAAAAGAGACCTACCTTAGCCCCCCGTTTACATTAACAAAGAACACCCCGCTGCAGTGTCAAATATCTTGGGTTTCTTAAATGGGGGAGTCCTGTATGTTTTTTCTGACCTATCTTCTCGGCTGATGGTTTGTGTAATAAAGGGGGTTACCACTTGGTCCCCGCTGGGTTTTTATACCAAACAAGCAAGTGACTGAGTGAGGCTGATGAACTTCACCTTGGTGTTGTGTGTATACAGGCACTATTCGAATATCAGTAGGACCGGGGACCATTCCTAAGGCAGCATCAGAAGAGCTTTGCACAAGCCCTTTTCTGATCCGGCCAGCCAAAATGTAAGCAGAGCCAGAGAACGATGTTGCCCGGTACCTAACTAGCCCTTGCCGTTGTTAGTTTAATTAAGATAATTAGCTATAAAGTTTGCCGAATCTTTTTTTCACAGTTTAAAGTAATTTTGTTCACAACGTTAGGGGAGTGTGAAAAAAGCGTGTATTCGTTCATTTGAAGAGGAGAATGAAGTTCTATTGGGTACTTTTTGATCTGCTTGAATCATTATTTCAATTTATCGCGGGTTTATTTCCTCAAGGTAGGATTTTGAGTCTAAGGACAAGTGTGCCGCATTCAATCCCAAAGAAGCCGCAACACGATTGTAGAACCCCATTTTTCTCTTTATGCTCGCCACGCTTTCAAAGTACTGTTAAGATTTTGACATACTTTGCTGAGTCACAATCTAATACCATTCATGCCGTTCCTTTCCTTAGACACAGTGCAATATTTTAGCAGAGATCTTCCTCAGAGTTTTCAGTGGGTTTTTTTTTTCCCCTTAAAATTTAATTCACTGGTCATTTTTTCCAAACATTAAAGCTCTGTATCGAAGTTTTAGATGCTCTCCGGTGAACCTGAAGTGGAATCTTAAATCATTTGTGCGTGTGTGTGTGTACACACGCCCGCACACACACGCACTAAAACCCGCTGTAGGAATTTCTCATTTCGCATCCGCTTTGCACTAACTTACAAATGTAATAACGCGTTAAACAAACAATCGGTTGTCCCATATCGTCCGGGTGAAATTGGAATAACAAATGAAACGCAAGCAAATTGCGTTGCATAGGGTTGCTAAGCGATTGTTTGTTACTATAGCATAGACGCAGCAGGGGTTGAAAGATGCATGTAAAGAGGAGCATAATAGCGGGCAGACCAAGCTGTTAGATATGAAATAATGTAAACTCTGCATTGATTTTCAATATTATTATCCAAACACGATTTCATACAAAGCAATCACCATGCATAAGTCTACGAAAATGTGCTTGTTGAGAAGTCAGTCATTTTTATAATAGTTCTCATTTTTAAGATATTAAATAATAGATCAGTGGATTCAAAATACATCCATTTGTTTTGAGTTCAGGCTATCAACTCGCTTTTTTGATTACAGCAATACCAGCCATTTATTAGAGGCTCTTCTCCGACTTAAACAGAAATGACAGAAGTTTTTCTGCCATGCAATTTCTATCAGGAGTAAGTGGAGAATCCCCACTAACCAGGCACACACGCACCTTTTCTCCTCGCTGAATTATTGCAAAGCTGCAAAACTTTTCTCGTTACCTTTTATGATGCCAAGTACTCTGCAATGTAGGATTATTTCTCAGTCGTAAAAATGAAATTATGGACCATACAACTCTTTTAAATGGATTTGATGTAGTCCTTCCGAAGACTGCGTGTAATTAAATTTAAATGCGGCTTAGGGGTCACCTGTCACCTAATTAAAAAAGAATAACCTGTGCCTGTTTGAGCCTAGCATTGGAGCATGGAATAAAATCATTCTTTTCTTAAGCAACACCCCATTTTATTTCAGCGTTCATCGCATGCAGTAGGTATTTTATTCGCCAGGCTACATCAAACACTTTCCTTAATTAGACGCCACCAGGACGTTATTTTGAAGAGCAACATATCGTCTCTCCAATTTTTGACGGACAGGTCTTGGGAGTGTTAGGAAAAGGGAGGACCTGAAGAAGGCTCACGGGTCAAACCGTGGTGGTAGCCACACTGGTGTAAATCCGGAGTGAAATCAGTGGAGTCACTCCGGATTTCCACTGGGATAGCTGAGCAGTTTGACCAAGTAGATGTGCATCAGAGATACTGGAATATACAACGTCCTGAGGATGATGCCAGCTCAATTAGAGAAAAGAAGCCCCCGGAGTTGATTTTATTCATTCACCCGGATTTGTTTTAAACTCTGAACCCAGTAAAAGGAGAACACCATCAGAGTTCCAAAGATTTAATAAAATGTAAAACTTCTTCGCTAACATCGGTGTGATGAGACGCACACAAATATATACCATCACGGCAACGATCTGAACTAGTTTCGCGTTTGAGAGGGAGAGATAACCAGCGATGGATCCCCTGCAGGGTGCAGAGGTAGACTAGCTAATGGAGAGAAAACAACGCTCACTCATGATTTATAATGGGCTAACAACCACTTCAAAAATAAAATAAAGCACCTTATCGTGCAGTTACAAAATAACTGAGTTTGCAAATGTTACCATCGCCCTTTCTCAAACATCAGATTTCCCGACGTTTGTTTTAAAATGATTGCATCGTTACGTTAAAAAAATCACATAATGCAAAATTATGATAATTTGTGCCCAGAATAAATTTATCTTGGACTGATTAGGAAAGTCAGTCATTTGAAAACTAGGCAAACCTGCTAAGGCTGTTCCTAAAACTTCCCTCTAACAATATCAGCTTCTAAAGTTTTCATTCATATAAACCTTATTAATGAAGATCTTTTATTTAAACGTCAAGGGGATTTGAAATTTAGAGTAAATTATGAAGCTTGCATGTCTTGCCAAGTCATGGGTCAAATGCATTTGTGAAAAACTGCTAAAAGAGCATATGGTTTTGAATTTTTCTACAATGACTAGTGTTTAAATAAATTGCTTGTACTGCTTAACTTCATGTATAATTTTGACAGAAATTGGCCTATAGCCTTTTGATATGTAAACATTTCAGGCTTTTATGCGGTATAAAAAGACACTTGCTTTTTGGGATCAGCTAAAGCAGTCACCCTGTAATTCAGAAAACTGGCACCTAACATTACATTTTTGCTACATTTCAACTTTCAAGTGGCAGCATAAAGAAAAAACAGAGGATGTTTCAAAAGCAATGTCCATTTGGAATTAAAAACTGCAAATGAGGTGAGAACATGCCACTTACTATCTGATTGAAATGGATAAACCATAGCATTAAAGTGCATTCCCTGTCTTTTTTTTTTAAACAGACAAATCAGTGAAGGGACACTTAAGTATAGCACAGGACTGACTTGCATGTCAAATGTGTATCTTACAACAAAATCAATCAGTCTAAAGCACAAATTGGTGTTGAAAAATCTAGGTATCACTTCAGAATATATTTCCATAAAATGTTTCAATGATACAGGCTGTCCTGATGCAAATTAAAATGGGCTTTTATGTATGGAATATTGCATAAAACTCGGCATTAAAATGTGATATGAAGCCTTTCAATTATTTTTATTGCAAAAACAACTTATTAGAAACTGTACTAGGCTGCATTTCCACTGTGCATTGGGCCAAACCGTAAGCTTCTTCTGCAGTTTTTACTCAGGCCCAAGTCCCGCTGAGTTCAGCAAGAGTTTTCCTTCAGAAAAGATTGAGTAAGACCTGAGTAAATCTTCAGGATCTGATAAATAGAATGTAGTGGGTGAATCGGTTCTAAGTCTCCTTAAACTAAAATGATTTTGTATGAGAATAAATCCACCAAGCTACTGAATAAATCCATTTATTACTAATATATCTGTCTCACATAAATAAACCTCCTAATGTTGATTGGATGGATAAGTCTAACCCAGTGCTAGACAGAACAGGACCTGGATAGTTGCCTGGTGCCAGACAGCTCAATATGTTTATTTCCTGTGTGCTTTAGCTGGGGCTAAACTGAAGTTGGAAAAGGGTTTAAATGAACTATATAATTTCAATCTGTTACTGTAGTAAAATTCATATTTATTGTATATGTCAGGTTGTCATATACAGACTTCTCAAGATACACTACCCCTTTTGTTAGCTTGTGGAGGTCATTTTTTTTCAGAATTACAAGTCAACGTAGACGCATACCTTGTATACAATTCAGATGCTATAGCAATTTAAAAGCCCTTAATATGGATACATTCTATGTGATGAAATCTAATTAAGGAAACAGAATCCCTCAAAGGTGTCTATAAATGGGAACAGAGGCAAAAGAAGGTGTTTTATGCAGGTTTCACATGCATGCCAACACACTGCATTGTAGTTAGGAAATGGAGAAGAATAACTTGCGATATATTAAGACAACTTTTTTCTTCCTGTTTTATATTACATGCAAACTCTGCAGATCATTTCAAATGGGAATCTTTTCTAATTATATATCTATTTCAAGCTGAATGGTGGGAAAACAATTAGGGTCCAATCCCGCACTCAGGAAGTCAATGGGAGCAGGCTCTTAATTTGTAATTTCACTTTTCACCAAATATTTGTAGTTTGAGAGAACTTTAGAAGCCTTAAGAGCTGTGTTTATTAAGAGATATTGTGGACAAATGTCTTAAGAACAGTCAGGGTACATTGACACTGAACACTAAGCCCCGGCGCTGAATCAGATTTGTGCCCAAGTCACCCTTCTGTCCACACACAAATCAGGGTGACTCAGGTCAGCAAGGACTCAGGACCCAAGTCCTACAACCCTGCTGTGGGGGTAAGTCAGCCTGAGTCTGCAATGTTAAGGGTCCAAGTCCCATCATTGTGCAGTGTGGATGCAGGCCAAGCAGCAGACATGAGTCAGAAACAGTATGGAAATGTTGGCATAACAGAGACTCAGGTCAAGCAGCTGTACACCCAGGTTTACAATGCAGTGTGGACATTCAAACAGGGGCTTGGAAACACTGAATCCACAAGCCTAGATCCAATAGACCCAGGTTTAATGTGCAGTGTAAATATAGGCTTGGTCTGCACTTACCCCGGCAATTCGGCAGCAGTCAACGGGAGTTATGCAAACTACGTAGAATACTTCGACTGCTGTGCCTTTCTTTTGTGCGCTGTCTTCACTGCACTGCGCCACTTGCGGGGGTGGATTAACAGCATAGACTTCTGGATCAACTGAGCGGGTCTTCACTGATCGCTCAGTCGATCCAGACAAGTAGATCTGACAGCGGCGACTTTGCCACCGTCAGGGTAGACAGAGCCATGCTCTCTGAAGTATAGTGAGATGATTTGTATTCTGTTCCCTCTTCTATCACTGACTCTCTGTGATGTTGGGCAGATCACTTGGGATATATCTATGCTGCAATTAAACACCCAATTAGCCTGAGTCAGTTTGTGGGGGGTTGGCCTGCGGGACTGTAAACCTGTAGTGTAGACATTCAGGCTTGGGATGGAGCCTGAGTGCAAATGTCTACCCTGCCATTTTACAGCCCCACATCCCAACTCCTGCAAGCTGAAGTCAGCTGACACAGGCCAGTTGCAGGTGTTTAACTGCCAGTATAGACATATTCTAAGGCTCCCATCTACATTATGAAAATCTACTATGCTAAGAGACTTGGTTATAACACAGTAGTGCCTGATATGACTGAAACATAAGCCTCTCTTTTAGACAAGCCTGGTCCATGCTTTAAGAATGTTCCCAGATTGCACTACAGCCAAAGTCCACTTGCAAACTGAACCGGATTATAACCGGATCCCACAACGTAATCGATTGTCAGAGTTGATAAAGCTTTAATCCTCCCTGTGGCTCGGTCAAAGGGGGATAATACAAATTCCTTGCCAGGTATGTGTTGTGAGTCTGAGACCTTATCTATGCTTAAAAGGGCTTGCCAGTATAGCGGTACCAGAAGAGTTATGCTGGCAAAGTCCTCTAGTGAAGATGCAGCTTCAATATAGTTCATACTAGCTTGCTCAATAGAACAATTATATAGACTACAGCTTTGTTGGCATAGCTGCGTTGATTAAGGAGTGTGATTTAACATAGGTATGCGGCAGAACTTTCTGGTGTAGATCTGCCTCAAGTTATACCAGTATAAGGCACGTTTATACTAGGGCATATACCAGTATAACTATAAAAAATCACAGCCCTAACTCACATAGTTATATCAGTATAAAACTTTTTTAGTGCAGACCAACCCTAAGTTCATTTATATTGGTAACGTGCTTTGAGACTTGCCAACAACAGGTACTTTAAAGGACATGATCGTGAGAGGTGCTGAGCCCCCTCAACTGCCAGTGAAGTTAATACTAATTGTGAGTGCTCAGCATGTGTCAAGATCATCCCAGAAATAATCTATTTCTTATCTCTGCTATCAACACTTGTACTGCTTGGTTCCCCATTGTAGCCATTTACTGGCAGTGCAGGCAGACAGTCTTATGAAGTCGTTCATAGTTAGTCACAAGACCAACAATCTGATCATTTTAAAAGCTTGTTTAAAAAGGGAAGCATAACAGAAGATACGCTATATAGTAATAGCTTTTAAAATGCATACATTTTAAGATGTTATCAAAACTTGTATGCATAAAGCTTACATTTTCAATCATTTCAGGGTTTGATCCTGCAGTCCTTACCCAATTCAAATTCCCACTGAAGTCAATGAGGGTCTGATCCAAAACCATGGAAGCCTTTCCATTGATTCCCAGGGACTTTGAATCAGAACTCAACTGCAGAATTGGGTCTTTCACCTAAAAATTTCATTTACCTTTGCAGAAAACCATAATACTGAAACACAATAGATTACTGTGTCTGGTTTTTCTTGGGATGAAGTTAAGTGTGACCAGTTCATATCATGAAATAATACTTTTCATATTTAAATGTATGGAAAATTATTGTGTTAAGGTATACATGTTTGCAAAGGTCAAAATTAAACCCCCAGCGACTGCGTGTATAATAGAGAAGTATATAATAAGAAGTAGTGGGTTTAACAAAGGCAGGATTCAGCTGCAAAAGAGAATTACAATGTAACTAGCTTGGTTAGATTACGTTTTGGATCAATAAAGTAAATAACATCACCTTAATCAATTTCAATGTCTGAAGACTGGGTTGGATGTATAAAACAGAAACAACTAGTGAAATAACTGAGGTAGTGGAGTTGTTTCACTTGTCCAATAAAGCTTTTGTCTTTAATCCAGGTCTCCAGTTTAAATCACAGTGTCTGTCACCTTTATCCCTGTTTTAGTTCTAATTTATGTATTATGGAAAAAAGTAGTCTGTGTTCATAGTAATGATTGTTTGGGGAATTGAATGCAAGATCCAAACATTGGATAGCCGAGCTTAAAAAAACCCAACTATGTCTACATGATATTTTTCATAGACTCTAAGGTCAGAAGGGACCGATATGATCACCTAGTCTGACCTCCTGCACAACACAGGCCACAGAACCTCACCCATCCACTCGTGTAATAGACCCCTGACCTATGACTGTGTTATTAAAGTCCTCAAATCATGGTTTAAAGACTTTAAGGTACAGAAAATCCACCAGCAAGTGAGCCGTGCCCAATGCTACAGAGGAAGACAACACCTCCCCCGCATCCCCCCCCCAGCCTTTGCTAATCTGCCCTGGGGGAAAATTCCTTCCCTACCCCAAATATGGTGATCAGTTAAACCCTGAGCATGTGGGCAAGACTCACCAGCCAGACATCCAAGAAAGAATTCTCTATCAAGTTCAGTTCTGAAGTCAGCTAGGATTTTTTACCCTTACTGCTCCCCTTGGAAGGCTATTTCAGAACTTCACTCCTCTGATGGCTAGAAACCTGTGTCTAATTTAAAGTCTAAACATAGGGACATTTTTTATTTTACTATCCCAAAGGAATTTTATTTTTCTTCTCTGATGCTTGCAGGTTTAATAGTTTTGATGACTTACATAAAAGTTAACACAAAACTTGCACATTAAATTGTGATAGCTTTAATCTAACATAATTAATGTCCATTCCCCCGGTTCCCCCCCAAAAAAAACCCTCCAGGATTCTGGAATTATTTGAATCCTACATCATTTCAAATATATTTGAGATTTAAGAGTTAATATATTTTAAAGGTAATGGTAAAAAATAACTTTTTTATAGTTTGGGCCACCTCTTAATAGAAAGATGGCCTTGTGGACACCTCTCCTTTCCCATCTAATAATCATTCTCATTTGTGATCATGCAACGTTCCTATGGTAACAGCCAATTGCTCCCATGGACTAGTAATATTAGGAGAATATTTATGTATTTATAGCTGTCTTCCATATAAATGTTTGGTCCTCTTGATTCTCTAGATCCATGACATTACTCCATTACTTCCATTACTCCAGACTTACACCAGTGTAAGCAAAAAGACTTTGGTTTGATACCTGTTCCAGTGGGTTAGTGCGGCAGTCTGGCTGTAATCCCAGACCAGGGACTGAACTGAAATAATATATCAGCCATGGTCAAAGCTCATTTCTGTTTCCAAGATGTTACCAAATTACATCTCGTTTGTTTGAATACTGACCTGGCACAATTCATGGTTTTGACAATGAGGATAGTTTACTGCAGTTTTTCTGCACTGGGTTTTAAAGAGTGATCCTTCACTAGAAAATCATTAGGAGAAGACAGGGGCGGGATCTTTTTTCCTGCTGCTTTGCTCCCTGCACCGGATATCTGTTGGTATGCAAAATTAGTCTGAGAGTGTCACACTAACTTTTGGAAGCCTTAACCAGACTAGGTTCCAATTTTCTTAGGCATTGTCTTCACTGCTAAAAAAAAAGTGTGTTTTCACTTCAGATTAACTAATGCCTGTGCGCTTTCCCACTGTAAAAACACAGTGGAGACAAGGCACTTTAGTTTCACCCTGAGATAAACTAGGCAAAGTCAACCAGGGTTGTTGATCTCGTGTAGTTTACCACATGGCACAGCTAAAGTGCCTTGTCTCCATTGTGTTTTTACTTCAGGATATTTCACACCCTTACTTAACCAAGGCAAGCACATACCCTTTCTTGGCAGTGAAGACAAGGCCTTTCTTAACTTCCAGCACACCAGATACCATCTTTCTTCTTTAAAATGAGGGAATATTTGGCCCTGAGAGATTGTAATGGGCAGAATGGTCACTGGCTGCCTTTTTGTTGTGTAAACACAGACCTTTGAACTTTAGGTTTGTTACAGAGTTCGCTGCTTTGAAACAGGACATTAAGACTCCTGGAAAAAAGCTTTTGGTGGCATCACCATTTACTTATATGCTATGACTGACAAGTGGCACCTTAGAATCGCAACTGGTATGTTAGTTGCATAGTTTTAATGTAAGGCAACAAAGAAGCCTGGTGATACAAAGTAACCTTTATTATCTCCTTATGATATATATGCATTTGCACTGATTACATGTAGTTTGAAAAAGCTGCTACAATGCTCAGACCTTGAAGGATATTCCTATACATGTGTGGACCAGTTTTCCAGAGCAGGAACAATGTTTAAACAGTTTAAACAGGCTTCCTTTACTCATGAAAAGCTCTTTTTCTGAAAGATTCTATTGGACACCAATCACTAGAGGATGAAGCTAAAGCTTTACTCTTCAAAGTGATTTGAGTTTAAACCCATTCATTTTAAGTTTTCCTAACCTCAGCCTACCCTAATTCAGCAAAGGAGCCCAGTGTGGAAGCAGTACCAGTATCTGGGGAGTGCAAAGGGGAACTTTCATCACCTAAATAAAGGTAACTAAAAATGGACGACATTAAAAGAGGTCAGAAATGTTTTTGCATACTGCAACCTCTCTTCCAAGTTTGTCAATCATGGTATTAGCGTAGAAGCTTTAGGCTACTATGCTGCTTGCCTGAAATAGGACAATACTACTGCGAAAAGTGAGAGTTACATGCATGCGAGGTCTGCACATCTGGGTCTTGAAGGATCCTAGAACAGAAAGCTCAGTAGGATATACTGTGAGCAGTAAAGTTAAATCTCAGGAAGATAATGCTTGAAGAGGAAAACGGGAGGGTTTTTGGTAATGAATCTGAAGGCTAGTCTACACATAACAATTGCACCAATTTAGATAAAAGGCTTTAGAAAACAATTTAGTTGAATTGGTGTCATTTCTGTATGTAGACTAGGCCTAAAAAACATAGCCACTGAAGATTTAATAACATTCATTTTGAAGATGCAGGGGATTTTTCTGCTAATTAACTGAACTTGAAGCATTTTAAGACCTAGTGATTTCTGAAATGATGGCAAACAGGCCACTTTTTGAATGGCTGAGGTACCAGCAACATAAAGAATCAGAGTCTGAGAGCATCTGCAGTGAATTAAAGATGCTATTTGTAAAGAGAGAGAGACACAGGAAATATAAATAGTCCTAGTTCTGCTCTTGTTTCTCTTTACTCTAACCTCTGCTGCTGCAGCAGCAGCAACCACTTAGCTATGCCTCTCTTTGCTTCAAACTTCATCTTTTCTACCTTTCACTTTAATCAAGAGCTGATTTCAAAAGGCCTGTGAGCCAGGGGCGTAGCCAGAAGTGACTTTTTGGCAAGGCTGTGGTTGACACAGTGGGGCTGGCCGAAAAACAAGCACTTCCTGAACTGCCTGCTTCTGGTCATGTGACCAGAGGAAGTTTGGGAAGCGACTAGCTGAGAAACTGAGCTGCCCAGGCTCCAATTGCCAAGGTAGCTTAAGTGGAGCTTCGGCAGCACGGCTGGGCCTACTTTCAAAGTGGGTGGGCCATGCCCACCTGTAGCTATGCCACTGCTGTGAGCATGACCACTGAGACGCCAGGTTTCTTCTAACTTAATACAGTATTTACAATTGTTGCTATGGCAAGATTATTGTAGTAGCCTAGTTTTATAGCAGGAAGGAAAAGAAACCATTATATTAAAAGAAGAGCTCTGTGAAATTCGAAAGCTTGTCTCTTCCACCAACAGAAGTTGGTCCAATGAAAGATATTAGCAGACCACCTTGTCTTCCCATTATATCTAACAGTAGATGTGGCTGCTTTTTCACTCAATTAGGTGATGCATACTGTAGTTTATGCACTACAAGAAACAAGTATGGACTTTCTATTACAAAACAGTGGTTTTTGCTTCCAAACCTTGTATATAACATGATGGAGCATGGGCAGCAAGAACCTGTTTAGATGAAGAAAACTTACATCAAGTGCACTTACCATGCAGCACTGGACTATTATACATGCAGAAACACACACAAATGTATACACAGACACACGCAGAAGAGTTCAAGGAATTTAGGACAAGAGCAATAAAAGTGCTACAGCATTCAGACTCACCGCAGCAATAAACTTAAGAGATGGCAATCACAACTTTAAAATCCCCTTTCTGTATTAAATGCCACAACAGACTGCCACTTAAAGAGACGTTTTTAAAATGTCCTTTGTAATGTTCGAGGACTTCAGCTGGCCACTCAATTTCAGCTTTCCTTCCTCTAAGATAATAAAGTGATTATCTCCTATTTACATACTATGTACTCTTTGTAATATTAGGGTATGATCCAGGGTCCCCACTATTGTTCTAGCAATGGTGGGAGTACTAATGTAGGCAAAGCATGAGAATTTTTACCACCTTGTCATCTAGTCCTGCTCTGAGCCAGGTTAGACAACATGGTAGGATGACGGGGGGCTGCATTAGTGCTCCAATGCCTTTGGTAGGGTGTTGGGGAAGCCGCACTAACACATTAAACCAATGATTTTAGAAATCCTCCATGTTGACTCAGCTCCATTGATGCTCCCATTAAATGGGAAGTGGGTCAGGCTTTACTTCAGATGATGTTGCAAATACCTTGATAAAAATCCTTTGGATTAAGTTGCTAATTGCAGGAGCAGGTGGAAACCACAGGATCTCTTGGGGAATTAAAACTCTCAATGAGGCCCTGTTGACTCTAGGATAATTACCTTATTGTTGATACTGGGTATAAACCACAGACCCTCCTATTCCTCCTCCACCGGAGTTGTAAATAGCTCGGCAGCTGTAGAAAGAGCCACATGTTGTAACACCCATTACAAACAGCCTACTGGACACCATTGGTCTGGATTCTTGGTGTTGTTGCTGAGCTCTTGTTCTCTTTCACTCCATCTTCACTCCAATAAAATTAGTGTTAGCCGACTCCATTTTTAACAACTGGTTCTAACATAATACGTTTTGGGGCTTGTCAACACATTAAATCAAATTGGTTAAACGTAAGGAATGATCTCAAAGAGATTTAGCTAAACTGGGACAAAAGGCTGTTTGAACACTTATTTGTTTAGATCAATCAGGAACGGGTTTAAGCTAAATTGAAATAAGCAATTTAAACCAAAGTAAGAGGGATTTGCACCAGTTTAATTAAACCAGTGCAAGTTTGGATGGAGACAATGACTAAGATATTTCATCTGATAACTGAAGACAGGGAAAAGTGTGTTAAACTCATTTTAGAGAACTATATTTATAGACTATTTTCTGATAATTTATTATAGCGTGTTTCTAATTGCATAATTAGAAGGGAAGGTGTTACCGGGTTACCTTCTACTACAAATGGGCCAAAATGGAAATCTCATATTTGAATCCTTTGAATTTACAGGTCAGATTTGAATCCTCAGATCTATTTGTCCGTCTACTCTTTTATACTGCACTCATTACCCTTGTACTCGAATGCCAGAGCTGAGTCTGCCCTTATGGTTATGATTGCAGATCAGGTACAAAACTGAATACGTTTATTTTATGCTTCAGGTCTGGGTACAGCCAGAATCATGCAGAGTAAGCTGTTCTATTCAAGACAGCAACAAATCTCACCAAATCAACTAATCCCATGAGAGGTCTGCCAGTTGGGATTGGAATCTCTTGTGAACAGCTCATGAGATTTTGGTGTGATCCTAAAACCGAGTTAAACCTACCCCAGATCCAAACACTAGTTTCTTGGCCCATCTCTACATATTTCTTTTACTAAGTGCACCCAGTCTTGAAAACAGGTTTAACATAATTTTGCCTGGTCCACACTGACCAGCCAGACACCTGAAACTTGTGTCAGCTGATCCAACATCTTGAAACTGGTTCACAGTCTAACAATTTTTTCATTTGCAGGGTAGAGGAAGTCTATTAGTTCCACAAGCAGTCCAGGTTCAACTCTGCATCTCTCAGTGAAGTTTGTCCTACTATTCACCATCTAAACCCTCCCAACACATACACAAAAGCAATCCTTGCAATTTTTTAACACATTATGGAAGCCAAGACTTCCAGAACACCTAGGACAAAATGTCCAGTTTTCTTTGAAACACATTTAGAAAAACAGAATAGACTTTTTACAGACAATTATTAATCACTACAGACAACGCTTATCTAATCTCTTTATTTCTTTTCAATAACATTGCTATATCCTATTGCATGTTTTGTCTCCCATTATATAGCTCTGCCTTGCTGACAAAAGATGTTGCAATGAAATCAACTGTCCACAACAATTCCAGACCACTGTATGTTTAATACCAATAACGTACTCAAAAACTGATGTTTAACAGAGTTAACTGATTTGCTAGAGTGTTAACAGCCACAGACTTTAACTAATAAACAGATCATTAACTGCTGGTAATAAAAAACTTGCCAGGGATCATTTATTATTTAAGAACATCGTTTGTCTTTAAAGAGATGATCCCCACTGAGGATTGTGCGTGACACTTTTCCTGTAGTCACTCAGAGTGAGGAACCAGCACACCAAGAAGAAACCATTCCACACACTCTAAATCAGACCCTGTTCAAAACTTAGTCTATTTTTCCATCAGAAAATAATTATGAGTAAAATGTTATTTATTGACTACTGCCACTGTTGAGTAGTATAGCCAGCATTGTTACAAAGCTCTCATTTTTAATATTGCCTCCTGTTTAAGGCAGAGACTCTAATTCCTAATTCTGATTGTACAGTATAACCTCCTCATCTCTCTCACAGGACAGCAAATCTGTGTCACTGCCACAAACTCATTTCCTCCTGAAAACAGTCATGTGTGGTATACAATAGTTACATGCAGAGGATTTCAATAATGGAAACAAGAGGAAGACAGAAACAAAAGAAGAGAAAGAAAGAGATGTAATTCTACAGGGAGCAGAAGGAAAGATGTTCTAAAAGGAATAATTTCAAGCTAAGGTTGGAATAGATATTTCTCTCATAAGAAATTTACATGCAGGAAAAGCTTAAAAAGCCAATTGTTTTTTGAAGCTATTGTCAGGTAATTATTGTAAGTGAGGAATGGAGCCTTTTTAGGAGGAAATAAAAATTCTCATAGATGTCTAAATGATTCAGTCTGTAATAAGATTAAACTAAATTCAAGTGTTTCACAGAGGAGAGAGAGAGAGAGAGAGAGAGAGAGAGAGAGACACTGTAGGATGCAGGGCTATTCTGATCTTGTCAGTGTTTTATAGTTCAATAGGACAATCCTGTTTAATTTTCTTCTTTTTTACATTCTTCATGACAGGAGCTGAAGAGGTGCAACAGCTAGCTGACCAAAAGGGGAAAAGTTTACTAATATTAATTACTAATATTATAATTAAGATACCAAAGCTATGGGATAGAGAAAGGACTAAAGTGGCATCCAAACCTTTTGTCTGCATTGTTTTGCAAGCTTATTACTTGAAGTAACAATTAAGATGCAATGAAACCAAATAAAAGTAACAATTAAATACAAGACAAGGGCCTGATCTTCTTGCAGTTGTTTGACAGCCAAACCTTCAGCTGAAGACAAGTATCTGAGAATGTTTTATTTTTATTATTATTTTATTATTAATTTGTATTCTAGTAGCTCCTAAAGGTGTCAGTCAAGATTGGATTCTTACTGTGCTAGGAATTGTACACATGAATAGAGAGAGAGTTCCTGCCCCAAAGAGTTTGCAAACTAAACATAGACTAGATGGAAGTTAGATTTGCCAATATACTTTTTTAATTGAAAGAGCGATGCATTTAAAATCTAAATTAAATGTCAGCAGTCAGGCACTTTAAGGATGTCTTCTTTATACCAACCGCCTTTTAACAGAGGTTGTTATATCCTTTAAATAGGAAGAATTTTTCACCAATGTTTTTTAATTCCTATATAAAACCCTGAGCCTAAAGGAAGGCGATTTTTATATTGTTATTAAAAATAATAAACAAAAAACCAAAAATCCCTGAACTTAAACTAACATCACAGATATGCTATTACTTGCATTGAGAAACAAAAACTGCATTTGCACGCTGGTTGGAAAAATGCTTCCATTTAATTGCTTGTGGAAGAAGCACTTTATTTATAGGCACACTGTGCAGAAGGAAATTTGGCTCACCAAGTATATAATAAGATTCACGGAACTTTGCCAGGAAGCTGGCTATCCCAGGACATTTGATGTTCCATATACCAGGAATTTGGAACAGTTCTGTATGTAAACACTCAAAGAATGCTTCTCTCCTACCTCCTCCCAAGGGAATTTTAAAGCCGGCCTTTACTTAGATGCAAATGTGTACAATTAGTAACTACCAACAATTATGTTATGTAATTGAAACATGAATAATTCACTCTGATATATTTATTGCCAGTTATTTTAATTAGTTAACTAAAGAGATAAGAGATAATTTACTACTCCTACCTTTGCCATTACTGGAAAACAGCACTGAAAAAACAGGTTCTATGGGTTTTTAATATAATCCTTAAAAATCAGATATGAAGAAATCTACAATGATGGCAAAACTGAAGGGCTCAAAGCTACAATCCTTATAGAGTAATCCCATTAGCTGAATTCAGTGGGACTCCACACATGAGTAAGGGTTGCATGATCAGGCCTCACTGATTTGAAAGAGAAAGCAGATCTAATCAATTCCGTTGATTAGAAACCCTCTTTTATTGTAGTTGGGTTTTGTTTTTGTTTACCTTTTTTTACCCATAGTCTATTTGACTGAGGGGGAGCAGATGGGATTTTTGAAGGGGAGCCAAAATTAGCTCAACTGCTGGACTTGAATCAGGAATTTTGTTACTGCTGAATATCTCTTTAAATGGAACCTTTATAAACTAAAGGGAAAAGTTCTTAAAAAAACAAACAGTAAACTTAAATTTAAAAACACTAAGTTAATACCACAGTATGATGACATAATGGCAGGGAATGCAGAAATAAATTAAGGCTCCCATTGTAATATTAACTCACCAACGTTGCACCTAGGGCTCAGCCCTTCGCCAGTACCCCTGAATAGCTGGCTGGTCATTGGGTACATCTGGAGTAGCCCATTCTTGATTCCCCAAGCCTACCGAGTTTCCACAGTCCCCTAAAGTGGGAAGGATGGGTGGGTTCACCTAGTGGTTGATGCTCTAGCCCTGCTTCTATCATTTCTTCACTTATCCTTCTCAGAGCATCAAACCCTCACCTCTCTTCCAGCTCCATGGAACCACACTTGTTCCACTGCCACAGAGCTCTCTCTACCCAAATGAAAATGGGATCAGTGTGGCTCACAGTGGGCCTGATCATGCTTCCTTGTGCACCCAAGGCCACCATTGCAGTCAGTTGCAGTGCTGGGCCCACTATATATATTTAGGCACACGCTGAATAGCCTATCTAGTAATAAAAATGTATTCTGCATATGTAGCCTGCACCACCTCGTATGGATCCAGCTTGATTCAGCCACAGTAGGTTTTATTTCTTATCACCCAAGCTACCAAGTCCAATCATGCCCCCATTTAAGCCATTTGGAGTTTGTTTTCCATCAATTTAGCTGGAAACAAGATCAGGCCCACAATTACCTTCCAGTTATATTAAATCACTGGATAGAGGTGCATAGAACTCTGCCCGGGGCGAATTTAATCCCCACAGAGTACAGTACCTAGGGAGAACATCCATTTTTATACATTTTAACATTCAAATAAGTGGTTCAGAGGTATCCAAAATTTAAACCAGTTTTCTGTATTAGAATCTTGTCACAGAAAAACTGCTTGTATTATATCTCAGGAAGCTTGTTAAATAGCCTTCCTAGGCTATATGAGCTTTTATTCCAAAAAATATTATAAACACCGTCTCCTGAATACAAGGAGAAAAAAATAATCTATTTTTCAGATCAAGCTCTTGAAGCCTTGCAGTGGTGGAAAATAAATCTTACAAATTCTTTCAATTTCCATTTAACATTTCCTGTTCCAATTGCAGAGACAGTTGTCTTCTAAAGTGGTTGTAGTGCATTCATAAATTGCAACAGTATGGTTTCCCTGACAAATCCATTTCAAATCCAATAAAAAAATATAATGGAATTAACTGCTTGGAGATTTTGTTGAATAGCTCAGCTCTTAATAGGCCAATAGACCAGTATGTTAATATATTAAGAGGCTAGACAAAGTTATAATATGGGAAATGGAAAGCAGACATATAGAGAAGCTTCAGGATTTTCTTGCACCTGGAAATAAGTTGCTATTTAAGTATCTGATCCTGCAGGTTGACACGTGGTCAAGGTCCTGGAGAGCAGCAATCCCTAGCCACACTCTGCATCTTGATGTAACAAACACCGAGATATTTGTCAGTATCAGACAATGAGAGGAACGGGTTTGTAAAGGGAGACCCTCTCCATCCCTGCACGTGAGGTGTTTTCCACCAATCACTCAGATATATTGCTAAAAATGAAATATTAGAAGAAGCGACAGAGAACATGGGACATTCACAGTCTTCCCTACAGTCACTCAGGAATGGACTTTGAGGCCCATTTAATGCATGCCCACACGTCCCTCACTTTTTGGGACATCTACAGATGTGGAAGCAGTGCCACCACATTACTGCTGATGGTGCTATGGCTACTTACGTTTCATTCAAGTTTGGGGGGGGAGGGAGGTTTGCACCTCACAGAGCCCATTCCACTGCTAAGACACAAGGAAGTGCAGGTCAGAAACATGAGGCGGTGTGGCTTAATGGTCTACTCTAAGCCCAGGTCTGAGAGCACATCTAAATTTAGCTGATAGCTTTTCACAACTTTAACTGTATCTTAATATCTTTTTTCCTCAAGGAGTTACTATTACCAACCGCAGCCATTCAGATATCAAGGGTCAGGCCACAAAAATAATGAAATTGACTTAAAAATTCACAAATTATTTTTTAAATAATATGTTGTGTTCTGTGCCTCCTGGTTTTCAGACTTTAGGTTCTTATTTTCAAGCTTTTCTCTGCAACCATGAGAGCTTTTATTTATTTATTTAAGGAAACCTGAGATTCACAGGTCATAACATGTCTCCAGGAGCTGGGATTTTAAGTAAAACCTCAGCTATCGTGAGACTCATGATAGAAATCACGAGAGTTGACAGCACTCTTATAATCTTATTGTCAGCCAGTTCAGTGATTCTTGTAAACCAGTGCATTCTGTATATTAAACCAGTTTTGTCTGTTAGGCCCTGTACATTTTGTATTTGCTCAGGTAGGCAGTGAGTAATGTAGGTGGTTTCTTCCTACCTATTCAATATATAAGGCAAAAATGACAAACTTCAGTTGCTAGAAAACCAAACATGAATCAGTAGCTGAAGGAAGAAAACAGACCATTTCTCTCAAATGTGACTCTTGTTCCTATTTACTGTACACATGATCTACTTTTCATCTTGAAGTTCTGTCTTCTCATGGGAGACATTACAGTGGCTCTTCTAATGGCCAAAATAACTCGCGGGTGGTGATTTTTCCTTGAAAGGGAAAAAGCAAGAAGACCCAAGTCAGTGAAAATGAAGGGAAAGGCAGCATACGTCAGGCATGCCATCAGCAACACATTTATTGGTAGATTCAAACAGCATCGTACAGGGAAAAATTCCCCAAACCTCCACAGTTTGGATGGGAGTATTTTGACTGCCTCATTTTCTGACATTTTTATGCATTTAGTTTGGGATGGCAAGAAGAGGCATAGTAGCAAGGCTGTGTGCCTCCCAAAGTGAAAAAACAAATCACATAAAAGAAAATGAAACGAATTTTTTCAGGAGAAAACTTTTCATGGCCATTGATGTGTTTTTAGGCTCCCAGATAAAGGTACCTGTCACAATTTTTCAGTAGTGGGATAGTCTGGAAAAAGTCTCACACATCAACCATTGTCACAGCAACATTGTACAGTTTCCCATTTTTAATGTTTGTTTGTTTTAAAATGAAGAGTAGGTTGTAGGTAAAGCACAGGACAGAGTTGGGTGGTCTAGGTCTTGGTGCTGTTAGATTTCCTGTGTGACTTTGAGCAAGTCACTTAGCATCTCAGGGTATGTCTACACTGCTGGGGCTGCACAGATCAATGGAGCTGGATCAATTAAGCAGCCTGTGGAGACCCGCTCAATCGATCCCGGAAATACTCTCCAGTCGACACAATAAATCCACCCCCCTGAAAAGAGTAAGGTTCTGTCGACCGGAGGGCGTCTCCCATTGACACAGCACAGTGGAGACGCCACGGTACGGCAGCATGAGTAAGTCAACAGAAGAGACACAAGCTACTTAATGTACATAATTTTGCTTGCATCTCTTCTGTTGAGAGCCAGCGGCAGTGTAGACCAGGCATCTGTCTCAGTGTCCTCTTCTGCAAAATAGGGTTGCTAATATTTCTCTGTAGCTAGGAGGCATATCCCTTCTAGGGATGTATGAAGCTTAACTCATTTGTGTTTGCAAAGCGTTTTGAGATCTTCAGATGAAAGGGATCATGAAAGACGAAAAAAGTGAAATACAGCTTGTACTATCAAGACATACTTAATAAGCCTCTTCATACACAAAAAAAGCTTTGGAGAGAGAACTCTGAAATATAAAAAATCTCCTCCCCATACAAAACAATGAGGTGCTTTTTTATTTCTCGCCCCAAATCCAGTACCATTTTTCCTGGTTCTCCTTTGGAAGCATTACAATGGTACTTGTTGTGAACACTATACTAAAGTTGGTGTGTTTCATTCACTTGGTCTGCACAACATGGAATACTTTTTCTGGGTGATATCCTTGGCAGTAAAGCATTCTAGCACTCTTGATCTTTAGTTAATTCAACAAATTTATACATGAATATGTTTGTGAACAACAAATAATAAAAGGTAAAACCCAGACAAAGTGAACAGCGATGAAGAATTCTTAGCTTTACAAACACCATTTCTATAATATTCATTCAGCTCTAGTTATGGTCTAATAATTTTAACATTTAATGTTGAATTAAAATGATATTGTTTTGAATTATGCATTATGGGAAAGCAAACAAACAAAAAATCCATAACACAAGATGTTTAAGGGATTCCTATCGTTTTAAAGTGACCATCTGAATATTTCCTTAATTGCAGTGAAATAAAATAAAAACTCCCAGAACCCAAGATGTTTAGGGGATACCTATCCGATCATTTTAGGATCATTTATCCCATCCTATCAAATTATTCCTATCATTTTAAAGTGACCATCTGAATTTTTCCTTAACTGCAGTGAAATAACCTAAAAACTCAAAAATGTAATTTTTAGTGAAATGCTAAGACTCTCTAAATTACAGGGATCTTTGTTAGAGAGACAAGGTGGGTGAGGTAATATCTTTTATTGGACCAACTTCTGTTGGTGAAAAAGACAAGCTTTTGAGCTACACAGAGCTCTCCTTCAGATCAGAGAATGGTGTTATTACAGAGGTGTGCATGGCAATACCTAGTGTGCTTCTGGGAAGTGATCAAAGTGGCAAATATGTCAGACATTACTGAGGTATTTGAACAACTGGAATTCCCGAAACTGCACAGAACCCATGTACCTATTCTGTACATATAAGTGGCTTTCAGTAATTTTGGCCTTTTGCACAGTGGAGCTCAGAAAGTAGACCCAGACAGATCATGTAAACAGTGACTAGTGCTCTGGGGGACATTTATTATTTACATTAGCAATCCCCATCCAGACCAGGGCTGGACCCATGAAGACTGGCACAGTGGAGGACCACATGATGGCTAGCTTTGCTCATAAAAAGTCTAAGCCAAACAGAAGGCTGGTGAGAAACGGGTGGGGAAGAAGGAGGAGGGGGAATGGACAACGTTATAACTCTTCAGATATGTAAAAAGATTGTCATAAAGAGGACAGTGATTAATTGTTCTGAATGTCTATTGAGGGTAAGACAAGAAGTAATTAGTTTAGTTTGCAGCAAGAGAGATCTAGGGTACACATAAGAATACCTTTCTAATTCTAAAGATGGTAAGCACTGGAACAGGTTATCTAGGGATAAGGTGGAATCCCCATCCTTGGAGGTTTTAAATCACAGATTAGACAAACACCTGTTAGGGATGGTCAGGATCTTGCCCCAGCATGGGGGATGGATCTTTAATCTTGCCACAGCATGGGGGATGGATTGGATGACCTTTTGAGGTCCCTTCCAGCCCTACATTACTATGATTTGATGAATTCTTGTGCGCTGTTGAGGGGTGGGGGGAATTTTGAGTATGGATCAGAAATGTGTGTTACAGGCATGCTATGGGAACCAATGGTGGTTAGTGCACCTAGGGTATATCTACACTGCAAAAAAAAGCTGTGTTCTTGACTCTGGTTAGCTACCCTATGTTAGCTAACTCAGATTAAAATAGCAGTGAAGACACAGCAGCTTGACTTTTAATTTGGGTTTGAAGCTGAAGTTCATGCCTATAGAACAGTCTTGAACTCAAGCAGCTAAACTGAGTTAAAAGCCACGTTACTGTGCCTTCACTGCTGTTTTAAATCCAGGTTAGCTAAAGGAGGTTAGCTAACTCATGTTAAGAATATACAGTTTGGTGTTCTGAATTTTTTTTTTTTTTGCAATGTAGTCAAATCCCAAATTTCTCCAAGTTGTAGACAAGGCCTAAGACACTCCTAATCAGACTGGATTTTGTCTGTTTTTCTGACTAGCTGTCCAGTCTTTGCTGAGTGAATAAATAGCCAATCATTTTCTCAAGTGAATAAGTCATGGCAAATTCTAAGATGCTCCACTTTAGAAATTACTATGATCACTGGATACATATATATATATATATATATATATATATATATATATATATATATATAAAATGCTTTCCTGGGTAAATAGTGGCTTTTGTTAAAGGCATAATTCTGAGTATCATTTCATTCTTGGTGATGATTAATCTAAGATTTCGACACCTCAACAGTTGACCTTGCTCAATGCTTTGAATTGCCCGTCATATAAAAAGAGCTTTAGACACCAAGCAATTATTTAGTGATGGCCATCAGGATAAATATTAACTGGAAAGAAAACTAGAATGAGTGCACATATCAAATAGTAAGTGCCAAAAAATATAATCATAAAGTCAAAATTTCATTTGCATGTGTCCACAGCTCAGCACTATAACTTTTCCCTCCACAATTTCCATCTATTGGACTGTACCAAAGATAAAATGTAAGACTTTAAAGTAAAATTACATCCTTACAATGGCTGTTATGCAAAGAGGAAGAGCTGGACCTTGACATCAAATCAAATTAAACATATTTGTTGCATTTGGGGCAAGTTCATTTGCATTTTAATACTATGCCGATTAGCTAGCTAAGGATCCCACACTTCTCATTGGCACTGATGCTTTCTAAGGAGCTTACAACTGTAAGACAAAGCAGCACTGAACTACATCATTTCACAAACAGCTACGGCACTTTAATTTACAATACTAAGAAAACAAGGATACTTGTGAAATTTACTCAGTTAAAATGGTGTTGATGAGAATGTGATTCTTTATCACCTTAAAGTAAACTTTATAATAGAAAAACAATTCAAATAGAAAGCTGACAGATCACTACAAACACACTGCACCCGCTTGAAAGAAATCCTGTACAAAAAATCCTGCCCCCTGCTGCCTGGGTGGGCTAGTGAGGAAAGAAGCTTTTCCTTCTGTCACCCACAGAGCCACAGAACAAATAAGGTGGTTATCACTTTGGTAGGTGCCATACACAACTAAAAATAACCTGTTTCTTTAACATAGCCGAAGATGTCCCACTCAGTTACCCCAGGAACAGGAGTGTGTGAACTTAGTTGCTCTTTTCATTTTGTGTGGTATTATTTATATCAGAGAGAAGGTTTTCCTTGAAAGGTTGTCTTACCTTTGGACCTAAACAGAGTCACGGCTGGGATTCAGTCAGATTTCTTCTGGCAATGAGTTCCACAGATGTGATCCCACCACTGAGAATGTTTTCCTCCCTCTCTCCCCCTCAGCTGATATTATCTAAACCAGGGCATCTCCAGCAACACTGTTCCTGTGGAGGATGAGCCAGTCTCTGTGGCAGCCAGCTCCCAATCCATCAACAGGACAATTAATTCTGTTCTGAAATGAATGGGGAGCCACTGGAGTGCAGGAAGTACAGGGTTAATTGTCTTCAGACTGGCACTTATCTTCCTCTCCATTAAGTATAATCAGGACTGGATTAAAGCCAGGAACAATAGGCCCATCATGCCTACTGCCCCAGGCCCTGGAATCCTGCAAAGATATCAGATTCTTCGCTTTCTTTCTTTTCTTTTTTTTTTAAATGTCTCTAGTGGTTGTGAAGAAAAAGCTCAAAGACACAACCCAAGTGTAACTGATGAAGTGATATCTGCCTGAATCTGCAGACAGCCGGAAACAAGAGCTCTGAAACTGATGAACTTTGTCATTTTAATGGGCTGACTCAAACGCACTGCTTTGGAAGGACTCCCACACCAACGCCACCCAAGAGAACCCTGCTTGGAGGAGAAGAGGGGTTTGCTTTCAGCACGCCATCATGGCTCTGCGGGGGTGGTATCACTAGGGAGCCACACACACACACACACACACACAATCTCCCTGAGGACAGCAGGTCCCTGAGGAGGTAGTAGCAACAAAAGGCAGGGATGGCAGTCTCCCCCCTCAACCAGTCCAGCATGAGGCTTGTGCATGGCCTCTACTTCTATCAAACAGGGGTGGGGCATAGAGATGGTAACAAAAGTGACACAATGTTGGCAATATTTTCACAAAAGTTTTCTCTCTTTTGTACAAATTTGAAATTTTGATGGAAAAAATTGTCAAAACAGCAAATGTTGACAATTTTTGGGTGGCCTTCATGAGACACCATCACAGGTTGGTATCAGAGTGGGCCACTATGTGTGGGTGCACCTAGGGCCCCAAATTACCTTAATCCAGTCTTGTCTGTAATGTACCCTATATAGTTAGTTAGCCCCCCAGTACACCTCTGGCGTTTAGGGCAGTGACTAAGCTCCTCCACTCTTGTCTGCTTCTGGCAAGTCTTTCAGTGATTCCTCAGCTGTGCTCCAGGTTTTTCAGCTCAGCTTCCACAGGTCTTTGCCATGTTGTTTTCGGGTGGCTCTCACTGACACCCAGGACATGTAATTTGTAGCATCTCATCTCTGCTGTAATGTGAGCTGGTTTTCTTGTTCCATACATTGTCTGTATGTTCCAAAAACCAAGTTTGGTTTTTGTCTTGGTGTTGAGCACTTCATTCTTCATGCCAGTGACTTCCTTTCAGCTTTCACCACTGGCATTCATATGGGTCATTGACTCCTGAAGGCCATCACACACACTAATGGTTGATTTCTCTGCTGCTGTTTCCGTAACATATTTTATTTTTACAGGACAGGGTTGTTAGCCCTGTGCCTACCCCCAACCTGGAGGATCAGGGTGTTTGTGTTTGTCTGGCCACTCCCGGACAGATCAATCCAACATGGTTAAACCTACCAGGAGCAAAAAACTGACACAAATTCAGGAGATTGTCAGGGTACACAAGCTGTCCTGCCACAACAAGGCACAGACACCAAGGATCAGGTACCACGTATACTCCCCCATAAGAACTGCATCTATTTCACTCTTTTTTCCTTAATGTTATCTTAACATAGCATGAGGTAGGTGGCCTTCCTCAGAGGTCTACCTCATAAATCCATAGGGTATAGTACTGTGCATAATATGCACCTCTGGGCCCACACCACACATACGTAAGACCTCCAGAAAGTTAGAGTTCTTAGCTCATAGCTAATTTGGAGATCCTGCATTCAGAGTTAACTTCTTTTACTCAGTACCCATCACAGAAACAGAAGTCTACTATTTTGGGTTCCATTTCCTTTAAGAGCTCTTTAGATGGTCTGTGACAATAACGGATAATGATCATTCAGATCACTGTCTTCATTTTAAGTCATTTAGACATTTTGCCTTAAGTCCATTGTCTCTCTTAGCAGTCTGTTAACCATTCCAGCTATTCCCAAGCATTATCACAATGAAGTGCTGACCTACACTATATCTTCAGAACCCACAAAGATGTCTTTTTTTAAGATCCCCTTATTATTATCTCGCTTAGAGTGAAGGTCAGACCAGAATGCCCACATCCTCTTGTGAAACCACAATTCTTTTGTTTTCCATCCTGACATTCTTGTCTCTCAGACCTGAGCACTCTAGCAAATATATTTTCTGGGCGTGCTGTACAGCCTACTGCTTTGATGAGTTATTCTTCCTCCTCCTAGTGCGGAGGGATTACTGCTGTCAGTTTCTAATCCTGACACACACACTAACTATTCCAGACTGCTTTGGTAAGAGAAATTCTTTCCAGTAATTCAGTGGCAATTTCTCCAATTCCCAAAGGTCTCTTTTTTTCACTGTCACCTTACCTTTCTACGGAGGAACTTCCCCTTCATTTCTCCAGCTAGCTCAAATAAATTCCACTGAGCTCTGTCTTTCTGGCTGTGATTCAAATGGGAATTTAAAAACAGCATCAAGTTGTCTCTCCGTCTCCCATATTAACAATCCCTGGAACCACTCTTATGTATGAAAATAGAAACATAGGAATTGCCATTCTAAGACATAACAATGATCTACCTAGTCTGATACCTTGTCTCATAGTGGCCAAAGCTGAATGTTGCCGAGTAAGATGTAACAGCTTCATACTACGCCTACTGTAGTTTTATTACTGTGCTAGTGGGAAATTTTTTCTTGACCATAGCTGTTGATTATCTTGTGCCTTGAAGTATGAGGACTGATAACCCTTATTTTTATTTTATTTATTCCAGCCGGTGTAACATGAGATACCACTCTTAGTTTTATTTTTATCTAATGTTTTTGTGACACTTACTGGGAAATATTCATCAATCCTGTAGCAATAAATTTCCACAAATCCTGCCCCTCAACTGAAGGCATGGAGGAACCAAACTGATGCAGATCTATGGGATGGGAACAGAAAAATGGTCTTCCTGCATACACGGGTGCCTCCCTGTACACTAGAGACCCTAGACCACTGGAGGCATTCTTGTGACATTTTAGGCCCTCTTTTGCATACCCAGGGATTCAGGAATTTGAATAAGCATGTATTTGAACTGAACCCAGGCTCTGAACCATGGATGTTTGACCATAACTATAAACACCCAGAGGGGGTCAGGTTCTGGCCCCACTCTGATTAGTATGCTGGTGTGAGCCAGTTACACATAGCTATTTTAATCAACTAAATGAGGATTCTCTTGGCAAAGGGGAACTTGTGGACGGAATAGGGCTAGTGTAGTTGGCTCTGCACTATTCCTGCCTGGCACAGGAAGCAGGACGCTCCCTTTTATCAAGGGTGGGCATGGGCATGGACAGAGCACTACTGTACTTTGGCAATCCTCAATGGGCCCCTTATGATATAGCCCGGGGGCTGCACTAACTTGTGCCAAGTGGTTGAACAGACCTTATCCAGTCCCAGGATTAGATGCTCAGAGCCACCTTTGTCCCCTCTCCTTTGGAGGCCTGTGTCAAACACAGCCAGACAGAACGTGAGGCTATGGCTACCCTGCAGCTTAAGTGGACATAAATTATGTTGCTCAGAGGTGTGAATCAACCACCCCCTTGAGTGATATAACTTATGCTGATTTAAGCACCAGCATGGACAGCTTCTCCAGCTGACATAGCTACCGCTGCTCATGGGGGCTGGAATAACTATGTCGGTGGGAGAGATCTCCCATTGGCTTAGAGTGGCTGCAGTAGAGGGTTGATGGCAGGAGAGCTGCATTGGTGCAGCTGTGCCACTTTAAACTCTCTAGTGAAGCCATAGCTGAAGTATGTGACCCAAACACTTCTCTCTGGAGGGGGGTGAAGGACTGAGAATGAAACCATAATTTTACAGTTCCATAATAATGGACAACAAACTAGACCTAATAGAGAGTTAATATATTCCATTGCAAGTATTCTTTAACAATGTTTTGTCTGTTGTCACTGAACTGTCTTTTGCAACAGACCATCTCATTTACAGGGCCAGGTAATCAGTAAGGATTTAGCACACATACTCTGTAGGAAAGCATGCAGTAATGTAATGATCAAATTTATATTGTACGCAATGTTCAGACTGTATCAGAGATCTGGGCTCTATTCTTAATTTTTGCCATTGCTTCGCTGTGAGACGTTAGGCTTAATCCACTTAATCCCCCTGCGCTTTATATTCCCCATCTGTAAAGTGGGGAAAACAACACTGACCTGTCTCAAGGCTCATGGCCAGATCTCAACATTAGTGGGCATTTTGCCACAGGTAAAGACTGCAGGATTTGATTAGGGCTTTTAACTTGGACATTTATTATATTGGTAATGCACTTCGATATCCTCAGGTAGAGTAGCTAATAATTATTATGTAAAGCATTCCTTTGCAAATATTTAAAATAATCCTCTGAATATGTCTTCCACATTTCCACTCCAACAAATGCTTTGTTAGAGGTTGTTTTTGTTTATTCTAGCCTTAGTCACATAAATGTTTTTTGTAAAAGTATATTAGCCAACTTTTAATTTAAAACACTCCTAAAGAAAACTGTAACAGGAAAACAGCTGTTATACACACAATAGTGACACAGTGACTTACTATAGCTAATTAATCAGAACACCTGGAGTATCTTTCAGAGTTAAACTGGAAACAAAATACTAGAGATTAGGTTTTCAAAGCTACTGGTGGTCCCCACTAATCTTTTTCAGGTGTAAACTACAGCGCACGTGGAAAGCAAAATCGGACTCATTTCTGTGAGACAGGAGGTCCTTGGGCTAATAATTGCAGCATGTCGTTTCCATAAAATTTACAAGGTTGGCTTTATATTTTAGTATTGGCAGGGCTGCAATAAATGCCAGTGAGATCCATCAAAATGAGCATTTTTTGTGTGTCCTCATAAAAATAGATCAATCTTTTTAACAGACTCCATGCAGAGGAATTTGAATAGTTACAACATACACATCAACACACCAAAACCAACATGCTAAGTCATAAATGAAGAGGAAAAATAAACACAGGAACATAATAAAATAGACTTGGTTTGGTTAGTCAGTTCTGTCTTTCATTTTCCACTAGAAGTGGATAGAAGGGTTATTTGCCCTGGTTTACAGCTTTACTGTCCCCTTTGCCTCTTGCATTCTCTAGGTTTGAGAGCACAACTGGTCAAATAAGAAGAAAAGAAAGGAGAACCAGCAAAGAAGAATAGTCAAGCCACACACTTATTCATTCCTAGACCACACATTAACTCTTATATTGACAATCCTGAGGGAATATTAACAATGAACATGAGAGAGTGAAGAGAGCCCAAAATACTGGGCAACTGCAACTTTACATCTTCTGTACTGCATTGATAACTTGTCCTGTTCTGTAGTCATTGCTGCACTGTCAACTTACAGTAATAAAATATAGTCACTGGGCCAGATTCTCTGTCATGCCAAGTTTCCACCCAGCACAGCAAAGGCGATGGGCTTGCTATACCCAATTCTTTGCCCAGCTCCATCTCAGCTCCACCACTGGAGATAGATATGAACACTGCAAGTCTTACCCCTTCCCTATCCCAGCGTAGCACTTCTGCAAGGGCTGGGACATGGAGGTTGGCATAAGAGCCAGATCTAAGCCTGACAGAAACCTCTATGGTGAAGGAATCAATACATGAGGAGCTGCTGGCAGTTTTAAAACAGTGCCTCTCCTAAGAAGACTAGCTCACTAACTGTTTCCCAGTCCCAATCCAACCTGGGTTCTATGTATCTTAGGTTATTATACAGTTCCTATTACATAGTATCTGAGCACCTCACTGTAGATTTACTTCTAACAATACCCTGGCGAGGCAGGGAAGTGCTATTATTCTCATTTTACAGGGAGGAAACTGAAGCACTAAGAGATTAAATGACTTGCACAAGGACCATAAGAAATTTGTAGTTGAGCAGGGAATTGGACCAGTTCTCCCAAGTCCCAGACTATGTTCTAACAACTATCTGTTCTGATAGGGCTGAGATGTAAGAATCCCCTCACCAAAACAAGATTGAAGCATATACGAGATTGAAGCGGCAAATCATGACAATAATGTTGATCAGTAAGGACAGAGGTGGGGGTTACAATGGGCAGAGGGAAGAGGATGCTTGGGCGAGTCATTCACCACAATATATGTGTTTCACCATGGAAGAACTTAAGCATTGCTAATGGAAGATGGACCCTATTGACGATGAAGCATCTGTCCAGCCTTGAGTCTTGAACATAGGCACAGTTTGACTTCTATATCTGGAGGGGCAGCTCCAGTCAGGCCACCAAGGCTGTGCGTGGTGGTGAGGGGGCAAATTCCACATCTGCTCAAGGCTTGTAGTTTGGAGGGCAACACCCCCTCGATCGCTCCCAAACTATGCCTGTGGTCTTGAAACCAAGGAACCTCAGATCCCAAAGCAACAACAATTTTAGTTGACCAGACAGATCACCAACAGCTCTCAACAGTAGTAGTTGCACTGGCATCTTGTTTCAGGCCTGTAACCACTGGAGGGCAAACAGGCACAAGCTAGAGGCTACAAAAAGGAAGGATAGGATAAAAATCAAGATTATTTTTTGATAGGATTTCCTTGGTCATAATTTGACCCAGGGCAAATCCTAGATTATTCACATTACATGTAGAGTAGACCATTCATTATCATAGAATCATAGAACTGCAATGTCCGCAAAATATTCATTTTTTCATAACCAAAGTCTAACCACTAAATATATTCTACAAAAATAATCAATGAGAATTTTCAGTGATTTTAAAATCTCTTTAATGAAAGTTGAAGAGCCAAGTTTTGAAATAGGGAGGTCAAAATTTGTCCTTAGTGAAATGCCACTGACCTTAAAGGTGTTACACCAGTGGACATAGTTGGTCACAAAAAAAAAAAGGTAAGTCTATTTTTCAAAACAAAATTCATTTTATTTGAAATTGTCCATGAATTTTTTTGATGAAAAAATTCACAATTTTTCAATTTTTTTGCTTAGTTTCAATAGGAAAAATCAACTGACTTTTTTTTCCCCTATAAGAAAAGGGATTAAAAAGCAAAATAATGAGAAATAACTATTTGTTTCTCCACTAGAATTATTATTTTTTATTTTGGGAGTGGATGGGAGAGCAGAAGGGAAGTGCAAACTTTTTGTTGGAATTTGTTTTAATAAAAAAACTAACTTTTTTGACTGAAATAATTTTTCATTAAACTTTTCATTGTGGTCAAAACTCATGTTCCATTAAAACAAGTTTTGCTGGAAAGTTTTCAGCAATGGGAGGAATCGGGCCCATTGTTCATTTAAAGCAGCACTTCAACGCACACAGGTACCCATGGCAAGATAAGCTTTTAACAGAAAGCCTTGAAGTAGAAACTGACCGTGCTCTGACACTCTTCCTCCCCAACCAGCATGCACCATAACCTCCTGCCACATCATCCCTCTAGACTGGCCATTTGTTCAGTTTTAAGACTGGTGGTCCTGCTTTTCTATGGTCCTTCCAGTACTGGTACTGGCACAAAACCACATGCGTGACACTGTTTTGAAGATTGTGCTGTTTCACCCCTCCCCGAGTGACCTCACATGCACTGTGCGTGTGAGATTACATTGGTGTAGGTGGGCTCTCTTTAAAGTTGCATCTTGCATGTGGCATGGCCTGCAGCAGGGGGGGGTGTTACAATGGTGGGGGCAGGCCCGCACCATTCCTAAAAGTACTTGAATGTCCAGTATTCTGGGGACACATCAGTGGGCACCCTATGTGCATCCCCCCCGCCCCTCAACATGCCCTTCTGGGATACAGAGGACATAGGCATCCACTGTTTGTGACAACAGAAGGGTAAAATCCTGGCCCCACTGAAATCAGTGGCAACACTCCAATTGATTTTAGATGGGGACAGGATTTCACCCAAACATTTTATGTGAGGAACATTGCAAACCAAAGCACTGTTGCAGCTGGGCTTCAAATTCATCTTTGAGGGTTGGGGTCAGGGTGAAAGCAGCTGCTAGAAGACCAAACAAATCAAATTTAATATTGTCAATGGTAGAGTCTGAGATACTGCACAGGATTTTGAACCTGTGACCTCTCTCTCTCTCTCACACACACACACATGGCCCAAGCATAATTTTTTCAGGCCCATTGCAAACTTGTAACATGGGCCTCCTCCCGTGTTACAAATCTCCAAGATTTGCAAATCTCACAAGATCTGGACAATACTAGATACTAGGATACTAGATACTAGATACTAGGAAATAAGTTTCTATAATATCCTCAGGCATGATCTACAATTTAGCCTCAATTTTTTCCTCATGGTAAAGGGGGTTGAAGCCTGGGCTGGGCCCCGCAGGGCCTCTGGTAAAGTGTACCCTTGTTTCCCTCCATGTGGGGACCCTGCGCACGCGCATACACACACACACAAACATACACACACACGAATTCTCCCACTACTGTCCCATGGCACTACAGAGTCAACCCGACTGGGACTGCTATACATACATACATACAGTAAGAGACGATCCCTGTCCTAAAAGGCTTACAAACTAATACCAAACAAAGGTCTGGAGAAAGGATGTATCTTAATAGTTATTCTACAGATGGGGAACTGAGGTCCAGGGACTAAGTGACTTAAACAGGATCACATAAGACGTCTGGGGCAGAACCAAGAGCTGAACTCCAAACTCCTGAGTCCCAGTTCAGTACTTTAACTACAGGATGATCCTTCCCCTCTGATATATTATTTTAATGAAAGAGAGCCCTAATTACTTGGCTCTGCGGGTTGATTCCTCACCTTTTGCATTCTCCCCTCTCTGCTCCCCTCATTTCATTTTCACTAACACTGGAAGCAAAGGGACATTCTTCAGTGGTGTAACAAATACCATTATTTTAATGGAATTATACTCGGAATGGATGGCTTAATTTAATCACTCTATTATAACTTTCACTCATCCACATCAGTCCCTCCATTTGCAAGTTACAGTAATTGCTCAGGATCCATTAGTACACATGAAACTATCAGACTTTAATATTGTTGAATCAGTGATGTAAATATGATTTGCTTCTCTGACATTTGTTTTCAAGGTTATTGATAGACACACAGAACTAGTACAGCATAGGCAGTGATGCTGGGATCTTTCCACAACTGCCTCAGCCCTGAGTTACAGGGACCACAGTACGATAAGAGAGTAGCTAAGCCACCATGCCCAAACTACATTTGGCTTCTCTGCTAAGACTGCTCACAGAAGTGCCATGTTTAGGGTGACCAGAGAGAAAGTGTATAAAACCAGAGCTGGGGGTAGCACCTATATAACCCCCCCCCCTGAATATCAGGGCTGTCCCTATAAAATTGGGACATCTGGTCAACTGAGGTGAAGGTGTGAAGGTGTTTTTTGTGACATGGGCGCCTACCCACTGGGAACTGGACTGAGACCTGCCACGCTCATTTCCAACAGGTCATACACACATCAGGTGGCAATGACTTTTAGTCACTCAGAATTTGGGCGCATTTTAACTAGTGTTTTAAAGACAAAAGGCTCCATAGCCCATTGCCAACCCTCTGAGCCATCCATTCATCCTACTATCATATGTTCACTATCAGAAACTTCTCTTCAAAGCTAAACAAAACTACTGTACTTCATAGAACTGGCAAACAAAATTATATGCAGCATGTTTCCTCTGTCATAATATGTCCCAAACCCATTGTCTTGATTTCACTATTTTCCTCAGCTAAAGAACACTAACATTATTGTTTCCTCTGTAGCCCAACTTTCTTTATATTTTTACCACTAAATTGAATCTACTATTAGCAATCTAATTTATATTTAAAATGCACAGCATGTCAACATGACCAAATCTCAATACAAATTTCTCCTAAAACTCATAGATGCCTTGATTCTAGTGTTTATAGAAACTTTAGACTGTTCATTCTCTGAGTCACTCATACCCTGAACTCACTCCCATATGAAACAGAAAACATTCTTAGATTCACGCTGAGTCAGAAAAGACAAAATATATTGTCCTGTGCCATCTCTTGCAAAACCAAAGATTTGTCAACCCCTAACAGAACAAGATGGAGAAAGGGTCCAAACGTGAGATATCATGCAACGTCAGGGGCACTGATCTGCCATTGTCCATAATTGCTGTGCATTTTATCTCTGTGCACTGTGGTGTATTGTAAACTGCGTTCAGAGAACAAGCGATCGCCATCACTTTAAAGGTAAGGGGTTTACTGCTCTTGCTTGCAGGCCAAGGGGCTCTGTAGGGAAGCCTGCAATCAGAGAGGAGGAATCAGTTTGCAGAAAGTCAGCGTGCAGCAAGGTGGGGTGAGTTGTGCCTCTCTATTTTAGGAAAAAGTCCACTTTGTCTCTCCCTATTTTGGGGTTCTTTTGTTAGGTGTCTGAATTCTAAGACACCAAGTAGAGTTACATTGCAATCTTCTAGCAAGAGCATTTCATGTTTTTATCTAACTTCTATGCATGTATGTCATTAGTATAACATGTACCCAGGGGAAAATGTTCCTGTCTAGCTCTGTTTCTCTTATCCATAATTTCACTTGGGTTTCTTGAAATATTGCACCATCCTTTTCCAGATGGGTTCCCCCCCACCCTCCACGCAAGCTCCCTCTCCCACCTTGCCAGGATTTACCCAGGATCCCCCTAGCTATATAGCTACATGAGAATGTTGGGGGAGTAGTCACACCCTAACAACTGTTTGCGACCCCAGGATAAGAACCAAGATGTATAGAAACAATATTCCACGTATTAGTTCTTTCACATAATGGCTCCTAAAACTATTACATCTTTCTAGACATGTCACTGCTCTTTTGTTTAATATTTAATATCTGGCGGCAAATTAGCTTCCGTCAGATGGATTGCTCTGGATTGACTGAGCTTCAAAGTCGATGGGAGATACGCAAGTGATTTACATTACTTGCGTATCTCCTGTCGACTGCTGCCGAATCGCAAAGGTAAGTGTAGACTGGGCCTTAGTATTAACTATCATCAACACTTTATTCCACAGAGTGGATACTCTCTCGCCACACTCATCACAAGAGCTAGACAAACAAAATCTTTGCTAATCCAAGGCTATTAATCTAGTCAATGCTGTTACAGCACTGTTGTTCTTGGCCATCAGTGTTAAATTGCTATGTGGGGTCAGATTGCTGACTCCTTCTCCCTACTCAGCATGGATGAAATTCACACAAATAAAGAGAAACAGCCCAGTGGCCTCTGGTCTGCTTACATCCTGTGAGGGGAGACTTGTTTCAAGCAAGACCATTTTCTGTGTTTTTTAGCCCTAGCAAAGTATTTTGACTGTTCGTAGGCCTCTTTGGCAGTCTCAGCTATTTTAATTTGTAGTAGTCGCCAATTAACGGCCCTGACCTTCACATACTGATAAGTTTGTAGAGAAGAGTATTATGTTATGCTTACAGCTGCTATGTTTCTTCAATTATATGTGAAGATGCACCCTGACCCCTCCTTCTGAAAGTTGTTTGTATTTCTGTATAAATATCTGAAGCAACGGCCTCTAGGGGCCGGCCGCACCCAGTAGCTCTAGTTGCTAATAAACCTGTGATTCTTCCTTCTGTTGTCCGGCTTTATCATTGATCAGAGCAGAGAACGAACATTCTCATAACAATCCTAATTAAATCCTCACACTGTGTTAGCCTTCTGCACAAGAGCAAATTACACAATGTTTCAGTGCTTCTGTGAAGACCCACCACCCTCTTTCTGTTTGAATACAGTGTTTATATGGGCTTTAGAAACACCAGAGCTAGAAGGCTAGACTCCCACGGATGTCAAAGGGAGCCACTAAGCCTCTAGTGACTTTGATGCTACTTCTGCTCCTAGAGGTGATTTCTTCCACAGGTGAAGCAGATACCTGTGTGTACAGCTGTTATCTGGCCTCTAAATGTAGATAATCAGCTTCCAGAAGGCCTAAAAGTACATTATACTGGTTTGGTATATCATCTCTGTAATTGTCAATGTGATTTTCCATATTGGAGCCAGGGACAAATTCTAAGGACCAAACTTTGCCCTGGGGTGTGTGCAGTTGATGGCAGAGTTTGTCACTGAAAAAGGAAGAATGGAGGAAGATCTAGTTTAAGTATAAAACTGAGTGCATTGATCCAAACTAGTGAAGTTCTTCCCTCAGGGAATTTTAATATTTTTTAAAAATACAATAGGATTGTTGTACTCCAGGGTGTAACTGTTTAGACGATTATAATCATGCTATTTATGTAGGAAATTGAAAGGTTTGCAGTAAGAATCAAGAACAATTTCATTCTGAAGTCTTAAGCATTTAATAGAGAACGTGATGTTAAGGTCTGAAATTTCTTTTTTTTTCCTCTCCCCCTTTTCCAAGTGGTTTGTACTAGCATTCTTACTACACTCAGAGTAACGTAAAATAAATACCCATTGAAGCCAAGTCAAAAATTGCCATGCCAAGAGAAAGCAAGACCTATTGGGAAAATCTCTCTTTTTGTAAGCCATAGTTTGGATTCAGAAGCCCTCAGTCATCTAACCTGATCAGCAAAGTACAGAGTCATTCTGAAACAGAGAATCATAAACAATACTGAAGCAGCAACAGCAGCCTCTCAAAATGATGTACTTAGGAACTGGGTAGTTCTCAAAAAATGTTACAGTCAATTCCATTCTATATCTGTTTATGTATTCACCTAGCATGTGTAACCATATGTATATTAACTTATAGGCAATAGCGTTCATAAACCTCTTTACATGCTCCAATCACTAGAGAAGGACAGAGACTACATCCGGTGAATTTGGGTTTCACCCTCTTCCTGGGGCCAGGCAGAGATCTACAACAGTTCAAATCACTATAAGGATTCTCACTTGCAACAAAGCTGCTCGTTAGCAGAGATTGAACCTGGGACCTCTGGACCTAAACCATGATTCCTCTTCTGCTTGAGCTCAACAATCAAGTCAATACATGTGGAGGCAGCAGCAGACTCATAAACCTCTTTATGTAGCCCAGCCACTAGAGGAGCAGTGAAGATCCACAGTGGGGTAATGTAAATAAGAGTTGTTGCATTGTTTTTCCTGTAGGATCTTGACTCCCAGGGGGGCTAGATCTTCAGGAAACCACAGCTCATAGCAGCCACTGGTGTTGCCTGCATCCCCAATAAAATCAGTGAATTGACTGAAGGATAATGCTGTCCATAAACATAACATAAAATGAACTTGGAACTGAGCTTGGCACTTACAGTTTAAACAGATAACACGAAAAATCAGACAGAAGATGCCCTGGAAAGAGCCCCGGAGGATGGCTATAAATCAGAGTGCAGCATTTCAATATAAAATACAAACAATTAAATAATGGCTGGGTGACCACTGAAGGTGTGGGGGTTCACAAAAGGAGCGATGTGCATGAAGAGAGAACAGATGCCTGGTTTTACTGTCAGTTGCTCTTGTGGTGGAAAATTTGTTTTAATTTAGGAAACTTTTCTTGTTATGAGTTCAGTTTCCCTTAGTTCAGGTTATGAAACAGAGTTAAGGATCTTTTCCTCCATATCTTCAGTCTCCCAAACACATTTCTATGGACAGTGATGGGGATTATGCATATATATTTCTGGTTTTGCCGGAAAAGTTACACACGCAAAGTGACAGACTATCTGGAATTGGAGGGACCAGACACTGAAGATGCTGGGTCTGATGAGTGCATGACTTAAATACCAATAAAACCCTTTCAAAATATCTCTTAATCATCCTCCCTTTGACCTTCTTTTGAGTGTTTGTGGTGGGAAGGGGAATTTTATTTACAGCTTTAAGTATCTGCAACATGGAAGGGTCAACCTAAATTAAATCAGTGCTCCTAATAAGAGCAATTGCTGGATGTGTATTGAACTGAGTGCTGCCTAAAACAGATTCCAAATTAACACATTTTTTTCTGTTGGAAGTGAGTGTAATGTGGATCATTTGGTAAACTGGGTGCAAGCAAACAATGTGTGTTTCAATACAGCCAAATATAAGGTGCATCTAAGAACAAAGAAGGAAGGCCATACTTAATAGATGGGGAACTCTATCCTGAGAAGCAATGACCCTGAAAAGCATTTGGGATCATGGCAGACAATCAGCTGAACATGACCTCCCAGTGGGATGCTGTAACTAAAATAACTAATGTGTTCCTTCCATGGATAAACAAGGGAATATTGAATAGAAGTAGGAGGCTATATTACCTATATATTTAGCATTGGTGCAACTTCTGGAATACTGTGTCCAGGTCTGGTGTCCACAGTTAAGAAGGATGTTGTTAAATTGTAGAGGGTTCAGAAAAGAACCCTGAGCATGATTAAAGGATTGGAAAATATGCCTTCTAGTGAGAGACTGAAGGAGCTCATTCTAGTTAGTTTATCAGAAAGAAGATTAAGGGGTAACTGGATCACAGTCTACAGGTACCCACGTACATGAAACAAATATTTGAAAAGAGGGTTCTTTTATCCATAAGACAAAGGTAAAAAAATCTGATGATTGGAAGTTAAAGCTAAACAAATTCAGACTGAAAATAAAGTGCAAGTGAGAGTAATTAACCATTAGAATGATGTACTAAGAGTTGTGGTGGATTCTTCATCACTGGATATTTTTAAATCCAGGTTGGATGTTTTTCTCAAAGGCACACTCTAAGGCTTGGTCTACACTTACCTTTAAATTTGGCGGCAGTCGATAGGAATTATGCAGGCTACTCCATGTAGTAGCTTGCGTAACTCCTGTCAGCTTTGTAACTCCTCTTTTAAGTGACGTCTTCACTGCACTGCACCACCTGAGAGGGTGGTTTTAACAAGCTGACTTCTGGATCGAACGAGCGGGTCCTTGCTGACCGCTCAATCAATCTGGATAGATTGATCTGACGGTGGCAAATTTGCTGCTGTCAGTGAAGACGTACCCTAAGTCAATCACAGCTACGGGACTAGAAGCAGGAATTAATACCGGGAAGACTGGATGTTTTTCTAAAAGACACATTACCCCAGAAATTATTATGGGGAAGTCCTATGGCCTGTGTTATACAGGAGGTCAGACTAGATTAGTATTACGGTCCTCTCTGGCCTTGGAATCTATTTAAACAACAACAAGAATTACTTAGAAAGATGAAAGCTAGTGTTATTTTATTTAAGATGTTCGATTTATTTATTTTTTTTAATCCTTGAAACCAATCAGATACACATCAAACAATTCAATTTGTTGGTTATTACACCTCTTTCCCCTTTCTTCTTTGGCTTCTGTTAGTGTAACATAGGCCCTAATAATGCAAACTGGTCCACGTGGCTGGATCCTTAGGCCTGGACACAGCCAGTGGGGCCCCACGCCAGTGCAGGCAGTTGCACATGTGCAAATCAGTTTGCAGGACAGCCTGAAAGTTCTTTAGGGTGTGGCTTTTACATCCTGTGTACCTGTCAAATGCCTATCACACTGCGGGTGCTTTATAAGTAATTAATATTAACATAACAAATTCATGGCCATCTACACAACACTGACATTCAAAATTGCATGGCCAAAACGACAGAAAAAGTGCAGAACCCAGTTTTTTTTTTTACTCCAAAAGTGCAAATTCCTACCACTTGAGCTAAAAAAGACTCTCTGCTAGTTGTTAGCATTATAGGGTCTCTGACACACAGTGTTAAGTAGTTCTGGCACTATGCAAGAGAGAGCAGTGCAAAAACACCAGCCAGTTCATCACTAATAATAAGTAATAGCTAAATAGGGTCATTGGTTACCTTCTGAATAAATGTAATTTTAGACTGTGGGTGCGGACGTGTTATTTATTGCTTCATATGGACCAAACTAAAAAATATCCATGTGTTTTTAAAAGAATAGGTCTTTTTATATGTGATGTTTTCTCTGAAGTTGTTGGGCACTTGCTATAATCTCAAATCACTGCAAGTAGCAAACAATCACAGGAGATGATACCAAATCTGGGCTGAGTTTTACCTGCCTCTGTAAAATTAAATAAAAATGTAACAGTACCACTATTGTGATTCACACATAATTGAGTGTGCCAACTAATAATCTTTAATATCCACTGCTGACAGGATGGAATTAACTGCATTTTTCCCTGTCCAACTTTCATTTTTCCCTTGTGGTGTAAGCAGTATCTAATCCCATCCTTATATCATTTTTGCTATATTAACTCGATTGAGGGGAAAGTTCTTAGCCTGAAAGCAGGTTAGGGTGAGACCTTGAACTAACAATGTTTACACAAGGTAAAGATGCCTTTTGTTGAGGTTCTCCACTGATGCTTGCCAACAAAAGCTTTTCATGCGCAAAAGAATCAATACAGAATTATAGTTAAGCCATGTAATAATTATCCTCATTAGATGTAACCAGAGCATGGTAGGGATGAATTCAGTTATAAACTCTAGTAATGCTCAGGAAGTATATTATATATGTAATTTAATAATCCTGGAAATAAATACACAATTCTTTTTGTCTTTAGCCCAAAGTCTATTAAAGGAGAGAGGTAATTCACTCTAGAGTGAGAAGACTGATTCTTTTACTTAATTTGGCAGTAGCCTTTGAATATAAACCTCAGGAATGTCTAATGGGGCATTTGGAGACTAACACAGATGGGGTACCTGTTTGCAACACTTACTCATGTGAGTCACCCTTACTTACAGGAGTCATCTCAATGGGAATAATTATCTGAGTAAGAACTGCTTGTCTGACTGCAAAGTTAGGTTCTTTCTTATGCAAATAATAATAATAATAAAAAAAGAGATTTCACTACTGAAGAGGCCCACAAGTGTCACCTAACATTTCTAGGCACCTAATAATAGATACATCATTTTTATCATCCCGCTTCTTGCCCTCTTGCAAATTTTTAGAGATTCAGAGGATGTTAATAAGGGCAAGAATGTTTTTAAAGTATTGAACTAATGTTCATGTTTTGACTGGAGTTTAGCAAATCAATTCAGATAAACACTGTGAACAATACAGTGAGAGTTCTGTGGCACCTTAAAGACTAACAAATTCATTTGGGCAGAAATTTTTGTGGGCAGAAACCCACTTCATCGGATACATGAAGTGGAAACTTCAGTTTGGTAGGTATATATACATATGCAAGGATGGGTGAGTTACCTCACAGTAAGGAGGGTGAGTGTTAACGAGGTTAATACTATCAGGGTAGATGAGGCCATTCACAACAGTTGATGAGAAGGTGTGAATGTCAAAAGAGGGAACATTATTTTTTGTAGTGGACTAGCCACTCTCAGTCTCTATTTAGACCTAGTCTGATCATATCAAGTGAACATTCTGTGCCCAATACTTTACGGTTGTCACTATATGCTGCTGCCATAATCCATTGGAAAGCTTCATGGCCGTTGTGGGGATAAAAGCCAATATCTTTTGCTCCAAGAGCACAGGTCCCTAACAGTAGAGCTAAACAAAAATTTACTATAGCTGTTGGCAATGCAGGCCTTATAGCACACAACCAACCCCCTCTAAATCTATCCAGTAGATGATTGTGGTACTCCTGCACACTAGCCAGGTCATTGTGATATGAACCAGTCCAAAACTTCCCCAAGAAGTCCAATTAAACTAAACCAAAACTTTTTGAGATTGAGGGTAGAGAAGAGGGGAGAAAGAGAGAGAGTCAATAACCTGTGTCTTAAACAATGAGTGTCCTGTAGCACTTTAAAGACTAAGAAATTACTGCAGGCATAAGCTTTCGTGGACTGCAACCTGAAAGCTTATGCCTGCATAAATTTGTTAGTTTTTAAAATGCTACAGGACTCTCGTCGTTTTTGCTGTATACAGACTAATATGGCTACCCCTCTGAAACTTTTAACCTGTGTCTTGTGTTAAGTTTTCATGTGCCTCTGCATTGATTGGGTTTTGGCCATAAAAGAAAGCTTAAATTCTAAGAAAGAGGAGGTCTTCTTGCAATATTTCTGACTTTAAAACCAGTAAGTAGAAAGCTTCTCAAAACTTCTGCATCTGGAAATTTGCATACCATGGAGAAATCAGCATCCAAACTTTCAGGTACTTATCTGATCAGATGCTCTGAACCTAAAGTTTTAAGGTACAGCCATCACTTTAAGCCCAATACTTCCAAAGATTTTCTTCTTCCTGGGAAAGGCAGCCAGTTTGGACAGTTTGAGCACAGGACTGAGAACCTCTCCTGAAATCTATCCCTAGCTCTAACTTTTTCTTGGTAAGTGACTTACTCAGAGTCCCAGAGCCTTTCTGTGACTCAGTTTACTTATCTATAAGAAGTTGACACTATCACTTACCTATCCCAGGATTAATTAGCAATGGCAAAACACTCAATTCGAATCAGTGGCAAAACTCTCATAATAATCAAATTCAGCTTTTACATTGGTGTAAATCTGGAGTAACTCTGTGAAAGTCAGAGGGGTTAGGTTAGATTTCTACTAGTGTAACTGAAAGTAGAATAAATAAAACAACTCAGGTGAGTAAGGCATGCAGGATTGGGACATCATTGTTTAAAATATTTTGGATTTATTTTTCCAGAGGTTATTTAATTACTACTGGCCAGCTACAGCGTTACTTACATAAGATTTATTTTAAACCACCGATGGGTTTTTTTCCTTCATATACACTGAGAAGATTAAGTGATCCATTTTAAGAGAGTCATTTCTCAGAATATTATGAAACAACTGTTTAAAGAAAAGAAGAAAAAGGAAAGGAAAGAAAAAAGAAAAGAAAGAAAATGTGCTACTTAGAAAAGTTATCTTCAAACCCAATTATAGAAAAATGTGCTTGTGAAGTCTAAACATTTTTAGTAGTGAAGCCATGGTACTAAAATAACATATATTTAATTTAAGTTTTCATTGCAAAGATGTATTGTAATTGCATTCAAAGTCATCAACAATAGAGGAATGGTATAAACAAGATCTAACGCACATGCTATTAAATTAGGCTGCTTCTAGCATTATTATCATTGGCAGTAAAATTGCTTTGATTGCTATCAGCTATAATCAAATATAGGAAAAGGCTGGAATGCTAATACCTTCCACAGTAGTATGTTCTTTTGCAGCCATAAAAAAAAAGAAAAAGCTGTGACATGATATATCAATTTAAAATTCTCCTCTGCAGTAGCAGACAAACAGCATAATGAATGTTTGATTTGTTGCAATGTGCAAGTTCAAGTTCAATTGATTATTTTATTTTCATCTGTCCATTTCAACAGGTTAGCATTGTAAACAAACCAATACTGGTTGTAAACAAACCAATATCAGTATACTGTACTGTTTGTAACTCTGAGACCACTGGTCCTACAGAGCTCTCTCCTGGGAAATGACAACTGACGTACCCCAAACTATCTTCACCATCATCATGGGACATACTGCAATAGGGAGTGTATCTCAGGCCATTCAGAGTTTTATCAGTCATAACCAGAAATGGAATGAATTCTCTTCCCAAGACCAATGGCTGGTTCTTCTACCTAGTAGTATCTCACCATAAGTAGTCATCAAAATGAAGAAGCTGTTTCAGAGTTGACTAAGCCATTGCACCTTAAAGCATAGCCTGAGGATAGAAGGTGTCTGAGTAGTTATTTGCCTCTAAGGTAGGGGTTTGATACCCATGCCTCACTCCATCAATCCTAGTGGAAGTTCGGGGAATATGGACGGAGGTTGTAAAACCACATTGGGAAGCCAGTGAATTTCCCTCTCCAAAGGGAACTCCACAGAGCTAGCCCTTCCTTATTCCCCAAGCAACCCATTTCCTCTCCCAAAACTAATCCCAAGGCCCCCCAAAGACATCCAAGAGAAAACAGCAGGGGGCCAGGGGCATATTGACGCAAGAGAAGCAAAAACTGTATTTGTAAAGTGGGTCCTTTCAAGGAAAGGTTTGAAAGGAGATATGGATCTAAGACCAATGGGGAATGCTAACTGGTAGAATTCCTAACACCCTCGTCTTCAGAAAGGTTCAGAGATCCAGAATTCTTACTGAAACTCTTAAACTGTCCACAAACAGTTTCAGAACAGAGATGGATTTGGATTCTAATGTTCCCTCAAGCTTTATAATTTGTGACTGAACTCCAGAAAGAACTAGAATTACTGTGTATTTTCTTTGCCTAAATATACTGAAACCTTCATTGTGAAGTTATTACACAAAGACTGGGATGTTCAAAGAGGCCTACATGAATCAGGTGTCCATCTCCCTTAGGCTTCTTTAAAAATCCCAAACAAAATACAAACCAGAATAGATCAGGACTACTTTGGCTAATTCAATGACTCTGCCTATGACCTGTACTGGATATGTAGAGGCCAGAGAAGAATGACAGCCTCCTCTACAAAATAAACTTGAGTCAGCTATGCCCGTATACCATATGGTATACAGCATCCAGAGGCAAAAGATTTCCCTAGCCCATCTTATGACATGAAAATTAAACCAGATACTGGAAATGTAGTTTACTTTTAGGGTCTGTCTACATTGCAAAAAAAGTGTGTTCTTAACTCTGGTTAGCTGACTCTTAAAATAGCAGTGAAGACATGGCTACTCAGCTTTTAATGGGGGTTAAGAGCTTGCGTTCAAACCCAGACTGCCCTATAGACTTTAATTCCAGCTGCTAACCTGAGTTTAAAGCCAAGTTACTGTGTCTTCACTGTTATTTTAGCCCACATTAGCTAATATGGTTAGCTAACTCTTGTTATGAGCACACTTTTTTTCTCCAGTGTAGATGCACCCATAGAGAGCAATGTATAAGTCTAGTACCAAAATTCAGCATTATGAATTATAATTGGAAATCCAGAGTGATGTCTGGATAGGGTGGGCCGAATTCATCCATGGTGTAACTATATTGAAGTCACTAGAATAAAGCCAGGACTAAAACTAGGCAAGTATTTTTATAGTTAATTATTTTTAGTAGTTATAATCAGAACTGCTGAAAGAACTGGTGCTTTTCTACATAAACTGTAGAAAAGAGTGCCAAATATAGTATTTCTTATGTTATTTTTATCAATAAATAGCTTATTTTTTTTTATTTTTTTATAAGTTTGAAAACATGAATTAAATAAATACATAAATAAATGCATAAATGAAGAGGGCCAGATTCTCAAACCCATGGTACAAAGGAAGCAGAAAGCAGCTGGATCTCTCCTGCTCTGGATTGCCTCAACATGTGTAGAAATGGCGAGCCAGTTTCCACACGACCCCAGCTGCAGTCCTGGACATAGGGGTATATCAGCAGCAGCAAGGGGGCGTGGCCAGGGCATGCTCAGCTGAGGGATGGCCTCTTAGAAGCATTGCAGGGAGCTGCAACCAGCCACAACGTTTTGTGCCTCCAACACCCATCCACCTTGACCAGCTGGACCCAGCTGATAATCTGGCCCAGTATATAAAAGCAATAACCAGTGGTTTGTTTGTTTTTTTTAAAGACGGTTGAAATGATGCAAATCTCAAAACTAAGACTGGTAAAAAGATACTGATCTTGCATTATTTTAAAAAGACAGTTGACACCTGTGATATCCCTGTCCGCAAATTCCAATACACTGCTTGGAGTTATGTCACGGCATGCCTTCAGGAAAGCATGGACTTTAACCGAGAGTCATAGCAAAGCATTTAATGCATTTGAATCTTTTGTTTGGAGCTCAGTCTTTTCCTGCCTAGCAGTGACAGGATCAGGGAAGAATTTTCTGTGACTAATTAGGTTTTAACTTGCCAGAGAGAAAATGGACATTGGCAGTCTATTGTATAATAGTGAAACGTAGTTTGAACTAGATTGAACTTAATTTCCTTTTCACTGAAAGGAAAGAAAGATTAATGAAATATCCCTAAATCCATCCTGTTAGTTTTTATTAAATCAGCAAATGAAATTTAACCTCCAATTCTGTTATAAAATCTTTTTCCTGTAGATTAAGTTTCAGCAAACGTAAATGAAATAGACATACTCCCCTTTACAACATTTTAGATACGAAAATTACATGATTTCAATCGACATTAAAGTTACTTTAGGTGAATGCCACATTAAGAAACAATTATTTCTGTAAAAAGAAACACAAACGTTAGCTAGAATTTTTTTAATGGTGTCACTTTGCTAATTATTTCTGAAAACCATTCACTGACATTCCGACATTCACCTGCTGTTTTTGTCAGTAATACTGGATCAGTCCTAAAAAAACACGGATTTCTCTTTTATTAATTTTATACTTTTCATCTGATGGCACCCAGTAGTGCTAGTAGTAGTTCATTAGAAGCCACCTATTTCACCTACTCTATGGATTTGTAATGATTATTACTTGTATTCTGTTACTGCATGAATGTTCTGACTCATTCTTCTTCCTCACACCAGTATATATCAAGAGCAATTACACTGTAGTCAATAGATTTACACCAGTGTAAAGCTAAAGTAAGCAAGAAGAGAATGAGGCTCTGTGTGCTTTCAGAATATATCAAGTAAGGGCAAACTGCAATACAGTTCAGGCAACTATTCCCAGCTGAGGAGTCCCCTTTCTAGTTGAGATTTAAAGGGAAAGTCAGTCAACTTGAACCCTGATCCAGTCACTGGATACATGAAACCAGACGCTTGTTCCTCCACACCCAGAGCCAGACACACTTGCTCTGATACGCAGCCCCACTGAAACAAGTGGGGTGCAGATTGGAGTGAAGGACTGAGCCATCTGTATTGCGGGGTGGGGGTGGGGGGGAAGAATCTGTGCATGAATCTTTTATTTGCCCTTAACCATAACGTTTTTCCTGATTATGACTCACCTGGTAAGGGTGTGAATGTGAGTGCACTGAATAGATATCACTGGGAGACCACCCCCTCTCTAATATCTGACAGCACAAGGCCCTCCTCATCCTGTGAAGTGCAGAGTACCCTGTGTTCCCAAGGAAGGCAAAGAGACTGGGTGTTTCTGCATCAACATGAGATGCCGAGCCTCTTGCAGGCCCCAAGAGACATGATCCTGCAGTCCTTTTTCAAGAGGGCGTCCCCACCGAGTTGAGTGGACCCACCCCGTCCTGTAGCTCGGAGCACAACAAAGAAGCAATTGCTGCCGTAGAAATTAAAATGTTAACACAGTTTATATCAAACCTGCCAGTGCTCGGTCCTATGCCAGATAATAAGAAACTGTATGAAATATTCAGAATGATTGCCAAGAAAGTAGATGCTCTGCCAATGCTCCTGAGCACATCCTCTGGAACTGATTATGCCTAATCCTTTAGAAAATGTATAAATAAAATGATGCCAAGATTGATGGACAAGCTGGGGCACCTACTCATGTTTCTAATATATGGCTTCCCCCTCCCCCCCATACAAAATGCTCTCTCCTTTTAGTAACTGAAGTTGACAATCTCCAAAAGAAATCAAACTGTGTATAAATGAACATTCTGAAGTATGTCACAGCAAGTCAGAAACTATTGAAATCTACTAGAACTCCCCCAAACAAATATTTAAATCCTGTAGGAAGGCTTTAGTGGAGTGATTATTTAACTTATTAGTAGGAATGTGCTTAACAGGAACACCAAAGGTGTTTACACTTAGTATTAGCTTCTCAATCATGTATTCTAATCCCAAAGCCCCAATCTATGTGTTACTGGCAATGCAGCAATTACTTACGTTCTCTGCAAGTTAGAGGGATGAAGAAATCCTCAATAGGTGGATAATTAATTTTACACACTACCATTCTCTGCATGGGGCTAGATCCTGTGGTCCTGACTTATTCAGGTCATGCTGCCACTAAAGTCAAAGGGAATTTTGCCTAAGTAAAAACAGCCCCAGTATAGTCCAGACCACCAACTGTTATCATCAGGTTTGCTTGACTGTATGTCAGGAGACACGATGGCTTGTTCTCCTTCCTTAAATATATGGTAATAGTTCTTTATCTAAAAGTGTCCAGTAAGCTAGAGTAAGTGGATTTCAGCAGCCTATCTGCTCATTAATAACTGCAGCTGGTGCTTCCTTTGGTGTTTTATTTTGTGCTTAACACAATACATCTTTAGAACAGATGGATTTAGCAAATCCCATCAAGATACTAAATAGGAAAGAGATGCATTTAAAACAGCTGGACCCAAACTGATTTTACATATAATAGATGAATGGTATTCATGTTCTCCACTTCATAACACACTATGGTTTATCATATGTCTGGAGAGATGACATTCCTCTGAAACATTAAGTCAGTTTTACTCCAAAATATGGGTCATTTATGTCCAAAAAAAGATATCAGGAGGAAAACAGACTAATATGATAGCATTATTTTTTTCAACTCATAATTACAGACAGGCCCAACATGGAAAATTCAGATGCAGATTTCAGATCTAAAATACCCTCCCCCCGATGTCCATGATAGAGATAGATTCAGGGTCATTTATAGGTATTTGGGTACATGGGTTCGGTTTTGGACCATCTCCAGCTGGAACATAACTTATTTATAAACTTGCACAGGTAGACAGTGGTAAGTGATCATTACTAGGTTAGCAATGATTCACTGAAGACACACAATAGAAACTTCCTTTTTGACACATCGTGGGTTCCACTGACAGATCATCTCGACATAATTGGCATTGACCAAGCAGCTCAGATAATCAGGAATGTATTGTGTCTCCATCAATAAATACCTAAAGCCAAGCCTGGAGTTCTTTACTTGCCAAGAGTCTATATGCAGATCTCTCCCATTTTTGTTATTTAGCACCATGAAGTGGGGGCAAATATTTAGCGCTTCTGAACAGTTTGTGAGGTGCTTCGAATTTTCATGGGTTACACACCGAGTGGCCAAGTGCTACCACCCAATCAAAGGCACTAGAAGGCTGTGAGTTTGCCTGAATCACTGCAATTCTGCCGTAGAGGTGGCTGTAGGATGCACAGGATCCACCACATTTGGGCTCTTCACTCTCTGTGCACTGCGTGACTGGACTCCAAAGATCTCAGCCCAATGTGGCAATAAGGAGAGCTCGAGGGCTGGTAGCAGGTTAAGGGAGATAAAGGGCCCTGGCCAGTGGACAATCTACCAGTCAAATCCTTCCCTCTTATTCAGGAAGGTCACAGAAGCTGAAGAGACTGCAGTGGTGTGGCTGCAATAATAGCCTATAAGCAGCAATCTAGCCACTCACAGATTTCAGGGGGGGAGGATTCCTTTCCCTCATCCATCCACAAACCAGCCTCCAGCCACGCAAGGTCCAGTTGCTTAGATCTGGCCATAGGTGAAAGTAAAAGAAAAGAAAGCAAATCCAAGATCAGTAACGTACTTGCCACGCCCTACGCATGATTTTAAAAAGCACTGCCCCACGTGTGCACGCACATTTACCACATTGCTGAGAATGGACAGTGATGGCAAAGAGCCAGATTATGCCCTACAGTTAATGGGAGCTGTGTGCACATATCCGGGGACAGCATCTGACCACAAGTGATTTTCACTAGATTATTATTTTGTTACCTAATTTGACATGCACCAAAACAAAAACTGCCCTGGATATTCATTTGCAACCAAACACACAACAAAAGGCAGTACAATAAATGCATCTATCTAAGGTTTCATGATTTTGAAGAGCTTTCTTTGCAAATAATTCGGAAGCCTTTCAAGGCCTTTCAAAAAGCACATGGGAGCTTCCAGAATTTATTAATATTGGTCCTGGCATGTGAAAAATACGTTTTTTCTCACCTGTGAATATTATCTGCTTCATGAAGCCTTAGGCAAACAGCTGGACTATGTACTTCCTTTCAGAAGCATTCAATTAAAATCACATTTAAATACAGGTAAAAAGGAATTTGAGAACCAATTTTTTTCTTTTGGATTTTTACACACATGTACTGGGGAACAGGTCTCCTATCTTTGGCACATCACAAAGGATTTCTCTCTTCTGCTGTATATTTTATCCCTCTAGCATCCAAAATAAGTTGCTGAACAATGGCTGATGAGAGGGTGTTGGCTCTGGGGCAATTTTACCACCCCTTTCATCTATGTCATCACTGGGGAAAGAGAGTCACACAGTCAAATATCCATAACTATGCACAAACCAGAATATTCACCATTTGCCGTTCTCCTGCTTAACCTGTTTGCCACACAATCAGGGAGCAGAAATAATAGCATGTGACCTAGGATGACCATTTACACATCTTGAACAACACACAGAAGTGAGCAGTTTGTGAACAGCCTATAGACTGAAATTAGTTTGCATGAGCTAGACAATTATGAATAGAGAATAATTTTGTAAAATTCAACAGGCCAGCACCTTAGGGCCATTTGAAATTATGCCCAATGCCAGTAGCCCCAAGGGATTATAAGGGACCTGGCCGCACCACCTTTCCCCATGCCAAACCCACTCCAACAGCTGCAGAAAAAGATCATGACACAGGAGCCACGAAAGTAGTTTTATGCTATCTGAACATCCCCTTGTACTGGGATGATGGCTGGCTCAGCTGACTTGAAATCCACTTTGTGGGGACAGTCAGGGTGCCAAACGGGTACTTGATAACCCATGATCTGGGCCAGAATCTCTTTATAAATGATTTTCAATAAGGCATAAAGGATGTTCATCACATCATTTATTTGCAATAAATAATTCAACCTGCTCCTTTATTTCGTAGCACTTTAGGAAATACTTTCTACCCAAAAGCAAAAGTATACAAGCCAAGGGGTATCTAGCCGGGGCATCCCGTACACAGGTGCTAACTGTGAGGTAGCAAATGGAACCCAAGGTTGCTGCCTTGAGAGAGAATAAAAGAGCGCTCACGTGGACTGTCTCCAAAACTTGTGCTGTCGCTGCCCTACTTTCTGCGTGGTGGTGCTGCTGCTTCTCATGTATCACCCTGTTTTCAGACACAAACTCATTATTATGTAAAATACAAGAGGCAAGCACAAGATCAAAAACCCCTATAATCATCCAATCCAGCATATGGAAAATGTAAAAGGGCTGAGCGAGACATTGCTTTTCGTCAGCCTTTGCCAGCAGTTGATAATTCCAATGCACCCGAAAGCCTACTCCATTTATGCACCGTCCCCACACCAAAGAAGGTATCCAAGGGGCCATCACCTGTCAAAAAACTGGCTGCAAAGAGAGCATTGTGGTAAACCAAGCAAAGGCAGCAAAGCGAGGTCATGGACGGTTTTTATATTATTATGTTAAGGACACAAAACCAGAGAACATGGTTGCTCCATTTGTTGCTGCTTATTCTTCACCTTAGGTAGAATTAGCGAGGGTGACCTCGAAAGGGCTGGAGGTTGCAGGGCTTGCCCTGTGCACAGTTCAATGGGGGGGAGGAAGTGAAAAACACATTCCCTAGAGCAGGCATGCTATCTGCAGTAGAGTGCCCAGTGAAGCCAGGACTGCATGGTGATGAGGAGAAAACAAACTGCACGTCTAAACAGAAAGTCAAAGCATTGCTCCTAGTGCACCCTCCCATGGGGTTCTGAAGCCATTCTGCCCTCTGTACTTCTCTGCAAGCAGAGTGCCTATGGCCACTACCACTGGTATACTAGGGAATCTTGGAGGCCAGGAGAGAGGGAGGCAAGGGAATGTGGGAAGAGATCTTGCAAGGAGGGTTGGGAGGCCCGAAAGTGACTGAGGTGAACCTCAGAGTCTGGGGTAGTCAATAATCTAATTAAATCATGCCCCTTTATGAGCATCTTCAAGTGCAGGCAGGACAGCAATATCCTGGGACAGCTACTGTTTTTAAAAGCTGCTGCTATTCCTTAAAATGCAACTGCTATCTAGAACTTTTCTACTACACACATGGTGGTGGGGAGGATGGGGTGGCTGTGATCAGAATCTAGTGGTAAATGCATAGAGAAGCATAATCTGTCAAATACTTTTTGACCAGCCACCTGCACTCAAGAGTAATAAAACCATCTTTCCACCAACCAGTTAAAAATAATACCCTTTCTCTGTAAAATAACATCACCACCAACACTTCATGAGACGACTACACAGGCCTCTGGAACTGTTTTGTTATGGATACTCATGCACGGAATGAAAGGGCATGGATCACGATTACAAACACCATTGTTACAAACGTGAAGTGCATTTGGTAATTAATCTAATTCAATATTTAAAAATCTCTCCTAGGTTTTTAATTAACGTTAAGAGGGTCCAAGCGGTGGTTTTGGCTTTACAGTATATGTTTACCGTTAGATTAGTTCTGGCTGATTGATGTGCTTGCACAAGACCTACCTGAGAACGTTCTGCTTGAAAAACATGCTGTAGCACACCTGAGATGCAATTAGCAGCTCTTGTTGCCTCCAAATCATTGTTTATTACATAGTCAAAAACTGGAGTGCCTATGTAGCGATTATTTTTCTTGGAAGGGCTGCTTGTCTCTACCTTAGCAATGGGCAAATTGGTAAGCGTTGTTAATTGTTTTGTTTTCTAACCAGCACAATTACAGACCCTGTTACTACCACATCCTGAAACTGTGCTAGATGGGTCGTCTATAAGAGAGTTTCTGTGAGCGTGACAGCCACACTGCTTCTACGTCTAAGACACACAGACCTGTCCACATGGATACTGAATCCACGCTAGTCTTGCTAGCGTCAACCATGCTTGAAAAGTTGTCTAGCGCACCCCCAGGAGCAGTTCCTGACCATCGGTTTCAAATGCAGAATTAGCTGTCCTAGTTCTGATCTTAGTGTCATCAGAGTTGCACATAGCTACAGAGTCTATTTTAAGCTAAACACATTTTAAATACAGACCTAAGGCAAAACCTTGTGTTTAACACTTGGTGCTGTTCTTACAGGGGCTGAAGGAGAGACACCAGCCACTAGCAAGTTGCTGGTACTGTCCTGCCAGCACAGGGCAGGGTAACCTAAGGACATCAGGACACACTTTGAGATGCCTTTAAAAAGGAATAGCTTGTCTTCCCCATTAGTGCATGCTGTAGCATCCATGCCAGGTGGCCTGATCATGCCTCTAAGGTGACAGATCACATTGTCTTGGGGCCTTTGATACACTGGCTGGTGCCCCACATAGTACTCTCTTGAAAGTTGGGCAGAAATCTTGACTGATTTCTCAGTTGGTATGCTGGTGGATAAGGAAAGACGTTCCCCTAGGCCATTTCCATAGCCTTCCCTTTTCCCAACCCAAGCACACCTATGCTACACAGGCCGGTATTAGGTCCCTAGGTATTTTCTAAAGTTAATTTTATTGCCTGAATAAGAACACAGTAATAAGAGCCTCAGAAACTGCCCAGTTTCAAATGGAACCAGAAGCCCGTCTTGTTCAGGGAAGCAGTTTTTCACCCTATCAATGCTTTTTTTTAAATGCCTGTAGTAACAAGTTGCTGAAAGGCTGGGCTATTTGACATTGTTTTGAAGTCGAGGCTGTCTTCAAGGCCCTAACCTTCAATTTCACATGTTGTAAGCCTTTCAAATCTGGTATTAATAATAAATATTATTGCCGTGCATCCTTATTTTTGGCTTAATTTAATTACAGAAAATGTAATAGCCTTATGAAAACAATATATGATTTTCAAACCTAATTAACATGATACAAGTGCAAAGGTCACTAAAACAGTTGTTTTATCTGGAAACCTTCCATGCAAATAGATAAAAACTAAACTGCATTTAATTCAGCAACTTCAGTTAAAAGTCAAATCAAAGATGACTAGTTCTGGCCTAAGGGTGCAGTGTTCTTGGTAATAAATACTTTCCTTTTGTCATGATTTCAGAGAGAGAAAAAAAGAGATGCCAACCCTAGCAAAGGTTTTTAGGTAAGTCCAAGTCAGTCATGACCTGGCCAGCCCTGTATCACTAAGGAGAAAATAAACCCAGATGTAATTGAATCTCATCAGCCTGAAGTAAGTTTTATTTTTAAATGAATTGTTTTTTCTCCCCTTAATACACATGATCCTGGGGCCCAGTTCTTCAATCCCCCCATGCACAAATCTCCAATTTAAGTCAATAAGAGTTCTGCAGAGGGCCTTCAAAACTGAACCCCTGACATATTTCTCCCTTATATATTCTCATACGTTCTTCACGTGGACTTCCCTCTGCACAGACTGTGAGATGGGCATGGTGATGGCAGCATGGCCACTTTTATTACAAGCCCAGAGATCTGCATTCAGCAATTGGCTTATTGCTTTCATTGCCCCCATGCTAACAAATAGAAATAATTCCTTCCTATCTTGGAAGAGAAGAAAACGACCATGGTATATTCACTCTGTCATTTGTCTGCTAATCCACAGACATCTTAACTACTAGCTGCTACCTTATCAACACACAAAATGCTGTCCATTGACATAGTCAACTGCATGTGAGTTTCTGTGATAGGCACTAAACATGGAGGCCATTGGATACCAGGGGCAAGCATTCTTGTACCCATGCCAACTTTAGTAAGTGATGCCATGTTTAATTTCATCATTACTGCAAATACAGCTTCTAAAATTGTTCTTCCAGGAAGGACATGGAAGCATTTAAAATAAAAGTTTGACATTGCAACATACATCTCAGTGGTAGAACATAGTGGTTTCTGGCTCACCACTACCACCCTCATCATGATTATGGAGTCATAGATTTGTCAGACCAGCCAAAAGCCACCTCTGCAGAAGGGCTACAAAAGCTGGAAAACATTAAAAATAACAACAATACTTTGCACTTCTAGGGACATCAGTCTGAGGATCTCAGGGTGATTTACAGACACAAAGAGGACTAAGTCTCACAATACCTCCTGCACAACAATTATTATTAGCCCTTTACAGATGGGCAAACAGAGCTATGAAGAGTTTAGTGTCCAGTACCAGATCCTATGGCACTCAGACTCAAAACCATCTTTTCATCCCTTAATGAAAATTTAAAATTTTCCTGTTTAGTTCAATCATTTAAAGAGCCGAAAGATGTAAACCACTCATATTTTAACCAGCACAATCCAGAAAAAGAGAAAAGCTCTTTTGGCTAAAATTTGATCCCCCAGTCTTTCTTTTTTAAAACTCTTTTGCAACATATATATTTAAAATTCATCACCAAAAATATCAGTTTAATATGAACACAACAGCATGAGGGTAGGTTTTGGATGAGTGCAGATTTACACAATGAAACCAAAAAGGGCTTCCCCAAAGACTGATCATATGGCCACCAGCTGTGACTGAGGAGTATCCTTATGTAATCTGAAAAGCAGTAACAGTTACCTTTTCCTATGTTCCCATTTCAGAAGCTACTAGCTACTAACAAAGAGGAAAGGCAATTTTTCTTTAGTAATGTAAAAGCACGAAGAATTAGGTAAAAAAGTACTATTGAACAAAAGAGAAAAAAATCTAAAGTACAAAAAAACCCACTTTTAAAATAATTCACACTTTGGGGCGTGAAGGTTACATTTTTTTATAAACACAAAGAGCAACTTTCAGTCTAATATGATTTAAATATTAGATTAAGGACATGAGAACAAAAGTAGGGCTTACGGGAGAGCACTGTGTCTCCCCTCTATAACAAATGGAACCACACTTTGAAAACATAACAACCTCTGTCCTTTTAAACAGACCTACTGAAAGCTGTAATACTTGAAAACAAAGCCCACTCAGTTTTATACCTACATACACCACAGCGTACATTTTCCTACAAAAGCACTGTACACATTCTGAATCTGAGAAGTCACTATATGCTGCTTGGGTCACCCTGCTAAACCTTCTGCATGGTTTCTTTATTAATTCCCCTCAATCTTCTACCTGTGTCTCATGGATACAAGCAATAACTCACTAACTGTTTCAGTCACATGTGGGGAGAAGAACAGAATTTGTGAGGATAAACCAAAACAATTAGGGAGCAGTAAAGGGGAGAACAACTGTAGACTTAAAATCTCCTTAGAAATAAGAGAGGAGAAAAACAAAGGAAAATATAACAAGAGTTATGAACAGCACTTACCACCTATGGAAGATATAGCAATCAGCTGGCTGCAAAATGGCTACCTTAGGGCTGCAGTTGCTTGTCTCTGCTAATTTTAAAGGGCTAGAAAGGAATTCTGGGAACAAGTTCCTCTAAAGAAAAGTAAATAGGTACCAGTGAAGAAGAACTACAGGAGGAAACCTCTGCAGAAAGTGATAATCCTGCACATTGCTGCTGTTTAACATCTTTTTCTATAAAGAAATCCACAGGAAGAGTATGACACCCTGTGTCTGAAAACACCCCAAAAAACCCATCTTCACCAATGTCTTATAATTATAATATGTTCTGCATAAGGTTCACCTTGTTTGGTGTTATTTTAAAAGTCTTGATCTGCTGAATATTAATATCCTGTTGGGTTGTATGTGCTATGATAGTATGTGACATTATAAAATATTGTTGTAAATGCTACTAGAACACGTTGCAAGGTGGGAAATTCTCACAAGCAGCCTTTCAGGCACAACAATGGAGTGGCCAGACAGTGTTAATGGCTATTTCTCAAACATTTACAAATATATTCCACTAACAAGAATAGTTTACAGTGAAGACTTTGCTGTAGGAAGCAAGTTTGCAATGAGGTTGCTTGACGAATGGGAAGCAGCCACCAGGTCACATGCATGGACTGGTCTAGCAAGCTGAAACAGACTATAAAAGGAGGAACATGACATCATCACAGGGCTCCACATGGCTGAAAGGTTGTCTGGTAGACAAAAGGGCTTTGATAGGGGGAGGGTAGTCCTAGAGAGGAAAGGCTGTGTTTAAAAAAAACTGCTTGTATCAGCTAACAAGGATGAGACATTGCTAATTCAAAAGCTTGTTAGTGTGTAGATTTTAGCCTGTGACCTTATGTTTATTTCATTTGGTAATTTATTTTAAACTCTTGACACTTGCCACTTATAATCACTTAATTACCTATAGGAAAATAGATTTTAACTTGTTTTATCTTAACTGTGTGTCTTTGAGGGACGTGTTTAGATAAACTGCTCAGTAACAAAAGCTGTTGCACGTCTTTTCTACCTTGAGGGAAGCGGGGCTGGATAATAATCTCCAGTGGTCAGGCTTTTTGACCAGGGCAGATAGTGGGATCCTAAGCTGAGGAGCCAGCTGGAGTGTCTCTTTTGTTGGTTCCATGAGTGGCTGGAAAGCATTCATTGAACTAAGCCAGCTGAGGTTCCCACCTGTGGATGGTTATATAAGTGCAAAATCTGCCAGGAGTTTGTGGCCTGTCACAGCATCACAGGTGAGAGGGATCCAAGCTGGTCAGACAGAGGACTCAGTGCTATTCTAACTACCAGGTGGTACCCTAAGTGGTATCATCACACACCTAACCTCTATTAGGTTAATCATCTGGCATTTTCTTGGAAAAACTCCCTTTACCTGAAGGGATTTGAGGGCACTGCTTCCAAACTCTGTGGATGCCAGTGATCTGCAGAGAAACTAAAGCTTTACATTATACTGGGCCTTCTCCAGAAATGGCTGCTTCCTTGCAGCACAACACCTTCAGTGCAGCTCCTCATTTTCCAAACTAAACACCTCTCTCCGGGGGTGCAGTCGTGACCCAATGGTGAGATGTGTTACAGGGTCCATTCTGTACTGATTCGCAGAGCACGAGTCTGATGTAGCTGTGGCTCTAACTCTTGCTTTTAGTTCCCAAGGTTCCCTGCTTCACCTGTGGGAACCAAAGACTATGGGTGAAGAGATTTCCACATGCTCAGCAGAGAGAATGCCATGGAGAAACGGCTTCCTTTTCCCTCTGGTGCCATCCAGAGTTGGGATATAACTTCTCTCACATGCAACGTTTTTCTTGGCGCTCCTGGTCCTGCTGTGATAACTGGACTTACAAATCGAACTTGCGTTTTCAGAAGTGAGTGAACGGTTACAGAAACCTCTAAAACAAATACTGATGGGAAAAGGTATGAAAGGAAGACAGGCTGAATCAGTCCGAATAAATAGGCCTATTGATATAATGGTGTTCAGATCATGCCTGGCAAACAAGAACAGCGTGGAAATAGAAATGTGTGAAGAAAACAGGCCCAATTAGTGGATAAAATAATGAGCAGATGGGGTATGCCACCCACTAGTCGCTTTTGAGGTCCTTAGAGAGACTTTAGGAGAAAAATTGGCTACTGGAGTGAGCATCACCCTCATGATTGCTGTCCCTACCATCTTGTAGGATTCCAGATCTCCTTTAGCCTAACCCTGAAAGTTGTCCTGACCAGTCTAGGCCAGAGGCGCAGCCACATTACATCACCATCGCTGCAATTCTGGCTGAACCCTGAATATTATCTGGGATGTGAGACCATGTGTTCCCTTCTCTCCCCAACCCCTATGCATACTTTTTCTTCCCTACCTTAATTCTTCTCTCTCTCTTTTTTTTCTCTCTCTTTTTTCCTCTATCTAATAAGAGTTTGGCTTAGCCAGCCAGGATTGTACATTTTGCACTACTGCTATAAGCCTCTGACCAGAAAGAGGCAGCTAAATACAGTGTCCTAAACAGCCCATTGCTGGTACAAAATTGCCAAGTCTTGAAGTGATCAGACCAAGTGCTGTGTCTGTATTTTTTCCAGCAGTGAGCTTGCAAATGAGAGTGTACATGAAAGACCAAAGCTGCGTTTTCTATCTTTGCTGTTCTTTTTTTCCTCCTCTTTTGTATGAGTTTGTCTTCTTTTGTCTTAAAGGAAATGGGGTCTGACTTTAACAGCAGTAGCAATGGCAACAGCAGCCCATCTCAACTGCCGTCTTTTGTCCTCAAAGGGACAGTTATCACTATCTTTAATACCATCTAAAAGACTGTCAAACAAGAGGGCTTCCCTTTTGAAGGCTGTCCAAGGAAAGGGATCAAGGGGTATAGTTAAAATGAAAAATCTAATGCTTTTAGATGCTAGCTATTTCCCCTTCTTGTCTGTATCTCTAATAAAAGGATTTTAATAGTGTTTGCCATTGTACTAAGCAGGCTGAGATCTCTGTATTAACAAACCCTGGACCTTGTTAAAAAGTGTTTCATGCTGGAGAGTGGGTGGGTCATATGCATACATTTGACTTTTGGGGCCCACTTATTCTATCTAAATTAATACAACTTTCCCCTTCTCTTGCCCTAGAGGCACCTCTGTGTCCTGTCCCAACTAAAACCTGGAAGTGCCGAGCAGCACAAAGAACGAAAAGTGAGGTGGGAGGAATTTCTGGAAAGTTGTCAAATCTTGAAAAATGCCATTGCCAGTTGATTTGGAGTGGGATCTCTTTGACCAACACTGGGTCACACAAGCCCATTGAAAGCATGTGAGAAGAGGCCCCCCTCAGATCCTGATTAGGTTTTGTCATTGGCGTTTCAGGCTGTTGCAATGCCAAGGGGTTGCATTTAACAGCACTGAACTCTTATGAGCTGCTCTCATGAGAGTTTCACTCAGGATGGCAAAAACCTTAAGATTCTGGCCCTGTTCTTAAATGGAACTGCATAAAAAAGGTGCATTTCAGTTTTGGATACAACCCAGAACTGAAACCAGAGGTGCTTGATTCAAAACCTTCCTGCCCAGCCCTGGAATTAAAGGGGTTCAGAGGAGAGGTCCTGGTTTTCAAGTGAAACCTAGAATTTGTCAAACACAAGCAAATCTGCCTGGTGAGCAAGCTCTGTGCCTTCCCTCTCCCTCACCCACTTTTCAAAAGCCTCCCTCTCTAAGTTTGCCCCACTCACAAAACTTAGATGAGCCTCCTTATTCCAGTGTATGTTGGTGTGGAGATTGGACAGCGGGAAAAAGCACATGTGGGCATCACGTTTGGCTTGTCTTTATCACTTCTGTCTGATGATTCCTTGCTCCGTGAGTCAATAGTCAGAGGTATCCAAAACTTGTAGGAATCTTGTTCCAGATTTATTCACAGTTAAAAGCTTGCTGAAGCTTTGTTAAAAATGTAGTTTGGAAACAGTATAGGAGACTGCATGTGGCTGCCCTAACAACTCCCTGGGAACATGTGTTTGAGGGGCATGCCGCAGTGGCGGAAGGACGGTGAATAACGTTTAAACCAGCTGTTTACACCCCGCTGTCTCCCTACTGTCAGCAGAACAAGAACTGAAGCTGAAACTCTTCTTTATATTGGTGTAGCAATGCGTAGGATCTTCTCCCTCTCAGTCCAAAGCAGCTTACCTTGCTATCAAATGAACGGGCCCTTATGATGAACAGCTGGTTGGATGCATTACAACGTACAGTATAATTAAAGATGGGCCTGAACCGAAGCCTGACTTTTAGCTGATTCTATTAAACGTATCCCCTCGTGTCAGAAAACAAGGGAATCACTTAATGAAACCGATCACAGTTCAGCTTAGAACGGATAGCATGGCACTGAGACTCTTGAACTGAATGCAGACTAGAGCTGGTCAGACTATTTTCAACTAACTTAGATTTTGTCACAATGTGCTGTCCTGTTGAAGCCAAGATGTTTCAGTTTTGACAAAGTCTTCACTGACACTCACACTCCAGAGCTTGGTGGTCAAGGCACTGGTCTGGAAGACTCTGGTTCAAGTCTCTGCTCTTCTAGACTTAGAGTGAGCCGGGATGAAAACCTGTGCTCTGAGTCAGGTAGAGCGAGGACTGAAACCTCCATCTTCCAGGCTAGCTTTCCACCCAGCTGGCTACACTCACTCTCAAAGCTTGCCATGAAACAGAATTGTCGTCTTCCAATCACACACAGGTACGGGGTTACTGGTCTTTTCTTGGCACAGCCCCATACTTGATTCCCCTCTTCTGGAGATTCCCAGGCCAGAAAATTTTCTGACCAGTGTCATGAACGCTCACCAAGCACATTTGGATGACATACACAAAATGTTCCACTTTCACTAAACATAACTATAAGAGCCCCTACAGTGAGGATTCAAGGAGCAATTTAACCACATTCCAGAGAATGCCCCAGCTGCCCAGAAGAGTGGGAATAAACAAAAACAAACAGATGCATGTGTCTGTTAATGGCCATGAGAGAGAGAGAGAAAGAGAAATCAGGAATAATAAAAACAAAGTAACAATAATTCAGCCAGTGAATGTTAATGTCAGTGATACAGAAGGTAATGGAAAGCTTTTGAATATGTATTTCAGACTAAATCTAAAACCCAGAACATGAGTGCTTATAACACACACAATCTGGAGCTATTCAAGAGTTGCAAAGAAATGCATTGTCACAGAAATCAAGACATTATTTTTGTATACTATATCACTTAGACCAACTGAGTTTCATTTGCTTGTAATCAGTTTTTAAAGTAAAATGGTAGAGGCAATTGAAGTCTTAGAACATAGAAATGTAATTTTAAACTATCAATAAAGCTGGAGGAGGAAGAGGGGGGAAATCAACCCTCACGCTGCTCTTCTGCATAGCTCTGGGTCGAGAGTAAGGTTTACCCTGTATTAATACTTGCAATAATGTACCATCTCAGTCTGTTCCCAGGAACTTCCAGTCAACAGGAACCCACAGCTCCCATGGACCTCAGTTTATCCCATATGTGTGCATTCCAGAGAAGTCATTAAACTCTAAAGGTTATATGTGCATACACACCAAAAAAAGTTGAGTTTGGGTCAGGATGTGTTAACTAACCTTGACCTAACAAAAAGCTTTTCCTACCCTAAGGAGAGCCAAAAGTACACCTGGATCTGCTTAGTCAAGGTAAAAGGCATTGCATTGTGTCCATACAAGGAAAATGGTTGTACAACAGTATTTCGCAAGGAGCTGGAGCTGGTTGAAATTTTACAAACTAACAGATTATAATTAAAATGGTATTTTTTTCAAAAAACGTTGACTTTTTAATCTAATTTTTTTATACAAAAGGAAAAAATCTGGTTTTGGTTTGTTTGTATTTTCCTTTCTCCTCCCCTTCCCAATCCCCAGTGGCAAAATAGAAAAAAAGCAAGTAAAGAGAAAAAGGGAGTGGGAAGGAATGAGATGTTGAAAAACAAAGAATGCAAAAGCAAAAATTTTCAAAATAAAAAATTTCACCACAAATTTTCATGAAAAATTACAGAAATACCACTTTTCTTTGTGAAAGCTGAAGAAAATGAGAGTTTTCATGAAAATTCTTTAAATAAGTTATTTTCCAGCCAGGTGTTCTACAAAAAATATCATGTGTATGTATGCAGGTGAAAATAAAGGTAATAAAATCTCAGGATTCTGGGCATAAAGTATTCACCAGTAGCATTAGGAATTCTTCCTTTCCCTACTGCTTCTGCACAGCATTACATCACTGGCAAGTGAAACCCTCCTGTAATGCACCTGTATCTTTGTTGCTGTAATGTACTGACAGTGCTCCTAAAAACACAAAAAATACTGATGCCCAAAGCCAGCCTATTACATAGAAGGAGGCAGGGAACTCTGGGAAAACTAGAGAGGGTTATGGCTTTATATAACTCACTTTTTAGTGGCATCATGGAAGCAGTGGTGTTATTGGGGTGTTAGGTGGAACTTGGATGACAAAGGGATTGTGGCTTATCAAACTGGTTTGAGGAAGACATTCTTTGCATTGAGGGTAGCTTGGAAAATATATGTAAATGTGGATTTGAGAAGGAAACAAATGGGGACTGACATGGTTAATGCAGCAATATGATAGGAGATCAGGTCTACAGCATTGGTAGGGACAAAATTATTAGGGGCTTTCAAGGCAGAGTGCTATTCAGAAGTTTAAATTTGAAGCACTGATAAAGGGGGGCCAGTAGAGGGATTTACAGAGAACTGGGCCATGGTCAGATCAAAGGCCAAGGATGAAAACTTTTAGCTGCCACATTTTGGACATATCTTGCCCTGAATCACAAGGTGCAAGGTGTTGAGCAACATCATGTTTACCAATGAGTTTTCCATCTCCCAGACACTTGGGAGCAGAATTTAGCTGAGCTCAGACAAGGGGCTATATATTTTTCTGAGCCGGGGGTGATATATTTTTCTGAGTGTCATTATGTGTATTGATGGTACTGTGTAAACAAAACATTGGCCGGAACCCTAGACAAGAAACACATCAGAACATAACATAAGAACATAAGAACAGCCAAGGGTCAGATCAAGGGTCCATCTTCCGACAGTGGCTAATGCCAGGTGCTTCAAAGGCAATGAATAGAACTGGTAATCATCAAGTGATCCATCCTGTTAGCCATTCACAGCCTCTGGCAAGCAGCTATCCCTGCCTATCCTGGCTAATAGCCATTAACAGCCCTATCCTTCATGGACTTCTCTAGTTTTTTTTTTAACCCAGTTATAGTCTTGGCCTTCACAACATCCTCTGGCAAGGAGTTCCACAGGGTGACTGCATATAGTGTGAAGGAATACTTCCTTTTGTTCATTTTAAATCTGCTGTCTATTAATTTCATTTGGTGACCTCTAGTTTTTGTGTTATGAGAAGGAGTAAATAGCACTTCCTTATTTACTTTCTCCACACCAGTCGTGATTTTATAGACCTCTTTCATATTATAGACTCATAGACTCATAGACTCATAGGTCAGAAGGGAC
>ML675611.1:26876053-27063834 GCA_007922155.1 Mesoclemmys tuberculata | reverse complement strand
CGCTAGTAACCTCCTTCCAGCCTTACAGTTCACCTTTCAGCACGACCTGCTGTAATCTCCCCTTTAACCAGTTCCTTATCCACCTTACAACTTTCACATTCATCCCCATTGCCCCTGTAGCTGTCTCTTTTCCAAGATGAAAAGTACCAGTCTTATTAAGCTTTTCTTATATAGAAGCTTTTCCATACCCCCTAATAATTTTAGTTGCCCTTTTCTGTATCTTTTCCAATTCCAGTATATCTGCATACAGTATTCAAGATGTGGGCATACCATGGATTATAAAGACACAATACAATATGTTCTGTCTTATTATTTGTACCTTTCCTAATTATTCCCAGAATTCTGTTAGTTTTTTTGACTGCTGCTATACACTGAGTGGATGTTTTCAGAGAATTATCCACAATGACTCCAAGATGTCTTTCTTGAGTGGCAACAGCTAATTTAGACACCATCATTCTATACATATAGTTAGGATTATGTTTTCAATGTGCATTACTTAGAATTTATCAACGGTGAATTTTATCAGTCATTTTGTTGCCCAGTCACCCAGTTTTGTGAGATCCTTTGTAACTCTTTGCAGTCTGCTTTGGACTTAACTATCTTGAGTAGTTTTGTATCATGTGCAAATTTTGCCACCTCACTGTTTACCTCTTTTCCAGCTCATTTATGAATATATTGAACAGTACTGCTTGCAGTACAGATCCCTGGAAGGTACCACTATTCATCTCTCTTCATTCTGAAATCTGACCAATTATTCCTATCCTTTGTTTCCTATCTTTTAATCAGTTACTGACCCAGGAAAGGACATTCCATCATACCCCATGACCACTTACTTTGCTTAAGAACCTTTGGTGAGGGACCTGGTCAAAGGTTTTCTGAAAATCTAAGTACACTATATCCACTAAACCAACATTGTCCACATGCTTGTTGACCCCTTCAGAGAATTCTAATAGATTGGTGAGAAATGATATTCCTTTGCAAAAATCACGTTGACTCTTTCCCAACAAATAATATTCATCTATGTATCTGATAACCAAATTTCAACCAATTTGCGTGGTACTGAAGTTAGACTTACAGGCCTGTGCTTGCCAGAATCGCCTCTGGAGCCTTTTTAAAAAATTGTCGTCACATTAGCTATCCTCCACTCATCTGGTACAGAAGCTGATTTAAATGATAGGTTACATACTACAGTTAGTAGTTCTGTAATTTCACATTCAAGTTCCTTCAGAAATCTTGGGTGAATGCCATCTGGCCCTGATGACTTCTTACTGTTTGATTTATCAATTTCTTCCAGAACCTCCTGTCATGACACCTCAGTCTGGGATAGTTTCTCAGATTTATCACCTAAAAAGAATGGCTCAGGTTTGGGAATCTACCTCATATTTTCAACTATGAAGACCAATTCAAAGAATTCATTTAGTTTCTCTGCATTAGCCTGATCTTTCCTGAGTGATCCTTTACCATCTCAATTGTCCATTGGCCCCACTGGTTGTTTAGCAGCCTTTCTGCAGCTGGGGTACTTACAAATTTTTTTGCTGTTACTTCTTGAGTCATTGGCTAGCTGTTCAAATTCTTTTTTGGCCTTCCTAATTATATTTTTACTCTTCACTTGCCAGAGTTTATGCTCCTTTCTATTTTTCTCAATAGGATTTAACTTCCACTTTTTAAAGGATGCCTTTTACCTCTACCTGCATCTTTTACTTTGTTTTTTAGCTCTGGTGGCACTTTTGGGGTCCTCTTACTATAGTTTTTAATTTGGGATATGCATTTAAATTGAGTCTCTATTATGGTGTCTTTAAAAAGTTCCCATGCAGTTTGCAAGGATTTCACTTTTGGCACTGTACCTTTTAATTTCTGTTTAAATCACTTCCTCGTTTTTCTGTAGTTCTCCTTTCTGAAATTAAATGCTATCATGGTGGGCTGCTTTGGTGTTCCTCCCTCACAGGGATATTAAATTTTATTATGTTTTGGTCACTATTACCAAGCAGTTCAGCTATATTCACCTCTTGGACCAGATCCTGTGCTCCATTTAGGATTAAATAAAAAATTTCCTCTCCTCTTGTGGGTTCCAGGACTAGCTGCTCCAAGAAGAAGTCATTTCAGGCATCAAAAAGCTTTATCTCTCCATCCCATCCTGAGGTGACATGTACCCAGTCAATATGGGGATAGTTGAAATCCCCCACTGTTATTGAGTTTTTTATTTGTATAGCCTCTCTATTCTCCCTGAGCATTACACAGTCATTACCACCAGCCTGGTTAGGTGGTCAGTAGTATATTCCTACTGGTATATGCTTATTATTCAAGGATGGGATTACTAGCCATAGGGATTCCATGGCAAAGTTTTGTTCATTTAAGATTTTTAATTCATTTGACTCTACCTTTTTATTTCATATATAGCGGCACTCCCTCACCAATACAACCTATTCTATCCTTCCGATATATTTTGTACCCTGGTATTACTGTGTCCCACTGATTATCCTCATTCCACCAAGTTTCTGTGTTGCCTATTATATCAATATTCTCATTTAATACTTCAGCCATCTTAATATTTAGACTTCTAGCATTTGTATATAAGCACTTAAAAAATTGTCACTTTTTAGCTATCAGCCATTACGTGATGTAATTGAATGGGACTCTTTTTCATTTGTCTCTTTCTCACCAGATACTACCCATATTTTATCCTCTTCCATCCTCTCCTCCTTATAGGATATAAAAAAATCTCCATTAATAGATCCTCCTATGAGGGATGTCTCTGTCTGAACCATGTGCTCCTCCGCATCTGTTGGCATTCCCCTAGCCCTTAGTTGAAAAATTGCTCTATGACCATTTTAATTTCACGTGCCAGCAATCCGGTTCCATTTTGATTTAGGTGGAGCCCATCCTTCCTGTATAGACTTGGCCTTTCCAAAAATGTTCCTTGGCTCTTAAAAAAAATCTAAATCCATCCTCCCTACACCATTATCTCGTTCATGCACTGAGACCCTGCAGTTATGCCCTGCACATAGAACTGGAAGCATTTCAGAGACTGCTACCATGGAGGTCCTGGAATTCAATCTCTGCCTCGCATCCTAAATTTGGCCTCCAGGGCCTCTATCCTATCCTTCCCTATGTCATTGGTACTTACATGTACCATGACCACCGTCTCCTCCCTGCACTACATAGAAATCTGTCTAGATGTCTCGAGAGATCTGGAACCTTCACAGCAGGTAAGTCACCATGTGATTCTCCCAGTCATCAAAAACCCATCTATCTATGTTTCTAATGCTCGAGTCCCACGTTACTATTATCTATTTTTTCCTAATAACTGGAGGTCCTTTCCCCAGAGAGGTACCCTCAGTGTGAGGAATACCATCGCATCAACCAGAAGGAGGGTCCAAACCGTGGGATCATTTCCCTCTGCTCCAGTTTGATGTTTTCCTTCCCTGAGACTTTCGTTCTCCTCAACAGTACAGAGGCTATCATACCAGGGATGGGACCTTTCTACTGTGTCCCAGAAAGTCTCATCAGGAACTATGTTCCTGACCCATCAACACTTTGGGGATGTTTGGATTCACATTCAAAGTCAGAACCGCTCTCACCAGAAGTTAGACCCCTCTCTCATACAGATGCATAATAATAAATGACAGGTTTATATTAGTGTTAGGGTTGTAAGCAGTTCAGGGACAGGGACCATCTTTTGTTCATATTAATGCACAGTGCTAGCCCATTGTAGCTTTGATCCCTGATAAAGGCCTTTAGGTTCTACAGCAATACAAATTATTATTATTTGAATAGCAAGATGGTTCAGAATTGTACATTCAACAGGAAGAAAATAAAGCTTCATAGGAGGACTTCCCACCTACTAAAAAAATTATTGCATAGTATTCCCATTGTTCACTTCTGAAATATGTGATCATATGTAAATGAAAGTTTCCAAACAATTCAAGGAGGTTAGATACATTCATATGTAATGCAGTAAAGAAACGAGCGTGGATGCAGTAGTTTTATCTCAGGACAAAGATAAAATGATTCTTTTTGAAAGAATCTAGGACAAAAGGGATTACATCCTCACTGAAAAGGAATTATGAAACTTCCACAGCAGTTTTTATACCATAAGATGCATTTTCATCTATTGTTAATTTGAAAGGGGTGGATGAGATCAGAGACCAACTGAATACAAGTTAAAATTAGTATTACAAGAGATTTTTTTAAACTGATTCTTTTGAACTAATCTCTGCTTTTGGCTACGCTGGTGTAAATCTGGATTAGCTCCATAGGCTGCACTGAAGTTAATGAAGTTACTCTAGTATTTATACCAGTGTTACTGAGATCCAAATTTGGTCCTTTGTAGTTACTCCAGATTTACACTGGCGTAAATACATTTTAAAAATCTAGCCTTGGAACCTTCACATTTGTTTGTTTCTTTATAATTTCTATTTCTCAGAATTATTATGTTCATCAGTTTGACTCCACTCAGCATTTTTTTTGGTTGAAAGTTAAAATCATACTCACAGCAGTTACAAAAATGACCCACATTTTCCCTTTTAAAGCATGCCTGGATTTTAATTTCTTAATATTTTACTCAGAGAAATGGTTTCCTGTCATATCAGAAAACTTACATAGGGCCAGATTCTGATACGTTGAATTGTTCCATACTCCACGCTGAATAGTAACTGAAGCCCATGGGACTGCTTATGGAGTAAGATGCTACTCAACATAATTGAGGGTGTCAAAATCTAGTCTAGAATAAGCAAGTATTTTCACAGCTTTGAAAAAGCTATTTTGGAAAGTTTTTGCAGCTGGTGTGATTTAAGTTCTATTAATAGTAATTGGTGGGGATGGTTCTGCTTTCAAGTGACTAGGAGATGGAGAACTTACCTTTGAGGGTTGGTAGAAAAAATAAGGGAGAAGAAATTATGAGGGGGAAAAAAATTTGACTTCAGATGAGTGAGAAGTTGCCAGCTACTGATCTGTGCATGGTTTCAATTGCTTACAGACAACTGTAGGTGAATTTTATACCTGTGAAGGTGAGGAATTAACAGTACTGGCTAGATTCAGACATCATGGCGTGAGAAACTGTGGAAGTTCTCCCCCACCATAACCCTGTCAATACACTGTGGTCAAGATCTGCTGTTCCACTGTTGAGCATCTCTTTGAGCAGATGCAGGAAAAATCATGCTGAACTAGGCCAAATTATGCACAGGCTCTCTAATATGGATAAATGTTCACTAGGAAATAGGCCCATCAAACTCCACTTCATTTTAACTTAGGCCTGGATTCAGCAGAACTCACTGGCACATGTTAAAGTGCTTTGTTGATCCAGGGCTTTTAGGAGGCTTTGAACCAACAAGTGAATCCTGAACCCATCAAAGTCAATGGCAAAACTGTCTACAATATGGTATCCTTGCACTCCTGAAGCACATGCCAACCAGTGATCTTAAAGCATATGCATAAATGAATTAATCCTCACAATATACCTCTAAAATGTGGATTTCCCCCATTTCACAGGTAGGGAAAATTAGGCACAGAAAAGTTAAGACTTTGCCAGGTCATACCATGAATCCCTGACACAGCCCTCCCAACCCACAGTCCTGAGCCTTAGTGTGTAGGGCTATTCTGTCTTCTGACAATTTGATATAGGGGCAGTGATTTTGTAAGATATTAGACACACTCACCAGATCAGTTGTTTTCATTAGGATCGTAGAATTTTGTAATATTTCATGCATCAATCAATCTCTTTAGTTCAAGCCTTTCTTTGGTTTTGGCATCATTATCACGGTCTTATTTTACTGCCTATTTCATGAGGTTTGAAAAAGCTGATTTACATGGACTTACCTGGAATGTATTACCTTAATTCTTTATCTGGTTTCAACCCCAATAGACAGTATTTCCCAATGCCGACCAAATCCAGAAAAGACCAAAACTACAGTCAATTCACTAAACTCAGAAAAATACTCACATTATATTGAAAAGCAATATCCTTCTCATTTGAGTTTTTAATTTGCATTGTATTGAATGGGTTGATCAAATTGTTGCATATTTCTTTCTGGGTAAGTGGTAGTGAGTAGAGATTTCTGACAGTTGTATATTAAATGCAGGTGGTTCTATGAATGCTATTTCTGTCTGATACACTACATTAACCATAACCTGCAATTTCTTCCAAAAGAACTGGAATGAATTAAATTGTTTAATAAAACCTTACTTACCTGGATAAACTCATTTCTAGTTTGCATTTAGGTTCCCCTAATGCATCTTTCCAGATTGTTATTTGTAGCATAAAAAGCCAGAAGTGTTTACCTAGAAAACTAAACACAGAGCTGTAATCCTGGTAACTGTCCAAGTTTTGTTTGGTTGGTTTTTGTTTGTTTTTTTAACATTTCCGTACCATACTATGAACTGTTACATATTTCATTTAGCATGAATTGATAACTTCATTCTCACCCCAAATCTAAGTTAAGGACTCATGCACGTAGTTTACCACTCTGCATAATTTACATTTCATTGCACCTCTTTTGAATCGGCATTAAAAATGTTAAATTTCATGCAATAAAGAGCTCAAGGAAGATTTCTAGTTATTGCTGTTGTTCATTTTATAGTAATACCATGCAACAGACCAAAACATTGCATTATGGAGTCCTACACTAGTAAGGTTATCTTCCACTGAAGGAAAAACTTATGATTATTAATGTAGAAACAATGCGTATAGTAAAGAAATTAAGTTTTATCATTTGGACAAAAATTCATTCACTCTCAAATGGTAAATAGATGGGCTTGAAAGCCTGTGTTAAAACCATCATATTAAATGTCAGGAGAAAGCACATTAGGGATTGAAGATGACTGGTATATCATGTTTTTAAGGTTAAAACAAATCATAAAATTATTTATAACTTAAAGTGGTTCAGAGGCAAAGTGGAGCCTTGCAATTCCAAGTGTAGCATCATTTATATCCATAAACAGATTAAACTTTAAAAGATCTCTCAGTACCCCTGACCGAAGGAGCAATGTCATTGTTAGAAAACACACACTGGTTACCTTATAATCAAATTTTCACTGCTCTTTCTGACAGGTTTTTAAGTTACTTAAGGGATCTATTTATATGTGGAAGCAACAACATCATGCAGTAAATCCAACCACAACTCAGTCACATATTTTATTAAGTTTAAGTTCAGTGAAAGTGCAGAGTAAACTAGGGCCCTATGTCTCTCAGTTACATCTGATTTGCGGTTGCTATAAAAAGGCCCACATGCCGCTCTTTCAGATGTGTTTTGGATTGAAAATAGGATTAATGTGCTAAAGTGTGATTAGAATGGTTAAACACGATTAATTGGAACAGACTTGTATTGCCAGGGGAGCGCCGCTGCTGCTGGCCTGCCTCCAGTTTACCAAGTGAACAAAGCAGGCCAACTGTCCAAGTTTTTCCATGTCTTTGCTTATGTGCCTTTTCCTTTGCATTTTCTCATAGCCAGCTTGTCTCAGAGCAGATTAAATACAGCTGAGAATGTTGGTCTAGGTCTGCAGCGAGAGATCCTGAGGGAATAAGCAGGAACCTCAGGCCCAGACTTGGCTTCTCCAGCGCTGGTTGAAAACTGCCATGCACCTAGGGCAAGGGTCCAGGTGGATCGACTAGGGAGTGGGAGTAATTTGGGGGGTTTAAAATGATCTATTAAACCCCTGAACTTTAATCAAGCTGCTACCATACTGACAGCCATGATTTACTTGCAAATAGCTGTAGTAGGTAAAAGGGGCAACGACTATGGAGCACGAGCACTTGTCCTGAGTTTTATAGAGGCTTGAGCGTTCACACACACATACATATACCAATCAAATTAAGCCACTTATTTGTTTTTATTGCAGGCAAATGTGTGTGCATCTGTGACACAGACAACCTATTGTTTTTGTTGTTAAATATTTGACTGGACACAGAGCAAATCCTGCTCTCTCTCTTCTAATCTTCTCTCTCCCCTGCTTCCCCACCTTTTCCCAAACACAGATTAAGGATTTAAAGTTTAGGTAATCAACATTTTAAACTGATCCTGCCTAGAGAAGTCAGAATGGTTTAGCATATTGTTTTAAAAACAAGAAATACCTTTGTGGATTGCTGTATAGAGATATTAAAATTTGCACAAATTAAACTCAGGAGTACAGACATTTAGGCACAACTCAAATCACATTGGAATTGCATTTCTCTACAACAAAGTCATTTTAAGGTAAGAATGTTCTATCTGAGAGCAGTCGTGGAAATGTCTCCTATAGATACTGTTGTTCCTTTGGCCCAAGTAAGGCCGACATTTGAGGCCTTGTAGGGTTGTTTCCATTAAGAGAAATTGATGATCATGTCAGCTATATTCTTTGGTGGAGTCCTGATTATTTACAAAGAAAGTACACAAAATCCTCTTTCCCTGATCACAATAGAAACAAACAACAGCAGACAGTTTTCTTGCTTAAAAGTCTGCTCCTCCAGTCAGTCCTGTGCCCCAAGGAACTCTCTCTCTACTCCCTCTCAGGGCCTTTTCTGTCTTCTGGATTTATTCTCTCTGCCTTTCTGCCTTTCAGATACATTCACAGCTTGCCAGAACAATCCCCAGACCCCCAACATTTGTAGTCAATGAACATCTCAGCCCACACAGCTAAGCTCCTGATCAGGCCTTGCCATACGGACCGGAGTCTTGTGGAGTGACCTCCTGTTGTTTACAGCTATCACTACAGAAAGGGGCATTTGGTGCTCCTATCATTTGACCTGAAAGAAGAATGCATAGCAAAACCATTGGCTTTACCCAGGTCTGTGACTATCTATAGACCAAAGACTTGCTCAACGGCAGCCATTAACAATTTATAGCATAACTATAAAGTAACAACTGAGTGATCCTGTATTTTTGGTCACCTTCTCAGAGGCCTTGTACATACTACCACTTATGTCACTATAACTTATGTCACTTAGGGGTGTGAGCCACTCCCCTGAGCAACACAAGTGACACCAACCTAAGCGCTAGTGTACACTGATGTCTTCTAAGGCCATGCTTATATTACCACTTGTGCTGGTAAAAGTTTTGTCACTCCGGAGTGTGAAAAAACACACTCCTGAGCGACATAGTTTCACCAGCGTAAGTGGTGCACAGTGCACAGGAAAGCTTCTCCTGCAGACACAGCTACCACTGCCGGTTGAAGTGGCTTTATTATGTCAATGGAAGAGCAGTCCCTCATCGGCATAGAGCGGCTACACAAGCGATCCTACAGCAGTGCAGCTGCATTGCTACAGCTGTGCCGTCGTCCGATCAGTAATGTAGACATGGCCTAAGTGTTCATGAATGAGAAGGGGATGAGTAAAACAGAAAGGGAGGTGCAGAAGGACCTAATTTTACAGGCTTGACCTTGTAGGCTATTTGGAGATAAAACTTCCACTGAACTCAGTTTTGCTGCATCAGGGCTGCAGAATCAAGCCTTTAATGAATATCTGGGATTATAAATATATTATATAAACACTTGCTGCTATCTCCAGTCTAGGGAACTCCTGAGCCAAAGTCGGCTCTTCGTTACACCGCTGTGTTGATCTTATAGGTGAGAAATGATTTAACAGAGTAAAATTTCCTGCAACCCCAATATTTTTGTGTGGAATCTCTCACAAGTAAAAGAAAACAGAAGTAGAGATGCCTATAGTTAAGGTTCCCTAACGTTTTTCATTATATTTATATTTTTTATATATATATTATATAGACAATATATATTATATTATATATTGAGGTACTGAATGCCTTTTTTGCCTCTCTCTTCACAGACAAGGTCAGCTCCCAGACTACTGCACTGGGTGGCACAGAATGGGGAGGAGGTGAACATCCCACAGTGCTGAAGGAACAGGTCCAGAACTATTTAGAAAGATTGGCTATACATAAGTCCATGGGGCCAGATGCAATGCACCCGAGGGTGCTGAGGGAGTTAGCTGATGTGATTTCAGAGCCATTGGCTATTATCTTTGAAAGTTTGTGGCAACAGGGGGAGGTCCCACATGATTGGAAAAAGGCAAATATAGTGCCCATCTTCAAGAAAGGGAAGAAAGAGGATCCAGGGAACTATAGGCCGGTCAGCCTCACCTCAGTCCCTGGAAAAATCATGGAGCAGGTCCTCAAGGAATCCATTTTAAGGGACTTAAAAGAAAGGAAGGTGATCAGGAGCAGTCAACATGGATTCACCAAGGGAAAGTCATGCCTGACCAACCTGATTGCTTTCTATGAAGAGGTGACTGGTTCTGTGGACGAGGGGAAAGTGGTGGATGTGATATACCTTGACTTTAGCAAAGCTTTTGATACGGTCTCCCACAGTATTCCTATCAGCAAGTTAAAAAAGTATGGGTTGGATGAATGGACTACAAAATGGATAGAGAATTGGCTAGAGCAAAGGGCTCAACGAGTAGTGATCAATGGCTCCATGTCTACCTGGCAGCTGGTCACAAGTGGAGTGCCCCAGGGATCAGTCCTGGGGCCGATTTTGTTCAACATCTTCATGAATGATCTGGAAGAGGGGGTAGATTGCACCCTCAGCAAGTTTGCAGAAGACACTAAGCTAGGGGGAGTGGTAGATACCCTGGAAGGGAGGGATAGGATACAGAAGGACCTAAACAAATTGGAGGATTTGGCCAAAAGAAATCTGATGAGGTTCAACAAGAACAAGTGCAGAGTCCTGCACCTAGGACGGAAGAATCCCATGCGCAGCTACAGACTGGGGACTGACAAGCTAGGCAGCAGTTCTGCAGAAAAGGATCTGGGGGTAACAGTGGATAAGAAGCTGGATATGAGTCAGCAGTGTGCCTTGGTTGCCAAGAAGGCTAATGGCATATTGGGCTGCATTAATAAGAGTATTGCCAGCAGATTGCAGGCAATCTATTCCCCTCTATTCAGCATTGTTGAGTATTGTGTCCAGTATGGGGCCCCCCAGTACAAAAAGGATGTGGACAAGTTGGAGAAAGTCCAGCAGAGGGCAACAAAAATTATTAGGGAGTTGGAACACAAGACTTATGAGGAGAGGCTGAAAGAACTAGGCCTGTTTAGTCTGCAGAAGAGAAGAATGAGGGGGGATTTGATAGCAGCCTTTAACTACCTGAAAGGGGATTCCAGGGAGGATGGAGCTAGGCTGTTTTCAGTGGTGGCAGATGACAGAACAAGGAGCAATGGTCTCAAGTTGCAGTGGGGGAGGTCTAGGTAGGACATTAGGAAAAAGTTTTTCACTAGGAGAGGGGTGAAGCATTGGAATGGGTTACCTAGGGAGGTGGCATCTTCATCTTTAGAGGTTTTTAAGCTGAGGCTTGACAAAACCCTCACCGGGATGATTTAGCTGAGGATAGTCCTGCTTTGAGCAGGGGGTTGGACTAGATGACCTGCTGAGGTCCCTTCCAACTCTAATATTCTATAATTCTATATTGTTTTGCTGAAAAGTGTTAGTGGCTGCTATCAAGCCACTCTTTGATCTATAGACAATCACAGACCTGGTTAAAGCCAATGGGCATGCTAATCCCCTTTCATCTAGGCTAAGCAGAAAGAGCAATTAAATGGCCCTTTTTGTGATGATAGCTAAAACCCAATAGAAAGCCCTCGTAGCATGATCAGGGGAACTACAGTCAGAAAGCCAGCATTTCTTGGGGGTGTAGTTATTGGTTGGACACCAGGAGAAAAAAGAACAAGGGGAGTGAGGCATTAAGCAACTCAGTCATACAGAGACAGAGCAGTTCATGGGTTTAATAAAGTTCCACGTGTTCAACTTAGCCTACAGTCAGCTTCACTCTCTGAGCGAAATGTGCTGGTGCATCTGAGCGGTGAGTTCTCTGCAATGCAGCAGCTGGCAGTGTGAGTCATGGAACTCAGTCTGGAACCCTAGATTTTGCAGCCACAAAGCAAGCCCAGGGAGGGAACCGCTGGAAGAGGGAGTTTGAGCTGTACGCAGACCTGGCCACGCACGGGGACAACAGCAGGAAATTAAAATCATTACTTTATCATATTGGGGAACAAGGCAAAAAGATCGGCACCACACTATTGCCTCACAGCCTCGCAGCCATCCTAAGATGCCTGGGGAACTATCCCTTCCCAAAGCAGAAGGAAACTGTGGTGCAACACAAGTTTTTCCCTGGAGACCAGTCCCTTACACATTGACTGCTATGTGCAAATTTGGGGACTTGACAGAATCCCTGATTTGGGACAGGATAGGCTGTGGCACTTGGAGTCACCAGCTATGGGATAATGGCCGCTCCAGGAAGGCAATCTCACATTAGAGAGATGCTTAGACTTGGGGTGTGCAGCAGAAGCCTCACAGGAAAGGAAGAAAGCCCTAGCCCTAGCTGGCACAACACCTCCCAAAACTACATGTCGTAATACATAGTTTCTCAATCTGTGGTATAAGTACCCCGAGGGTACGTGAGACACAGGCAGGGGGTACCCGAGGAAAAACAGAATGAAGGGGAGGCAGGCAGCAGCTGCCGACTTCTGGGGAAGCTGGACAGCAGAAGCCTGTTTCCTACCCGGTCCCAGCTGGGAGGCATGTGGCAGCCCCCAGCTTCTGGGGAAGATGGGCAGCAGTCCCTGCTTCCCACACAGTCACAGCTCCAAACTGGGAAGTGGGTGGTAGCTGCCAGCTTCTGGGGAAGGCACATGGCAGCCACCCGCTTCCCATGTGGTCCCAGCTGGGAAGCGATCGAGAGCTGCCTGCTCTTAGGGGAGGAGAGCAGCAGCAACCCGCTTTCCACCAGGACCCAGATCCCAGGTGGGAGCCTGGTGGCAGCCTCCTGCATCTTGTGAGCTGGGATCGCAGCTGGGTGGCTGCCACCCATGCCCCAGCTCCAAGCTGAGGGACAGCCTCCAGCGCCCTGGCTTGAAGACGAGCAGCCTCCTCTGCCCCAGCTCGGATTGGGTGGCAGTCGGCCACCTCCCGGGCTTGTAGCCAGGCAGCAGCCATCTGCAACTTGCCCAGGTGGCAGCCCCTCTCCCCGGCTCGAAGCCCAGTGCCCAGAAAACTCTAAGTGAGCAGTGAAATTGAGAACTATGACAGCCCCTGATTTTACCAGTTACCCTCGTTTTCCTCTCTCTGTCTCTCTCACCCCCTTCCTCCTCTCAAATCCATGGCAAAAAATTTGGCATGGTGCTTATATTCCCCAGCATTGGCACGCTGCTCACAGCCTCCTAGCTTTGGCCAACATCACCTCTAGACCAGGTACATACCTGAGTTGTGCACCCTTGGTGTAAAAGTGGCAACCCTACCCACGCTAGATCTGACATCTGCCTTATACACTCAGCCCTTCTTCCACCATATGGCTCACATTAATATGTAAATATAAAACCCCATGGAAAAGTGAGCGTTGGGGTACTTATTAACATTTTCAGAAGTTAGGGGGTACTTACTACTTAAGAGGTTGAGAAACACTGCTGTAAGACACAGCAAAAGAGAGGAGGTGTCTGGGGTTCCATAACCATAGTGAGATCACGTACTGGAGACAGCATGAGCAGGTAAATGAGAAGTATCTCACACTAGGACAGCATTGAAAAGAATGTGGCAAGTTGATCTGTTTTAGTAGTGTGTGTGCAATAGCAGAGGAAGGCTCCAGAAAGATTCAGTCAGACATGTACAAGAGCATGATGGAACATCGTTCAATGGTGATGCCATCACGACTCTCTCCTTGAGTCTGAGAGCATATCAGGTTCAGGCCGTCAGGACAAGAATGCAACAAAAGATTATACCAATTTCGGTACGTTCAACAATGGCGATAGGGAAATGTGAAATTTCAGCTTGATAGCAGGCCTCCTACAATGAGATTCTTTGGCTTCATACAGACCCATTACAAGGAGCAGGTGCAATCTAATAATGTACAATAAGAGCATAATGCAGCCTGTAGGAAAATGTGACTTCGGAGGAACTAACCTGAAGAATAACAGATGGTGCTAACTGAAGTTTGTAGTGGTGGATGGTAAACACCACAGACACCTTTTGGGGAATACAGCCATACAAGTCATGGATATGATCAGGGTGCAGAGTCAAAATTTTATAGCTGCAGTTCAAGAAGCTAAATGGGAGTTCCATGGACAATGGAAATTATTTTAAAAGCATATGGGCTGTTTTCAAAGACGATGGTGCCTCAAAGGACAGCTGTGATAGAAGTAGACCCTGCAATGGAATCTGTGTACGTTCCACAAAGGAAAAGTCCACTTGCAATACGTAATGCAGTGCTCACAGAGCTCAAAAGTCTGCAGTACAGGGGTATCATAGCACCCGAAGACACCTGGGTGAACAGCATGGTGGCATTAAAGAAGCCATCAGGCAAATTATGCATCTGCATAGACCCAAAGGTACGGAACCAGGCATTGAAAAGATGCCATTATCCACTGCCCAAAATTGAAGACATTGTCAGAACTCTCCAAAGCAAGAATCTTTACAATGTGATGTGAGAAACAAATTTTGACACACAAGCCTGGACAAAGAGTCTAGAATGCTGACAACTTTTGCAACACTATTTGGTCACTACAAATGACTGTGCATGCCAATGGGAACCAACCCAGTACCAGAGGTGTTCCAGAGAAGACTCACCCAAATGCTGAAAGGACTGCTTCTGGTGAAAATAGTTGCAGATGATACCTTCATTGAAGGTGAAGGAAGCAATGATACAGAAGCTGAACAAGACCAAAACACAAAAAGACAAGCTTTTCTATACCAATGCAGGGAAAAAAGCATAAAACAACACAGAAAAAATGCAACTCAGACAGTGTGAGGCAACGTACTTTGGACATCTGCTCAGAGCAAAGAGTTTGAAAGCAGATCTCAGCAAGATCAAGGCAATCGGTGACATTCCAGCTCCGGTGGATGTAGAAGGGGGCATGCCACTTTACAGGAATAATACATTTTCTGTCCAAGTTGCGTCCACACCTGGCTGCAGTAGCAGAACCCATACATCAGCTCACAAGGCAAAATGTTGAGTGGAACTGGGCAGGTTCCCAAAAGCAAGCATTTGACACACTGAAACAATATAATGGATTCCCCTTTCCTGAAGTGCCACCCAGAAGAGCTACTGACGCTCCAGAGTCATGCGGCAAAGAAAGGACTGACTGCGGCTCTTTTGCAGGAGCAGCTGGTCATTTATGTCACAGAGCCCTGAACAGGGGCATGCCCAAATAGAAAAAGGGCTTCTGGCTGTGGTATTTGTGGTGATTTAGTTGGGGTTGGTCCTGCATTGAGCAGGGGGCTGGACTAGATGACCTCCTGTGGTCCCTTCCAACATTAATCTTCTACGATTCTATTTGAAGTGGAACAATTCCATCTGTACAGCTATAGCCACCCTGTAATCATGCCATCAGATTACACACCCCTAGAGACAATCGTGGCAAAGCCCCTTCTTAGTGCTCCAAAGAGATTGCAGCGCATGTTGATGTGCTCTCAGGTAGAGATCAGCTATTGTCCAAGCTGATTACTGGTGTTAGCTGACACCCTGATCGGGGCATGTCTACCCAGCATCAGTGAGCTGGGGAAAGGGACATAGTGAAGCATGTTAATGGATTTAATCTCCTCATTTCATCAGCAAGTCTGGCTGAAATTGAAGAGGCAATGGAAAAGGACGTCCAGTTACAGGCAGTCAAGAAAACAATAGCAGCAGTGTGAAGAGAAGACAAAAGCCAAGTGCCATATTTTCAAATTAAAGATGAGCTGAGAGTGCAGGATTGAATCGTATTTTGAGGACAGAGAGCCGTTGTCCCTGCCTGATTACAAAAGGATGTCTTGCAAAAATTACATCCTCATACCTGGGCATTGACAGCTGTCTGCGACAGACTCGAGAGTGTGTTCGCTGGCTGGGAATAAGTACACAACTTCACTGCTTGATAAAAGGGTGTGACACTTGCTGGTCATGTGATAATCATCAGCAGACTGGGACACTTACCACATAACTGCCCACCTGACCATGGGAAAAGGTGGGAGCTGACTGATTTACCTTCACTGCTTGATTATAGAGAACGACTATTCAAATGTTTGGGAAGTTGATGCCTTGCCTGATACAAGAAGCAAGTCAGTGGCTGGGAAACTGAAGCCCCACTTTCTGAGATATGGCATTACAGACACTGTATTCACTGACAATGGACCACAATTTGCAATTGGAAGAATTCAAGAAATTTGCACGCAAATGGGTGTTTGACCACGAAACCTCCTACGCAGCATACCCACAGAACAATGGTAGGTGGAAACAGCTGTGAAAACAACTAAGGGCTAGTCTACACTTGAAACACTGAAACGGCACAGCTGCAGCACTGTACCTGTGCTGCTGTCACTACAGTGACAAAAGGGGTTCTCCCATCAACGTAGGTAATCCACCTCCCCAGGACGCTGTAGGTACTTTGACAGAAGAATTCACCCAGACACGTAGTGCTATCTACACCAGGGGTTAGGCTGGTTTAACTACATCACTTGAATGTGGATTTTTTTACTGATTTAGCTGGGTCAACTAAACTTTTGAGTATAGATCTGTCCAAAGAGAGTGTTACACAAGGGTTCAGATTCAAATAGAAAGGGGCAGGTGAAGAATAAAAGTACAATTAGGAAGACCAAAAAAGGATTTGAAAAACAGTTACCCAAAGACTCAAAATGTAAGAGCAAAAATAGTTTTAAGTAGATCAGAAGCAGGAACCCCGCTGAACTGGGGACACTGGATGATCGAGATGCTAAAGGAGCACTCAAGGAAGATCTAGCCATTATGGAGAAACTAAATGAATTTTTTGCATTGGTCTTCATGGCTGAGGATGTGAGGAAGATTGCCAAACCTGAACCATTCTTTCTAGGTGACTCAGACCGAGGAGTCATTACAGGAGGTTCTGGAAGAAATTGATAAATTAAAAAGTAAGAAGTCATCAGGGCCACATGGTATTCACCCAAGAGTTCTGAAGGAACTCGAATGTGAAATTGCAGAACTACTAACTGTAGTATGTAACCTATCATTTAAATCAGTTTCTGTACCAGATGAGTGGAGTTTAGCTAATGTGACGCCAATTTTTAAAAAAGGCTCCAGAGGCAATCTCAACAGTCTGAGCTCAGAGCATGCCTACCAAATTGGACTCCATTCAAAATAGGGTACAACTGGAACTCTCCTATTGAAGAATAAATAATTAGTCATTGAAGAAGGGACAGCTGGAGAAGGGAGGTCTCCCACCTCCCATGTAGGTGCCCTAACCACCAGGCTATAGTCACATTTACTGTCTTTCTGGCCCAATAACTATTTCAGTGAAAGACCTATTCACATCCTTTCTCCCTGTCAGGCAGACAGGGGAACTGAACCCATGTCTCCCCATCACAGGCAAATGTGTTAACCACTGGGCTAAAAGTTATAATGGAGGTATCACCCCTTTCCACCTCCTCCCGTTCCAGCATATCTTACAAGAAACACCCTATGCATCTAAAAGCAACCTGACTCCAGAATTCATAGATGCCAAGGCCAGAAGGGAGCAACCAGTCTCGGTTTTTATATAGCACAGGCCATAGAACTTCCCCAAAATTATACCTAGAGCAGATCTTTAGAAATACATCCAATCTTGATTTAAAAATTGCCAGAGATGGAGAATCCATCATGACTCTTGGTAAATTGTTTTAGTGGTTAATTAGTCTTACCGTTAAAAATGTACACCTTATTTCCAGTCTGAATTTGTCTAGCTTCAAATTCCAGGGATTGGATCATGTTATACCTCTCTCTGCTAGACTGAAGAGCCCATTATCAAATATTCCCATGTAGGTACTTACAGACCATAATCAAATCATCCCCTAACCTTCTGTTTGTTAAGCTAAATAGATTGAGCTCCTTGAGTCTATCACTATAAGATTAGTTTTCTAAGCCTTTTGCCAGCCTCATGGCTTTTCCTCTCCAATTTATTGGCATCCTTCTTAAATTGTGGACACCAAAAGTGGATATAGTATTCCAGCAGTGGTTGCGTCAGTGCCAAATACAGAGGTACAGGAACCCCCTGAAAACACATCTGCTCTATGTCAATTCCCTCTTTATACTTATATTTTAAGACTTATCAGTTAGCCAATTTTTAATCAATGTAATGTCTGCCATGTTAATTTTATATTGTTCTAGTTTTTTAATCAAAATGTCAGATGATACCAAGTCAAACGACTTATAGGTGTCTAAGAATATTATATCAGTACTATTACCTTTACCAACTAAACTTGTAATCTCATCAAAACAAGGGGTTCCCAGCTGTGCATCTAAAGCAGAACTAAGCACCTCCCTCCAGCCTAGATTTAGGTGCCTAACTTCCTGAAAGGGGCAGGGCTTATGCCACACCTATTTTAACACCATCTCCCAATGGCTGTTTTAAGTGGCTCCTGGCTTAACACTCTGGCTTTTATGGCTCTCATTCTCAGGTACATATCTCTCCCCATTCATTGTATAGGGAGACTAAGCACCTAACCCAGACTTTGTGGATTCATATGATTTTCAATGTGCCTAAAAGTTAGATGTTACAATGATGAGCCTGTAAATCCCTTTTGTCTGTCTGTCCCTAGCTTCTGATGGGTAAGAATTAAATTAAATAAACCTAGCATTAACTAATCAGAAAAAACAATTGTGAGAGCTCTTTACATTTCTATGGGCCTGACTCTATGCCCATTGAGGTCAGTGGGAAAACCTGCAGCTGACTTTCAGGAAGCACGATCAAGCCCTAAATGTTTGAATGAACTGGCCTATTGTGCCGATGTATGTCTCTGAATAAGTGTGACTTTATACATATTTATTGAAAGTAATGACTGTCTGACCCTGTATTATTAGTCCCCTTCTCCCAGTCATTAACATTTAGAAGAAATCAGTGTAATACCAAGTTTCCTTTTTCACTTTGCAAATGTTTTCCAGTAAATTGAATTTTCTATGGGGTCTCCCAGCTAAGGATGGGGCCCTAATTCTGTACATTTTGCCAAGGACGTTACCATTGCTAAGTTCGCATGTTGACATTTCACCCTGTGACTTAAGGTCCAAGTATACTGGAGAAAGCTCTTAACGTCATTGTGGCTGTAATAATTAGGGCCCGAATTTTAGAAGTGCTCAGCACCCACAACTCCTGCTGAAGTTAATGGCAGTTAGAGGAGTCGAGAACTTTTAAAAATAGGATTTAGGAGCCCAGGCACTAAGGCACTTTTGAAAATTCTATTCCATGTTCCTAGTGAGTGCAATGAAAGACTTGTGCATGCAAAAATACTCTTCCCTTTACACATGGCTTGCTAATATCATTGAGATGGTATCACTTTCTTGGCATGCCTTACACTACCCCTACTAGTTCACAACAGACAAAGGTTACAACCACACCTCTGCAAGTCAGTCTCATGCTCGTCTTTTAGCATTCATTCTGACAAGGTTTCCACCCCCCAAGAGGAAGTTGTCATGAGTTCTCCAGAAAAGAAATGTCCACCCAATGGAAACAAGTTTCTGAGGTCCCATGTATGCACATTTCCTCTCATCTTTAGAGGATTGTGGTCTGCCACAGTAAGACTATATGATCTTACCAGAGGCTTTCAAACCCCCTAATCAGTAGTTCCTTTAGTGCAAACAGTTGCCAGCATTGCTATGATTCTATTCTGTGCTTTCTTTCAAGCAGAATTTGACATAACGTCTTTATAGGCTACACAATCTCCTTGCCACCTTTCACCTACTTTGGACGTTCTAGGCTTTCTTTTCTTTTAATTTATACCCATGTAGATAAGGAGTAACTTCACTGAAGTCACTGCACATACAACAGGGTAAAACTATATAAGTAGAGGGAGAAACTAGTCCTGATAATCTTCAGCCAACGAGAGGCTACAACACAGCATATCTCAACAAAAAGCCCGTGGATTCCACCCAAAATTTAAAGAGTGACATGTGGATGGGTTCCCTTCCTGTAAATAACATTTAAGTAGCAATTTGCTGAGCTAGAATAAAGTGGATCTATTGGCAAGGCACAAAAGGAAATACTAATGTTTGCAAATTAACTGAACTTCAAACAGGAAGGATTTAAACTACCAGCAAACCCACCCAGAAGAAAAGTTATAATCCATTTGGCATAAAGAAGAAAATTTGGTCCAGGATTAATCCACAGCCACTGGAGATGAAAATTCTTAGCTAAAGAAAGGGCTGTACACAGTGGCCATCCTTAATAAGTTGCCAGTTTCGCCAAGATAAATAGATGGATACCTCTGCATTTTCAGAATTACCTAATCTCTCATACATTTACGTAGGAAAGAACTAAATACCCTGAATATTGCAGAAAAGTCATTTAAAGGCTTGTCTACATGGTGGGGTAATGCACTGTCCAAAGGCATGATGTCTAAAGCACACTAACATATGGCATGCTACTTGGCCCATGCTTGTGCACACTAAAGGTTCCCTAGAGTGCTTTAATGCAGTGTTGTTTGAAACACTACTATGTTAAATGCAGTTGGGAACCTTTAGTGTGCACCAGCAGGGTTCACATGGACCAATGAATGTGCAACATGTCGATGTGCTTTAGAAATCACACCTCTGCAGAGTGCATTACCACACCGTGTAGACAAGCCTTAAGGCGAATTGCATGTTTTTAAGGTCATAGTGCACTACAGCAGAATCAGGCGCACACTGTATACTCCAGTTTACTTTATTCTTACAGAAGAAGGCTTGTCCAATGGTTAGAGCACTAGCCTAGGACTTGGGAGATGTGGGGTCAAATCCCTGTTCTGCCACAGACTTCTTGTGTGACCTTGGACAAGTCACTTTACCTCCTGCAGCCTTAGTTCTCCGTCTGTAAAAATGGGGCTGACAGCAGCACCCTACATCAGAGAGGTGGTGCGAGAAAAAATACATTAAAGATTGTGAGATATTCAGGCAACAGGGTCATATTCAGACCTTAGATAGGCAGACTAATTTTTCCCATCACCATTTACATGGCATTTTTCTGCTTGAAAGTGTTGTACAAAGAACTCATTTATCCTCACAAACCTTTGCAAGTTGAGTATTATTATCTTTGTTTTATAACGGGAAGACTACAGCAGACAGATCAAAGGCTAGATCCTGCAAGGAGCTGAGCGTTGTGCCCCCTGTCCACCACAGCACTTAAGCATAAGCTTAACTTTAAGTACATGAGTGACCCTTTGATGTCAAGCACATGCTCAAGTGCTTTGCCAGATTGGAGCCTGAGTGCCTTGAGCTCTAACTGTTTCACCCAAAGCCATATAGTGAGTCAGTAGCAGAACCTTATATTCTGGGGATATCTCTTCTGGATTCCTGATCAGGATTGTGGAGCAACTAAAGAAGAAACTGACCTCCAGAGAATCTCTCTTGGATCTTAAACACAGCCCAGTGCATGTTGGGACAGGAGTCTGGGGAGCTGAGCGACTGCTGTCCAAATACTTTTGCAGAGAGAAATTCTCTTCTGTGTGCACCTGGTTTTTGCATGAATGCCAAGCTTGTTGAGCGTGCAAGTTAGACATGTGCACTATTGAAAATCTGAACCATAATAAAGGTTATCCATAATTACATGTCACAGAAAGGAAGAACTGCAGATATGGATGCAATTGTTTTGGTAACTGTTGACTGTTTTTTAAATCCAAACGCTTACAAGGAAAGTCACAAAACTATATATTGTTCATGAACAATAGACTTTGCATCTGACTCTCCAGTTCAGCTTAAAGATGAGTAAATGCTTAGGAACCAACTCAGCTTGAAAGCACTACTTATTCCATTAAGCATTACACAAGAAATTTACTCCGTTTCAGACAGAAAAAACCCTCTAAGAACTTTGTTGTTCTGCTAAATCCTCCCCCTTTTGGCCAAACCACACCCTTTTTGGGGGAGGAGGATGTGGGGAATTTGCCATTCCCATTACAAATGTGGAAAACATGCAGAGCTGGAGAGCTGCACTTTGGGAGGGCAGCTGAATTGCGGTTGATTGAGTGGTGCACTGGGTTGGCTGCTGTCATCCCTTCAGAAGCATCGTTTCTTCCAAGAGCCACAGTGCAGAAGTGAGAGCAAAAACAGGTCCTTATACCAAGGACTGAATGTAACTTACAGGTTCTCAGCAGCTTTTTCTACATCTTTATCTTTTCTGCTGTACACTGCAAGACTGTATAGAGATTTATGGGAATTCTTTCCATGTTCGCAACTTATAAGTATTAATAACCAGTCCAAGCTGGAAAATAATACACCATTCCTAACTCTATTAAGTACAGAAAATCTGGCTTTGGTTAAAATAAGATTCCCTTTAGCAATGCCCAATATACAGTAAATATTATATAAAAAAAAACCCCAGATCTCATCTTATCTAAGGTTTCTGCCTGAGGCTCAGCAAACTTCAAACTTAAGAAGAAAGAGTGAAGGGGCGCTGGCACTCACTGGAAAGTAATTACTTGTAAACTGAATAGCCACTTTCAAGTAGTTTTTATCTAACAATATCTATACATAAAGGCAATCTTATGTTGATTTGCAGCGTGTGCACAAACATACACGATTGCGCAGAATTTACTCAAATGATGACTGTTAATTTCTATATTATTTCCATTGGCATTAATGAAAAAATTGACACCTGTGTTTCTGCTATCACTTCCCAAAAGCAGTTTTGGACCTCTGTCACATGAGCTATTGCACTGGTTGCCGATGTGATTTTAAAACCACTTGCCCAGTTATTTAGGGTTAAACCTTGAATCCCTGGATCTGGAAAAATTCCCATTGCAGCCAATGAGAGTCTCCTGATTGAGTAAGGATTTGGGCCCAAATCAGCACAGGTATTTAGGCTCCTAATTTCCATTGATTTCAATGGATCTGGGCCTTGGTCACTATTAATTTAAAAATTGCTTCAGGGTATTATGACATTGCTGTACTTTACAGGATTAAATAAACAAAACATTTAAATGTAAAAGCTGTCCTCATGGGCAGCTCAGTGAATCTTTAGGTTGTAAGTCCCCCAGATCAGGATCTCACTAGTAAGAACATGCGACCCATCATGCCTTAATCTACCAAAATAGACACCCTCCCCCCTGCCACATTGCCTCAGTAATAGTTAGTTGAATACCTGTCTGCAGGCTGCCAAATTTAGGCTGTGGCAGATATCAGAGGAAACAAGTTCTTACAGCTATTTACGAAGAACAGGTTAACTTGAAATCTAGTCAGTCAAAAAAAAGAAGAGCTAACCATAGTCCCATGTACTATGAAGTCCCAAATCTCCCTATCAGTTTCTTGTGGTTTTAGAATCACATTTACCGATTTTTAAAACTACTTCTCTCTTCCTTGTTGCTGTGTGAAAGACTCACTCGAACACACAGCATGGTCTCTGTGGGACACTGAGGAAGAGGTGGTCTAGCCGGGTCAAAGACCATAGAATAAAAACCTGCCTTATGTGAAAATTCTGTCTTTGGAATATAAGAAATATATGTTCAGTAAACAAGCTATGTACAAAGTTAATGTGTAAAATACAAATATGCCTTCTGGCGGCACTAGAAAGGGTCTTGTGCAAGGTCTTGGAGATGAGGGGGACACATTTTCTCTACTGTGACACTACTAGACAGACCCCACTGAAATTCAGAGTGTTATTGAAACAATAGATGGACCAAGTCCTTTCTTAGCTTTTTTCCTTACCCAGCCAAGCCTCCCATTCAAGCCAATGAGAGCTTTGCCCTTTTAAGAACTGATTAAAAATTTGGCTGCATGACTTTTCACAAGAGGCCACTACCCACGGCAACCAAGGAATGTAGCAGATTCCCCATCACTTCAACTCTTTAAATCAGGATCTTTCTAAAAGATGTGCTCTAGTTCAACTGCAAGTTATTTGGCTTGATGTAGGAATTATTGGGTGAAGTTCAATAATCTATTGTACATTGGCGAGCAGACTAGATGGCTTTAATCTAGGTTATGAGGCAGTGTGGTCCAGTGGATAAGGCATTCAAGAGAAATGAGCTTTATTCCCAGCCCATAGCCCAATTCCCAGCACACTTCCACTGACTGCTGGGTGACTTGGGCAAGCCACCTCATCTGCAGAATGGGGAAATTGGTACTTTGCAGTGCACTGAGATCAGAAAATGGCTAGATATTAAAATGGTTCCTTCAGGTCTTAACGTCTATGAATGCATTAATTATAAATGCAAGTTTGTCTGTAATTGTGACACAATGGGGAAATTCACAAAATTCATTCATTTGAATTCACACTCCTCTTACATCATTCAGTGGCTTAGTGTTAGTATATAGGCCTGATATGTAAAATTAAAAATGGGTTCAGTGAGTTCAGATCCAAAACTGCCCAAAGTTCCCCAGTATTCAGATTTGGGAAGGGAGTTAGTTTGAACCTGTAGAGATATTGAGAAGCTAGTCCCAAAGTTCAGATCTGGGTCTGGACTTTCTCAAACTTGGGATGCTTAGATCTGGGGTATTAGTTTTGCTGCATCTGTCAATACTGGATTTTTTTCTGCAGTTTTAGAAGTATCTCCTTGGCAAACAACCTCTATTTTTTATTTTTTTTAAAGAAACCTTGTCAAACTTGCCAAACAAGCAAGTTTAGACCAACCTTAAATTAAAGTCAATGGAGAAATTAAAAGGCTTCATTCAAATACCAGAAAGAAAGCTCATGTTCTGAATGAGATTTGGATGCAGTTATCTCATTCCGAACATTACCTCATGAATCTGGCAGCTTTGTTGGCTTCTACCCTTAGAGAAGTTTGAACGATTGGGTGGATCAATGGCTCAGTTTCTGACTTGATCTTTATTGCAATACTTAGGGGATAACCTCAATAACTTTGCAAGGTTTTGCAAGTGTCAAGTGGCTTATTCATCAGATTTTGTAAAAAGACTAAGGTTGCTCTAGTTTTTTTCCCCAAACCATGACTGTTCTTTATCTATCTAGCTTGTGTGTCTTTTTCTTCTTCTTCTTCTGCTTGAGGAGAGAGAGGATTTTGCTGAGAGTTTCTATAAGTATTATGACAATGGTACTGCTATAGATTTCCAGAGAGTTTAATTAAACACTTAGGGTCAATTTCTCTATTCAATTACACCATTTTACACAAGGATCGTGTCACTGACTTCAATGGAGTTACTCCTGATCTACACATGGGAGACCAAGTATCAGCCCAATGCTATTATTGTGTACATTCTGGTCTATTAATAATGCCAACCTCAACTATCCATTGAGAGCCTTTACAATTAAAATAAAGTGTTCCTGAGACATCACAGAATGATTTCAGGCTTGGCAAACTTTTCTGAAATAACTTTTTTTGGGGGGGAGCTGGGGCTGGAGGGAGGGGGGAGATTTCATTATGCTGTGTTTCTTTTTTTTAAATTCTAGTGTTAATTTACCTATTATGTCAGGAAAAACTAACCTAAGCTAAAATTCAGTCTAAGGGTCAAATACCTTGGAAAACTATTTGGCCTGATTTCTTTTTTCTGTCTCTCTCCCCCATACCTCTCTCCAAGACCCCATTTCTCTTGATCTTTATTCCGCTCTCTCTCTCTCTGTTGCCAACTGCTGTCTTCCTCATTCTGTTACCAGATTTCCTCTCTTCTCAGATATACACTTCCCAACACACCTGCCTCTATTAATCTTTTTCTGTCTTCTTCCAGTACTAAACCTTGCCCCTCACTTTCTTGACATTCCATATTTCGCTACTGCTTGAGCTGGTTGGAAAAGAGTTATTTTTCCCAGTGGAAAATTTCAATTGTTCAGTGAAAAACTGAAAACTAAAAATTTTCAGATGAAAACAAAAATGTCAGTTCAGAAATGCCACCCTTGTGCCTCATGGGAATTGTAGCTGATGCACCTCATGCCCCATTTCTCCTCTTTAGGACAGGCTCCCCGGTCAGACTACATCGCCCATAATGCACCCATTTGCTGAACCACCACAGAGTATCATGGCAGTCACATGGCCACAGTGCATTATGGGAAACATAGTCCAGCTGGGGAACTCAGCCCAGGAGAATGGGAGTATGAAACACCCAAACTACAACTCCCGCAAGACACCATAGTAGCATTTCCAAATGGAAAAAGGTTCAGTATTTGACTGAAATGTGTTGATTTTAGTGTATTCACTTTTTCAATAGAGTTAAATCTTTCCTCAGAAAGCAGAGAGTTCTTGAGGAAAATTTAGCTTAGCTGAAAATCCCATTTCACATGAAAAAAATGATGACAGAAAAATTTCAGCTGGCCCCACTCTGCTGCCAGACTTACGTTTTGTTTATTCCTTGTCTTCATCTCTGCTACCAAGTCTCCCTCTCTTCACAACCAGACCTTTTGACTTCCCTCTAAAACCCTCTGTTCACTAAGAATCCTCTCTGAGTTGATGTTTGTGGATGTTTATTACTAAGTATCTCAAGATGTTTCATTCTGAAGACAGAAATGTCTGCCATTCACTTGCACGCAGCACTCAACAATTAGGGGAGTCCTTTTCTTTTTCCAGATCTCCATTCTATCTTTTCTCTTTTAGAGCTGAAATTAAAGACAAGTGGCAGACTAAGAGAAGAACAAATAATCTGGAACTAACTGTGCAGTACTCTAAACAGTAAAGTGTCAATCAGAGATTTACCATCAGATGATGATTTTAAAATAAGTAACTGGAAGGTATGACAGAAAGACGCTTCTACCCTGAGCTAAATGTTCAAAGGTGTCTTGAGAATGATCCTGATGACAAGCTACAGGCATTGCTAGGGCAACAGAGTGAAGTTTAAATATAGTTTTTGTTTTCAAAATGCATAATAAAAGAAACAAAGTACAAAGCAATGGGAAGCTCAGATGAGTTTTTATTTTTATTTCCCATTATGGTTTTCATCTAGTAAAAGGTTTTGGCCAAAATCATTGCTCAATGCACAGCAGCAGTTCTAGTTCAATGGTGTATATTCCAAACTACTGAAAAGAAATGAAAAAAAGCACAAAAAGAAATGCTTTTGTAACAAAAATTAGGTTGAAGCAAAATTGGCTGCATAGACTTTTTAAAATGAAAACCCACATTCATTTAATTTCTCTTGTGATTTGCAGCAATAGAGGGAGTTTGTTTTGATCTGCTCTATGGAATAACATAACCTTTAGAAGTTTGGAGTTCTGTGTTATCTTAGAACTTCTGCAAAGGTTTTCGGATGTTTTATGAAATCTTAAAGAAACTTTTGAAAAGTAGGATTGGTATTTGGAGTGACTCAAAATAAGGGAAAAACTTGTTTTTCCAACTAAATTTAAAAGATTTTTTAAAAACTTGTTACAGGGCCCACCGCTAGACAGATCATTCTCGGTTAGCGTCCCGATGTATCTCCCATTAAAGTCACCAGAAAGATTCCCATTGATTTCAAAGGGAGTTGGATTGGGCAGAGCAGGCCAGATTCTCCACCACTTTGTTCCTCGTGTAGCCATTTCCCCTTGCACAGAGTGAGTGCAGAATATGAACACTGGTGTAAGGGCACTTTGCACCCACTATGCACAAGGATATAGGACAACACAAGGTACAAGGCATTGGAGAATCAGGTCTAGCTACATAAGCAATGCTGCTGGACAAGATGGTTCTCCTCTGCTGGGAACTGCTGCACTGCCCTTCTCATCTCTTATCCTTTTGTTCTGCCCCAAGCGCCTATAGTTAATTTGTTTCTAGTGTACTTCCAAAGTATAACAGAACCAGGAGACGGAAAAGATCACCCATTTGTAGTCCAGAGAGCTAACCTAAAGGCATTTTACACAGCAGTAATGCAAGAAACCTGCAGGCCTACATCCTGTAAGACATTTAGCTTAAGTAGTTAGCATAAGGCTTTGAGGCTTAAGAACCTTAGCATAAGTGAGTTACCCAGCAGTGACCCTGAGTATTGACTAACGGGGAATATTACATGTAGAGGACTTTTGTATAAAATGATAGCAGGGAACTGCAGAAACATGAACTAATACCAGCTTTTGAGTATTTTAGGATAGGAACATCTGCAAAAGTACTATCACAAACTTGCCTTGGCAACAAATTTACATATATGATAATAAGCTGAGTTCATCACTATACTAACCTTTAGGATAAGGACACCCCAACATTATTAGGGTAAGGAAGCCAGTTATGGGCAAAAGAGGACAGGCATTTATATGAATACTCATAGTAACCACAAAGTCCTATAACAGGCCAAACCACCATGTTAGCTTTGAGTTCTTGACTACTCATTCGACATGCCAGAATCAGGGTACGCCGCCTGTCTCCCAGTGACTAAGTTTCCATGAGAAGGCTGCGAGTCTACGTGGGACACGTCTTACTTTTTGACTACAGCTATATTCTCATTTGGGTTGGAATATTTGTGTTTTTATTAATTATGCTAAAAAAAAGGTTTTTAAAGCTTTGCTTTGCCCTCGGCGTGAGTATCATTGCTGTGCACACTGAGGCTCCGAACCAGATAGTGAACTAACTTTGTTGCATCTGATTCTGGGACTCAAACCTTTTAAACCTCGAAATATCAATCAGTGACTACTTGGAAAATCAATATAACCAATAATCAATAACCACACAACGAATCAGGCAAGACATTGCAGGATTGCTTCCCACAGGACATTTTCCTCACATTTCCTCCAGTCTGATTTTTAAAAATCTCAGGCAATGAGGTTTCCATCACCTCCATTCAGAGGATATAGTTTAGCTCACTGCCAAGAGAAGTTTCTTCAATTATTCAATCCATTAGTTCTACCTGTAGTTGTAACCTTGTGTATTACCCTAAATAATCCCATGCTTTATTCCATAGTCTCTGTCAGTGGTTCGTCAAACTTTTTGTATTGGCAACCCCTTTCAGATAGCAAGCCTCTGAGTGTGACCCCTATCTTATAAATTAAAAATACATTTTTATATTTAAAACAATTGAAAATACTAAATTTATAACTCTACTTTTTATATGAACTTACCTTTTCCTATCACTTTTAAATTAAGACTAAGACACATTTGTATCAAATTATTATTATAAGCATAAAATTTACCTTTTTTAAATAGTTACTGTTTAATACTGGAAGGGCATGAAGAAACTTTGTCTATATCACTTTTCAGAGAAGATTTAATGCCCCATTGCCATAAAAAATGAACAAAAAAAGACATACTGGGTCAGAGCAATGGTTCATCTACTCCATTATCCTATCTTCCAATAGTGGTCAATGCCACTGCTTCAGAGGGAATGAATAGAATAGGTAATCATCAAGTGATCAATCCCATCTTCATTCCCAGTGTCAGGCAAACAACAATCCCTCCTTATCCTGGGTAATAGGCATTGATGGGCCTATCCTCCAGGAATGTATCTATTCTTTTTCAAAACCTCATTATTGTCTTGGCCTTCACAACGTCCTTCGGCAAGGAGTTTCACAGGTTGCCTGTGCATTGTGTGAAGAAATACTTCCTTTTGTTCATTTTAAACCTTCTGCCTATCAATTTCATTTGGTGATCCCAAGTTTTTGTGTTATAAGAAGGAGTAAATAACACTTCCTAATTTACTTTCCCCACACCAGTCATGATTTTATAGACCCCTGTCATAGTTCCCTTTAGTCATCAGTTTTCCTAGATGAAACGTCCCACTTTTACTAATCTCTCCTTATATGGAAGCTTTTCCATACCCCTAATCTTTTAGTTGCCCTTTTCTGTATCTTTTCCAATTCCAGTACATCTTTTTTCAGATGACATGACCAGATTTGCACACATGCAGTATTCAAGATGTGGACGTACCATGGATTTATAAAGCAGCAATACGATATATTCTGTTTTATTGTCTATCCCTTTCCTAATGATTTCCAACATTCTAGTACCTTTTTTGACTGCCACTGCCTATTTGAGTGGATGTTTTCAGAGAACTGTCTGCAATGACTCCAAGATCCCTTTCTTACAACTAAGTTAGACCCCATCATTTAATACGTATAATTGGGATTATGTTTTCATGTTATATAATTTTAGATTATGTTTCCAGTATACATTACTTTGCATTTATCAGCATTGAATCAACTGCCATTGATGCATTGAATCAACTGCCATTTTATTGACCAGTCACCCAGTTTTGTGAGATCCCTTTGTAACTCTTCATAGTCTGCTTTGGACTTAACTGTCTTGAGTAGTTTTGTATCATCTGCTGTTTACCCCTTTTTCCAGATCATTTATGAATGTGTTGAACAGTACTGGTCCCCATACAGACCCCTGGGGGACACCACTATCTAGCCCTCTTCATTCTGAAAACTGACCATTTACTCCTACGCTTTGTTTCCTATTTTTTAATCAGTTACTAATCCTTCCTTCATATCCTATGACTGCTTACTTTGCTTAAGAGCCTTTGGTGAGGGACCTTGTCAAAGGCTTTCTGAAAATCTAAATACATTATATCCACTGGACTACCCTTGTCCACATGTTTGTTGACCCCCTCCAAGAATTCTAGTAGATTATTGAGGCATGATTTCCCTTTACAAAAACCATATTGAGTCTTCCCCAAGAAATCATATTAATCTACGTGCCTGATAATTCTGTTCTTTACTATAGTTTCAATCAATTTGCCTAGTATTGAAGTTAGGCTTACCAGCTTGTAGTTGTCGGGATCGCCTCTGGAGCCTTTTAAAAAAAATTGGTGTCACATTAGCTGTCCTCCACTCATCTGGTACAGAAGCTGATTTAAATGATAGATTACATACTACAGTTCATAGTACTGCAATTTCACATTTGAGTTCCTTCAGAACTCTTGGGTGGATACCATCTGGCCCTGGTCACTTCTTACTTTTTAATGTATCAATTTCTTCCAGAACCTCCTGTAATGACACCAAAGTATGGGACAATTCCTCAGATTTGTCACCTAGAAAGAATGCCTCAGGTTTGGGAATCTCCCTCAAATCCTCAGCCATGAAGTCCAATGCAAAGAATTGATTTAGTTTCTCCACAATCACCTGATCTTCCTTGAGTTCTCCTTTAGCATCTTAGTTGTCCAGTGGTCCCACTGGTTGTTTAAGAGGCTTCCTGATGTAGTTACAAATTTTTTGCTGTTACTTCTTGAGTTCTGTTCTTCAGAATCTTTTTTGGCCTTCCTAATTATATTTTTACTCTTCACTTGCCAGATATTATGCTCCTTTCTGTTTTCCTCAATAGGATTTAACTTCCACTTTTTAAAGGATGTCTTTTTGCCTCTACCTGCACCTTTTACTTTGTTGTTTAGCCATGGTGGCACTTTTTTGTTCCTCTGACTATGTTTTATAATTTGGAGTATGCATGTAAATTGAGCATCTAGAATAGTGTGTTTAAAAAGTTTCCATGAAGCATGCAGGGATTTTCACTTTTGGCACTGTCCCTTTTAATTTCTGTTTAAATCACTTCCTCATTTTTGTGTAGTTCCTATTTCTGAAATTAACTTCTAATATAATGGGCTGCTTTGGGGTCTGTTCTCTCCACAGGGATGTTAAATTTTATTATGTTTTGGTCACTAGTACCAAGCAGTTCGGCTGTAGTCACCTTTACCAGATCCTATGCTCTACTTAGGACTAAATCAAGAATTGCCTCTTCTCTTGTGAATTCCAGAACTAGCTGCTCCAAGAAGTAGTCATTTAAGGTGTCAAAAAACTTTATCACTGCATTCTGTCCTGAGCTGACATGTACCCAGTCAATATGGGGATAGTTGAAATCCCCTATTGTTGAGTTTTTTTATTTTTATAGCGTCTCTAATCTCCCTGAGCATTTCACAGTCACTATGACCAGCCTGGTCAGTTATGCGGTAGTATATCCCTACTGCTATATTCTTATTATTCAAGCATGGAATTGCTATCCATAGAGATTCTGTGGTACAGTTTTGTTCATTTAAGATTTTTACTTCATTTGATTCTACACTTTCTTTCACATTTCATACCACTCCTCCATCAGTACAACCTATTCTGTCCTTCCGATATATTTTGTACCCTGGTATTACTATGTCCCTCATTCCACCAAGTTTCTGTAATGCCTATTATATCAATATCCTCATTTAATAGAAGGCACTCAAGTTCACCCATCTCAGTATTTAGACTTCTAGCATTAGTATATAAGCACTTTAAAAACTGTCATTTTTTAGCTGTCTGCCATTATGCGATTTAATTGAATGGGACTCTTTTTCATTTGGCTAGTTGTCATCAGATCCTGTCCATATTTTATCCTCTTCCATCCTTTCCTCCTTACTAAGATATAGAGAATCTCCATTCATAGATCCTCCCCTAAGGATGTGTCTGCCCGAAGTACGTGCTTCTTCACACCCGTCAGCTTTTCCCCAGCCCTCATTTCTGTACTATTGTTGGTGGCAGTGCTGTTTTCAGAGTTGGGCTGCTGGAAAGCAGCGGCTGCTGGCCAGGCACCCAGTTCTGAAGGCAGCGCTGCTCTCAGCTGCAGCAGCACAGGACTGCAGAAGTAAGGGTGGTAAGGCCATGCCATGCCAAGCGTAACATTTGACCTATGCACTAGGTGAGGGGATATAGGGAGGTTAAGGCAAGTTTCGGGGTGGCTATTGCCCCCACAAGCCATCCCCCAGCATCACCCCACCCATGTGTCTGACTGTTAAATTATAAATTACTTCTTTTTTTTTTTAGCCAATCTCAGTGCTCTGATTGGTCTGTGATTTAATGCAGCTCTTCAGCTGCTGAACAATCAAGCTCTCTCACGTTGTCTCAGTCCCACCTTTTTAGTCTCAAGACAACAAACCTGCATGCAAGATACGACAAGCCCCACAGTTCAGTTTCCTTAAAGCGATGAAATGTATATTTTGTTTAGGAACAACAATTGCTGTATTACACATTTACAATATTCTTTTTAAGTTAATACAGTACAGAGCGATGGAAAGGTGTATGTAATTTTCTAAAACGCTAGGTTTAAATTATATACTTTATAGCAGTTGTTTTCTGTTTCATGCCTGTCCTCGCAATCCCCACGTAATAACCTTGTGACCCCCTTACAGGTCCCGACCCCCAATTTGAGAACCCCTTTATTCCAGAGTAACCCCTGTCATAAATACTAGCACTGCACTCTGCTGTGTCTGTTCTCTTTGTACAACTGGCATGCACCTGATGCATCCTCCCCCATTCTAACTGCAAGTTTAAATTAATAAACAATGTCAAATATTTTTTAAATTACTTCTCTCTCTCACTCCACAGCATCTCTCTTCTTCCCTTCCTGTTTCAGACGGCAACATATATTTTCTGCTTGCTGTATTGAAATAAATGTTATGGTCCAATCCTTCAACCCCTAACCCACAGAAGTAGTCCTTTTGAAGTGAATGGGAATTACTCACTTATGTAAAGATTAATTGCTTAAGTAGGTGCAGGATCACAGCCTTAGTAAACACCAGAAACTTTCATTTTCTTTAAACACAGTTCTTTGGTAATTCATTGGCTAGATAATGGAGTTAAATGTTTTAAAGAGACAGATATATCCTGTAGAAAGCAGTAGTTTGTGTCAGCAGGAGGAAAATTTTCTACTATGGAAAACATAAAAGGTTAAATTTGTTCTTGGATATACAGGGTAAGCTTCATATGAAGAAGACCATGCCTCCTGGTAAGGCAAGTGCTTAAAAGCATAGTTAGATGAAAAGTTACTTATTTAAAAGTTTCCTTACTTGGTACCACCTGAGTTACTTGGTCCACAGCCTTTCCATAGATAAAAACAGGAGATCTGCAAGTTTTGATGCTAAATGATTGAATTTTTAAAATTTTTCTAATTTACTTTTCACCATTTACATTTTTTGCTCTTAACTCAGCTTGGACAATACATTAGACAGGTTCATTGTCTGGCTTCCCTGCAGTGACCCAAAGGTTTCCAGTGTTTGGGTTGCAAATGCTGCAGGGGAAATTTAAATCCAAGCCCACTGTTATTTACAGGTTCATTAAAAAAAAAAAATCTTGGTGACTTTTCAGTTAATATTTGGCTTGAGAAAACTCACACAAAACCCAAATATGGGGCCTACACTTTCTGACAGTGACCTCTCTATTCCGCCTTGAGTATATCATTCAGATACCACAAAAGATCTGCTCCCAAGATAGTGAAAAATATAGGCCAAATTCTGCTCTTATTTACCTGTGCACAAACCCACACACTAAATGGATAAGCATCCACTGAAAATAATAGCTGAATTTGGCCCTAGGTGTAACAGATAGATTTTTTGTAATATTGTATCAACGCCAGAACTACTTGTTTTTTTCTTTATGCATATCAGCAATTTGGTTTTATTATTGTTATTTGTAAAACAGCAGCATGGGTAGCTGATTTTTCACTGCCTCTCATTGTCCATAGTTAATTATACCTCTGTAAATGGGTGAAACATGCTAGCAAATCAGCATGTTACATGGAGGATATCAGTCTCCAGGAAATTCAGCATGGTACTTTTCAAATTCACTAGAAATATTTTGTACAAAAACAAATAAAACAAAACAAAACAACAAACCACCACCACCACAACCCTCCCTGCAGATATTCCTATCCAAGCTAAGTAAATGTGAGGATGACCTTTTGTAAGTAGGAACTGTTATGTCCTATAAACCTTTGCCATCCCAGCTACACAGTACAAAGGGTCATGATGACTCTCTTCTAAGCCATATGTGGCCTACATTTCTTCTTCCGCAGGCCATTCTGCCACACTTCTCTTCATTTAGGTCAGGAAGAATTACATTTTTACTGGTAATTGTTAATGAACATCGATTTTACCACACACAAACTGATCATAGGCCCTGGAACTAGGGGTGCAGGGAATGCTGCTGCACCCCCTCGCTTGAAGTGGTTTCCATTATATACCAGGTTTTTCGGTTTGGTTCAGTAGCTCTGAGCACCACCACTATAAAAAGTGTTCCAGCCCCCCCGATTAACTGATTAAAAAATATTTCCATTAATAATCATAGAAATTTACAGATAGGCAAAGTAAGAAAATTGCTGCTTGAGAACTTCTTAGTGTTTGATTTAAGGATATTTATTTTGGATATTTGATATGTGATATTGACAATTTATTCTTTAACTGTTATAAAACTTTAATTTTTTGAATCTCAACATCTACTGTCATTAAGTAGTTATTGTCTGACCCCCTCATTGTCTGACCTCCCCATAATTCCCTGCAACTGTGCACATTTAAATTGATACAAATTGGGGAGGTGGGGGGGAAATGCTTAACAATAAAAATTGATGTTATCCGCTGAGATTATAAAAAAATATATACATTTAATTCTGCCAAGTCTCTCTCTATTTCAGCCAATAGCAACATCTACCAGTGGTGACAGGACTGGGTGAGTTTACTGCAGATTTCCACATAAAATTGGGTCTTATCATAGGCCGCTTCTAACTTTACTCAGAGTTGAAGGTGCTCAGCATCTCACAGGAAGCATCGCCGAGTCAACCATTAGCCCATATTGATGCTGCCTGGTAATTCCATCAAATATTCTACTTTTAGTCATTAACAATCCATTCTTCCTTGTTTTTCCTCTCCCCAAGGAAGCAAATACTCTACAGAACATGGCTCACGAATTTCTGTTTTTCCATTATTGTTATAGTCTCCTGGTTTTATCTTGCTTTTTCATTAAATAGTATACTACAGATATATTTTCAGTCTAACAGACTGTTTGAAAGAAGCCAATGGTTCAGGAATAGGAACACATCCTTTTGTGTTCTTTTTAAAGAAATCAAATAACCCGATTCATTGCTTCCTTCTTCGCTTGCAGCATGTTTCACTTACATTAATATCACTTTATCTTTTGTTTATATCTCCAAGTACAAAAGCAATAGCAGCTCTCCAAATAGTCAGATATATGCAATATTTAAACATTACCACTTTCAAAGGTCAGCTTTTCTTCTGCTCCCTAATTAGGATTCAAGGTTTCCAATAAGAAGTTGTTGCAGCAGATGTATTAGATCTTTCATGTTTACAAAATCGCAGTCCTGGTTTTTCACTTTGCAAAAAGGAAATGATTTTAAATAAGACACGCATACACACATTTTAATAAGAAAAGGAAGCTCCAAATATGGTAGATTTGGAAGTAATTGGCATCCCAGTTCAGCAAATGCATTTAAGCATGTGCTTAACTCCCTGCCTATTCAGCAAAGCACTTAAGCATTTGCATGAATCCCACTGAAGTCAAGGAATATCAGAATCTAGTCCATAATGTGGTGTGTGTGCGCACACACACGCAATCCCAACATACAGTTCCCTGTAACATAGCTGCAGCCACAAACAGGCGCTTCTCACATCTGAGACCGTGGTATAGTGTGATCTTTGACCCCTAAGCCTCTCAGTGAATGAGTCTGCATCTGGATGACCATTTTCTTACAGACATAGCAGTCATTTTGCCATTGGGGAAATCAAAGGGTGCGGTTTTATTATGGGAACGTTTGTATTAAAGCGGGGGTTCCCAAACTTTTTTCCCTGAGGCCCACCTGTGCAGCTGCAATAGCACTGCGGCCCATTATTAGCACGTGTTTGTCAGCAAGAGGGGTCCCGCAGGGCATGTACGGCCCCTCGCCTCAGAAGGGATCAGAGACAGCAAAAGGGTGAAGGGGGCCAGGCAGTGTCACAGCCAGCCCCTGCCAATACCCTCCGCCTCAGCAGACCACTGAGTGCCTTGAGCTGGTCACCTAGAAGCCCTACCCCACTCACCACCCAGCACCCTGGCATGCTTCACAGGCGTCCCCTGCCTGGGAACAAGGGAAAGGCTCAGGGGCCACCAGGCGGAGGCAGATGATTAGGCCAGGCCCAGCTGTTTCCTTGATAGTCTTGATCACCCACCACTGAGCCCCAATCCCTGGGCGGGCACAGGGCCAATACTCCATGGGGCCCGACAGCTACAGATCGTGGGATGCATCAGCTCAGAGTGGAAATAGCCACAAACCCTCCAGCCTCCTCCAGCTGCCCTGGGAGCTGCTGCGTCTTGGGGCCAGCCTCTTCTCCTCACTTTTTGCCCACCACGTGGCAGCTTCGCTTAGCCCACTGCCCCTTGCTGGATGTGGTGGGCTCCTCCAGCCCCGGGCAGAGGCCATCACCAGCCACCATTCTGCCAACATAAACAGTTTGGGGGGACAATGCCCCTTGCACCCACTCCAGCTTCACTCACGGAGGACCACCCAGGACTATGTGTCGCAACCAGCAGTGCCAGAAACAGGGCAGCCAGGGGGGTGATGGTCCCCCTGACACTTTTAAAAGCGGGAAGGCCATGCCTGCTCATATTTTAACATGGGCGTAGCTTAGGGGGCAAGAGGCTGCATTGCCATCCAAAACTGCAAGCCTCAGAGCAGCCCCTGCTGTTGGCGCCAGCCTCCTCCCGGTGAAGGACTGAGATGGACCTTAGCCTCCAATCGTCACGAGGCCCAGCCCCTCTCCTTGGCCCTTCCCCTCCTCCTCTTCCCCCCAAAAACCCAGCCACGGCCAGGCCAGAAGCCAGAACTGAGCAGTAGTAAGAGCCACCAAGGGATCCCAGGCCACTGTGGGGAGCACCGGACCCTCCACCTGCCCTGGGGGGCATGCCCCAGGGGACAGAGACATGGGCCTGGGACTTCTCTCAGGCACCCCAGCATCAGGCCCAGTGGCCTGGACTCTGTGGGCAGCTTTTACCGTGGCCCTGCTCCGGCTTCTGACCGGGCTGGGAAAGGGGCCTCAGGGGAAAGAGAAGGATCAGGGGAAGCAGGTGTGGGGCCATGGAAAGGGGCAGGGCCTCATGGCCCCCCACTTCTATTGAGCTTCCAGAGCCCCTGTATTAAAGGGTGGTGTTACCAATCTGCAGCACAGATGAGTTAATTGGAGTCTTTATATTTAATGAAGAGGAAAATGTTGGGTCCTTTTGATAGGGGACATTATAATCTCTTCCTACGAAAAGAGCTGAGACAAACAGTAGGAGAAGGCCTCAATTAGTGGAGTTTAATGCATTCTAGAGGTAAGAAGGCAGCAAACAAACTGTAGGATATGAATTTTAAATGTTGATTTGTGCTGAAAATTATCAGAATTCTTTCAGTCAGGTGGTACTTGTTTAAGATGGAAAAGACTCATTAAATCAACCAGTCCATCTCTACCAAGGTAACAAATTAATAGTATTAAAATAATAAAATAATATAATAAGTAGGGTTGTTCCCTACAGTATCTTTTCTTATATTTTGCCCAGTCTGGTTTTAAATATCTCACATGATAAAGGTGACCTCCCTTGGTTGACTACTCTACAACTATTTTTTTTAAAGGTGATGGGAATTTTGTGAACTTTTTAGGAAAAAAGTTGCCCTTTTTTTTAAATTTCAAGATTTGAAAAATTTCAACTAGCTTTAAAAATTTCAGCTATCCAGAGCTCGCTGAGAGGAAGTGTTTCTTGACATTAGGCCTCGTTTTCCTTTTTTAAATTTCATGCCATTGCTTCTAAACATGCCACATTACAAGAGGCAGGATTTTCTTGTGGTTAAGGCACTGGAGATGTGGGTTCCATTCCTGAGCTCTACCTCAGATTACCTGTTTGACCTTTGGCAGGTCTCTTCATCTCTCTGTGTCTCAATTAGCCATCTGTAAAATAACTCTCCTTTCCTTGTATACTTTTTCTATCTTGCCTATTTAGGCAGTAAATTATTCAGACCGATACTCTTTCTTGGTGTGTCCATGTACAGAACCTAGCACAATGGTGGCCTGACCTCAGCTGAAGTCTATAGTCACTCCTATAACACAAGTAATTGACTTCTGGGTTCCTCAGTACCTCTGTAAAGCAGACTACCTCTAGTTCAATGTCTAAACATGGATTTAGGAACCTAAATTAGGGCACTCCAGTTTTGAAATTTTGACCGTTGCTTCTTAGCTGTCTCTTCACCAGTTCCTAGATACCGTCCTTAGGTGTTTTAATCCTCCATCTGAATTCAATTCCTCTGGCCCCCTGATCACTTTAGTTTTTTTTCTTTGAAGTCACCTTTTTTGGATTTTTCTGGTAACGTGGGGCTCAGAACTGAACACAATTTTGTGTTCCTTATATATTTTTTAAAATCCTAGATCTTAAAGCATTAGATTTATATATATAGTTGTGACTTTACTTTCATATGAGTTATCTTGATCTTTATTAGGGGAGAAATATTACCAGTATTTGATTCTGAATCACCAGCTGTTATTTCTTTATAGGCATTTTTTTCCTATTGGTGTCACAGTGAACCTCTGCAATGTAAACTAAGTTAGACTTAAGAAAACACTGGGATGATTCATATGATCATAAAATTATATTGGTCTAATTTTTTCTGAAGTCTCTCCAGAATGGTTTGAATTGACTGGATAGGTTTCAAGCTGCTATCATAAGCATCCTAAAGTGGACTAAACCAACTCAGTGCGATGATGTCAGCCATCTCAAAGTTGTTAATGCCCCTTACTTCTATCAAAATACTCTTGCTGGTAGATTTGAGCAGATGTCAGATATCAATGGTGGTCACAATACCGCCTAAATTTTCGAACTTTCGCAACCACCTTACTCAATGACCCATGAAGTTAATAGGAGACCTTAAAGTGACTTCAATAAGCAGTGGCCCTCAGCACACAAGATGAGGTCGAATTAAACATTTGCACAACCTCCAATGTGCACAGATGCAACAGGAATTTGGCCCTCTATGTTGGAGGCACACAAACATGCGTGGCCCAGATGAGAATCTTTTAAAAGTCATTGTTACAAAAACTACCTCCAAAGAAAGATTTCCTTGTGGTTAAAATACTAGATTGGGAGTCAAGGTTCCATTTCCATGTCTGTCACAGACTTCCAGTGAGACCTTGGGCTAGTAGCTTAATATCTCTGTGTCTCAATTCATCTGTAAAAGGGAGATGATAATATTTCCTTTCTTTCATCCTTCATCTGTCTTGTCTATTTAGATGGTAAGCTGTTCAGGACAGGGATTGTCTCTTACATTGCCTAGTCCTGGTTTTAGTTGGGACCTCTTGATGCTATGGTAACAAATAATAATAGGTTTACAACTAAATATCGACAAGACTGACTCCCTAATGAAAAGAATCTGGCCCACTCAGCACTTAATCAACCAACTAGATTCACAACACCGAACTGTAATCCCAGCTCTACAAGATGAGGATAAGCACCTCGGGTACCCGATTTGAACTAGAATTGCGGGCACTTAGCGCCTTGGTGCACCCAAGCCTTGTAAGTTTAAAAAACCTTGGTTGCAAGAGACATCTGCAGATCTCCAGTGAAGGATATAATCAGATATCACAAACTAGCAAGTCATATCTACAGAGTGGAAAAATGAGGACATGTTCCACTCTAAGCATCTGGTAATTGAAAAGCCTAGATAGGTCAGTGTAAAACGCCATCTCGCTAGACAGAGCTCTTTGCTGGTATTCTAGCGCTATCATCATCAATCACCCCATGAAACTGAACCTGCATCTTATCCCAACCAAGACACTTCTCACTCTAGCTGCTCCACCAGCTACAGCAATACCGGCTAAGGTGTCCAAGTCAAAGCCAGCACTTGTTGCCAGGAAGCCCTCATGGTGTTTAAGGAAGACATTCAAAAATTGCTAATTTGGTTTAATGCAGCAGCAATTCTTCTTAGATTACTTTGGCAAGTTTCTCTGTTGCCCTCTGGTTCATGCAGTCATTTACACCTGCACTAGGTGGACATAAAGTACTACCAGATCAGAGTGGTAGCCATTTACACTGATTCTGCACTAGTGTAAATCACTATAACAAGTTGCAGAGCAGCAGAGAATCCGTCATTTTGTCAGGATGAAAAACAGAATTTCCACTCCTGTATTAAACATGTCTTTTTTGTTCAGCGGCCAAAATTACCAGTGGTGCCATGCTTTGGTTGCCATGCTCCAGGAGTGTTCTAGCTAATGCTGCCTTTGTGGATATAAAAAAATCACTGCCGAAATGAGTGCAGCCAGTGCCACTTATGGATAGCTAAGTAAGACGTCTGTAAAGATCTTATACTTCTTAAAGGTTACAAACACGTCTGGCACTAAAATCTGGCAGTGACATCAGACCTATACTTTTCTTATGTCTTGGTTTGGAAAGATACATAGTATCAACTAAGATTATATCTACCCATAAAAGACAGTGTATGGGCCATTGGACAGGCTACAAGACAAACTCAGGAGACCTAGCGTCTCTTCCCCCTCTCTGCCACAGACAATTTTTGAGGCCCTGGTCACAGCTTCTCTTCACCTCAGTTTCCCCCTCTGTAAAAGAAATTAATGATGCTCAGCTAGCTTTGCAGAGTGTTTTAACAGCCTTGGAATAGAGGGTGTGATGTGCGCACTAGGTATAATTACAAACACTGATGTTCTTCAACAGTCAAAGATATCAGATGCTCCCAGTATCCTCCAGGAAATTAATCAGTGCTGGGTCGGGCAAGTTGTTTGAATACCTACCCTCTAAAGGGCTTTTAGGTCATAATATTGAAAAACACTCCTCTGCTTGATATGTGACACAGGATGTATGTCACAGTCCTGTAACCCAATGTGGAACCATTAGGCCAAAGGCGAGAAATAAGAAAACGTGAGGGCTTTTGAACACTGGGATTTTGCACAGGGGATCAGATGGGGTTTCAAGTTCACTTAGCACAGATGTTTCTCTAATTGAGACATACTGGGAAAATGCATTAACACACAACTCTGTCTTTTCCACAAGTTATTTGAACCATTAAAAAAATTCAATAGCAAGGATATAATTCTTTATTAAATTCTATAGAACAGTAAATAAAACAAACCTACACAAATATTATTTTGCATTAAATTCGATAGGGGAATCCATAGGGAGCACAAGCAACATCTCAAGCCAGCTGACCACTCCATTCCTAGAATGTTGAAAAATAAAGGCCCATATTTATTAAGGGCCAGATTTTTAAATAGACAGGCTTTGTGAGCAGCAGTAGATCAAATACTAGTGCTGGATCAAAACCCATTGAAATCTATGGAGCTTCAGGTGGGGTTGCATTAGCCCCTCAATTACTTCTACTACGTTTGCATGTGCAAATGACCAGTTTGGCATCCAATTAGCCTTATGTAAGTACAAATCCTAGCCTGTACATGCAATCATGGTAATGGCATATGCAAATAAGCTACATATTCAAACTACATGTACATTTTTCCTTTTGGCCCTAGGGCTTCGAACTGCTGGAAATTCTGACCCATAGAGTATCATACAATAGCCAGAGAATATCAGACAAAAAAATGTAAAGAATGACACTGAGGTAGAATAAGAAGAATAATTTGGGTATTACATAATACTCTGCATTTTCAACTCAAGGAATATGTGATAAATTAGTTGAAAAGAACTGGAGTATCTTCATTAAAACTAACCTCCTCTTCCCCATCCGATATCAGCAGTAACTAGGACCACATGCAACAATACCTTTCAAGAAAGATTCTTTTCCTGGATGTCTAAACCTCTCATGAGTCACTTGCACTTGCATGTCTATTAGCTTTAGAAGGAAATCCTCAGGCACACAGCCCCCTGCTGTTATGCCTAACAAGGATCCCTTAACCCAAGATCCAGAGATTAATTAAGATTATCAGGTGCTGGGCCCTACATTTATCTGTTTACCTTACATTATTCCTCTGAAAGGACAGCAAACATTAACTCCCTTTTTTTCAGCTAGCACCTGATTGTCTTGATGGGTCAAAATAATTATACAAAGAAGGAGGAAATTGTGTCTTTCGGAACCTTTATCTCAGCTCTGTGGGAGGCAGATGGATAAGCATGAATAACAAATTATCTTGCAGTGGATTCCACTAATCAGCCCCAGGACTGGGCTGGTTTAGCATGAAGCAATTCTTAGTTTATTGCAAAGTTAGTTCAGGGCTTCAGCAGAGGACCTTACCCCCTAATTAAGAACCTGAAACAAATTGAAAACAGCTGTGAATAATTAGACAATTTAAGTGCTGTTAAGGAGGAATAATTTCTGTAGCCATCGTAATAAATCTTATGCTGTCTGAACTCATACCTCCTACATGAACTTTCTTCTTTTGCTAGGTTAGTGCATTACTCATAAGAGAAACAGTATCCCTTTTGTTTTGATTGGGTCTGCTTAATAACGATCACTATAAGTGGAAGTGTGATGACAAAGAGAATAGCCTTTACTTTCCTTAATTTTCAAATGTTGCGGTTCAAATCCTGTGTCAGATTCCTGGCATGTGTGTTTGGTGGAAAAAAAAAGAAGAATTCTTGATTTGCACTGTAAATAATACTTGACTCCCATTTACTTAGCATTTTTCAAATTTCTCTGGGCAAAAATGTATGTTGGGAGATATTTAAAAATGCTTAGTGCAGAAGTGAGTTCCTGCAGGATTAATGAATACTTTTTAAAAATAAAAACAAACAAACTATTTTACCCCAAAATTTTCTTTTCCCTTTTTTTTTTTGGAATACATTAGGAAGTTCAATAAAACTACTTTGCAAAATTGAAGCTTTCATCATGCATTCTAAAATTTCATAGGGCCTGACTTTGCAATCCTTAAGCAATTTGACTATGATTTAGGCCCCAATCCTGCAAACACTTATACACATACTTAATATTGCACACAGTGAATAATTCTATTGAAGTCATTAGGGTTGTCCACATAGAATCATTAAAACTGGAAGGCACCTCAAGAGGTCATCAAGTCCAGCCCCCTGCGCTGAGGCAGGACCAAGTAAACATAAATGATTCTTGACAGGTGTTTGTCCAACCTGTTCTTAAAAATCTCCAGTGATGGGGATCTCACAACTTCCCTTGAAAGCCTATTCCAGATCTTAAACTACCTTTATAGTTAGAAAGTTTTTCCTGATATCCAACCTAAATCTCCCTTGCTGCAGATTAAGCCCATTACTTCTTGTCTGACCTTCAGTGGACATGGAGAATAATTGATCGCTGTCCTCTTTATAACAGCCCTTAACATGCTTGAAGACTGTTATCAGGTTCCCCTCTCAAAAGACTAAACATGTCCAGTTTTTTAACCCTTTACTCATAGGTCCGGCTTTATCATTTTTGTTGCTCTCTTCTGGATTATCTCCAGTTTGTCCACATCTTTCCTAAAGTATGGCACCCAGACCTGGACACCTCTTTAGTGCTGAGCAGAGTGGGAAAATTACCTCCCACGTCTTTACAAACAACACTCCTCTTAATATATGCCGGAATATTAGCCTTTTTCACAACGGCATCATATTGTTGTCACATTCAATTTGTGATCCGCTATAGCCCCCAGACTCCTCCCCCATCCATTAGGCCAGTAACTCTGCCAAAGAAGGAAATTAGGTTGGTTTGGCATGATTTGTTCCTGACAAATCTATGCTGGCTAATCCTTGTATCTCTATTACCCTCCAGGTGCCTCCAAATTGATGGTTTATTGATTTGTTCCAGATTTTTTCCAGGTATCGAAGTTAGGCTGACTGATCTATAATTCCCTGGGTCCCCTTTGTTTCGCTTTTTAAAAACAGGTTCTATGTTTGCCCCTTGCCAGTTCTCTGGGACGTCACCTGTCCTCCATGTGTTCTCAAAGGTAATTGCTAATGGTTCTGAGATTGTTTCAGCTAGTACCTTAATTACCCTAGGATGAATTTCATCAGGCCCTGATAGATTGAATACATCTAACTTATCTAAATATTCTTTAACGTGTTCTTTCCCTATTTTGGCTTGAGTCCCTTCCTCCTTATTGTTAATATTGATTGTGTTGAGTATCACTATTAATGTTTTTAGTGAACACTGAATCTAAATAGGCATTAAATATCTCAGCCTTCTTGATGTCATCAATTATTAGTTCTCCTTCCCTGTTAAGGAGAAGACCTACACTTTCCTTCGTCTTTCTTTTGCTCCTAAAGTATGTAAAGAGCCTCTTCTTACTGTCTTTTATGTCCCTTGATAGATGTAACTCATTTTGTGCCCTAGCCATTCTGATTTTGTTCCTACCTTCTTGGGCTATTCATTTGTACATGTCCTTAGCAGTTAGTCTATGTTTCCATATTTTGTAGGATTCCTTTTAGATTTTCAAGTCATTAAAGAGCTCCTGATGGAGCCATAATGGCATCTTACTATTTTTCCTGTCTTTCCTTTGAATCAGGATAGATTGCAGTTGTGCCTTTAATATTGTCTCCTTGAGAAACTATCAGCTATCCTGAACACCTTTTTCCCTTAGACTTTCTTCCAATGGGCCCTTCTCTATCAGTTCTGAATTAATTTATTTCGGCTTTTTGGAAGTCCCATTGTCTTATTCTGCTGTTCTCACTCCTTTCTTCCCTTAGAATCATGAAATCTGTCACTTCATAATCACTTTCACCCAAATTGACTTCCATCTTTAGATTCACTATTTCTCCCTGTTGATCAGAATCAAATCTAAAATGGCTGTCTCTCTGTTACTTCCTTCATATTCTGAAACAAAAAGTTGTCCTCAAATAAATTCCAATAACTTATTGGAAGTTCTGTGCTCTTCTGTATTACTTTTCCAACAGATACATGTGTAGTTAAAGCTTTGGATATTTATATTATTCTAAAAATGCCTTATCTATTTCCTCTTCCAGTTTGGCAGTCTACACCATAGGCCCCTACCATGACATCACCTCTTTTTTTTTTTTTTTTTTTTTTTTACCCCTTTTGTATTTACCAGAGACTTTCAACTGGTCTGCCTCTCATCTCTTTCTGGACTTCAGAAAAAGTGTATATATTCTTGATGTATAATGCAACATCTCCTTTTGTATGCCTCCTGCACTTCCTGAGCAAGCTGTCTCTCTCTATACCGGTATTCTAATCATGGGATTTATCTCACCAAGTCTCTCGAATGCTAATTAAGTCATAATTTAGCTTATGTACTAATACTTCCAGTTCTTCCTGTTTGTGTGTAGACATCTAAGATGCCGAGCAGATAACCCTACTCATTTCCCTCATGTTGCTCCTGTAACCCTTTTCTAATTTTCCATGTCCTCTTCAACATTTAGGCCTCTGTAAAGGTCATCCCTTTTTATGCTTACCTGTGGGACTTTGTCATTTTCTCCTTTTGAACCTAGTTTAAAGCCCTACTCAATAGGTTGGTGAGTCAGTGTGTGAAGATGCTGTTCCCCTTCCTGGTCAAGTGGATGCCATCTCTTCCTAGCCCACTTTCTTCCTGGAGCAGAAACCCATGATCAGGGAAGCTGACACCCTCCCATCGACACCACCTGAACAGCCACGCATTCATCTCTAGGATGCATGTGTGGTTTCCTAGGCCCTTCCCTCAAATAGGAACTGTGCCCTAACTCCTTCACTCTCATTCCCAGAGCCCACTTGTGACCACGGATCTGCTCAGAGTGATACCTGGCAGTATCCTTAGTGCCCACATGGATGATGGGGTGTTGGTCAGAGATGGATGAGCCTCAGCTTATAATATGCATAATGTCTCAGACACGACGGGCTCCAGGCAGGCAGCATGCCTCCTGGGACATCATGTCAGGTCAGCAGATGGATGCCTCCATCCCACTCAGAAGGGAGTCCCCTACCACCAGCACCCTACCCCTCCTCTTGGGTGTGGTGGCCATGAGCCTCCCATCTTTGGGGACAGGTGGCTCCTCCTCCTCAGTCATTGGGTTCTGCTTCTCACCTCCGGTTCTCAGTACAGCACAGCAGTTCTTCACTTTGATGGACAGGGGATCTGGGTGATGGATGGAGCACTGTCTACTGCCTGAGGTGGCCAGCAGCCACTGTCCTCCTTGCAGTTCTCCTTCCTCCCCTGGGGCTTCTGTGGTTATCTATAGCTGGCTAACATCCTCCATCCCAGATGTGTCTATGTGCATCCTGTTGATGAAGTCCTCACATGTCTGGATGCTACACAGAAGAGCCACCTCCTTCTGCAGCTCTGTTACCTGCTTCCTGGTGGATTCCACCTACAAACATTTCTCACCCCATGCGGCGCCCCAGCCTGGCTTTCATTGGCACGGACATGCAGGCTGCCTACCCAGCAAGCCAAGATGAGGACCTGGGAGGAAGCCTCTAGGGCTTTAAAGTTAAACAGGTGCTTAAGTGTTTGTAGGATCAGGGCCTCATTTGAATAGCTACACAACCCTGACAAGGGCTGTAGAAATGAGCTCATTGCTTGTAAGCACATATTGGCTTTACTACTGTCCAGAAATGACCAGAGTCTCTGCAAAGGATCTCTGTGTAAGCTCAAAAATTTGTGTCTCTCATCAATAATAGTTGCTCCAATAAAAGATGTTACCTCACCCGCTTCTTCTCTCCAAAATCTTGGGACAAACACATCTACAACAACCCTGCATACAGAGTCCCTGCAGTCATTTTAATGGGCTCATACTGCAAAATCACGATTAGAGTGCAGCCTCGGAACACCCAGCAAGTGTGAGGTGTTTGGTTAGGGCACATTTCTAGATAAGAGAAAACACAACTGGAAAACAACAATACGATGTCAGCAGTATTTGCAACTCTCTTTAATATTGCAGTTGCAAAGACAAACCTCTCTATGTAAAGACCCCAATTCCCCATTCTGCTACTCCAGGTTTACCCTGATGGAACTACAGCAACATGAAACTGGAATAACAGAATGGAGAATCAGACCCATAGTCCTTTCTAAAGAAAGGGCCCCTGGCCCAATGCACAAAGGTCCCAGAAATGTGCCTTACACAGGGGATCTTGGCCGGAGCTGAAAAGGTGGAATCTGTCTTCAGGGCATGAAGCACCAGTACAGACACTACTCCAACCCATGGGCTGCAGTAACAGCTGCCCCTGCCCTCACCCCTGGGGACTCTGACCAGCTTTTTGTGCAGCCTCTTAGGGTCTGCCTTTCCCAGTATTACAAAGCTGAGGGAGTTTCCCCTGTTCTCCAGGCCTTCACAATATTCAGACGGACCCCCAAGCACAATTTCAAGGTGCAGACACACTATTCAACTCTGAATTACTCCAGTCTTTTCACCATCTCCCCACCAATATCTTTTAAACCATACCACCCTCTCCTTGCTATCCCGAACCCAGTGTGTGGTGGCTCTCTGTCTCTCCTCACCTCCCACCAAGTTCCTGGTGGCTCCTGTTCCTCTCCTTGGAGCCGGACTCTTTTTCCTGTGGAAGCAACAGGTTGAGCTTTAGACCCAGGAGCCCTTGGCACATAGGGATGTGGGGACAGGATTTAATATTTAGGGCCCAGCCCTGCCCTAAAATACACTCCAAAACCTCTTATTGAGTCAGCAGAACTACACATGAACATCACAGGGCAAAATTGAGCCTTTAGATGGTTTTAAGGGACACTGTCAGAGAAAACATTTGTTATCACCAGTGTTATTAACAACACCTGAGTGTCTTTACAAAACTAATAGATTTTACAAATATGAATATCATTTTCTTTTTTAAAAAAGGAAAATAATCACAGCAATGTTAAAAATAATAAAAGACCAATTATAAAACACATTTTCTTTGAATGATTCCTGTGACATATTTGCATTTGAAGGTACTCTGACATATTGACATACCCCAAATTTGCCAGCCTTCATTTTTCCTACATCTAGCAACACGTATGCACAAAAAAAAAATATTCAAAGGTCTCTTTAAAAAAAAGAAATCCATCTCTCTGGCCCAGCATTTTATGACAACAAACTAGGAGGTACATGACTGGGAAAGAAAAGATATTCAGCCGTGAAATAGATTTCAGTTTCAAGCTTTCAGGGGGTATTATATAAAAAAAGAAATTATTTTAAAAATGGTAAAAATATGCCTTGACTGTCTTTGAGCCACCATACAAAGAAAAAGACTAGTATTAAAGGTGATCTAAGCTATATTGTGTCTCTCATCAGAGTAATTCCATTAATTTACATAATGGCCTACTAGAAAAGTGTGAGCATTAGCCACCACATTGGGGAACTGGGGCAATGTCAGCTGGTAAGGACAAATATATATTTTTCCATCACCATGTAGGAACTCAAGGAAACGTCAGCACACACCTCTTCAACATTCAGACATACTTATTTTTTTCTTCGTTTTAAAGAGATCTGCGCTGCAGAATGGAAAATAAAAGGCAAATGAAAAAATAATAATGTGGTTAAAAGACTATCAAAAACTGAGCAAAGGAAAATACAGACTGTGCATCAGGAAAAAGTCTTCTGAGTGATTAGACAGGCTGGTCGACAGTAGCATGGTCTTTTTGGGGGACTGCTGAAAACCTAGTCATTTAAAACAGGCCAGAACTGCACATTAGAACATACTGTAAGGAACAAGCCTCCAAAAGCTGGGGAATGAACAAGACGACCTACCACAATAGACCTTTTCCATCCCTAATTTCTATGATTCTACCATCTCATCAGCTTATCTTCTAGGGTCATGACCAACCTGATAGATACTATCACCGCCATGCAGACTCACAAATCTTGTCCAAATCCCAAAAGGTTGGCATTTTTAAAAGGTAACTGTGATGCGGCATCTGCCCAACACTTAGGCTGTGTCTACACTGATGGCGGCAAATTCGCCACCGTCACATTGATTGCTCTGGATCAACTGAGCGGTCTGTGTAGACATGCTCAGTTGATCCAGGAAGCGACGCAGGAAAACCACCCCCGTAAGTGGAGTAGGGCTGTGTCGAAGGGAGCGCTGTTCCCTTCGATGCAGCGCAGTATGGACGCCGTGCAGAGGAGACGCTGCAAAGTCAACGGGAGATACGCAAGTGATTTACGTCACTTGCATATCTCCCGTCTATTGCCACCAAATTGCCAAGGTAAGTGTAGACTGGGCCTTACATATAAAGGGTTAAAAACAGCATAGGGCGGCTGCGCAGAGGGCAGAGAGAGGCTGCACAGAGAAGCCATTCAGGGCTCGGTAGGCCCATATAAGAAGAGCGGCATGGCAGAGCAAAGTCAGTAGCTGCCTGGAGCTCAAGGAGGAAACTTCAGGCTCCTATCTAGAGGGAGGAGCACCAGTACCTTGGACAGAGCAATGCCTGCAGTCCCTGAGATGAGGGCAAAGCAGGTGCTGTGGCCACCAGGGAAATGTAATGAGGAGTTGGCGGGGATGCAGCATGTGGCTGCCATCTACAAGGTCCCTAGGCCAGGACCCAGAGAAGTGATGGGCCTGGCCCCTCCCCCACTCACCCCTGGGGAAGTGGCTGGACAGTGGGACTGCAGTAATAACCCCCAGAAGGGGAGGCATCAGATTGTGACAGTGCTGGAAGACTGTCATGAAGAGGATGCTGCGGTCCTTGCAGAGACGTGGGTCCAGAAGCAAAAGTGATGACGGGCAAGGCACCATCAGGAGAGGGTGTACTGGCCTGCGGAGCTAATCCCCAAGACAGCCAGCTGGACGTGCCGCTGTGGTGAGTGGAGCTGCATGACAGTGGCTTTGTAAAAATAGCATTGTTGGGTTCCATGCTGACAGGATCTCATTGATTCCATAGGGCTGCAAGGCCAGCTATAGTAAAAGATATGCTCTAGTTCAAACAGGAATTAATTCAAAGAAGTCCTATGGCCTGTACAGGAGGTCAGGGCTTTATAATATAGGACTAAGATGACTTATATTTATATATATAGGAACCATACCTGCTGAGTAAGGTGGTGCCATTTTTGCACTGTTCCTCTTTTTTAGAGAAGACCTATACTTTTCAATTCTTATTTTAAACTGTTTCCTTAATTTCTGTCTCTCTCATTCCAGCCAAGAGCTACGAGGAGCAGACTGTGAACATGTGGACATACACTGGACACCTCTGAAAAGTTTGTTCTAGTTTCAGCTATATTACCAGTTCCCTTTCAAGTACAAGGAATACCACTGGCATCGCTAATACCTCTGATACTGAAATGGGTTTGTTAAGTGTGCCAATTGTACGGGCCTTACTTGTTTCGAGTCAAATCAATAGGCTTTTGCCATTTACTTGACCGGGAGCCCAATCAGATCCATTGGCACAGCATTGGGGAGAGGGCACACAATTCATCAGAGCAAATACCCCATCAGTTGTGTGTGTAGTTTCAACTGAAGGACCCAAAAGCTTTTCTAATTTTGGCCTAGATCATAGAAATGTAGGGCTGAAAGGTACCTCAAGAGATCATTTAGTCTAGTCCCCTGCACTGAGGCAGGACCCAAGTAAACCCAGATCACCTTGACATGTGTTTGTACAACCTGTTCTTAAAAACCTCCAGTGATGGGGACTCTACAGCATCCCTTGAAAGCCTATTCCAGAGCTTCATTACCCCTTATAGTTAGAAAATTGTCCCTAATATCTAACCTAAAATCTCCCTTGTGCAGATTATGCCCATTTCTTGCCCTACCTTCTGTGGGCATGGAGAACAAGTGAGCACAACCCTCTTTATAACAGTACCTGCCATATTTGAAGACTTAGCAGGTTCCCCTCAGTCTTTTCTGCTTATGTCTAAGCAGGCTCAGTTTTTTAACCTTTCCTCATAGATCAGGTTTGGTCATTTTTGTTGCTGTCCTTTGAATTGCTGAAGTGTGGCGCCCAGAATTGGACTCAGTATTCCAGCGGAGGCCTCACCAGTGCTGAGTAGAGCAGAGCAACTATCTCGTGTCATACATGTGGCAGTCCTGTTAATAGTCCCCAGAATTATATTAGCCTTTTTCGCAATTGCATCACATTGTTGGCTCGCATTCAATGTAGGATCCACTACAACCTCCAGATCCTTTTCAGGAATATTACCACTTTGCCAGGTATTCCCCATTTTGTATCTATGCATTTGATTTTTTTTCCTTCCTACATAGTCCTGTGCACTTGTCTATATTGAATTTCATCTTGTTTATTTCAGACCAGTTCTCCAATGTATCAAGGCCATTTTGAATTCATGACTAGCCCTAAAGGCAGCTACCCAGAGGCTTAACATCTTGACACTACCCTCCTGTGTAGCCACCTTACGGCTGCTCACACTGAGTTCGTGTGTGGCTGGGCTGAGATCCCAGTAATCTCCTAAACAATCAAGTGGGTAAGGAGGGGATAGGGACTGGGTGGAAAACAAACAAGCTCCATCCTAAAAAGGGATGAGGTAATTTAATCTCCCATGCTTCTCAGAGCAGGAGGGGAGCATGGGAGAAATGGTGACTCTCTGACCTTGTCTACGCTTGTGACAGCATGTGGGATACATGTAGCTACACGCTGCAATGATAGGTAGGCTGTATCCACACTCACTGTGGTGTGTGAAAGGCTCCACTCCAAGCAAGCAGGGGTCCCACAGCAGTGGCACAGTTACATGCCACAGTTACAGCTCTGTCTAGCCCTTTCATTTTAGTTGCTGCTGCTGCAAATGTCTGTATTGTTATCACAGCTTGATGTGATGGCAGGTCTAGGTTCTACAGCACAGGAGGCAATAAGACTTGGTGATCAGGCATAAGAGTCAGGATCTCACAGTTCTGCTCTTGGCTAAACTAATGTGCTGTTGTGGCCTTCAGCAAATCCCATGGGGCCAGGTTTTGCTACCCTTGCACACAATGAATAGTCAAGTAAGGTATTACGCAATGGGAGCAAGGGCTGGTCAACATTAGAGAAATCTGCACTGGTGTAGCCAGACCCACATAGTGACACTGGTTCAAACCCCCACAATGAACTTATATAAAGCAGGGTTTACACCAGTCTGGCTTACTCCGGTAACTTATCCGATGAAGTCCCCGCTGTGCAAGCCTCAGTTCACACTGGTGCAACAGAACTACATGACGGGTTTCTACAGGCAGTTATGTCAGCGTCATCACACGCATGCAAATGTTCAAAATGTAAATTTCCTGCTACAGACAGGCCCTACGATTAGCAGCCTCTGGCCCTCAGTTTCTCCTTTTCTAAAATAGGACTACTAGTCCTGGCCACTCCAAGTGGCTGCAAGGCTTAATTAATTAAGATTTATAAGGGACTTTAATACTCTTGCCTGAAAGGCGATGCAGATCTGCAAAGTGTTATGCGAAATGAAAACACACACGTTTTAGAAGATCAAAAGCAACCCCTGAAATTAACTTCCCTAGACTTCTCCCACACAAAACGTATGGTGCAGCAGACAAGAAGTTTAACGAATAGACTTAACTGGTTGGCCAATTTATTTATTTATTTTAACTCTGGTGTTTATAATTCCAATTGGTGTAAAATTTCCTGACAGTTAACACATCATGTTAAAGACACTTTTGAAGGAATGACTCGTTCCCAAATAATTGACTACCTTTGTAATTTGGGAAGTAAAAATCACATTTATGAGACCCTGGGGTCGAGAGTCTATATTATTGTGTGTAAAACGTAGATAAATCATAAACCATTATTTTTTTCCTTTTATAAGAGCTTCCATTAGCCTCTCTCTCTGCATTAAAGCAGTGTTCTCTAAATGTGTGCAGCTGCTTTAAATCACTGGTGCATTTTAAAATCAAGTCTTTTTATATCTTGATGTTAAAATTACATGTTGGTTACCGTAATCCTGTCTTCTTTTTTGTGGGACATCCTTGGATCAGATCTGCTTCTGGAGAGACCTCTCCCATTGCAATATGTTTCTGAATACATATAAACAACACAAGCCTAAGCATTTTACAGCCAACCTGAACTGTGTTTTCCAGGTAAACAAAACAAAAAATGAACCAGTAACTGTAAATACAATTAAGGACATCATCCATACGTAACAAACAGGTGCATTTTAGCTGCAAGTTTAAATAAACATACAATGTGATTCTAATTGGATTTGACAAAAGTATTTCATGACTATAAAGCAAATCAGTTATTATCTTAAAATATCTATTTACAAATCTAAACACCCTCCCCCCACAAGGTGGTACGGAAACTGGGCAACGTTCAACGCCTTAGAGAAACAGCAACATCACTTGCCCTGCCTTTTGCAATGCAGAAGTCCTGCATCTTCATGCAAGCAAGTCCTTTCCCCACATTTTCAGAGTACTGTAAATTAGCTTAGTATGCGTGAAAGAACCTGTAATTGTAACTGCTCTTGTTGACACATCAGCTTGATGTCACACAGAGCACGATTGGGACCATATCCCTCCGTTTTGCAGCTATAGTGCATTTCAAGGGCTTGACAGGTCCAGCGCTAAGATGTTCTGAATTAGATTTGAATTACAACCGCTAAATGCCCTTGTCAAAGCTTGTTATGCCTGACACTAACCATATATATTGAACTGACTGTTCCTATGGAAGGTATACAGCTTAAACAAAGACATACTCCAAAAGTTTCATGCAGAATTGTCAAAATATAAGTGAGTTTAAAAAGCAACTAAAGCATAAGGAGAGCAATCTTTGCTGCTTTTTTCTTCTTCTTTGAAATAAATCCAAAGGACAATTTAGTGGAATCTTAGTACAAAGTAAGAAGAGCATATGCAGTTTTCACAGAGACACCGAATCCTATACAAATACCAGATTCAACTATACAAGCTGATCCTGCTCCCATGAAAGCCAATGATAAAACTTCAGGACCGGGCCCTCTAAAAAACATTTAATGCCAGATTCTGCTGGCTTTATTCACATTAAGGAGTACATGGAGAAATCAGTGAGCCTACTCACTACGACAAAGCTTGACAGGATCAATCCCCTTAATTTTTAGAGGAGCCAGAATTCTGGCAAACCCACTTGCATTTTGTGCTTTGCAACACTCAGATGAAATAAACAAATATGTTGATATAACATGTACTTAATCCAGCTGGATGCAACTAAATAAATGACTCGAAAATAATAGAAATATCTTTACCATCAACAAATTTACTTACAATAGTGAGCTAGCAGTATGGATTGCATCACTATATTCTTTGGCTATTACAACATTAAGAAAATGACACTTTTTTGTACAATCCCTCCCATTGTACTGATGAAAAGTGCTGTATAAGAGAGATTTATTATTATAAGCATCATTCAGAAGACCCCCTGATCAGAAGTGGACTTTAGATTCTTGGACCTTATGCTGATGAAAAATCATGATCATGAGGGTCTTGAAATACCTTAGTAGCTGAAATGATGTATGCTGCATGCAAGCACTATTATAAGAAAAGGTTTTACAGCAAACGGCGTGGCCTACAGCTGTGTAATTGGAAGAAAACTCGAGGATCCCTCTCAAACTAACCTAATATCTTGAAGTGTAATTGTAGCCATGTTGGTCCCAGAATATTAGAGAGACAAGGTGAGTGAGATAATAGCTTTTATTGGACCAACATCGGTTGGTGAATGAGCTCAAAAGCTTGTCTCTCTGACCAACAGAAGTTGGTCCAATAAAAGATATTATCTCACCCACCATACATCTCTAATATACTAGGCTCATTCCTCAGGGAGGCAAGATAGTTTCCCTTAACCTACAGCCACCAACCCCTCTCCCCCCGATCCCCAATCAGATGAAAATAGGGTGGAATTATCCATTCCAGGAAAAAACCTACAGAAGTGGCCTCTATATGAAGGGAAATACCATGAGCTTCCCTTCCTCCAAATTCTTCTGTCAGGGGAGTGGAATTTGACCACCATGGAAGACAGAGGAAACATCTTGTCTCTAAATTCCCTACTCTAACACAGGCTTCCTGTGTGACCTTGGACAAGTCATTTAATCTCTCTGTGTCTCAGTTCCTCATTTTCAGCTGAGGATAATAAAACTTCCTTTGTCTGTCTTGTCACGTCTGTTTAGCTTGTAAGCTGTTTGGGGCAGGGACTCTCTTTTAGCATGGGTGCATACAGTGCAGAGCACAGTCGGGTCCAAATCTCAGTTAAGGCCTGCAGGAGCTACTATAACAAAAATAAATAATATCACCTTGTGTATCTCTAGGGCTTAGACAGAGACCAGGACTTCTACACTAGCTCTAGGGTCCCATGTCCCCTCTCCAGCTCCCTGGCAGCGAAGCTCCATTGGAATTGCACCATTAAGTTGTTTTCTACCAGCAGCTGACCCCGAAATCGCCTTTAAGATGGCGTCCCTAGCACAGAGCACTCCCAACTCCTTCCCATGAGCACAATGTGGCCTGGCATGTCCAAAGCTACTGACAGCTTTGCACAAAATAAAAATCCTGTATAGGTTACTTAAAAACTTTTAAAGACAAATAAAGTTTAAGGGCCAGATTGTGAAACAGTTTACACTCACACTAACCAGAATTGGCAATTTGCTCAGACAATTCCCCCAGCTGTGTGTGCAATCACAGTAAATGAGTGTGCAAATTGGCACATTGCACTATAATGTGCACTATATTTGTTTTGAAACCCTAGCCCTAAAAAGCCCCTAACCAAATAAGCACAGTGTTTAAACGAACGGCACAAAGGGTTAGGCTAAGACAGGCATTGCTATTCTTTGTTAATTTTTTATTCAGTTAAGAAGCACATGCTGATTACTTTTAGCAGTGTCCCCCTGATACAATTCAGATGTAAATCACATTTCTGTAGTCAGCTGCTGCTGTTTAAGCAGAAATATTTTGACACAATAATTATAGGGCTGAAACTATGCTTTACATTAGTGTATAAAACACTCATTAAATTAAAATTCTTCCATGAAATCATGAAAATAAACAGCCTGTCTGAACTGGCATCAACAAATTCACAGGATGCTTCTGCATTTTCTCAGGGTTGGCCTTCAAGTGACTATTACAAGGCCCTTATTTAACCGTGAAGTGTTAAAGGTTCACATTCTTTTGAAGGTCCCATTCTGCTTATTTTTAAAATTATTGCTTTAATTGTTTTTACAACTTGTAAGATTTTAAAGCTATTAAGCCTCAAAGTTGTGGGAAAAAATTAAAATGGTGATTATTATAACGTTCATAAGGCTGCGAGATGGCAGTGGCAACACATTCTCTCCAGAGTGAATTAAACACACTCGTTGGATGGCACCACACGTGGTACCTCACCTGGGTCTATTATGACTAGGAAACAGGATATACACTTTATACACAATTCTTTGTGGAATGGAAAAAGAAACCTAACCTTCTGGAAAAGAAGAGAGTGCAAATGGGTCATTTTGTATCAGCACTCTTCCCCACTCCTCTTTACCATTCTTCTGTGGTGTCCCAAACTAAGGTATCCAAAACCACTGGCCACTTTTTCAAAAGTGGGCCTCAGTGTCCACAGAAACAGACAGCTTCTCTGTTTTTAAAGTCTCGCCAGAAAAACTCAGATGTGGTAAATTGTTTGGGTCTCATTTTATCCACCTCAGAAGAATGAAGGGTTGAGTCAACCCTGCTGGGATTTGAATCGGTGGTTCCAGGGAGTCTAAACTGAAGCTTAGACCACTAAGCCTTTCCCCTCTCTCTATGGGCATGGGAGTGAATATATGTATATATGCATACTAATCCTTATAAGCCCTACTTGTGTTTTGTTTGTTTTCTGTTCATCTGTACAATATCACTGATCTTTATAATGTACAGAGCTAGCTGTGGTTTTTCTGGGCTTGGGAGTGAACAGTGTGGGATCTTCAAGATGCAGATGATGTAATCACAGTGGTCTAAAACATTTTTGTTGCATCTATATTCCATCAAAATCCGCAATTATGGTTGACTGTTCTTTGACTGAAGGGATTCCAGAAAGATGGACTGCAATGGTAATTGCACCATTTTATCTTAACATGTGAATTTAAGACTGATCCCTCTGGTCTTATGAAATTACAGCCAACATGTGATTTTTCTCCATTTGCACACAACATATGTATATGACAGTGGCTGCAGAAATGTATATTTAGCCTTAACTTGTCAGAATTTGTATGGCCATCAGCTAAAAAATATTCAAAACCGCTAACCATTTTATTAACCAGGATTATGTATTTTTAAAAAATCGGTTTTATTGTGTATCAGTTTTTAGTTCACATTGTAATTTAATAGTAAAGATTTTTTTAATGGCATAGTCGCCTCTTCTACAGCAGCCACATATATGTATTTATGTCCAGCATTACTAGCATTATGGTTACCTCTTCCACGCCACAGCATGACATTTCCACAACGTGCGGCAACAGCCAACTTGCCACAGCCAAATCTTGCAGTCCAACGCACTCGATGGGAGTTTTGCCTGAGTAAGGGAGGCAGCGTTTGGCCTTGTTGTGGAGGAACATTAAACTTGGACATTAAACATCCTATTTTCATGAAACAATGGGGGGGGGGAAAGAAAGACTGGGTTCTTTTTAAATGAGAGAGAAATCCTACTGAACAGATTTGGGCCATTTTAAGGTAATATTAATGTCATTTAAAAAAAAAGTTGGGGCCCATGTTCACGTGCAATTAAATCTTCTTTTGTGCAAGCATCTGCTTTTTTGCCCACACATTTTACTTTTATTAGTGCGGAGGAGCTAGTTGCATGCATGATCCCACAGCTGCATGGGCAAATGACAGTGCAGATGCAAACCACCCTCTGAGAAGATTAATGGACACTTGCCCCCACGTTAAGATTTCATGTTTTGTTAAAGTGAAAATACTATTTTGTGATGACGTTGCCAAGTATGCTTTGGGATACCACAGAGCTGACTGGTTGAAGCACGGAGGCCTAGGTCCTCAACTGTATTTAAGTGCTCCACTCCCACTGATTTCATAGGACCCCATTCTCCTAGCACCTTATGTGAATTACAATCACGCCTCAGTGGGATCTCCAGGGTTTTAAGGAACTATGACCTACTAGTAAGTTTCCTGTTTGTCAGAAGACAATGTTGCCACAGCGGCTTATTCATATACCAACCACTATCCCTAACTATCTTTCTGTAAGAATGAACCTGAGCAATGGCTCAGGATCCATTTCTTGGAAGTACATAGTTTCCAAAGAACTATTTGGAACTGAGAAACAATTAGCTTGATGAAGATGTGATTTATAATAAGCACTATCAATAGGGTGAACATACAGCCCTTTTTGGCCAGGACACTCTCCTTTTTAAGCCCTTTCCCAGATGTTCTGCCTTTTTTGGCAAAAGTGGGTATTTGTTCCATTTGCTCTTGCCCTAGGGAGGGTGCAGAGGAACATTCGGTGGCGAGTGGCAATGCCAGGTGTCAGGGCTCGAGCTGTGAGCCCCAACCCGTGAGCCCCAGCCCTAGGCGGTGGGGTCGGGCCGTCAGCCCTGGCCCTGGACAGCTTGAGCTAGCCCCTTGCAGTGTACCATTTTCACTTTGGGAAATGTGGTCATCCTAACTACAAAACGTTAGAAAGTTGTAGCAGTGCAACTCAACACAGCTGTGGCCGAGCCAGTTAAAGACCTAGCATTTAGATCCCTTCTCAGGCAGATGTTAAAGTAAGTTGTAAAGCTACAGCACAGAATGTATTTCCAGGAAAGCATATGTTGCGACAGAGCAGTTTGCTCATGTGGTGAAATAAAGTCTCCGGCCATGAGAACTAATCAACCTGTAATACACATGGAGTGACATGCCCTGCCAGGCTTCACTACAGCAGCTGTTTTCAAGGCTGGTCATTTTCAGGTCCCTCCCTTCTGTGGAACTCAGGTAGATGGGAGGAATTTAATGGAAGAAACCTGCAGCAGCCACTCTTCCCCACAAAGACAACAGTGTCATAAGCGGGAGGACGCAGATGATCTTTGGTTCTCCTCTGGAAACTTCAGGGTTCTTCCATCTGACCTCCCAACACCATATTAAACATGGGTCTGCAAGAAAACATGGTGGCACAAGAGGCAGATGCAATTTTTGTGCTATCCAAACAGAAGCATCATCCTTTCTGAAACACTGTGTTCAGTTGCAAGCCCCACACTACCAGACAGATAGTGAACATTTGTAGGAACTACAGGGATAGATTTCAGAGACTTAAAGAGACTGATTTCTGAGGAAATGTAAAAGATGGGCAATTCAAATGTGATCCATGTTGGCCTAACTCTGCTACTATCAGAGTCAACTGTTAGGCCAGTGCTGAGTGTTTTTCAAATGCCCACCCTTTAAAAACATTTCAGATTTTTAAAAAATCATTATTTTTGTTTTAGTTTCATCCTCCTGCCTTTTTCTATTCACTTTTCCTGGTGGGAAAATAGGAGAAAGGGGGGAATTTTCTTTTTTATTTAAATGCCATTTTCTGTTGAAAAATATTTTCAATGAAAAAATGTCAGCCATCTCTAATGAGCAGTTCATTGCAAATATTCAGTGTTCATAAGAATGGTCATACTGGATCAGACCAATGGATCATCTAGCCCAGTATCCTGTCTTCCACCAGTGGCCAATTCCAGGTGCTTCAGAGGGAATGAATAGAACAGGTACTCATCAAGTAGATCCATCCCATCAGCCATTAACAAACAGCAATCCCTGCCTATCCTGGTTAGTAGCCGTTGATAGACCTAACCTCCATAAATTTATCTAGTTCTTTTTTTAGCCCTGTTATAGTCTTGGCCTTCACAACATCCTCTGGCAAGGAGTTCCACAAGTTGACTAGCATTGTGTGAAGAAATACTTCCTTTTGGTCAAAATTTGAGCTGTGTAAATAGTTTCAACTGGATACATAGGTCACATGTTTCTGTTTGGATAAGCACAAAACTTACAATCAAACTTCTAGCGTTAGTACGTATGCTTTTGGGTTTAAAGTTTGCTTTTAATTAATATGCTCTAATATTTGCTTAAAATTCACCTTTGCTGCAAACATCACTGACAGCAAACTTGTTCTCTAGAATATATGTAGAAAGTAAACACAGCTAAAGTGAGTTAAATATTTGATTTAACAGAATATTTGCAGGAAATGTTTGGCTTTGACCATCTCTTATTAAAGGAGCTAAATACACAAAGTTTGGCCCAGTGACAGTTAAGTGTGAGAAGATAACATCAGGAGACTGTAAACAACATGGCTGGAAAGGAATTATGTAGAGTGGTTCAAAATGGCATAACTAGAGCTAGTGGTGGTATAAGCAACAGACATTTGCAAACCTAGCAAGGAACAAGTTCCAAATGATCCAGGGGGCCAAGCAGTCCCCAGCTCCTGGACAGTTGTGTGTGCACTCTGGTGGTCACTTAAAATATGAATCTTGCATATGAAGGATTCATACAGACATACCTAATTGGCTGGAATGGCCAACACTTGGGATGGCTTTGTAAAAGTGAGAACAATGGTGGCCAAAATTGCATTGATTCAATGACACAGAGTGGGGAGAAATTAAAACAGAAAATTTAGGTTGAGTGTTAGACCTTGCTATCAGTAAGACCTGTCTTCCTGCCAGTGGAACAGTTTCCCACAGGAGACAGAGGAAGCCACCATCATTTGTGATACTTAAATCTAGACTGGACACTGCTGTAAAATGCATTATAGGAAACAATCTTGCATGGCAAGGAAATTGCCTGGATGATGATTTCCACATCTAGCTTCTTTGCTTCCTTAAACATTCTCTTTCCTCTCCTACTGTTTTGCTGTGCCCCATTCAGCTGTTGCCTTCCAGCCCACAGGTAATGGCATTGCAGTGGTGCTGTGTGCACATAGTTTGCACAGTCCTTCAGGATGGAAGGGTGCTACAGAAATGTAAATCAGTGACTGTCGTGTCCTCCAGCAAGTACTTGGATGTGTTCTCGAAAGTGACGTGTTTTCCTAGACTAGAAGAAATGGTTGTGTGTAAAACATGTTCGCTAGCACGTTTTTTAAAAGCCAGGTTTTAAACAGGACTTCATGCAAGTTGTGTATATAAACATTAGCTTTGACCTTTCCCAGTGGGTTAGCTAACATGATTTAAAATAACCATTTGTCTAGACAAGCCCCAAGAGGTCAAGGAAGGTGCAGTGTCAACTAACTACCAAACAGTCACAGAATGGAGGCTACAGATGAAGAACAGTAAACAACAAAGACTCTGGATAGATAGAGTGCAGTGAAATACCTGTAGTGAAATACTAGCTGATTCCAGTTATATTTGGGGGTTTCTCTACCATACCAAGCCTTCCTTTAGAAGCCTGCTTTGTAATGCACCTCCATAATGAGAGTGGATTATGAAGAATTTCCTGTGTAACATAGCTAGAGCAAAGGTGATTATTGTTGGTATTCTGGTGGTAGACATTCAGCAGCAGGATATTAATGACCTTTAACTTCTCAGCTAACTAGCTGATAATGAGATTACCAAGATTTGACTCCAAAAGAAGCAAACGGATCAAAGCATCATTCTGTCTTGTTAGCAGCCAGCAAAATTCCATTCCCTACTTGAAACATCTAATCTTTTTAATACTTACAGAAATAAAGTGCTTCTTGTCATTTATGCAGCAATGAAACAGCTCTCTGTGCCTCTCTTTGCCTTCCCCCCACAAAAATTTTAAGTAGCTCTAAATAAGCAGCACTTCAAACGTTTTTGAAGCTTTCTTCAACAAAACCGTAAAATCTGCACTGAAGAAAAAAAGATATTCCTGCCCCAGATTCCCAATCTGTTTTCTTTAAATCCAATAAAATTTATATTGGAGGGCTTAAGGGCAGAGGGCTTCATACAACTGAAACTGATTCAGTAAATGCAAAACATAAAAAATAAAGTATTGGTATTTGATATTCCTATATTTCAATATTCCTTTGATATTCCACTATGAAACTTACACTGTTTGGGTTTTATGCAAGCTTCCTCCCTCCCCAACTTTATCCTTTGAATATGGTTTCTTTAATCACTGGACCATGGATCAGAAGTATTTGCAACTTGTTTGTGGAAGGCCTGAGTCTAAAGCAGCAGCAGCTTGTCTGGGGAGCTTCTCTACCATCTGTTCTCCCTTTTGCAATAACGACAACTGCATTTTATATAGAAATCCATTTTATTGAGTAATCGTTCTCACTACATTACATATAATCTGTACCTACCTATCAACTATCTGCCTTTTATCTGTGTACAGTATATATTCATATATAGCCTAGACAGACACATTTATAACAAACACATGCATACAAGGGCAAAATTCTATGCCGACTTACACTTGTATCTCATTGAACTGTCTGGAACCACTTTAGGAACTCTCCCTCCCCATTATATCAGTTTTTAATGCCAATAGGGACCATTACGATTATCTACTCTGACCTTTTGTATAACACAGGCAACAGAATTTCACTAAGTCATTCCTGCATCAGAGCCATAACTTCTCTTTGAACTACTGCATATCTTTTAGGAAACATCCCCACGTTGGTTGAAAGACTTCAAGTTATGGAGAATGTACCACATCCTTAGATAAATTATTCCAGTGGTTAATTACCTTCTCTGTTGAAAAAATTGCACTTTATTTGTAATCTGAATTTGTCAAGCTTCAACTTCCAGACATTAGTTTGTACATCTTTTTTTTCTTGTAGGTTAAAGAGCTGTTTACTATCAGAAATCTTCTCCCCACATAGGTACTTAGAATCATAGAAATGTAGGATTGGATGTGATCTTGATAGGTCATCTAGTCCAGTCCCCTGCACTAATGGAGGACTTAAGTATTATCTAGCCCATCCCAGACAGGTGTTTGTCTAACCTATTCTTAAAAATCTCCAATAACGGAGATTCTACAACCTCCCTAGATAATTTGTTCCAGTGCTTAACTACTCTTACAGTTAAGAAGTATTTCCTAATGTCTAACCTAAATCTCCCTTGCTGTTATTTAAGCCCATAACTTCTTGTCCCATCCTCACTGAGAAAGACCAACAATTTATCATCCTCTTTATAACAACCTTTTACATGCTTGAAGACTGTGACCATGTCCCCCATGATTTTCCAGACCTTAAATCATTTTTGTTGCTCTCTTCCGGACCTTCTCCAATTTGTCCACATCTTCCCCAAAGTATGGTTCCCAGAACTGGACACAATACTCCAGTTGAGGCCTTATCAGTGCTGAGTAGAGTGGAAGAATAACTTTTCGTGTCTTTCTTACAACACTCCTGCTACTAAATCCCAGAATGATGTTCATTTTTTTTCAATACTATTACACTGTTGAGTCATATTTAGTTTGTGATCCACTATAATCCCCAGATTCTTTTCCACAATACACCTTCCTAGAGTATTTCCAGTCATTTCCAGTTTTGTATTTGTGCAATTGATTATTAGTAGTATGTTGCATTTGTCCTTATTGAATTTCATCCTGTTTATTTCAGAATCTTTCTCCAGTTTGTCCATGTCATTTTGAATTCTAATCCTGTTCTCCAAAGTGCTTGTAACTCCTCGCAGCTTGGTATCATTCACAAACTTTACAAGTGTACTCGCTATACCATTATCTAAACCATTTATGAAGATATTGAATAGAGCTGGACCCAGGACAGATTCCTGCAGGGTCTCACTCGATATGCTCTTTCAGCTTGACTGTGAACCATGGATAACTACTCTCTGAGTACAGTTTTTCAATAGTAGTTCACCCATCTTAGAGTAAATTCATCTAGACTGTATTTCCCTAGTTTGCTTATGAGATGGTCACGTGAGACAGTCTCAAAAGCCTTACTAAAATTGAGATATATTACATCTATTGCTTCCACCCCTCCACAAAGCTTGCTACCCTGTCAAAGGAGCATATAGACTTGGTTTGACATGATTCATTCTTGACAAATCCATGGTGACTGTTACTTATCACCTTATTACATTCTAGGTCCTTACAAATTGATTTTTTATTTACTCCATTATCCTTCCAGTTAGCAAAGTTAAGTTGACTGGCCTATAATTGCCTGGGTTGCCATTACTGCCCTTTTTATAGCTAGGTAGGCCGGGTCTACACTATGAATTTACATCAGTATAACTACATTGCTCAGGGTTGTGACCAGAAGTAGGAAGTTCAGGAAGCCACCGGCCGAGAAAGCTCCAGTTGCACAGGTAGTTTAAGCGGAGCTTGGGTGGGCCTGCTTTTAAGTGGGTGGGCCACACCCCTGATTCTTTTCCTATTTTAGCCTCAGCTCCTATCCCACTTATGCTGTTGTTCATGGTGGTATTTGTAGACTGTGATCAAATCAACTCTTAACCTTCTTTTGGATAAACTAAACAGACTGAGCTTCTTGAATCTCTCTGCAAGGCAGGTTTTTCAGACCTTGAAAAATTCTTGTAGGTCTTTTCTGGATCCTTTCCAATCATGCTTCTGTAATGGACTGTTAAGAAACTAGTGCAATGTGTCCTATTGAAAATCTGGGGTAGGAAGGGAGACCACTATAGACACTTTTGAGGTTAGTCTCTTTTCACCTACGTACATCATCTCTGCTTATGAGTACCCTGACCAAAAGAACGCCTCAGCCCACACAAAGGGAATTGAAATGACAGTACACTTGCTGTCATGTGCACCAATACACACTTAATGCTTCCATCTCACTTACACATCCATACGGCTCTTTGCCTTCCTTCATATCGTTACACCACCCTTTACTAAGGGTATAAATCAAGTCTACAGCATGTGTGTGTATACATATTTTACTGTAATCTAAATCCCATATATAATATATATACACAGACACACACACACACAACCTGCTATATATATACATGGACGTGTTTCCTATGCGATAAACTACAAGGCTGCATAATGAATGATTTTATCATGCATCTTTGACCATGTCCTCTGCACTAATCTATCTCCCCAGGATATTCCAGATCTCCGAGCAGCTTCAGCCATTCCATTCTTGCAGGCCTGAAGGGTTAGAAGCTGGAGTTTTACACCATTAGAAAGAATTGGGTGGGAAGATTGGAAGGGTAGAATTCCAGCTTTCCAGTATAACCCACACTCGTGTCAGCTTGGCAGGGTGCAAAGGATTAGCCTTTAAAATCTTGGCATTTTTAGGTATAGAAAAGATGTTCTATAGCTACCTAGAAAATTTTGAATTTACACCATAAAATTGGAGGAAAAAAATAATCAGTGAAAATTTTCTTTGGATTTTTTTTCATTTCTCCACCAGCTCTGATTTTAAGAGAATTCTGTCTTATTCCTGATTTATGCACTGGCATTACTGAAAGTACGATTAGTTTCCACTTCTAAAAAAGGAGAAAGGTCATAAGTCCTATCAGTTGCTCTGCTAGCTGGATCCAGAACTATTCAGATTTTTTGACAGATTTGCAAAAGAATCGGCAAATGTTCCTATTAGTTAATCTGGGAAATTTATTTCTCTCTATCTATGACACACATGCAATACCTGGCATCATTTCCAAAAGAACACAATTTGGCAAACCCATCTATTCTGAAGCATCCCCTCTGCCAGTGGAATGGAAAACACAGCCAACACCTGATTATTCAGAAGCAGCTCTGGATAATTCAAACCACCCGTAGCTCTCACTGTAATTTTTAAGTCATATCATGCCTGTTTCTTAGCACAAATTGCTTAACACATCCACCCATTTTAGAGATGTCAAAAATCAATTTGACAAGCATTCATTATACTGAAATCACATGTTTAACACTGTAAAGTTAGCAAAAAAACCAACAGAACAAAACAAAAAAAGCCCCACTGCCATTAAGGGAGAAGAACTGAAGTGAGGTGTAACCTTACTGTGAAGACAAGGAGGAACAGATTCATTAATATGAAATGCTTAAGTGGAAACACTTGACAAAATATATTAAAGCACAGTTCTCCTCTGAAAAGAGACTCTCTAAAAATGGCATCATGGGGTCTCATGTTTATTATGTGTTACTGACTGCAGAACAGATTTCCTCAGTTTACAAATAAGAGGTGAGATCCTGGTTCCACTGAACTCAATGGAAGTTTTGTAATTGAATTAAATGGGGCTAGGATTTCACCTCAAAAGATTTTTCTTCCTTTTTTTTTTTTTTTTAAATTTACGGCTCTGCAGACTCCACCAGTAAGTGGCTGAGAAGTAGACAAATAAATTGTTTCCATTTAGGGGGATTAAAAATGGACTGATATTCAGGTTTTTAGAGATTTTGCATGAAATTTTTAATCAATATTTTTTATCAAGTACTTTTCACAGATTCCAAGGCCAGAAGGCATCGTGTTAATCTAGCTTGAGCACCTGTATAACACAGCCTATAAAGCTTCCCCCAAAATCATTCTTAGAGCATATATTTTAGGAAAAACAGCTAATCTTTATTTAAAAATTGCCAGTGATGGAGTAATCTTTGGTAAATTGTTCCAGTGGTTAATTACCCTCACTGTTAAATATTTATGCCTTACTGCCAGTCTGAATTTGTTCAGCTTCAACTTCCAGCCATTGGATCTTATTATACCATTCTCTACTAGATTGAGGAGCCTATCATCAAATATTTGTTCCCCATGTAAGTACTTATACACTGTAATCAAGTCATCGTTTAACCTTCTCTTTGGTAAGCTAAAGAAATTGAGCTCTTTGAGTCTATCACCATAAGACATGTTTCCTAATCTTTTACTCATTCTTGTGGCTCTTCTCCGAACCCTCTCCAATTTATCAACATCCTTCTTGAATTGTGGACACTAGATCTGGAAATAGTGTTCCAGCAGTGGTCACACCAGTGTCAAATAGAGAGGTAAAATAACCTCTCTACTCCTACTCAAGATTCCAATTCCAAAGATGTTTTAGTACAGGCAGCATGGGACCTCCAGAATATGTCACTCAAACTGAAGTCCCCCATGATCAAGCAGCTTTTTTTCTACGTGTTAAAGACAGGTGCATAAGGAGCTTGTCATTCTGTTCCGCAGCACGAGTTGGTAGTCTTTAGCAGACACCAACTAATATCTCATCTTGTGCTTTATCTGTTAGGATTAACAGCATTCAAGATAATTTTCTTCTGAATTATCAGTGACTCAGAATTAGGTAATGCCATTTTTGACAGAGCGCCACTCCCACACCCATTTTGCCCATTCAGTCCATCCTAAATAGGTTATAACCATTGATTTTAACATTCCAGTCATAGGAATCATCCTACCGGGTTTCTGAATTTGTACTTATTTTATAAGTAAATCAAATTCCTCTTGTTTATTAACCTAGGGTTCTAACACTAGGGTATAGGCAATTCAGGAATTTCTTCTCTTCTTTGGTTCCTTGATAAATTTTGTTCTCACCATCTTGATTTTTGTGCTAAATGAGTGCTCAGATCTTCCTTCGTTTCACCCTCCCCTCAGTGCCCTCCTGACTAGTCTAGCTAGCTTGTCTCTGAAGAGATCAGGCCCCTGTCTACTGAGGTGGAGGCCATCCAAATTATACAGCTCCCTCCTGCCACAGTAAGTGAACTGATGTGCCACAAAACCAAAACCCTACACCACTTACCTAGACAGCAGTTGATTTGTGGAATCTTCTGTCTTAGCTCATGGCACAGGAAGAATCTCAGAGAAGATTGTTTGAACATTTTTCTTCTTCAGCATGCTTTGGAGTTCCCAAAGGTCATCTACCACCTGCAACATATCCTGTGACAGTGTCATTAGTACCAATATGAACAATCACCAATGGATCCTTGCCTGATGACCTCAGAAGCCTATAGTGTCTTGGGTCTGGCAAAGCAGCACTGTCCTGTCATCCACCTGTCCCTTACAGAATGTCCTTTCGATTGTTCTGATTATTGGATCTCCAATAATGATCATCTGACTTCTTTGGACCATTGGAGAACTCTTTTTTGCGGGCAAACGATTTTTCTTGCAGGTTAGGCTGAGCTGCCATCCAAAGGTGTGTCCTATTCTGTAATGGTTGTTTAAATTCAAAGACTTTCTCATTCAAGATGTATCATTCTGTAAATGTTATCGGACTCATTACAGAAATGGTTATTGACATTTTTAATCTGCCAAAAAATAGTTTTTTTGGGAAATGAAAAATGTCACTAACAATGTTGGTATTGATTCTGATAGTATTTGCAATATAAATGTTGATCAAAAACATTGCCAAAATAGTTTTGAAAAGGCAAAAGGTCAAGTTTCCCACAATATGTTTTGCTTGAAGGAAAAACCCATTTAGGAAAAAAATGGTTTTTATTCTGAAATTTTTGACTAGGTCTAGTTGGGTGTGTGAAGTAATTATACCAGTTTCTGGAAGCCAAATTCTTCCTTCAGCAACATCTGTGTAAACCCATTGAAAGCTAATTTGATGTCCATAGCACAGCCTGTCACCACATTACTATGGCAGCCCCAGCTGAGAAACCAAGGCCCGCCCAGGTATGCAGAGTGAATTACTCTCTCATCCCCTAATGATGGTGCCTTTAAACTAAGGACGGGCTGGCAGGGTACTGGAGACAAACGTGTCTTGCCATTTCTTGATTCGAAAGAAATTTCAGCCTCCTGAGCTGTCAATCTGGCACTTTCCATTAGCATGGAAGTCACTTCAAAAAACCTTAAAAAACTATTTAAAAATGAGAGCCCCAAACCTGCTGCTCTAGCTGAACAAATAACAGTCTTATGCATGTGAAAGCCATAGTGAGACCTTTGTAGGTGAGGCTGGCTCTTTTCGATGGAGCAGGAGCTCCATGTTTGTCATGTCTAAACTGTCCATTTCCATCAGCGGAAAGTCTTATGCGCACAAAACACATGTACTGCCTTTGGGCCCTGTTTCAAATTTCTGCAACACAGTAAATCTGTTTGTTTTTATTGCTTCACTCTGTAAACATTTCTCCAGCTAATATGGTAGCTGCTGTTTATACAGCACAGTAGAAATGCAGGTCAGAGCACAATAAGATTATAACCTTACTTCGGTATGTCCAATCTATAATAAACTCAAACCTTACAAACTGTCCAGAGGAACAGTTTGGGGTTCTCTATGAATTAATGTGTGTTGTATGGAAGGATTGTATTGGGGCATGATATTTTCCACAGCTGACAGGATTCATTTAAAAGGCAATATCCTTTTTCTGGGATTTTATTTAGGCTCTGTTTATACCATGAGTAAAATTGTTAATCCCATGATGTATGAGTCAGTGGTGTATGATTACTTGAAGGTAACGTGTACAAAATGAGCTAAATCCATTGGGACAGATGCTGGGTACCGGCTGTGCTGGGCCAATTGCTGCTCAGGGGAGGGGAAAGCAAAGACGCCTGTAATTCACCTCTGCAGTGCCTCAGTTTTGGTGCTGCCAAACTGGTCTTCAGTACTAAATACAGTTGCCTGCCAGGTTGCTCTAATGTCTGCCCATCTCCCATTGGTTCGGGGGGGGGGGGGTCTATGCTAGCAAGCAGGGATTGGCCAGGGGGTGAAGCTCTTCTGCCAGGCCTTGTTTTTCCCCAGCCATGACACACCCCCTAGTAGGACCTGTACTGAAGTGGCATAGAAGTGGCTCCACTAGCACTCTGCACCTAGGGGATTCCCACTCATGGGAGAAATCCCCAGCAAGCCAATTAAGATGGCATGAAAACTGCACTGCATAGCAGGACAGGAGTGGACAAAGCAGCCCTAGCAGAGGCCAGATTCTGGCCTACTATTTGCTATGACTGATGAATGATACAATATCTTTAGATTTAAACATGAAATATAGATTTCTTTTATAAACCCTCCACCTTTACTGAGCTGTACTTTCTATCAGTTATCCTCTGACACAAAAAAGAGCAAGCTACCTGAACCGGGTTGAATTCATCTCTGGTATAACTCTATTGACTTCAGCAAAATTACACCAAGACTATTTGGCCCACTGACCTTTCCCCCCCCCCAAGTTTAGATATGTCCCTTCCAGTGAAAGGAAACCATATCTTCAAAACACCATAAAGAATCCATATTTGTACGTGGTTGATTTTCCATGGGTCACTTATTTAACGCATTTGGTAGTTAATTGATAGAGGACTCATTTTGCTGGGGGCAATAGCATCTTTCATTTGTTCAGTGCCAAGCGCATTAGGGGTACAACTTGAAACAAGTATGATAATAATAGATAACATTTTAAAAGTGCCTAAGGGCCAGATTTTCAAAGGTAGTTAGGCCCCTAAAGATGCAGTGAGGCACCTACTGGGATTTTGAAAAGCACCTAGGCACCTAACTCCCTGAAATTAGGTAATTGTGAATGTGGGGGAGGGGTATCAAATATATAGAGTTGTTGAAGTGCCTGTTAGATTTTAAAGCTGAAATCTAACAAACTCCATTTGCCAGTTGAATAAATATTATAGCTAATATCTGAATGGAATTTAATGAGACACACTCCCTAGACCCAATTAAAGGGAGTTGAGTTTACTAATTCTAAAGCCAACTTCTCCTCAGGTCTACTTTGTCCTGATCTGAGAAATACTGTGTAAAGTAAGTGTGACTCAGAGATCCTCTTGGTGCCAACTGGCAGAGGGCATAAGGGGTACATAGGAATTCCTCTAGGTCTGATGTCTACATAATAGGGCACCAAAGGATGGCATGTGAAGTGTCTACCAAAAGTTACTAACACGCTGGTCATCCCAATCGTTATGAGAGGTATGTACAAATGATATTTAAGGAGTTATATATCGATATTGAACACAATGTTTTTAAGATCTGTAAGTTAAGACAGATTTTCAGAAGGTGATGAACAGGTTCTACTCAGGCAGGGGTAGGAGACATTTCTCTCTCCCTGGCTGACCACTGTGTGTCTTACAATGTAAGTCTACTTCTATTCACAGCCACTACTCAAAGATTGTGCAGTCAGCAAGAGATCACACAAAAGCTATAGGAAGGAATGCACAGCAGGAGACCATTCTGCTGGTGATGAAGATCAAAGAATTAGTCTCGTATATGAGGAGAATGCAGAGACACACCCATTGGACAAACTGCCAGCATCCTTGTCTTATGAATGGAGGGTCACAGCCAGCCATGCTGTTAAATGCTGGGAGAAAGCCTTTAGACCAGGAACACATTTGGTTAGTTAAGACTAGAAAGTATATTTTGATTTTATTTTACATGTAACCAGTTGTTCCCAGTACTTTTACCTCCATGCTATTATTTGAATCCCTGTTCTTTGCCAAGGAAACTCATACTTGTTTTCACTCTACACAAATCCAAGTGCTGGCAGCTGAGCAGAGCAGTGATCGAGATGAAAAGGTGAGCGGTACCAGATACCGCTAGTGTACAGCTCCTTTGGGAACAGCAGAACTCTGAATTGTGTGTATGTCCCATGGGACAGGGGCTGGACACTCCATGTGGACGCCTATTGCCTACCTGCAGAGGGACAGCAGAGCCTGCGTAGGCTGAGAGGGGCATGCTCATGCTGCCCGAGGTCAGTGGTGACAGGGAGCTGACCCCAGGAAGGCACATAAATGGCTTCCTCACGCTCAGGGCAAATGGTAGCAAGCTGCCTCACAACCCTGAGCATCCCCACGAAGCATCACAGTAAGTTTGTTATTCTTAACCAATCAACGGTTCTATTAATTCACCAAAAACCTATATAAGGCCTACATGACTTAGGAGCCTAAGTTCTGCTGACTGTCGCTGAGACTTAGGAGCAGATCCTTCGCTAGTCAATGGAGACTCCGGTGGAGCTACGACAATTTACCCCACCCGAGTCTCTGCCCTCTGGAGTCCGAAGTGCCTCCATCGCCTTTGGAAAATAAGACTTAGGTGCTTGTCAAATTTTTATCCAGTGACTGTCTGCAGTTCTGCCAAGTGGATGAGAGTCTGGTGCTTTGTGCATAGGAGGAGGTTGGATCTATTTTTAATGCATCAGCCTCATAAACAAGTGGCGTATTGAAGGCAGGGAAGCAAAGTTCTACAGTGCTGAACAAGATCTCAACACCAGAGGCTGAGCTTGCTAGCAGAATGGATTCAGTTTAAGCAGCAATTCTTTTATTTCCATCACAATGGAAGCCCCACTTAAGCCAGGGGATGTTGCCATGTTTTGGTTGACAAGATTTGACATACAGGACAATACAAAATCTAGTACCGGAGAAATTCAGAAAAGCAAGAAGCAAATGAAAATGATCACTATAGGCTTTTGAAGGATCAAATCAACACCTTGATAGACAAATAAAGTGACAGGAACAAAGGGCGCATTTCAGAGACAAAGAATGGTACTTGGCCATGTTATGTTAGCATGAAGAATCTGATAAGGAAACAAAGACATCATTTGCATGTATGTATGTATACTAAAATGTCAGCTGAAGCCTCTTAAATAACACCACGTTTTTATGAAGATGTTCTGTTACGCAAACTACTTTTGCCTGATTTGGAGCGATGCATATTTTTAAGCTGGTTTTTTCTTTTAAATAATGGATTTTGAAGGGCTTTGTGCAGCATCAGAAAACCAGGATAAAATGCACCCACAAGAAGAAGGTTCCCATGCTATCAGAGCTGGGTAGGAAGCAGTTTTCCCATCCTCTGAATATTTTTGAGAGTTTGGGTGGAAAAAAAAACTACTATTCAAAATCAGGACAAAGTCAAAATCTTGAAAATGTTTGCAAATTGAAAAACTAATTTTTTTTTCTGTTCAGGCCAATCAAAATGTTTTATGATTTTGAATTCTTTTTTTCAGCCTACTTAATTCAAATTCTGAAATCAAAAATCATTCCAACCAGAAAACTGGAATGTTTAATTTAGAAAATATCAAAATGAAACATTTCAACAATTTCAAAATGTATTTTTCAACACTTTTTCCAGTCAAGAAATTTGTTGGAACCAATCCCATTTCAGAGTTTCAACAAATCAGCATTTTTTGATGAAAAACAATTCATCAAAAAATTCCTGACCAACACTACCTGCTACCCTCATGCGAATTTTCCAGCTCAGGAGTCAGAAAACTAGGATTCTTCTCTTGGAATTTCTTTTAAATCCTCTGTTGATGGAAACAGGGTTTGCATCCCAGACCAGCACCCCTAGAGAAGACACGTCTGGTCCTGTACCTTAACCACCCTCAAGGGCAGCAGCATCTGTGCAGAGGACCAAGGGCACCTCATGTTTTCATCCCTTCCCTGTAGTAGCACAGCTGTCCAGAAATGTGCTGTCAAGCTGTCTTCATTGGTGACAGCCCAGTGATTTCTCCTCTTTGAGGGGTGTAGGTGGTGGGGTTATAGCTTTACGTGGTGTGCCCAACCAACTGCAACTCCTGTGGAAAAATCTGCCTGGATGTGAGAAGAGGAGCATACTGCAAAGAACAAAGGTAATCTGCAGATTCTCCCCTAGCCGTGGACCTTCTCCAGTGGGTTCATAAGTTTTCAAGCTAATTTCCTGTAGTGCATGGACCAATAAGTAGCAGGTGCTTTGGGTGGTTAGGTTTCAGGTTTTGAATATGCAGCATGTGGGCTGATGGACTTGTTGTAGGGAGAGAGACAAGATTGGTCCTCCAAGCCTGCATCCGCACCCCACAAGATCTGTCTGTGTCAGTTTCCAAGAGAGTCACAGTGGCATCACACTGAGTGTAAATTAATAGCTCGTAGTCTGCTCTCAGCCACCCGAGTACAATGCAGATACATACAGATGACACACAACTCTGTCCTTCAACTCACAGACAGAGCATCACTCAGCTACCCCACTGTCTGCCCAACATCAGCAGAGAGATGAGGAGGATCTGGTGACGCTAAGGCCAAACAAAGTGGTGGCAATGCTGGAAGACAGAGGGAAACACTGAAGAGTTGGCCAGCATCATGATGTGTCCTTCAGCCAAAGATGCTTGTTCCCACATTGTCAAAGTCATCCACAGTCTAGGTGGTTTTTAGGCTCCTCACAGACACCAGACTCCCCTGTAACATCAGCTGCAAAAAAATATGTTCTACCATTTACATTTAGCTTGGAGGTTTCACTCTATCCTCTCCAGCCTTACTGCCTTCATTGCCCCCAGACTGGATGATTGTAGCATAAGATACTTTAAAAACAACTATAATTGGTGCAGACCATAGCAACATAGGTGACCAAAAAATCACCATGCTAGAACATTGCTCTGTCCACTGGGTCTCTAGTGGATAGTGGGTCAAGTTTAAGGTCTTGCTCCTCAGTGGACTAGGCCTAGGATACCTAATGACTGCCAGATCCTCTGGGGGCACATCCACCACTCAGCAACTCCAACCACCAGGAACAGTGAAACTGACAACCTCCAAGGCAGAACTGGCAGGAAACTGGGATTTCTATTCCATAGGTATTTCAGCAGGGGTGGGGGGAATGATCTAAAATGGATGAAAATTGAAATTTCCCAAATGGGATTTCCAAAGTTTTGTGTTTGACCTTTTCAGAACATTTCTAAGGCTTCCCGAGCTGCATGGAGCCCTGTGGAACATTTCGATTTACACAAACCAGCATTTTCCAATGGAAAAATGTTCCATCAGAAAATTCCTGACCAGTTCTATTTGAAAGTGAAGCTGTTCCATATAGGTCAGCTGTGCTCATTGTAGCAGCATGGTATTGTGGTACAGTATAATACAGATTTACAGTACAGCTTGGTATCATATAACTGATAGACAAACATGAAAAAACGGAATGCTTTATCAATTATTTCCTACCTTTTTTGGTTGAAATTTGAATGTAATTAAAGTTAGAATTTGTAAGATTGTATGTACAGGAAAGTTCTTCTTAGCAGTTGGCCAAAGACTGTAGTAGTTACTTCCATAGAAACTAAGACCGACCACAAAGTGCACTGCTCTGAAGTCCAACCCTTCATTCTTTGGCCTTACTTTACTCTTCACCACTCAGCAAACTCATAACCTATCACATTTTACATTAGGAAGGGAAAAAGATATGAGTAAGGTGCATACAAATATGGATTGGGTGGATGGGAAGTGTTACTTTATTGATGTAGTCATCTTGTAAGGAGAGGGGTTGATTTTTACCATCTCAGGAAATAATTCAGATTACGCAATGATGGATGTGGCGTAAGAACCAGACTACCCACTGAGGATCAAAGTGCCTGTGTGGGCGAAACACACCATGGCTGCATACACAAACACACATTAAGAGGGGTGATGGTGTAAGCATATGAAGGAGGAAAAGAGAATAGACCTCAACAAAAACTCATTTAATCTGGATTTTCAAAGAAGTGAAGGGAGTTAGGCACCTGCTTACTGAAAATATCCCAGCTTTAAAGAGGTTTGTCTAAAATTCAGCCTTAAAACATAAGACTCAGAATCTGAACATGGCAATTGCGTGCTTTAATGCTACGCTTATCTTCAAATTACTAAAACATTATTAATCAGTTCCTTCCATAAGTCCTCTCCCCTGGAAGGGAAGAAAAAGATGGCAAAAGTTTGAACAAAATTGCTTTATCTTTCAAGTCAGGAGGCATCATAGTAGGAATTCAAGGCACTTTCATTGAATTTCAAATGATGTGGTTAGATAGTCTTTATTCCTTATTTTGGTTATAAGACATAAGAAACAAGTCGATGATGCAAATAAGTAGATGGAAAAAATTGGGTGGCAAATTTTGCCACTTTCAATTAATGTTGGGTGAAATTTTTCCACCAAAAATATTTTTAGGCAAAAAATGCAAATTTGACAACAGTGAAACATTTCACAAATGTATGTCAGTTTCACTGAATAGTTTCAGGCAACCGAGCCACCCTCCACCCCCAAACTGAATTTTCAACTTTTCAATTTTTCAGTTCTAAACTACTTTCATCTAAAAATGTTCTTTCATTTTATTTTCAAAAAATCAGAAATAATGGTTAAAATCAAAAGGTTTCATTTTAAAAAAATATCAGTGTCTTGTCTGACCTGAAAGTTTTTTCAATTTGTTTGCAAATTTAAAAAAAAAAATCATTTTCACTTTGACCCACGATTAAATTTTTTGTAATTGCCAGCAAACCAAAACAACCATTATTTGTCCAGTTCTACTTTCAATATCCTGAACTTGACTGGAGTAAAATGTTTGTGAAACATTTGGATATATTCTTAAAAGCACTGCGTAACTAGGAATTAAAGAAGCAAGCTCAGCACAGTAGAAGCTCTGAGTTATGAACACCCCAGGAACTGAGGTTATTCGTAGCTCTGAACCGTTCGTAACTCTGAACAAAATGTTACAGCTGGTTACAGCTGAACATTGACTTAATACAGCTGTGAAACTTTACTATGCAGAAGAAAAAAGCTGCTTTTAATCATCTTAAGTTAAATGAAACAAGCACAAAGTTTTCTTACCTTGTCTAATCATTTTTAAAAAAATACCTGTCCCTTTATATTTTAGTAGTTTACTTTTAACACAGAACTGTACAGTGTTTGCTTTTTTTTTTTTTTTTTTTGGTCTCTGCTGCCTGATTGTGTACTTCCGGTCCCAAATAAGGTGTGTAGTTGACTGGTCAGTTCGTAACCCTGGTGCTCATAACGCTGAGGTACTGTAATGTATTTTAAAGGGACTGAGCTATTGGAAAACAGATTTTAAAAGGTTGATTTGCATCAAGGTGATTTTCCTGAAATTTATCAATATGAGATTTATTATTAGACTATGGAATAGCCCCTAAAGGAATGGTGGAAGCGTCATCACTTGGGATGAATTTTAGGGAATACTCCAGCATGGGTCATAGGTGATAGACTAAACTACAGGTGCCCAAACTGTGGTTCTTGGACAGAATTTATTAATTAATTGAGCATATGCTGGCAGTTTTCTAGTTAGTAATATAGTGACATTGTCTTTTCTCCTTGTTTCCAGATGCTAACTTGCATTAAAAGAAAAAACAACTTCTGAATGTGACTTTTCCCATATGAAAGTAATTGCTGTAGTTGCAGAATGCCATATGATCACAAATGAGGAGGGCCATAGTCAGAATTGCCAACCCTAAATGTTCAAAAATCATGACTCTCGCCCCCCAAAATCAGGAAATTGACTTTCAAATCTTGGGATTTTTTTATGATAAATTTGGGGGTATTTTTGCTTGGTTTCTATTTTTTGAGCCCTTAGGGTACACACACTTCATGTTTTTAAGCTGTTCTGTGCAACCACGAGGTCAAGAAACATTTTTGTTTGTTTTTTATATTGAAGCGGCAGCTTCAAGTAATACACCTAATAGTGCAAGAGTCATGACAAAATCATGTTGTCTAGATCATGAGATCTATTAAGATGTGGTGCATATAATCTGACAGGTCTTTCCATTTCTTACTCCTATGGGCCAAATCTTGAAGCTTTTATTCATTCAAAATCCAAATAAAGTAGGGAGGCTTGCAGGAGCATTTATTTTAAGTATGTGATGCCTGCATGATTTAGTGCTGTGATTTAATTTCCCACTACACATAAAATGTAGATCAGACACATTTTGATACTACAAAGGCCGAGGGTGAAAATCCTAGCTCCTCTGAAGTCAGTAGGAGCTTGGTCATTGACTTCAGCGATGCTAGGATTCCCCCTCAATCTTGCCTGCGAGTCTTTGTAAAGGTAAAAGGAAGGCCAGACAGAAGTTGTAAGGTTCCCCTGTATGATCTTATTAACACATGTTCCAAATCCCACAGACCTGCCCCAGCAGAAGTCAACAAACACATCTGTTCTAAGCAAAGGAATATGTGCTTGCCTTAATTTGCATTTAAACAGGATCATCAAGCAGGAAGGGAAAACAAAGGAAGCTCAAACAGGTAAAAAAGCAGTAAGGAACATCCTTCCACATAGAATCTTTGTCTCTTGGTTCACAGCTGGAAATATTTTCAAGACTGTGACTGAAACTATAAAACAGAAGGAGGAATACCCCAAGGTACCCCCTCTCTCTTCCCCTGCCCATTGCATTCTCTGTACCTGAGAAGACAAAGGAAAGAGCCATTGGACTCTGGGGAATTCCTGACCTGAAGAGTTTGGTCAATCTTGCTGGAAGCATGTGATGAGAAATTTTGCTTGAATCTAATACAGTTTGTTAAGTTAGGCACTAGAAAGCATTTTATCTTTATTTTTCTTGTAACCATTTCTGACTTTTATGTCTCATTACTTGTATTCACTTAAAATCTAGCTCCTTGTAGTTAGTAAACTTGTTTTATTTAATCCAATGTGTTGAATCTGAAGTGTCTGGGTAATTCCATTTAAGGTAATAAACAGGTATACTATTCCCTTAAAGGAATGTATTTGTATTGCTCAGGGGAGGGCTGGGCAGCACAAGAAATACATTTTTGGAGGAAAGTCTAGCACTGGGAGTGTGTTGAGGTTATCCCACAGTATAAACCAGGACGGTGAGAGCCAAGGTGGCACTGGCAGATTGCAGTTTCACAAACCCATCTGGGTGTGACCTGCATGCTGGTGGCTGTTCGTGAGCAGTCCAATTTGGAGGCTACAACAGCAAGGCATTGCAAGGCACCCCAGGTTATAGGGCAGAGTGTGTCACAAGTTCACAAAAATCTTTTTAGTTGTAAATGGCTGAGCATATCTCCAGCTAGAACCATTTAAATCTAACGCTTATGTACAGTTTTAAAGAGAAAGGGATAGCTGGTGTCAATCACCCATGAACTTCACTGATTTACATCAGGTGAGGACCTGAACTAGAAACGTGGTAAGCATAGATGACTATAATTATGGCATTTTAGAATAGACAGAAGAAACAACTTTCGGTTTTCAGCTTTGGGTAAACCCCAGGGCAAGACAAGCCCCCACATGTATATCTCGGAGGAAGAAGGGCTTCAAAGTGACTCTAGCCTGTAATAACTACAGTTTTCTAATGCTCACTTGCATGTAAATCATGCCTCCCGCCCATAATGCTATTCTAGTAATCTCTCTCTCTTGCCTTCTATATCATTCTCAAGGTTATTTTACATTCTCACATGCCCCACGCTTAGACACACTCCTGCACACATCCTTTGCTCCTGCTCTATAATTACCAATCCATTGTAAAGTTAATTGGCAGACTCAGTATTGTGATTCTGGCAATCTTATCTTTAATTGGCATAACCTGGTCCATGGATGATTGTCAGTGACAAATGTGAATTTTCTCTCCAAAAGATAATAGGCAGGTGCTTCAATCACCCTGCTGACAGTTCACCATTTCTTTATAGCACTCAGGACTCATTTCCATAAATTGCCAATAAACCAGATAAGAATTCCTGACCCTACATCCAAATAGCTTCGGAACTCCAGAAAACACAAGGGGCTTGCTGGGTAAATTCATTAATATGTCAAGAAAGCCCAATGCCAGTGGGTCACTCCCGGACTTGTAACAAGCCCCAGCGGGGTGCTTTTCAGGGGCACAAGAGCGAAGGTTCATATGTGGCTGCTGCCCTCTTCAGGCAGGGCACCATCTGCAGCAGTCTCACTCAGCAACCACAGGTGAGTCACCGTAGCAAATCAAAGCAATAGTCCCACAACTGGCCTACCTGCCTTCAGGAAGGCTCTAGTCACTTCTTGGCCCCAGCCATGCTTCCCTTATGGAGTGAGAGCTGGAGGTCTGCTTTCCCTCCCAGCCAGCTCCAAGCTGAGCTGAGCTCTCTCCTTTTAGCCCCTCTCTCCAAGCCTGACACACGCTGCAGGTGTAGTGGGGCTTACTGAGTCCTTGTTAACCCTTTCTTGGTCAGAGTTGGGTTTGTATTCCCCACCACACCCACTGAATGGTTCAGGTCTGTCGGTTTTCCATATCCATGTTTATAACTACCATGTAGTCATAGTTCCTTATGTGTATATGCCTCCTCAGCACATTACAAACTTAAACTGTACAGCATACTATTCTATTATACCATATCCACATCAAAGGGATTTGGGATGGGCTAGAATCATAACATTTGGATTTGAGCTTTTCCAATATTTAGAAGTTATTACTGGGATCTGGAGTTTTGGGTTCTGTCAGTTCTCTGGAGAGGCCCCAGCTGAAAAGCTCATATCTGGATTGGATCGTTCCCGAACTTTAGTGGAGTTAACTGGGATTTTGGTTTGGGCACCTTTCAGACTGGGAGCACTTCCCCACCACTTAAAATGCAGCCAGTCCTGGGGTAGAACATAGCAGCTATTTAACAGCTCATAAGGATACTAATATAACATATTTGAATTGGAAATAACAATACTGTTTCTATTTGAAAAGGCAGGGGGGATGTAGGTAGAATGTAAAACGAAATATGTTATGGGATATTGAATTATTTCTATAATCCTATTGGTGTGTAATTTAGGGGGAAAAAGTCATTTAGTGATCACAAATGACCAGGACTGTGCATGTCATCTAATATTCTGCTGGGACATAGGTTCAGAGGCCAAATTTGACCAGGCAGCTTTTGCAGCACAAAGCATGCTCAATGCAGTGGCTCAATACGGATTCAAAAGGAGAAATGCTGACTACCAAACCAGGAGGTGATTTGCGGCATTCCTCAGGGAATCAGTTTTGGGACCAATCTTATTTAACATTTTTATTACTTACCTTGGCACAAAAATGAGGGTGCTAATAAAATTTTTCAGATGACACAAAGTTGGGAGGTACTGCCAATATGGAGGAGGACCAGAATATCATACAAAATGATCTGGATGACTTTGGAAACTGGAGTAATAAAAATGGGATGAAATTTAATAGAGCGAAGTCATGCATTTAGGGACTAACATCACCAATTTTTGCTATAAACTGGGGAATTATCAGTTGGAAGTGACAAAGGAGGAGAAAGACATGGGTGTATTGGTTGATTACAGGATGACTCTGAGTCACCAATGTGATGTGGCTGTGAAAAAGGTTAATGCAGTCCTAGGATCCATCAAGCAACATATTTCCACTAGAGGTAAGGGAGTGTTAGTACCATTATACGAGGCACTGGTGAGACCTCATCTGGAATAGTGTGTGCAGTTCTGGTCTCCCATGTTTCAGAAAGATGAATTCAACTGGAACAGGAGCGGAGAAGCATTACTAGGATGATCAGAGGAATGGAAAACCTGACTTATGAGAGGACATTAAAAGAACTTGGCTTGTTTAGCCTAACAAAAAGAAGGCTGAGGAGAAATATGATTGCTCTCTATAAATACATCAAAGGGAAAAACACCAGGAGGAAAAGGAGTTATTTAAGTTGTGCACCAATGTGGACACAAGAACGAATAGATATAAACTGGCCATCAACAAGTTTAGGCTTGAAAGTAGATGAAGGTTAGGAACCATCAGAGGAGTGAAGTTCTGGAACAGCCTTCCAAGGGGAGCAGTGGGGGCAAAAAAACCTAACTGGCTTCAAGATTGAGCTTGATAAGTTTATGGAGGGGATGGTATGATGAGACTGCCTATAATGGCATGTGGCCCATCTGCAAGTGCAGGCATCAAATATCTCCAATGACCAGTGATGGGACACCAGATGGGGAGGGCTCTGAGTTACTACAGAAAATTCTTTCCCAGGTCTCTGGCTGGTGGGTCTTGCCCACATACTCAGGGTCTAAGTGATCACCATATTTGGAGTCAGAAAGGACTTTTTTCCCAGGCCAGATTGGCAGACACCCTGAGTTTTTTTCACCTCCCTCTGCAGCATGGGACACTGGTCAGTGGCAGGTTTAAACTAGTGTACATGGTGGATTCTCTGTTACTTGAAGTCTTTAAATCATGATCTGAGGACTTCTTGGGTGAATGGGTGACTCTGCTTCCTCCCCTAAATCAGTCCACATGACTGCATTTAGGTCAAAATTCACTCCCTTCCAGGGATATGACTTCATTAACAACATAAATTCCAGTTCAAGCTTTATTCCCAGACTTGGCTCTTCCAAAAGTTCCTCTTGCAGGACAATTCAGCCCACCACTGAGGTCCTCTCTGCCTCTGATCAAGATCCCCCTCGCTCAGAAGCCCATCTCTGTAGCCTGCTTCCTCCTTTCCTATTTCCTCCAGCTGAAGGTCCCGCCACCCAGATTTGGGGGATGGCCAACCTCAGCCAGTCTACAGAATAGAATACCTACTGCTTCTTGCCCTGGTATAAAGATACACAGATTCCTCTCCCTTTCTTCTCTCTCCACATGGAGGGAGAACAGGGGATAGGCCTTATTTTTAAAGTTTTTGAAAATATTCTCCCCCAACGTTGAGGTCAGTGAGAGTGCAGGGTGCTCTGCACCTTGCAGAATTAAGTCCCTATTAGATGCAGTTTGGACCAGTCTCAGTGTCACCAAGGACTTCAATTTAAATACAATATCTGAGATTGGATGGGAGGCTTGAATAAAGCAGTAAGGTGGAACAGACACTGTTTCTCTCATGTGGTACTGCAACAAACACACGTGGAGTCCATAGGTGTTGAGGAGATTCACAGCACTTTGCAGTCAGCGCTCAGATCAAGAATGAGCGCTAGTCTATACTTAAAACTTCCAGTGGCACAGCTAGATCGGTTCAACTGTGCTACTGTAAGGGCACTTGTGAAACCACGTTACATTGCGCGTTGAGCGTTGAGCTCTCTTCCGTCAATAGAATAAAGCCATCTAAACGAGTGGCAGTAGCGACGTTGGCGGGAACGACAAAAGTTTTGCCAACATAAGTGCTAGCATAGATAAGGCTTAAGTCTTGAAAGATATTAAATATTCATTCTTGAAGCAGTGCTTCTTTCTGATTAAATTAATTAGAGATTAATTCAGCAACAAATAACTTATTACTGGTAGCTCCCTGTCTTGGACTTCTTTGTTTTAATTAATTTTGGTATTTATTGGCACAGGACTAATTGATGATCTGGTCAGAAAACAGCTCCATCCTATAGAGAAACAAGGATAAGGCTTCTTTAACAATTGTCCTGAAGTACAAAGACTATTTTTGCTCAAAAAAATTAAATCGGTGGGAGATACTCATTGATTTCAAGGGGCTTTTGATAATGGCCCCTCTCATTTCATTGTTCCATTGGTGATTAAGGCAGAAGAAGAAGAAAAGGTCAGAATTTCTTTATGGAGTTTCAAGTTAAGCATGTGTTACTTTATTTATTACAAATTCAGTTATTTTGTCTCCAAATTTCTGCAGAACTGTCCATCCCTTTCCTTGTAGTTTTAATGTAAAGCCAGAGTGTCAAATACATGGCCAGCTCGCTCGATGCAGACAGAGAAAAAGTTTAATCTTCCCTGTGGAATAATTACAAAATCAGCCAAACCAAAGGCACACGTAACCAGCACTGCTGGAAGCAGAACTTTCACAATAGAGATTAATTGGGAGTGGGAAGAGCAGGCAGGACATGCAACCATTAAGTGAGAATTCATATTTTGGGAGCTGTGTCCACAGGGATGCAACCGTGAGACGTCAGCCTCCTTCTTCCACTGACAGAAGTGACCTTATTGGAAATACATTAAAGAGCCTAGGATGGTGACTGTCTTTAGGAAAGTAGATCTTCTTGATTGAAACTGGGTGGAATTGTATTCACCACTTGATAAAATCTCTCGCTAACTTGGGCAGTCACACTGCTGATTTAATCGCAATCAGATTCTGTGAGTTTATTTCAACTGGAATTAGAAAGACATTACACCTGCAAGGAACGAACCCTTTCTTTCATGAGTGTTGACAGCAACAAGTATTTTTCTAGTACAGTTTTAAAATAAAATAGCTACATTTTCTCCCACCATGTGATTATTATGAATTCGAAGCAAAAAGAACCAGAATAAAATGAGAGCTAAATGGTTCCTGTTTCTACTGTGACATAATGCTTGCAGGAGACTTCTAACCCACATTAAGTTTTGTATGGCGTGCTCTCTCTCTAGGCCTGGCTTCGTTACTTCCTAACGTCCCAAAACAGCACAGCCTGTCGTGACAACATTTTAACTAGATAGCAAGACTTGAACTTAATTAAAGTCTCTTATTTCAGGTCTTTTTTAGACAAGCTAATAAATCCTTGAACTTTTCATGAACTAAAAGTGCCTAGCATAGTTGCTGGAGAAAAGAATGGACATCTGTGAAGCTGAGAAGTGAAATGATATTGTGATAGTGCTGTCTACACCAATACCCCAGAGAATGCAGGGAAAGGAGACTCCACCAACAGCAAGAGACAATGTTCATTTAATTTATTGCCGGGGTGGGGGAGAGGTTCTTTTCTTCCCTTTCTTTTAGGCTGAGAGAGAGAATTTCAGTGACTTCCCTGATTTTCCTTGATATGATCCCATATTCCTGAGGTGTGTGTTGGGGGGAGGGGGATGGTTGTTTTGTTTTGTTTCGGTTTCTTTCCTCTATGCCTTCATCTGCATTATAAAATCAACCCTGCTTGAGACACATCATTACAACAGTATGGTTGCTTCTGTTGTGATTAAAACATGGTTGCATAGTCCATTGTAGATGGGATTTAACTATGTCCCTTAATCATGTAAAGTCCAAAGTGAGAGTGTTTAGCCCACCATCACTAAGCCTTAGCTTGATTGGACTACACTTGTGGTTTGGTAGTATGATTAGAGCCAGAGATAGAAGACAATATCCCAAAAATCAAATTCTATCAACTTTCAGTATCTTGTTTGCAAGACCTCACGGAAGCTCAAGGTACTGTTAGCAAGGAATATAGATGTACAAAAACAAGATATGGTGGAATCTCCATCCTTAGAGGTTTTTAAGATGCAGCTTGACAAAGCCCTGACTAGGATGATTTAGTTGGGGTTGGTCCTGCTTTGAGCAGGGGTTGGACTAGATGGCTCCCTAATCTTCTATGATTCTATGATATACTGAAAGTGAAATGGAAACAACTTAAACATTTGAAGTCCAAATCTTTTAAACATTGCACATAAGCAAAACAGCCTGTCAATATGGAATACATTTATCCCAGAATTTTGTCTCAGTTGGACATAAAATTCACATTTTCAATTTCCAAAACACCAACGCACACAAATATGTTACTTAAAAGAACAAAGTTCACTTTGTATACCCAACATGTGTGTTGGTCTCTGGATTCTCTGTTTCAGGTATTGAGAATTTATTATATCAGGGGAAATGTTCATTTATTGAATTATTTTATGCACTTCATCAGCAATTGTTAATTAACTTATTGAATGACTATTTGAGCAGCTATAGGGTTAAATCATTTAAAAAAAATAAAACTTATTTGGAAAAAAAAAAAAAAAGCAAAATGTGCCCAATGTGTGTCTAGTGACATTCCACCTGCTCTAGTATTTATGCAGTATTACTAGTATGCTAATTTTAGGACCATTTTAACAAACATCATATGCTCTTTCCTTTCAGCAGTCACCATCCCTTTGCTTGTCAGATGTGTTTACTTTGCCATGAAAATTAGGTGATTGATACCAATGATCCAATCTAATTAGAAGGAATTGTTCCAGTTTTGCCTAGAGGTTAAAATACGGGGAATGGGAAGTGCACTGCTGTACTTCTGTGCTAAAAACAAAGGGAGCTTTCCACTCCTTTCTCTGGATTGGGATAGCAGTGCTCCTCCAACCCCTCCCCCCTTGGCTGCTGTGGTAAGAGTTTCCCCTCCTGTTTCTATCTACTTTAATGCTTAGTTTTAACCGCAAGTCAAAATAACCAGTGATACTGCACTCAGGCCACCTTGGGTTATGACCTTATCAGATCTCACAAGCAAAGCAAATCTGGGCAGAGTTGTTACTTGGATGGGAGACCTTTAGGGAAAACATCTCTTTCTTATCAGCAGTTAATTCTTTGGTCGGAGGAGGTGCTGCTAGGTACTTGGTTTTTGAATTTGTAGAGTCGCTTTAGCAGCACAAGCAGCATAACAGATAGTTTGTTCAGAATTCTCCTCAGCTCTGACAGTCTGTGACGTACTGCAGAAAAATGTGTCTGCTTTACTTCCATATGCTTCACTGCCATGGACTTTATTACTTCTGACAAGATGGAGGTTTTGAAGGACATTAATCCTAATCAATGTTTCTCAGGTGTTTTATCCTCTCTGAAAGGCTACCAACCCCAGAGAGCCTAGCTGCTTCTTGCTCTTTCTTTACGTTTTCTGGGCTTGATCAGTTTTGGCTGTCTTTCGGGAACCACTCCTAGGACCAATTCTTCAGATTTTTAACACAAAATTATTTGGAAGAGGGCAAAATGGATAGTCAAACAATTGCCCTCAAGAAGTGGTATGTCCAGCTAGAACATACTTTTCTGACACATTCCTTCGTCTCTAAAATGCTGAACCATTCCATGTACTGTAACACAAAGTTCAACAGAAGCCCGTTGCAAATGGGTTGAGCTTGAGAAGTTGCTGTGTCTTCAGTACATCCAGAATGTTCTGCCTTTGAATCCAGCAGAACTGTAACTGAATACCAAGGCCGTCTCATGACAGCGATACAACCTTTGTAACTCTGTCCCACGTCATATGACAGGAGTCAGGAAATAAAGAGCAGCTTCTCCCCACCTCTCCCATGCATCATGTCTTTATTACAGTAACAGTACTGTTTCTTTTATATACTGTACTAGCATACACATATCACGGCTGCCTAGTATTCCTCGGCTTATGCAAAGTCAAATGGTTTTTCTGAAGTAAATGAGAGAAGTATACAAGAAAGACAAGAATCTGAACACTCGTGTTTACTGTTCCACATTAGAGCATAAAAAAAAAGTTTTCACCTAGGGAATATATCAGACAAGCTACAGAACCAAAGAGCATCAACAAGAAGGCAAAGATAGAAACAGAGCTAAGATCTACCCATCCTTCGTTAGGAAAAATACAGTCACCATATAGCAGGGAAGAGGTTTATCTTGGAAGTGCTATTAATTGATTACACTTTATACTAATGTTTATAGAGCTGGTCAAAATTTCAAGAGAAATGAACATTTTTCATTTTGTTCATAATTTTCCATGAAAATTTTCATTGTCAATGAAAATGTTCCAAACAAAATTTTGCAAAAAAAAATTTAGAAAAATTGTTGTTCGAGGGGAGGGAGTCTCCCTTTATTACTGTTATCCACTGGAAAAAGCTTGAGGTGAGACAGAAGGGGAGAAGAGACAAAATAGGGAGATCATGCACCAAAATGAAATTAAATTTCTTGAAAAATTTCAATATTTTTCAATTTTATTTTTGGTGAAAAAAAGCATTTTTCCACGGGGGGTGTGGAGGAGGGAATCTTTGACAGAAAATTTTCAACCAGCTGTAAATGTTTGCCACAAAGTTGTACAAGGAGGAAATAAAACTCATGCATAAACTTTCATGCATTATTATTTACCTGGCCCTGTATGAGGAGTAGAGACACGGGATTGGTGCTGTTATAGACTAGGATGTAGACAGTCAGGTCTAGTGGGCAGAGTAGGCAGACCGATTGGGGAACGAAGCCAAGGGTCAGCATCAGAGAACTGACAGAGCGAGAGGTTAAGCCAGAGTCAAAACCAGGAATCGAAGCTGAGGGTCAGATGCCAAATGCCAGAACCAAGGGTCTAGCTGGAGTCAGGGTTAGAAGCCAGGGAGGAAGCTGGGTCTGAGTCACTGAGGATTGGAGATGAGGCATAAGGGCAGCAGGAGAGGCAAGAATCAAGCATGGTAGGCACAGGAATGAAAACACACTAAGACAGGGGCAGAGCAGGGACAGGAACAGAATTGGGTGCAGGATGCAGGCACAAGCAGGATCCAATGCAGCCAGAACAGGAAACCACCTTGTTCCTCAGATAAAACTTCCTGTGCCTCCTTGTGGCTTAAAGAGTGTAGTTGGACCAGTCGGTGAAGCCAGGCAATCCTCCAGTTAGAGCTTCTGTGGGTGGTGCCTTGGCTGGGGTATAGGCCCACTAGCTTCTCAGCTCAGCTGGCTTCAGTAGCTGTTGGGTGGAGGTCAGGAAGTGGCAGCTGTCTGAGGACTCCCAGGCATGGGTTACCACAGGCTTCCCTGGAGAGCTGGGGGTGCGACATCCAGTTCAAGAAAACGTACCTGCACTAGCTCTGATTGAGCTAGAATGCTGAAAATAGTAATGTAGCCACATCAGTGCAAGTGCAGACAGGACTAGCAACTGAGAGTAAGTAGAGTCATGTCTGAGATGCTGGCCAAGTTATCAGGGTGACTAGCCCCTGTTAGTGCACTAGCTTGATCAGAGCTAGCATGGGAATGTCTCCTTGAGTTGGGAATTACACCCCCACCTTGAAGTAGGGACATACCCACTGTCTCTGATCTGAAGAGCTTATGCGATCTAAAGGCTTGTTTCCACAAAGCACTGATTTTCCCTGAGTAAGAGTGAGGCCTTTATTCAGGCCAAAACAAACCCAGAGGAGTCAGTTCAGATGCAGGAGGGTGTGGAGACATCACTGGTGAAGAGACTGACTTAGGGAGAGTTGATAGAGGTAATGAGGCAGGATTAGAATGAAAGGAGAGTGCATACGTGCGGGGGAAGCATGAACGAAGATGTAAAATCAGGAGTGGGAAAAGGAACTAAACAGAGCTGCAAAGAGAGTGAGGTGACAGGGATATAAATTTACAATATGGAATCATTAAAGCTGAATGACAAAGTGAAGACTCACAGATCAGTTTTGTGGAACCTGCAATACCACATCCATCAGCTACAATCAGACCTGGCATTAAGGAAAGGCCATTCCAAGTACTTTCATGGGAGTTTGCCTCTTTATATTAGAGATCTCAATTAGTTCAGTGTTCCTACTTAGCCAAAACTGACTGCAGGGAGATTTCCAAGTAGACATTACTAAAACACTGTGAAAGTAAAATGATTTATCTGACCTGCTGAATTGAAATGAGACTTTGATAGCTATGGAACTTGAATGTACAGCCTACTCACCAGTGTGTTTCAGATGACCCATGTATTTGGCCTCGACATAGAATACCTGTCAAGATTACTGATGCTGCCAGAGAAAAGCAAATAAACCTCTTAAGAGAGGTATGGACTTCAACCAGCAGGGCTCCAGAGGTTCACCATGGAAGCTGCTGCATGACAAATGGGCCTGTTCCTCTGCGTAGGGTGTGGTGAAAACATCTAATTTCTATTTAGTGACTCAAAAGATCACTTCTTTCAAAGCTGAGATGCAATTTAAAACTCTTCCGAACAAGCTCTTTAAAAAGTGATGAACTTCCTTGGACATGCCTTCTTTTTAGCCAACTGAATTTTGTTAACTAAGCAGCCAGTGCCTGCTAACTCTTTGGGTGTGCCAGTTACCTTAGTATTTGAAAAGATCTACTTAGCTGCAACATTAAAAAGTATACTGTCTCACAGGACATGTCTCTGAAGTTGTGTGTTGTACGCGCTCTTTTGGCATTACAATGTTTTAACTTCAGATTCCAACTTTTACTTATTATTGCCAAAAAATTTTTATATGCCAGAGTTTAATATTTCACTATAATTTGTTCATAATTTCAAGAACCTATGTAGAGTAACATCCACAAATGTACACAAACTGCCAATTGCCATTGTGTCTGCAGGATTGAGAGTTAATTAGCTAAGCAGACTAGTTTATCTGATATACACTTCTTTGTCTCTTATGAGCAACTTCCTCTTGAGATGCTGCGATGATGAATTAGTCAAGTAACAGTATCCAGGAATAATAGGTCTGGGAGCAAATTTTAAAAAAACAAACAAAACGAGCAATAGTTTCCCAGTGAAATGTATGAAACATGGTGTATGAAATGAGCTCCACTAGCACTCTAGTATAACATTTGCAATATTGTATATTGCATAGGAAAACAGGAAACAATTGCTTTAGTAGATGAGACCCATGACCCATCCATATCTAGTATCCTGTCTTCATCAGTGCCTATTTCCAGATACTTCAGTAGAAGATACCTACCTCTAAACAGAAAATCATTTCATAATTTTCTATTACAGAAGGTGCTCCCTAGCCCCCATCATTTTATGAGATTGAGGGTAGAAACCTTTTCCACTTTGGAATTATTATTTATATACATTTCCAATCCTTTTTGAATCCCAGAGAGTCATCCTGGCATAGCAATAGCTCCCAGCAGTGAGTTCCACAGGTTAAGTAATTATTTCATGAGTTTCTTCCTAAAATCTCCATCCAAATCAAAAACAGTTCCCACCTTCTTTTGTATTCAGTAGACACAGGGGCTCTTGGACTTTGCCAGATCATAGAAGATTAGGGTTGAAGGGACCTCAGGAGGTCATGTAGTCCAACCCCCTGCTCAAAGCAGGGCCAACCCCAACTAAATCATCCCAGCCAGGGCTTTGTCAAGCCACTCCTTAAAAACCTCGAAGGATGGAGATTCCATCACCTCCCTGGGTAACCCATTCCAGTGCTTCACCACCCTCCTAGTGAAAAAGCTTTATCTAATATCCAATCTAGACGTCCCCCACTGCAACTCAAGACCATTGCTCCTAGTTCAGTCATCTACTAAGTGCAGATGAGGGCTGCACTGGCAATGTGATGAAAAGCCCAGTTACTGCATGTGATTTGCATAACATGGAGCTGATTCCAGCAGCCCTCATTTCAATATAGATATGAGGGCCACAAAGATTACTGGTTCCATGTTTTCACTTGATTCCAGAACTGTGGAGCACTGCATATTGCGATATGTCATCTGCATGGAGCATATCTCCATAGTAACCGCAGAGGCATCAGCACTCAAGAACTCTATGAGTTGCATTGGGCTACTTATGATGTAAATCATGAGGTAGAAAAATTGTAACTGAGAAACGTTATTCTTAATGAATATCAAGTAGCCTTTCTACATGTTACTGCCAGTATAATGTCCTAGCTTCCTAAAAATCTCCGTCACAACAAAGGTAAGGAAGATACTCCTATGATGGTCACTTTTTCACTAGGTTTCACTTTTTGGACATAGTATATGACAGACCCTGATGATTCTTCTTTTTACTAGTATATTGCCTTGTGTTTGTACAGCACCTAGCACAATAGGGTCCCGGGCTTCTAGGTACAACTGCAATATAAATAAAACAACAACAACATTGCTCTCCACTTACTTCGATTTATACCCCGGAGTTCACAGGCTTCCTAGATGTGAGCTATTAGAAGAGCTCGAAAATGTGATTAATTCCTTGAATCCCGTTGTAACTATTGGGGTGACAAGGTTAGCTCAAATGTAAAAAGTATGTGAATGTTCATAAGATGTTACAATAACCACGGAAAAATAGGTCAAGTTGTTCATGACGCTGAATGTTGTAACAAGTGGAAAGTGAACGAGACAAAGAAGTTGGATTAGTCAAAACCAAAATGACCTTGTTGACATAATCCAAGGACTGCTGAAATTATGTTTGGTGAAAAGCAGAAGACATGGAACTGGCAGTTAATAGATCAAAATTGGTGGACAAAATAAGGCAGAAGACAATCTATGACATCCACTTTTCCCCTTTTGGGGTTCCTTAAAAGACGACTTTGAAAAACGATGCAATCAGTTCACTTCAGTTCAGTACAACTCTCCCTTTTATCTCCTGTCCCACCTTGCATCTGAGCTCATCCCCTCAGCTACCAGCATTGCAACTCATCTTGGCTCACCTAACGGACTTTCTTCCTGACAGAAAGGCCATCTGGCCTTCACCTTGTTCAAGGAATTCTGTTTTCACCTGTGAATGCAGAAAGCCATCATATTATCATGACATCCAATCCTCCACTCTTCAGTGGAGATAACTGACAGCACTGCAGAGGCAAGTAAAATCCTGCCTTGTTTTCCTTTCTCCTGTTGTGTTATTTTCTGCCTCCTCCATCTTTCTTTCCTTCTATCCTATCTCTCAGACTCATGAAGTCAACTATGCAGTATTCATCCAAGCCTGCCTTGTTTAAGAAGATCCAATCTGATGATGTCCCTGAACCAATCATAAACCAGGATCCAAGCAGTAGGTGTCATGGTTGACTCTCCAGCCAAAAGCATCCACTTGTAACTAACCAGTGATGCAGTGGTCCAAAAATATCAACAAAAGCACCATGTTACCCATCTTTACTACCCTGTCTCCCTCCACCTTGTATCTGTCTGTTAAGAAAATGCCCTGTATACATCAGGACTGAAAGTAAGGGTTTTCATCAAAGAAATGTTGCTCTGAAAATAAGAGACTGATATTTTGTTTCCAAAAGGAGAAAGTTAGAACCTTTAAAGCCTAAGTTTGTTTTGCGTAATCACTCGACCACAGTTCCAATACCAAAGCCTATTTTCATTTCTTGTTCTTTCTTCTGTTTAATCAATAAACTTTTAATTTGAATTAATGCTTTTGGGTGTTTGTCAAGTAACTGAGTAAAACCCAGGCTTCTGTTTAAAATAAACCTGAATCTACCTCTCACTGCTTAATGTTGAACAGTGAAGGAGTTTATAAACACTTAACTATTTTGGTCTTTGAGCTCAATACCTACACAAGTGGATGATTTGGGACAACTATATGATGAAATGCAAAAATTGGAAGACTAGGGAAAGGCCCCACACATTACATGACCCTGCTTTGAGACATGGGACATTTTTGGCAGCCTGTGTGTCAAGGCTGTATTAGTAGTTAACATTGACAGTATGTCATTCTTATCTTTCTAGGAAGCTCTGCCTTATTTTTGAACCAATCACGTATCTAACCAGATCAGCAAAGACTGAAGTTTCTTTTATCTCTCAAATTCCATCTCTGTTATGTTCAGGAATGAGAATAGTCTAAGGTGATCAGATTTTCAAAATTAAAAAAGACCCTGGGATACTTTTGTGGTAACTTTTTTTAGGGTCCTGAAATACTCATAGAGAAAGACAACAGTACCCTCAGTGTGCACTAGCACCATGACTGCCAGCTTTTTATTCAACAGCAACACATATACATTTCTCGGTGCAGAAGATTTTTTCCGGTAACCCAGCCTTGCTCTTTCAGTGAGAAGGGGTTGGAAGAGCAGCTTTGCACTCTACACTTCCTGAAGACTCCCCAACACTAGGGGAATTCCTAGGGAGATAAACCCAAGATCCATCCTTTTTTTGTGCCACAACAGCCAACAGAACAATGCAGATAATCTGGCCTTATTTCTTTACCCCTCTACATGGTAAAGCATTTGTTCTTTTTCTAAAGGGCTAGTGATACAAGCATCTGAATATTTGGGAGGAAATGACCAGGAGCATATTTATGCCATACCATGGCATTAACATTTTCCTTTAAAACTTCTGAGCAGCAGCGAAGTGAACTTTAGGAAAAAATAATTAGAAATTGTACAATATTCTATGAGGCTGCAATACTTTTAAGTATAATATTGAGCCTTCTTAACTACTTTAAAACAACAAAAAAAAGGGGCTGATTTACACTTTGATTTGCAGCTGAAGAACGGAGTCCGGTAGGAATATTTGTCTTGGGATATGCTAGTAAAATAACAAATATATTAATCTAGCCTTTAGCGTAACTGCCAACTTTTGACTGTATCTGTCTGTTAACAGTACAGCAAAGCAATCAAAACAGAGCTTGTTTTAAAAAGGAATAAAAAGATGAAGCCACCATGAAGACAGGAGTCAGTTATTCATTTTAATGCTTTTTGCAGCCGTGTTTAGAGTCAGGAGCTATGGAACTGCTTGCTTTCTTTGCTTTGTCACCGGATGGATGGACATGCAGTTGATATACGAGCAGCTATGCCAAAGACTGAATTAATAAACCTTTTTTACCTTTGGGAAGAAGAGCAAGGTGTAGATGTATGTTAAAAATGAACAGTAAGTCATTTTTCATTCTTGTTTCCTAGACTCACTGGTACAATGAGATCACCTACCACATTTTACATTTTGACTAACTAGTCATGCTATTCCAGCTCCATCACAAGTTAACAGGTTTTAAACAGAAAAACAACTTTCCGAAAAGCTGTTAAATGTTTTAATAGTATCTAAATTTAAATTCTGCAGGGTGGGGGACCCTCATCATTTGGAAGGAAGAGCTGGGGGAGAAAGAACTGAACAACTATGATGTGAGAATCAGAAGATTAGAAGAGAGAAGGCAGAATTTAACCAACATTAGCAACTTTAAACTTGCTAATGTTTAACTTTAATTAGCAACGCATGCTACTCTCACAAATGACAGAATTTCTCAGACGAAGTTTCTCTATGAAACTATGCCAAATTCAGCAGGCTGAAACAAAAAAGTGAATGGCCCACTGGTATATTCACACTGGCCCAAAGTGAAGTGAAATGTTTTTTTTTCCCCGTTTGAGCAAAATCCCTTGAGTTGGGCTGAGTATGGGTGAAACAAACAAAGGGTACTTCATTTGAAATTGCAGTGAATATTTTCCTTTTTTGAGTTACACAAAGCCAAGAATCTGATTTCATTCCTTTTTCAATAGGACCCTCATTTAGTTGTTCATCCTTTGCTTGTTTACAGTGTAACCAGAGATTCGAAGACTGAGTGCCAGGCCTATTCCCGTTCAATTACACAACAGCTTATTTGGGGGTGTTGTGGACACCCCTCTGCGGTGAGCAAGGACCAAAGCCCCAGTGGATCCACTCCCCCATAACCTCCATCATAGTTATTAATTAATAATAAATATCACGTTGTCTGTATGAAGTGCAAGCTGGTCTCCACATTGGAAGAGAAGGTTAAAGGACTAGAGACCTAACGATCAACCCTGTGTTCCATCAGAGAAAATAAAAAGACTTTCTGGATAGAAGTCCTGATTTGTTACTGCAGAAGCAGCATGCTGAAGAATCAGAGAAGTCAGTGCAGGGGGGTGAAGAACAGAGAAGAAAATGGGCAGCAATGTGACCCCCAGAAAAAGAAAGAGGAGAACACCTATGCCCCCAGTGCAGATAGAGGTAAGCAACCGCTTTCAGGCTCTGTGCACAGGTACTATGGTGGAGAATGGCTTGGCAGTTTCATCTGAGGGAAGGGATCAGAAGGTGGCCCCATCAATCAGAAGGCATGGGGATGGGGATTCCATGACCACCACTCCCAACAGGAAGAGATGGGTGGTGGTGGCTGGAGATTCCCTCCTAAGCGGGACGGAGTCATCTATCTGGACCGGGAAACTCGAGAAGTGCGCTGCTAAAATTCAGTAAGTGACAGAGAGTCTGCTGAGACTTATCAAGCCCTCAGACCAGTACTCCTTCCTACTTCTCCACGTGGGCACCAATGACACTGCCAGAATGACCTTGAGCACATCACCACAGACTGTGTGGCTCTGAGAAGAAGGATAAAGGAATTTGGGGCGTAAGTGGTGTTCTCATCCATTCTCCTTGTTGAAGGAAACGGCCCAGGTAGGGACCATCGAACTGTGGAAGTAAATGTGTGGTTACGCAGGGGGTGTCAGAGAGAGGGCGTTGGATTCTTCAACCATGGGATGTTGTTCCAGGAAGAAGGATTGCTAGGAAGAAATGGGATCCGTGTAACGAAGAGAGGGAGGAGCATCTTCGCAGACAGGCTTGCTAACCCAGTGAATAGGATTTTAAACTAGGTTCACCAGGGAATGGGGACCTAAGCCCAGAGATAAGTTGGAAGAGGGATACCAGGAGGAAGCACATGGAGGAGGGTGCAACAGGGGAGGCCTCCTCATTCATACTGAGAAAATAGGGCAATCAGCTAGTTATCTTGTGTGCCTGTACATGAACGCAAGAAGCCTGAGAAACAAGCAGAAGGAATTGGAAGTCCTAGCAATCAAGGAACTATGATGTGTTTGGAATAACCGAGACTTGGTGGGGTAGCTCACATGACTGGATCATTGTCATGGATGGGTATAAATAGTTCAGGAAGGACAGACTGGGGAGAAAAAGTGGAAGAGTTGCACTGTATGTAAGAGAGCAGTATGATTGCTCAGAGCTCCAGGACAAAACTAAGGAAAAGCCTGTTGAGGGTCTCTGGGTTAAGTTTAGAGGGGAAAGCAACAAGGGTGATGTCGTGGTGAGCATCTGCTGCAGACCACCTGACCAGGAGGATGAGATAGACGAGGCTTTCTTCAGAGGAGTGAAAGTTTCCAGTTTACAGGCCCTGGTTCAAATGGGGGACTTCAATCATCCTGACATATGCTAGGAGAGCAACACAGCAGAGCATAGGCAATCCAGGAAGTTTTTGGAGAGTGTCATGACAACTTCCTGGTGTAAGTGCTGGAGGAACCAACTAGGGCCATGCTCCTCTTCATCTGCTGCTCACAAACGAGGAAGAATTGGTAAAGTTGGGAAATTAGTTGGGAAAGTAAAGGTGGATGGCAAACAGGGCAGCAGTGACCATGAGATGGTAGTGCTCAGGATCCTGACAAAAGGGAGAAAGGAGAACAGCAGGATACAGACCCTGGACTTCAGGAAAGCAGACTTTGTCTTCCTCAGGGAGCTGATAGGCAGGATCCCCTAGTAGGCTAATATGGGGGGAAAGGAGTTCAAGAGAGCTGGCTGTATTTTAAAGAATCCTTATTGAGGGCACAGGAACAAACCATCTTGATGTGCAGAAAAAATAGTAAACATGGCAGGCAACCAGCTTGGCTTAACAGAGAAATCTTCAGTGAGCTTAAACACAAAAAAGAAGCTTACTAGAAGTGGAAGCTTGGTCAGCTGACTAGAAAAGAGTATAAAAATACTGCTCAAACATGCAGGACTGAAATCAGAAAGACCAAAGCACAACTGGAGTTGTAGTTAGCAAAGGATGTGAAGGGTAACAAGAAGGGTTTCTACAGGTATGTTAGCAACAAGAAGATGGTCAGGGAAAGTGTGGGCCCCTCACTGAATGGGGGAGGCAACCTAGTGACAGATGTGGAAAAAGCTGAAGTATTCAATGAAGTACACAGACAAAGTCAGCTCCCAGACTACTGCACTGGGCAGCACAGAATGGGGAGGAGGTGAGCAACCCTCAGTGGTGAAAGAAAGTTTCAGAACTATTTAGAAAAGTTATGCACAAAGACAGATGCAATGCATCTAAGGGTGCTGAGGGAGTTGGCCGATGTGATTGCAGAGCCATTGGCCATTATCTTTGAAAACTCATGGCAACTGGGGGAGGTCCTGGACGATTGGAAAAAGGCAAATATAGTGCACATTTTCAAAAAAAGGATGGAGTAGGATCCGTGGAGCTACAAACCAGTCAGCCTCACCTCAATCCCCAGAAAAATCATAGAGAAGATCTTCAAGGACTTGCACTTGGAAGAGAGGAAGTTGATCAGGAACAGTCAGCATGGATTCACCAAGGGCAAGTTATGCCTGACCAACCTGATTGCTTTCTATGATGAGATGACTGGCTCAGTGGATGTGGGGAAAGCAGTGAATGTGATATATCATGACTTCAGCAAAGCTTTTGCTATGGTCTCCCACTGTATTCTTGCCAACAAGTTAAAGAAGCATGGGTTGGATGAATGGACTATAAGGTGAATAGAAAGCTGGCTAGATCATCAGGTTCAATGGGTAGAGGTCAATTGTTTGATGTCTAATTTGCAGCTGATACCAAGTGGAATGCCCCAGCGGTCAGTCCTGGGGCCAGTTTTGTTCAACAACTTCATTAATGATCCAAAGGATGGAGTGGATTGCACCCTCAGCAAATTTGCAGATGACACTAAACTGGGGGAAGAAGTAGATATGCTGGAGGGTAGAGATATGACACAGAGTGACCTAGACAAATTAGAGGATTGGGCCAAAAGAAATCTGATGAGGTTCAACAAGGACAAGTGCCACCCTTAAAATGGAATAATCCCATGCACTGCTATAGAATGGGGAACTGGCAGTTCTGCAGAAAAGGAGTTGGGAGTTACAGTGGACAAGAACCTGGATATGAGTCAACCATGTGCCCTTATTGCCAAGAAGGCTAATGGTATATGGGTCTGCATTAGTAGGAGCATTGCTAGCAGATTGAGGAAAGTGATTATTTCCCTCTATTTGGCACTGATGAGGCCACATTTTGAGTACTGAGTCCAGTTTTGGGCCCCCACTATAGGAAGAATGTTGACAAATTGGAGAGAGTCCAACAAAGGGCAACAAAAATGATTAGGAGGCTGGAGCACATGACTTATGAGGAGAGGCTGAGGGAACTAGGCTTGTTTGGTTTGCAGAAGAGAAGAATGAGGGGGGATTTGATAGCAGCCTTTAACTACCTGAAAGGGGGTTCCAGGAAGAATGGAGTTAAGCTGTTCTCAGTGGTAGTAGATGACAGAACTAGGAGCAGTTGTCTCAAATTGCAGCAGGGGAGGTCTACATTGTATATTAGGAAAAACTTTTTCAGGAGGATGTGAAGCACTGGAATGGGTTACCTAGGGAGGTGGTGGAATCTCCATCCTTAGAGGTTTTTAAGACCCAGCTTGACAAAGCCCTGAATGGGATGATTTTGTTGGGGTTTGTCCTGCTTTGAGCAGGGGGTTGGACTAGATGACCTCTTGTGGTCCCTTCCAAACCTAAGCTTCTATGATTCTATGATCACAGTAACGCCCAAAGATCTCTGTTAGTGTCGAGGCCTTGTTGTGCTGGATGCTGTAACAAACACAGATGAGGAGACTGTCCCTGCCCTGGAGAACTTACAATACAAAAAGCACAAAAACACAGTGCTCAAACATGAGGTGGCCTAAACCCTGGTGTGTTGAAAACTGTGTTAAAATCACAAGCTATCACTTTAAATTAAAAGGGGTTTCCTAGTCCTGCTTGCAGGCTAAGAGGTTCTAAGGGAAGTCCTCATGGGCACTCTGCAAAGATAAGCCAGGCTGGAGCAAGGTGAGTTGAATGAGCCTCTGTGCCCTAGGGAGCAGCCTGCTTTGTCTGACTCTGTTTTTGGTTTTCCATATTAGGGTTCTGGATTCTAAAAAATGAGAGTATTATGTTTCAACCTTCTAGAAAGAGTATTTTTTCTAATGTGTCTATGTGTATGTCATGAGCATAACACCTGCACAAGAAAGTAAGAGGACATAAGGCACCTTTACTGCCCTATGCAGACCACCCACATTTTGGGGTGGGGAAGATAATTGCCAGCCTACTATTCACCATCACACACATTTAAGGGGAGATTGTCTCCATCCCTATTCCCTAGTTTGCCTGTCACCTCTCTAAGGCTATGTGTACACTGACGGCGGCAAATTTGCTGCCGTCAGATTGATCTTTCTGGTTTGATTGAGCAGAAGTGAGGACCCACTCAATTGATCCGGAAGTCAATCTATTAAAATCACCTCCAGAAAAAGTGTAGCTCTCTGTCAACGGGTATGCTTTTCCTTCTGCGCAGTGTAGTAAAGAAGGTGTGCAAAACGGAAGTTACTCTACATAGCTTGCGTCTCTCCCATCAACTATAACCAAATTCTCGGGTAAGTGTAGACTAGGCCCAAGTCACAATTCAACACCTGCATGGCCCCTTACTCAGGACAGATTGCAAGGTGCCATATATCCTATCATGGTTAGTATATCTTACACCAGTAATATCATTCCCAAATGGTGATTTTTTCCCTCAACTTGTTCTGGTTTTTAATGCTCTGTTCAGATTACCCGGATATCTCCATAGCTGCTTTTACAAAGTCATCACTGTTTCCTAAGAGCCAGATTGTGATCGCCTTAATCACATCGAGGAGCATGAGTAAGGGGTTCACAACCTGGCCCTGAAATTACAAAATGTATATCCTTTTGAAAGATTTTTTTGAGGCCATAGTTCAGCAAAACACTTAAGCATGTGCTTAACTTTAAGTAAGATGCTTAAGTTCTGTTGTAGTTAATGGGACATCACCATGTGGATGAGTGTTTTGATGAACAGGTATGGATTTAAGTAAGTGCTCACATGTTTCACTGAATCATGACCAGATTTCTGCCATTTCGGTCATTAATTTAATTGTTAATCCCGTGTATTAATGAGCCCACTTTCTCTTTAGAACTTGAAGCTTTATGTTGATGCCTAAAGTAAGAATTTCAGTAACAATTCAGCACCATGTAAATGTAATGTCTTGGTTTGGTGGCTGCTTCTTCTCATGAGTAGAGCATATGGTTGCATGATACCTAGCACAATGACTGGGGCTCTTAAGGTGCGACCACAACACAAATAAACAAACAAGTCTGAAATTTTTGGCTAAAATCCTGGCTCCATTGAAGTCAATGGGAATTTTGCCATGTATGTCAACGGAGCAAGGATTTCACTCCCTCATTTCTGTTCCTAGCTTTGCTACGTGACCATGGCAAGTCACTTAATTTTCCCCCATTGATAATAGGAATAATAATATTCAGCAAAGTATTATGAACTGTAATTAATACTTGTTTGAAAAGAATTTGAGATCCTCAGATAAAAAAGCACTACAGGCACAAAGTCTATTTCTTTTCAATGCTTTAGTAGTGTGCCGATGGGTTCTTTAATACTATAGTTATGCTATTTTTTCTTTCCAAAACTACTTAAAAGGCTTGCTTCATGATGTTAAAAGTCTCTATAAAATATAGCAATTTCAAAAATAAAACAGTGGAGGCTGCTTTTGGTTTGCAGCATTACAAGAAAAATCTAAAACTCAAGAATTCAATTCACTTTGGAACTCTCCACGAACCAAACTTTTTGCACCTTTGCCAGTGACTTACGCAATCAGATTTCATCTCAATATGTTTTTAAGAGACTGAGACAAGATTTAAACCCTCTGAAAATGAATGGAAAAGCCAACAGACCCTTAACAACGTTTGTCAGTGGTACACATAATACAAAAATAAAAGAAAACAGGATGGGAAATACTGTGAATGTGACAGGACACAAGCTTTAGAACATATAAAACTTTATTAAAGGGTTCACATAGAAGTCTCTCTCTTGCACTTTATAAAAAGTTAAGTTATTTTTCATGATGTCGCATCTAATCTAAATGAATTATCAGTAGCCTTGCTTTATTCTAAGTAACTGATCATTATTTTCAATTTTTAAGCAGCATAATAGTTCATCCTAGCCATTTGAATCTTTACACTAAGCTGCATATTTAAGTTTTCAGGAGCATTAAATGTTCTGAAAAATGTTTTTTGTGGGCAGTAAAAAAAATGTTTTAAATTTTTTTCCTCCAAAAAGAGTTTGCATTTGTCAAATATAATTTATGCCCACACATAATTCATTCCTTAAAATAAATACTGAATCCCAAGAGAAAGCCTTGTGCAGGATTTGTAAAGGGAAAAAAAAGTGCCAAGTAAATGGAAGTGGTGGTTAACTTCAGCTACAGTCCTATTAGTATTCGCTGTGAGTAGTGTAACAGACTGTTTTTTTTACTGGCCTCTATTGTGTCTGTTGAACTGTTGCTCTGTCTTTAGTAAAATCTCTAGCAACAGCAATCTTCTATTAAAACCACCTGCAGGCCTTTGTCAGCTGAGCTCCATGCTGTCAAATAGTTTAGCTTCTTAAGCCAATACAAGTCATTAAGAAGAAGGTGAATTAGAGATTTAGACATTGCCGATAGTAACTATCTATGATCAATTGATATCTTCCTCTGATAAAGTGGAGTTCCACAGACAGCCTCCTCCCTTGCATCATCCGTATAGGCCTCAACCACTGGATCTAATTATGAGTGAGGAATACCAGGCCCAAGTCAGCGCTGAAAGGCCATCAGTAGGCCTATCCATTAATAACTCTCCAGTGCGCTGTACATTGTAATTGTCAGACTGCAATTTACAGTAATCCTCCAATGCAAAAACTTAAATAGCTGCAGCTGATTTGAAATTCATACAACCAGTTGAAAGAGAGAAAAACAAGATGCATGGGTTAAAAGGCCAAATTGTGCAAGTGTGTGCGCTGAGTGACAGACATTTTAGTACTAGCTTGGGACCATATTTTAAAAGGTCACTGAAAACTTTTGGCTTGGGCCCTCTGACAAACAATGAACTTTCCATATATTTATTTGCCATCTCTTTGTTTTTACAGCAAGCAGAATAAATGAGTTAAATGACGTTGTGCGGGTCTGCACATTGTCAGCACAGGTTATAAGTCATTATTAAACTCCATCAAATCAGACCAAACCCGGTCTAGGCAATGAGACTAAAAGTTATTTGCATTCCTTCTGTCATAAAAAATCATATCCCCTTACCCAAGACTTTCGTTCCTTTATTAAATGCAGCCACAAGAGTATTTCAGCTCTGGCAACGTGAGCTCAGGAAAACCTACTCTGTATAACTCAGTGTAACAGCTTAGAACCGATTCCACTAAAATGTCCCAGTTGAGTGTATCTGGGCACTCAATCAAGACACACATATTACTTTTAAATAAGATTAGCCTTTATATTTTGCTGCTTAAGTTAAAACTTCTCATGTCATTCTCTCATTTTATGTAAACTCCAACATAATTCTGTTTTAGAGAATACTTCAAACAAATTAAAAACCTCAAGCTGAATGTGTCGAACAAAACTTGCCTAATGCAAGCTGTTTAGGGACACTAAAGCACATTTAAATAAGATGAATTTTCCCTGCAATGCCCTGGCTTTGTAATTACTGCTGCTGAAGAGCATACACTTTTGGCTACAATGGCAAAAGCAGCGGCTTGTATTCTGAAACTTATTTGACAAATAACTTACAAGTGACCTACAACATCTGTTTAAAAAATTGTCCTTTGGTATCTGCCTCAAGTCAAGATCTGCATTAATTATAAAATTCAGACATATCATCTGGGGTCCAAGGGGACATTTTACATATACTGGCTATCATGGGGTAGAAGGGGACGAGAACGGCGAACAAGTTTCTCTTGTATTTCAAGAGGAAACAAAATGTTTAAATAAACCTCAATTTGAGCTACCAGGTTTTAATGCTGTACTTTGAATGCTGTCTAGGCCTAACTCAGGGCCCTGATCCTAGGGGTCTCCAATCCCCACTGACTCCAGTTACAGAGGAGTGTGCTCAGCACCTTGATGCTTTGAGCCCTGAGCTCTACAGGACCAGGAAAAGTGGGAGAGATTTGTAGGACTGCTAAGCACCCTCTGGGGCCATTGACGTCCACTGGAGTTGTGAGTGCTCATCCCTTCTGAAAAGTCACTCTTAGTCTTATTGTGCTGGAAGGTGCCATGCACAGCTATGGTGCTGTATACAGAACAACATATACCAGGAACAACACACACACCTTTGCAAGGAGAACAAACAAACAGCTATGAACCCAAAAGGATTCCAGTAATCATGCATTAATAAAATTAACAAGCACTGAATTTACATTCACAGAATCCTAGAATTATTTGGACCAGAAGAGATCTTCTTGAATAAATAATAAAAATGGTACCTAGCTTGTTTATAAACAGTGTATTACTATATCATTCAGTCTCATACCAGTACTTGATGAAACGTGACTAGCAATGTAAAATCAGACAGAATACTGAAATTTGTCACTTACCTCATCTTCAGAGAAGGTGGACTTTTTTTGAGAGAGAGAGAGAGAGAGAGAGAGAGAGTTTTTGTGGTGGAACAAAATTAAGAAATTATCTTAGATTCTGGATTAAACTGATTTAGTATCTTATTTTAAATATACCCAGAAGCCAAATTCTCTGAAATGCAATTAACATCTGCAGTACATATATGTCCTCCTGATTTTTAATGCTGCTATGGAACACAAACTTTCACAGAACTATTTGATCACTGTAATCTAAATAAGCTCCTTCTAGTTTTTTTTATAGAAACATATTTCAAATACAGTTAGAAAATACTAAGCTCCTGAGTTCTGCTTCTTTAAAACACAGGCTTTAAAGAATAAATCTGAAATCCATTTCTGCAGACCACTTAATTTATCTTGTTATATATGAATTTAACCAGCAAACAATTCAGCCATTGAATAAGATTTTAAAAGCTAATTATAGCATATAGGAGTCCAATATGAAATATTACTAAGCTATAACATAATTCACATTTTGTGTGAAAAATCAAGATATCGCTTTAGCAAATGCCTATGGTAATTCACTGAATTTACACCCACCATACTGTATCAAACATACAGTATCGAAATTTATCACCCATTGCACTGATTCCTGTTTCAACAATATCTCATACTTGTACAATAGCACCTTCTATCCCAAAGCACTTTAAAAATCACGCACACAGGAATTACTTCATTCACCATGGAAATACAACTGCCTGTGGGATGCAACGTGCTTTAACAGTACCTCACCCACTGTCTTTCTAATATCCTGGGACCAACATGGCTACAACAACTGTGTATTACCAGAGCATAGTCATAGAACACCACACTTATAAATGCTAGCAGATTAAATAGATGATTTAGGACAGGAAGTGAAGAAAATTAGACCCTAATATCAAGAGCATAACATAACGTAAGTAAGCCAGGCAGCAGGCAAGGGAGGAGCGTCACCAAATTAACTGAGACGTACACTAGTTTAATGCTGGAAAGCCACCATCTGCAATTCTATGAGGCCCCAACCACTAATCCCTTGGCATGCGCATGAAGGTAGGAGTGCAAAAACATGCCTTTTAGCAAGGATGAATCCTGCCTGGAGGACAGCAGCAGTGCTAGATATGGAGTTAAGGCTGCTGGCTACAGATGGGATCCTATAGTTATCTCTGACCCTCTAGTTCCCAGACAAACCAACAGCCTGCAATGCGTCCTGTCGCCACACAGGGTCTCCCCAAATCCTAAAATGGACAGCTAATTACACTCCAGGGGAAATCCAGCCTAAGGAATTTAGAGCTAATGTAGCGGCAGGGATACGCTGAACAGAAATCTGAGGAATGGATAGCTGAGCCCACAGTTAAATTGTCCTAAATAATCTAGTGACAGTGTGGTAGGAGTCTCTAGATTTATGATCAGGCCAGTGATCCAATTAGAAGTTGGCCAAAGACAGCTGTTACATACGTTGCTGAAAAGCTTTCACGTTGCAGGTTTTGATTTCAGTCACTGCCTCCATCCTGCTTCTCCATCCTTACGTTTATGGAAGCCAAAATAACCTCCGCTGGCTCCAAGTCAACACTGAATCCTTCAGCCTGGCCTCTCTTCAGAGCTTCTCAGAACCGCTCTGATTGCTGGGAGAAATCAGAAAAGTCAAGTTATTCTGCATGTTGGGGTATTGGATTTAGCTTAGCAAAAGCTTAAGATTGTACCACTCTGTCCAAGGAGTTAAATCTGTAAATAGCTTTGGACCAGCCTATCTTACCTCAACCAGGCAGCTGAAATGACAAGCAACAGTTGCTTCTCTTTAGTTTGAGCCAAATCATTTTGCCGAGCCACAGAGCAGCTAGCTTGGTGCAGAACATGATTTAAGATCCTACCCCTGCGGTTGAGGTGCTGAAGCCATGTGCCGCTAAGTACTAATGCTCCCAAAGAGCAGTGTCATCATTGGGGGATTTTAAACTGATTGATGGCAAAAGACCACCAATATAGTCTGCACCTGCCACTCGGGCAAGATCCTTACCATTACTGTCTTCTCTGCAGTTGGCAACTGCCTGGTAGGACCCAATTCCTTCTACAGGTTCCAAAACCAAAAGAGGTGGGGAACCAGCAGCAGAAGAAAGATGGTCACACCAGGAATGCAGGCAGAGGGAGCTCCTATCCTGTAGGAGGCAGGGACACACAGAACTCACTTCAAGCAAGAATCCTAGCATGTGTCAGGACCATCCTTGAATCCTATCCTACCTTGATTATATAGAATACACAAGGGGGGGGAAGGAGGGGCGAGCTGAGCATCACGAACTTCTAACCCCAAAAGCAGTTGAGCTGTGACCTCATTTACACCTTTAACCACTAAGATTTGTCTGAAAACTTTCCCACCATTGCAGCCCCACTGAGGAGAACCTTCCTGGAGATGGACTGCCAGAGTTTTTGAATATTGTGCCCATCAGATCTCCTCAAACCACTGTCCACACGAGTGAGCTCATGCAAACCACCTCACCACCAAGTTGTTGTGGATGGATAACACGATCAGGCCAACGTATGAGTGGTAAGGTTTGCTTCATAAAAGGATTCTAGACATCAGAGCACTACACCAAAGATTCTGGGAATCTCGCTATTTACAAAGTGATAGGGGCAGCAAACCGTCATGTTACTGCACTAGTAGCTTACTGGTACACCTGTCCATGCCATGCAGTTCGACGTCTCAGCTTGCCTCCCCCATGGCTCCCTATCTGCTTAAAACTTGACTCAGGAAAAGAGAACTTTTTCTCTCTGCTCCAAAACCCACTCTACTTCCCCCTTGGTCACCCTTGGCAATGCCCTCACCTTGCTGTGTATCAGGTTTGTGACCTGGGAGTGACCTGTGACTGCTCCACTTTCACCCTTCCACTCCTCACCCAGGCCATTTCCAAATCTTGGCATTTTCCTCCATCAGATCACTAACAGCTGACGCTTTGCTTCTGTGCACACACAGCTAAACCTTTAACCAGCATCCTCTCCCGTCTTGATTATTGCAATCTCTACCTCTCCGGCCTCCCTGACACAGACATCGCTTCCCCTCCAATCCATACAAAAGGCAACATATATTTGATCCTTCTCCCCTACCTCTTGCACGCTGCTCATCACCTTGGATTGTAAACATTTCCAGGTAGGGACTCCATTTATACAGCACCTAGCACAACAGGACCCAGTCCTGATCGGGTCCTCTGTGCACCGTCAAAATAGAAATATTCAACACCACTCATTTATTTTAGCTCCTGCTGTTGAAGTGACAAACTTAGTTGGAAGAAAGTGTATGTATCTGTTAGTTGCACAAAGTACCTGCCCCCGCCCCTTAACTAAGTTGTTAACACACTGACCCTGGTTCAGAATGTGCCTCATACACATGTAGCTGCACTGATAGTTTCCATTCACATGGTAGCCTATACCTAATGCCCTGTGCGATGAGGTAGATCATTGCAATGCACATGCTTGAAGTCTGGCCTTGATTCAGCCCCACGGGTGAATGGGTGGATGGTGTAGTCTATGTTCCCCCTTCCCCTCGCCTGAAGGGGTAAACTGTGCCACACTGGGGTTACACACCAAGGAGTGCCAGCAGCAGCAGCAGCAGCCTAGCCCCTCTGCCTGATGGGTTCCACCGAAGGAGGACAGCTTTGAAATCCCAGTGAGGCTCTTACCTGAGTCTCATCACACTCTTCAGGGACTGACTTCAGGGCGCTCCTTTGTTAACACCCAGCCTAGTATCCAATACTGAACTTTCCACGATTATACTGATCTACAGACCACAGCTGAATAAATTCTAAACAAATACAGCTGAATTTGCATGATAACTTGAAAGGGTATTGAACTGATCTTTTCTCCAGACTTGCCATTTTATAGTAATCTTTATTTAAAAGATCTTCCTGAGCAGGAAAATGAATTAAGAGATACAAGGACATCTCTATAACTAAGATCTTCAAAGCCAAATCTGTTTCTCATGTATTTTTCTCACTGTCCAGAAAAGGAGGGGGAAAAACAGAATGCACAGAAATGTCCTGTTAGACCCTCCTCGGAGACAGGGCAAATCCAGGGTCATTGCTCCTGTTTTCAGTGCTGAAGAAAAATGGTGGAATTTTGGCATCCTAGTTGTTTGCAGAGATCCTACACTACAGCTACAAATTCCTTATTATTTGGAGCACTGAATAGTGGAGACGCCACTTCCTTCATTTGCCAGGTTGGAAACAGCTAGGTAGAATAATTTAAATTTGGGAATTGCACAGAATTTCTCTGAGTTTCTCCAGTATTTCATACTTGTTCAGTTGTTCCCACTTTGACTCAATGTGCATCACATGGAAAGGAATGCACACTTCTTCCTTTGAAACTCAAGTATTTTTGTTGTTCCACTTTCCCTCTGATATGTGGCCTCTTCAGAAGCCTTTAGAGGCTCCATATCACTATTTATAGTGGAATTGTTCTTCAGTTGGTGAAGTTGGGGAGATTTCCTCATGCCCCAGCAATGAGGAGGATGAAGAGGAAGATTTGTGATTACTAGATTCTCTTTTTTAAAGAAAGATCAGGTTTTCTTCTTGGAGACAAAATCCTTTATTGCTATGCCTTCTCTTAGCTTTGGCTTGACTGACTCATTGGAACAAGGGGTCTCTGGGCACTGGATACCCTGACATAATCCAGCCTGAAACTTCCCGTTCTCCTTTCGTATGCTGCCACTTAGAGCTTAACTAGGAAGAGCCTTGGCCCTCATTACAGGCAATTGTCCAGCTGCTCTCCCACTGAGAGCTGTCCTGTACTCTGACCGTCTTATTATTTCCAGAGGACCCTTGAATATAGGGATCAAGAGGGATGCCCCTGAGATAGCTCTGGCTGTGAGCCTCTGCAGCCTGACCACTCAGGCTGAGAAGTACTGGCCTAATCCTATCAGGATGGGTCCCATCCACAAGTTGGGTTCCCTACATGAGTGGGTGAGGGTCGTTGGAAAAGCCGATGCCAAGATGTGCACTGTTACCTACTAAAAGTCATCCAGAAGAGAAGTGAGGATGTGGGAACATGTATGGAAGGACTATAAGCACCAGTGAGGAAAAGCACGTACTCCCATCTTAGTAGTAGTGTTGGGAGCTGACAGAGGCATCCCCATAGACAGCAGCAGGGAAGCCTTCAGTGGGGGCAGAAGGGTGGATCATTCAAGATTAGGCAACAGAAGCCCTGCTGGTGTGTCTATTGCAGGATGAGGCTGGAGCTGGATTGCTGTGTCCTTCCAGCACCCTGGCACCAGCTTTCCCCACTTGCTTCTAATGCTGCCACATTGGGAGAAGGGGTAGAGGGAAGAGGACTAAAGGAGGCTTTTTGTCCCTAACCCCAATCTGTGACCCTAGAAAACAGGCCTCAAAGCCTAGGGAGTCTTGCCTACCAGCATCAGTGGTACTAGTTGCTCAGATGGGAAGCTAGAGAAGACAGAGGCTGCTCTTGACAACAGAGTCCAAAACGTTACTTGGAAGGCTGTAGGGGAGATGAGCACAGCAAGAACTTCTTAGCTGATGTGTCCACTATGCTGAGCTTGAGGTAGGAGTAGACAACAGTCTGCTGCATGCTGTAGAGCAAGATTCACCTAGAGCCACTGGAAAAAAAATCACAGCTAGTTAGGCTTTCTCACAAGAGGAAGGGAGGAAAAATGATGGCGCCACACTGTCAGTTTAGAAGGCGTTTTTTTACACTCTGTAGTTTAGGGAAGAGGAGGACCAGAAATTGGCTGTTGCTGATGCCAAAAGGAAGATCAAACTGGGGAACTTTCTAGAAGGCAGAGCAAATCCCTGTTTGGTGACTGACAGGTCTGTCTTGCCTCCTTAAACTTTGCAGCATGGGACTAGTTGCACAAGCCAGAAAGCTACACTCGTTTTCAGAATCCCAGATGAGATAGCCAAGGAAAAATAGCATAAACAGGAGGGGAAAAGTTCTATGGATTTTTTTTTTTTGCATTTCTTAAAAACATGGGCTCAAACTGTGTAATCCAATCAGCACAGACAGACCTTTGTGCATGCCTGAAGTCCCACTTCAAGGAAGCTTTGGGCAGGTGCAAGGGTACACCCACACAGATCCAATTGAGGCTTCAGGGCCAATATTTGTCAGCTGTGTTAAGATGTGAGTGGTTTTTAAAAAAGAAAAATCATGAAGAAACCTTAAGAATTTTTTTCTGACAGTCCATCAATGGAATGGGATGAGAACAACTGTATACAAACATTATTTCCTAGTCTTTAAATACGTTTTGTATTTCAAGACAGTTATTTAGATTTAAACAGAAAAGCAAAACTTGTGAGTAATAAAAGATTAAGATTTGTTTCAAGGCTCTAACAGTCCTATTAAGCTAAAGAAAACACAACACAAAGTGAACAGACCATAACTTTATTGGAGATATACTCAGCTACAATTGTTACAAAAAACTATTAAAGGTAATTGTGATCCATAAGGTGCAGGCTGCAAATTTCTGCAGCATGATTACAGTATGAATGAATTACATTATGTCCCTTAAAGACAGCTGCAGCATGTGATGGTAAATATTTCATTGTTCATCAAATTTTATGTTATTAATTCTACTTGATTTTAACCATCTTTTATGTCAAACTATTTACAATAAAAACACCTGCAATTCCCAATTCTTTTTCACAAACGTTTGTTTTTTTACATAACTTGCTGCTGCAGTACATTTTGAGTGCATCTACAAAGCAATTTAAATAGTCTGTGGTTTCTATCAGTATTAAAAGGGGGAAGAAATAAAAAAAATTTATTGGTAAAGTGTATATATTTTTAAAGTTACTTTTGAAACACGCTATTTTTAACTGGTAGTGGAGTACACAACAATGACCTCTACTCATATTTGCCAACATAATTCTGATGGAGCTACAGTGGATATTTAGATTACATTTCAGTGTCATAAATTGCAGTTTTATTTTTTTAAATGTAATGCGTAAAAATAAAGAATCCATTTTAACTTCTTGAAAATTAAAGTGGTTGAAAAATACAAATCTGTCAATAATCAAGTACCACAAGTCAAAATCCTCCTGACCAGACTCTCAATAAATCTACTGGTTTCAATGAGACTGTTCTTGTGGGAAAAAAAGTGAATGGGATGTGGCCAAATATAGACAAGTGTAACGTCACAGCAAATTACATAGGAATTTGACATCTTCAGCTTCAAAAATGCTGTTATGTCTGGGACCAAAAGTCTTATATTTTCTATATAGACAGGTGTGTCTGCAGTACATATATCATACACATAAGCACACATTTCCCAGATGATGACTCTATTTTTAAATACAAGGACTGAAACTCACACTCAGGCATGACCGATTAGTTTCAGATCCTCAGCTGATGTAAACTGAAATGACTCTGTAAGCCTCAGTAGTGCCAGACTAATTTACACAGGCTAAGGATCTGGCCCCATGTCTATTAGGCTTTGCATTATACTCTGAATTGGTACTTGGATTGGCTTGAATTCTTGTTAAATTCTGTACTCTGCAGTCACAGTAAAGCTTCATGTAATGAGACTGAAAAATAGTAGGCCTTAATATATGAACTTTAGCAGCATCAAGCTGAATAAACACTTCAGAAGTCACTACAGATCCCTCAATATCCAAAAAAATGGGGAGATTTAGTTAAAGTTGACCAAATTGCTTCTTGTAAAAACTACACTATGCGTATAACATGTTGGTTTGTTCAGAGATAACTACAGGAGTGTCAGAGGTCATTCTAATTTTAATTACTTTACATAACAGTAAAAATGATGTAATAAAAACAATAGTTTTAAAATACAATCAAGATTTTCATCATGTCTTTGTTGTATTTTCATACACAGTAAAAATGCCACAGACATTACAAATGACCTATATAAGTTGTGCAAGTAAATGACACATTGCAGGCATTATAATTATCTTTTTCAAATTCAGTAAATCAAAACAGCAGCAAGGCCAAACCACATTTTTCCTCTCTGTTAAGCATATTTTTTCCTTGAAATGAGGTAAAGCATGGTACCAAGTGCAACGCTTATTTGTGCTACATGAATAGAACAGCGCAAAAATAAAAAGCCATAAAAATAAAAACGCAGCATAGTTAGGAGGACTGTTTAAAGTACAGTATAACAGAATTAAGATCAGAAACAAGGTTCATGCCAACTAACCCCCACACTATTTATGAGAAGTCTGTGTGGTTGCTTTTGAAGATGGGTTGCAACAGTCCACTTACACTTGTGCTTATAGCATTGTCAAGTGAGTTCTATCCCAACCTTCAAAATTATCAGATTTAGGTCTTTAATAACATACACTGTCCAATATCACAATCATATCAACTGAAGAGTGAAACACACAGTTTTACAGCATGGAAACTAAGAGGATTTTTCTATCCCAAAGGATATGAAACATTTCAATGAGGTCACACTGGAAAAGAGTTACGGTATTTAAAAAACACATCAGCAGCAGAAACTACTTTATAATCAGCCACTACACATTTCATATTTTTAATTCATAGGCTTTATCTAGTAACAAGGGGATCATTGACCACTGCTGAAATACAGAACATAACACCAAATTCAGTTTGTTTTCTTTACATTAAACACTTGGTAGCAAAAGTTTGATTTTTCCATATAATTTTTTTTACTGCTAACAGATTTACCTCAAAACCATGAGAATCCATGACCTTCAGACGTCCAAAAAAGAAACCTATTTCTTAAGGACCCCACCATTTTTATTTTATAGTATTCATTGTAATATAATTAACTATTTATTCTTTTTAAGCATGAGGAATGGTGTGACTTTTTTCAAAAAACTGATCCTTGGGCCAGGTGCCACAGAATTGTCACATTAGTGATAATGCGTTTTACATTGGTGTGTTGCATAATCTTGACTTCTGACAGAAAGAAATGCTTATTAGTACATTTTTTATTGTGTGATGGTTCAGACCAATTTACTCATACACAATCATTCTTTTTTTCTTTTGCATAAAACAAGTTTAATTTAAATATATTTTGATTTGCAGGTTTTAAAATTCCCATGATAACTCTTTTTCTCTCATAATGATTGAAGAACCAAAACAGAAATGTTATTTTGTTTTAAAAATATAGAAATAGCACTATTATACCATCCATACCATGAATTTGTTTCCAGATTTTTGTAAGAATTATTATAATTTTAATATTAAAAAGCTTTAGCTAGAAAACCTAATTTAGAAAATCTGTATTTCAGAGAAGCTGAATGTCCATCCCTTGCCACTAAGGCTTTTTTTTTTTTTTCCTTTCTCCTTTTTCTATTTTCTGGAAAGCTGGAGCTGACAAGGTTTGGTTTTTTCTTGTTGTTTACTTAGTGTGAGTGTGTATGGAAGGGAGCGGGGTTTTAAAAGCAGAAAATACAGTATTTATTTGTAATTTAACATATAAAACAGCACCAAATTCAGACCAATGTGCTGGAAAACATTGAAACACCTTGCTCAGCTTTCTCAAACTTCAAGCATAATTAAAAGGGCAAAATTGCAGCAAACCTCTGCTGATATTGGTGGGAGTGCAAGACTGACCCACTGCTTTTAAAAAAAGGTAAATTAAGAGGTATTATAGTCACAGTGCAAAAAATTAAAATTTCAAGCATAATATATAAACATAGCACCAAAACAAAAACAAACAAAAAAAACAATGCATGCAAAAAAGGAAAAAACAGAACAGAACAGAACTGAGGTATTTAAGTGAAGAGTGCCTACAATAATCTAATTAAAGAAACACAGGCAAAGTCTAAAAATGTATGATTTTTTTTCAAATAGACTGAAAAAACAATGAGCTAGTTTCTCTAAATTAAGGACCTAAATCACAGATTTATCAAAAGTACGGCAGTTTATCTCAAACATCAGCTTTCATGGCATTTAACAGCACAGCTTTGGTAAGTGAAATATGCATGCAACTCTGAAAAGTACAGTAAGAAATTTATGTGGAAATATCTCTAAGTGTAAAGGTGCTCCATTTGTTAAATAAGTAACCAATCGATTATAAAATCTGCAGCATATTTTAGGTGTGATATGTCTAAGGTTATTTTGTTAGAACAACAGTCTGCACTGTGCAATTATTCATTACTATTTGTTTCCAAGTATTGGAACTACCTAGTTCGCAGGTTTGTGTAAAACTGGAATTTTAGCCAAAGATCGTTTTTTGTTTGTGGTAGCAAAAAAAAAAAAAAAAAAACCTGTAGACTAACCACCTCCTCTGAATTGTTAAAAATAACCTCATTACATATATATGAATACATTTCTATTATAATCCTGTAATAAATTAAGTCACAGCTATACTAATATGTCGTATTGGAAATATAGAGCTGTATCATCATAAAATGCATAATAAAATGAAGGGAATGTAAAACAAGTTTGTTCCAAAAAGATCAGAAATTAAAGATTATTAGTGAGGGTTTATTTACTTTTAAGGCAAGAACCTTTTTATGCAAGACTATGTGGCATCAGGAAGTTGAAATTGAATTCTACCAATATGCCAGCCATTTCAACTAAAAACCTGTCCCTAACCAATAAGTGCAATAATGACTGAGAATGTCATCTTGATGCAAAGATGACATTTGGGGGAGGACAATACTGGCACACTTATTCTCTCTTATACCAAATCATCCAGTACAGTTTATAAACTGCTTTATGACTGGCACTAGTGCACAGATCGAGGAATTTCAAGATTACTATATATAAATCTAACAACTGCATTAGGCATGAGATCCCTGGCCTTCTAACACGAAGCAAAGCTGTACTGACAATAAAAAATAAACCAAAAAAACCTGACAACAATTATTTTGAACACTAGCTAAATGTCATCATTAAAGCACTCTTGTGATTAAACAAAGCAGAAGTGAGGAAAGAAGACAAGATTGTGTTTGCGCAAAAAGCTATAACTACAATTAGTTCCAAAATGTTATACACGTTAAACGTTTTGTTAGCTATTCAGTTATCAAACAAACTTTAAATTCTGTCTTCAATTTGTTCCTCTCAACATTAACTTTTTTTTTTTAAAAAGTTTTTTTAAACTTCATTTTGTGTAGTTTTTTTTAAATTTTATTTTATCTTTTTTAAGAGGCGTCTCAGCTGTTTGGGACCTGAGGTTGGTTTGCTTTGAGGCTTCGTAGTGCTCTTCTTGCAGCTGCAGATTTGGCAATCCTATAGCTTCTGCCAACACCTTTAAACTTTCCTTTTCCTACAACTTCCACAGTTACTCTGACCTTTCCATCATAAGTTCTTTCTGCAGGACTGCAAAAAAACAAACATACATATCATCAAGATAAGCAAAGGTGAAGAAAGACTCCTCATGGTCTTCCGATATATAAGTGTATAATTAAATAAGTTTTTATTTTTCTTTTACTTACGAAGTTTTTTAAGGGAAAAATGTCCTAAAAAAGTAATCAGTAAGTGCAAAGAACATCTTCCTTGCCCAGTATAGGCTAGATTAAAAACGATCAATACCCATTAAAAATTCTCAGTAGTCTATGAAGCATGGTTTAAAAATATTTTACAGAAATGCTTAACAAGAAAACGTACTCTTACCTAAATTTGGCTGTCTCTGGTTCCATCTCAAGCAGCTCCCGAACTGGGGAACGAGGCACATTTGCAGAAAACTTTTCTATGGGTTTAAAAAAAAAAAGCTCAACTTGATTTCCCACCCCCCAACAATACAAAAAAATAATTAATAAAACTTTCTTCTCTGATACATTACCTATTAATGGCCTCATCATAGGATAGTACACATGCCAAACCATTTCCAAAGACATCCCACTATCCATATAAATCGCACCAGCTAGTGACTCAAATATATCTCCCATGGCCTTTGGTACTTCAATATCTTCTTCCTTCTCTTCATCCTCTTCAGATCTTCTGAGCTGTTTGAAATGATAAGAGTTGTTGTACTACACATTGTTTTTAAAAGAAACTATCTTCAGAAATGTAAGTTCTCTCTTACACCTCTTGTGTGCCTTGAGTCTTTCAATGACTCCATTCCAGAGCTAAATCATTGCTGTATTCCCAAATGAAACCACTTTGCTGGATCTAGTGTTTTTCAGACATGTGAGGGTAAAAGAATAAAATAAAAATAAAGCCACCGCATGCGGATACCATATATGCTTTTTTGAATTCCACACACACTGCAGAATTGAGTCTGTGCTTCCCAATAAGAAACAGACTTGTCTCTGTCAGTTAATGCTAGTAAGCCATTCATAACCAAGAAAGTTCATATTTTAAACATCTCCAAGATGGAGACTTTCAAAGCGTAAAGTCTAATTTTTGGTTGAATATACCATGTTTAATGGCATGTAACACACATACACGTTCCGTAGGTTCTCAGCTACAGAAGGCAGATGTAGCAGAAGTGTAATTGAAATAAGCCATTATAAACAACAACTCATTACTGTCAGACTAAGTTAATACTATTTGCATGATTTGTTACATCTGCTTTTAAAATATATGCAGTTTTCTTCTACGCTTTACTACTGCTTTTATGTAGTGCTGTTTTTTATGTTGTAAAAAGGTGTACATATTGTATGTGTACATTTCTTGATTAATAGTTTTATAGAGTCCTTCACAATACAAAAATATGTATTTTAGTTATATGCAGTTTTGTGCACATTTTGCTAAGTGCAAATAACACAGGAATCTGAATTTAACAAAACAGTATTTAACCACTAAATCCCCAAATAAATGAAATGAACATCTTTCTATCTTTTCTCTTCCCCTAGTGGCCAGGCTCTCACTCATTTGGTTGTGGTTCATGATTTTAAAATTCTATGGCAAACATTCCACCCTCTTAAAAGGTACAGCAGTACTCCATATATTAGTCCCAGACAATATTTATTCCTAAAATTGATCCAACTGTGAACTGGACAATGTACACACCCTCCAAACAGTAATCTTACTATTAAACAAATATGCAACTGTATTTGCTATTCCTGGAGGAATTCGGCACCACTGCACACGTGCGGAATTCATGGCCCTGGCATATGTTTCTTTTTGTTCTTCGCAGACTATAGATTCTTCTGTGGAGGCACTGCAGTTACACCTTTCACCCATCAGCGGCTGCCAGAAGAGAAGGCAGCCAGCTGGGCGGAGTGGCTGCATTCCTCACAGTGGGGCCAGGTGAGGAGACATGGGAGGGACAGAGCAAGGCAGGGCTGCAAGGCGGGGGTGGGGTGGTCACAGACTGGGGTTCAGAAGGGCTAGTCAGGGCAACACACTGGGGCACGGGCTCAGGAGCTAGTGGGATAACAGCATTGAGCCGGTGCTGAATGGAAGAGGGACTGCAAGGCCATATAGGGATGGGGAGAGATGTGCCTAAATGAAAGGAAGAAGCTGGAGTCTGTTAAGGTCTGCATAGGCGAGGTTCCCTAAAAATCCTTCCACACACACCCCTCCCACGCACACCGAACAACCCTCCAGGTTTTCCCTCTCCCTCAGCTCCTCCGTTACCCCTGACACCCTCAAGCCTTTGCATAGCTTCTGAGGGGTATAGGAAATAAGTTTCTGTAGTGCAGTTTAAATGAATTATTCAAAGTTCTATATCAATGTACCTAGTAAGCAATCTTTTTGTCAACAAAAAAAAAATTCCTGAATATTTTTGGTCTGTATTGTTGGACATACTTCCTGACAGATATTTTTAATTAAATTGCCAAAATAATTGAAACTGGCATGATTATATTGTGTTATTTTGACAACTAAAATTTTTAAAATATTGTGTGCAGAATTTTTAATTTTCTGGTGCAGAATTCCCCCAGGAGTAATTTGCAGTGTATTTCACATCAAATGTACTGCAAAACACTTTAGGTACTTATATTCCCCTTAAATATAACAGAGGAAGGAGATTTTAAAAAGGTAGTACAAGGCAAGGGACAAAAGATGTTTTAGGAGTGAGATTTGAAAAAAAAATGCTGATGACATGGAGAGATGAATGGAGACTGATCTAACGGGCAGGATCTGCTGTGGCAAAGGTTCTTGCATTAACTGTGATGAAATTAAAGGAAGACTCAGTAGCCTAGTGCCAGACTAGCACAGGGAGCAGGTAGAGGAGTAGAAAGAAACAGGAAGTAAAAAACGCCAGACATCTTATAACCTGCTGTTTTTTCTGGCATGGTTTCTGAGGTATCACCCTAACCAAACTGAATGATGGGATCATTTTCACGAAACCAAAAAGCACTGTTGTAAAGCTTTAAGGCTAGATTCTATTCCCCCTACTCACACCGGGGAAACCCACTGTAATGAATACTACACAATATAAGAGTGGCAGAATCTGATCCTTTGTGATTAAATTTTTTCCATCCATCCAAGTTTTTCATGGTATCAAAATAGTGATCTATTTCTATGACACTTGGCCTCTCAGTTGTTTTCTCATCTTGCAATGGAAAATGTAAAGGTTTTGGTTTGTAGTTAATGCCAGGGCAATAAAAAAAATGTGTGTACACACGCACTCTCTCTCTCTCTCTCTCAAGTCTTTTGTCTCCTTTAAACTGAGTAATGGAGTGAGCAACCTACTAAAGATGATGACAGCAAGTGTTTCTTCGCAGATTTAAACAACACAAGTTTTAGCATATTCTTAGAAGGTAGGTTCTCGCTCTAAAAGCAATAAAGCCACAATTATTCTCAAGATTTCATATAGAGGATATTTATCAGAAAAAGATCAAACCAGAATATTAAGGAAGACTGAATGGCTCAGGGGCTTGATAACAGAAAGAAGAACCTCATCTTTCTGTTCTAGGTAACTGGTTTGAATCTGACCCAGATCGGCTGAGCCATTGCCATCATATGGTTGTTTAATAGCTTATTTGAAATTAGTTGGTTTTAGTCCCTTTCCCAGCATAAATGTCCATCAGCATATAATGTACTTAGTTTTCTTGGCCAGTCCATGGACCACGTTTACAAATCTTCAACCAAATTGCTCTTAAAAACAGTTCACTTGAAAGATGCTAATAGGGAAAGATATTTCCCTAGCTAGAGGAAATAGGGCCTCTCAGTCAGTGATGAAGAACACTACTGAAGTGGTGTAGAAAAAACTGTGGCATAAGCATGAAGGTATGATATCACCTATATTGAATATCACAGGAGCCAGGGTAAAACCTGGTATCAATTCAATTCAAAAGTTATTTTCTGAGCACTTTCTTTAGTAAAAGCTGTTTAATGAAAGCATACAATTATGCAAAGTAAATACTGCATTATTAGCATCCATGTGCTTCTTTGGCTGCTGTACATTAAAAACTAACATACTATAAAAATCTGTATCATGCTAAGAATTCTGATGACATGCTAAATTCAGACTCTGAATGCAAATACTTTCAAATACCACTAACCTCAGAGTCCATTCCTTGCATTTCATTCTTTTCCATCTGAAACTGTACAAAGTCATCAATAACATGAAACAGCTCAGGAGAGACAGCTTTGAAGTACTTGTGGTAGTCATACTTTACAGCTAATGATGCAAAGATGGTATTATTGACTAGAGCAGATCGTAGGTCAGTTAGAACTCCTGGAGAGTGTTGCCGTGGGTCTTCATAAAGGTGCTTGGTTATGAGGTAGTCCAAAATTGCATCTCCCAGGAATTCCAAACGCTGGTAACAATCTTAAAGCATTGAAAATAAAAGAATGTATGGCAATACAATTAAGTTTGTTTAACTAACACATTCTTTCCTGGCCTCTCTGAATAGAAGTTTTGGCTTTTTCCTATGTAAATACCACAAGTTAACCAATGCTAAAAAAAAGATAAATATCCATGTTTAAACACAAGTATCTTTTTACTGGATCTTGTCTTCAGTGCTATCATAAAAGGCTGTTCTGCCTGTTTTAATAGATTCCAAAAATAAGAAAAAGCTTCACAAATTGTACGTACTAATGAAGCCTCTTCTGAACCAAATACTCATTTACGGCCTGGTGGCAATATGGGCTTATAATCAAGGCTCAAAGGCCTTAAATCTGACTAAACAAAAAAAATCAAGTGATAGTACAACTGTGTTCATCTGGATAGACAATGATAACCAAGCTTCCAAAAATTCAGTAAAGAAATCAATCCGCTACTAGAGAAGAAAGTGGGGGTTCTTTTGTAATGAATGTTTCGGAGTTAATTGTCTATTTCTTTATTTTTTTAGTTTAAGTGTTCAATGGTGCTTCACTTGCATACATGGTGCTTTTAATTTTGACATAGGGTTTTTGTTTGTTTTTTAACGTATAAATAAAAGCACAAATCTTGAAAGGCATGAGAGATGGGGTAAGAAAGGAAAAAAACCAAACAAAAAGCTTTAAAAATTAAATGAATAGGATGCTGCAGTTTTCAGTAGCTATCACCTGAAGTCCTGATGCATAATAGCTTTTACTTGTCATTAAAAATGTTATGATCTAGTATTAGCAATAGCATTAATAGTTTCCCCAAAATATTCTTCCCAAGAAGTTGAAGTAGGAAACTGGGAATCTAAATTCCTAGATTCCATTCAAGTTTCCGACACTGACTCTGTAACTTTAGTCAAGACACTATGCCTCAATTTTCTCATTCGTGTAATAGGGATAATTACCTACAAGTTTACTCATATAAGTATTGTGAAACTTAATATTTGTAAAGAATGCCTCTCTCCTTCAGGTAAAGGCATTTTAAAATGCTATGTTAAATTTTAAATACAAAATATATTCTCCTTGTTAGACCTCTATTTTAGCATATTAACATTTCAATAGGATTTGTTTTAACTTAAGAGCTGAGAGTTTTTTGAGGGGAGTTTCTCCAGGAAAATCATTACTTCTGAGGTTCTTTGCTAAGTCACCCCGCTGAGTCTAGGATTAGTATTGAAGCATGTACAGCTGATGAGTGAGGGGACAGAGGTAAAATACAAAAAGACTGCAGAATCTAGGAAAAAACTGTTACAGTGCCCTATGCCACATACTTGGACTAGGGAATTGTGAATCACTCGTGTTCTCATAGCATTTTAGGCAGAGACAGGTCTCACACAGTTAACTAGCATCCCCCTAAAGAACAGCCTCATGCTATTCATTTTTTTATTAAGAGGAAATTATTTTGACATATAAAAACATCAAATAAACTCTCATAAGGAAAGATCTGTGCACAAAAATAACCTGCAAAGTACATCTTTTCTTTATACCAGTTTAAATGAAATGAAGTAATTTCTTTAAGACAGCTTACCAGTAATGGTATTGTAATGGTAGGAGGCATGAGTAAATGCCTGAAGAAGATAAGCCTTATTCTTAAAACTGTAGTTAATTTTCTTCTCAAAATTTTCGAAACCAGATATCAGGTGATGCAGGGTTTTTTCAGCATCTGGGTGATCAAACATACACCTTGGTGGGATCTTCAAACAGCCATACTCCATTTCTTTACACAGAGAACACTGTGAACCGGCTACAGAGGCAGAAGCACAGTTTGGTGAAAGATTTTTCTGCTGACTGTTGTTCCACTCAGTTTTTTTAATTACTGGGAGCACCTTGAGCCCTAATGAACACAGGAACAGCTGAGCAGCTCTTTCACCACAGCTGGTCAGATAGCAGCCCAGCAAGGCTTCCACACAGTCTGCAATGCTTTTGTCAGCAATGCACTGCTCTGTATGCAAGTCATACGAGATAGACTGTTTTCCTGTGTCAACACCACAGTTTTCTTCTGACGGATTCCAGAAACCTACTACAAAATCATCCTCTTCGACAGCCTTGCTTGGATCCAGATAGCACATAGCATCCCAAGAACTGTAGTCAAAATCATCAAAATCTGAAGAAAATTGAACATTGCCCAAGGATGATTTTTTGGGTGCTTTCCATTCATAGCTAGAATCAGTGGTTGAAAAGGGCGAGAGAGAAATTTTCTTCACAAAAGCCCCAGATCCCATTAACATATTATCAATGAATTTGATATGCTCCTGATCATATTCCAAAAAATCATCTTCAAAGTCAGCTTCTTCCTTGGGTAACCTCCACATTAGGTCTTCATCCTCTTCATCATCATAATCGTCATCAAGTTTACCATTAGCCAACAAGCTTTCTTTTGTCTGAGAAAAGAAATAAAATGAGACATGGGGGAAAAAAGAGAAGGATAATTACTTTTTAAACAAGTTTCATAACTCTTCAAGCACAAGAGATGATCATTTCAAATAATAACCATTGTCAGCCTTAAAAGCATGACATTTGTTATAGGTTAATGATATCAATTAACTTGTTTAATCAGATACAAAGAGCAATACCAACTAATGTTCTCATTTTAAGACAAAAAATTGCACTGGAACATGGAATGGTCCTTAGGCTTATAGGCTCCAATCTAGGAAAGTTTGTTGGGTCTGATCCTGCTCCTGTAAAATGGCAAAGCTTCCATTGACTTCAGTGGTGCAAGATCAAGCACACGAGTACACTGCACTGACCTTAAGTTCTTTCCTGCATCAGGGCCTTAGTAAGCTATCAATGGAATCCTTTGTTAGGTAATGTTTTGACATACCTGTTTGTGATGACTTACTCCAATCTATACAAATCTGATATATATGATTAATAAAAAACAACAGGTATCACTAATTTCTGCTTCTTTCAATGGTAAAGACACAGATTAGAAAGAAAATTGAGCAACAATTTAAAAACAACTATATCAATTTCTAATTAAAGTAAAATGTAACCCCACAGATTCTGTTTAACTGAATACCTCTTTAAAAGAATTAACAGTCTCTTAATGTATCCCCCTTCGGAGTATTTTGAGTTATTCTATTGTTTCATCCAATGAATACATTAATATTTTGTCCAAAAAATGCAATTAAGAAACATACGGCCTAAGTCTGTGTATTTTCCATTCTTAGACCTCATCTCATGAAATATTTGCAATATTACAAAAATGCATGACAAATTGGAAAAATCTTTCTGGCAAAACAGAATCAGGAAGGTTCTGTTAGAGCCTACATGATCTTAATTTCTTTTTCTTTCACAATTCTTTCAAAATACAGTTCCGTATTGCGTAATCAAAAATTGGCCCATGCCTAACTTTTAAGTTACTCCACTTACAAGTTATTGAATCTCTACCACAATTTATACAGGCCATCACTCCCATAAATATCAAACTTTTTCCAAATTGGCATTTGAGCTCATGTCTTTCATCTTTTCTTTCTATACATATAAATTAATTATATGTTGATTCTCTAAACTTGCTTTCCTCCTTGTTTGCCAGCTGTCTATGAATTACTTGATAAGGGAAAACTGGAAGTTTGCTGCTTAGAGAAAAATGATTGCAGTAGCACTAGGATAAAAGGGATTTTTATAATTGTATCATCGGATCCTTTTTCGTTTATGTATGTATGTTGGTCCCAAAATGCATGAACCATGGGCAGCAGGCCTATGATTTATCTCAAATAAGGTTTGCAAAAATAATATAAGATAAAATTTACGTACTGTAGATAAAATTTACGTACTGTAGAAATGGAATTTCAATAAAATGGAACAGTTAATATTTGCCCTCATCTTTAAGTATGGAAGTATGGTTTGCAGATACTATGGCACCAGCATGCAGTGCTCCAGATAATCTGATCAAAAGGGAGTGTATAGTATTCTGGGATATGAAGTATCGGGAGCCCATATTTTCATATCAGAGGGGCAAATTAACTGTAAAACTCCATAGGCCATATCTGACCTGAAAGCAGAATATGGCTACTCCAATTAAGAATGACAAGATGCCCAAAATGCAGATTAAAAACCGACTGACAGATCTCATTTACAATCACTTAAATTTTCCCAAAGGAAAAAAGGATCCTGAACTCTCAGCAAAAAAAAGTAAGTGAACTCTGTGAGACAGAACAAATTATTACTAACATTTTATATACATTAGGTCTTGGGTGATATAAAAATAATTAAGTAATAAGACTATACAGTAGTTTGGAAGACAAAAGGTCTTCCAGGGCGTCAGGGGTGTTGCTAGACAGCACCTTTTCAGAAACTATCACCCCTAGGCTTCAAAACCCACACATCTAAAATTTTTTGCTTGATTTTAAATAAATTATAAACACATTTTTTCCTGTCACTACTTGTATGTCAAACCAAAGACCAAATATGCTTAAATGATACTTTTGGTCCCCGTTCCCCCCACCCTTGCAATTTAGCTATTTGATCAGATAACTAAACTACTTGCATTTTTCTTGTATGGTTTGGCCAGGCCAAGAATCCCAGCATTTGTCTACAATGTTTTAACAACAATTATTCAAAATGTTATCAGATTTTAATTTCTAGTGAACCCCCTCCCCACCGCCAACTAAGAAAGGAATCTATTCCTTGACAATGAAATGACTATTTTACCACTTGGCAGCAGTATCTTGTGAGACCACTGTCCAATATGGGCTCTGGACTGACACTACATATGTTATTTACAAATACAATTTGTGACCGGCAAGGGCCATATACCGTTAAAAGATTATGAAGAATCATTTTTTCCTTAAGTAATTGATCAGCTCCAGCCCCAAATATGCCATTTTATTTTTAGAACAGTATAATAAATCTTTTTAAAAGGAAACTTTTGCAGAACACAGAATTACAATAATCAGGTTTTATTCTTCAATAAACTTTTATTCATAAAGAGCATCTGTTTAAATCCTCTCATGTGCCCTCTGGTGGTTCTGTAGTCAGAGTATGGGCTTCAAAATTGTACTGAGTCAAAAAATAACATTCTGAACACTTACAGACTAAGCCTATGTCTACACTGCAGGATGAAGTCGACTTACCTAAAATTGTCTTTCACACACTGATTTTTAGAAGTCGCTGGAGTGTGTCCACACCATGCTCCTTGTGCCAAGCTCATGCATCCACACTCACCACACTTGTGTTGACAGTCAAAGCAGTGCACTGTGGGTTGTTATACCACAGTGCAACTAGCTACGGGGGCTGCTGGGATGGGTTTCCTTGTCCAATGATGTAACACTTCTTCCCCCTCCTTTCTTGCACCAAACAAACAGGAAACCGGTTTTCATGACGTTTGTTTATGCCGTGCGCTCGCCACTGCTGCAGAGACACGGAGCCAGCTCAACTCTGTATTATTGTTGTGAGCATCACAAAAACATCACGGCTTATCATGGAATATTTTTAAAGGAGAACCGGAAGCACAGGCAACAGCGATGTCCCCGAGGCTGCAATGCTACAAGCCATCGAGTGGAACAACTCCTGATTGCTGCAGGCCGTTATGCATCATTTGCAGACCATGGAGTGCCAGTTCTGGTCCTAGGAAACAAGCACAGGACTGGCGGGACTGCATCGTTATGCAGCTGTGGGATGATGACCAGTGGCTGCAGAACTTTTGCATGCAAAAGGCCTCTCTCCTTGGACTTTGTGTAGAGCTGACCTCGTCCCTGACGCACGTGAACTTGAGCTTGAGACAAGCTCGGATGGTGAAGATGCAAGCGGCCATCGCTCTGTGGAAGCTGGCAACCCCTGACTGTTACTGCTCGTCTGGCAATCAGTTTGGAGTTCGTAAAACTACAATGGAAGCTGCCGTGATTCAAGTGTGCAGGGCCATCAAGACTACTGCTACAAAGGATAGTGATTTTTGAAAACGTGCAGGACCTAGTAGATGGGTTTGCCGTGATGGGTTTCCCAAACTGTGTGGGGGGAGGTAAGGGGGGGATTGATGGCACGCACATACCTACCTTAGTGCCTGCCCACTTAGCAACAGAGTACATTAACTGCAAGGGTTACTTTTCTATAGTGCTGCAGGTCCTTGTAGATCACAAGAATCGGTTTACCAACATCTATGTGGGGTGGTCTGGAAAGGTGCATGACACACGCATATTTAGGAACTCTGGGCTGTTCTCTAATATGCAGGTGGGCACTTTCTTCCCAGATCAAAAAATTCACATCGGGGATGTGGAAATGCCAATAGTGATCCTGGGGGATCCTGCTTATCCCATGCTCTCTTGGCTAATGAAGCCATACATCGGGCACATTGACAGTGAGAAGGAGTGTTTTAATAACAGGCTAAGCATTCGCAAAATGGTGGCAGAATGTGCGTTTGGGCATTTAAAAGCCAGATGGAGAAGTCTTCTTACTAGGCTGGACATGAGTGAAGAGAACATCCCATCAGTTATATCTGCATGCTGTGTTCTGCATGTGTGTCAAACGAAGGACGAAAGGCTCCCCCAGGGTTGGGTTGTGGAGGCAGAAAGACTGGCTGCCAATTTTGAGCAGCCTGATGGCAGTAATACACTCAAAGCCAACCGTGGAGCGCTTCGCCTTTGGGAAGCATTGAAAACCAGGTTCTACAATGACACAGTAATGTTTTCTGTTGCATGTTTTGTGCCTTTCCTTACCATCACCCCTACCATCTGTATCAATACCCTCCAAAGCACTTCCCAAACAAGCTATGAATTAATAAAGAGACATGTACTGAAATGATGCAAACTTTTATTTATGAATACTCAAGTCGGTGGGGGCGGGAGGCGAGTGTTCATTCACAATCTCAAGGGGTAGCGTGGTTGCTTGCAGGACAGTTGTCAGCGGGGCTGACGCAGCTTTCTGCTCGCCTCCATTGGGGTGGAGTGCACCACGTACTGCAGCCTGGCCAATCTAGTCTGAGACTGCTTGGGGGTGGAGATGGGGGAAGGCAGCAAAGCCATCGGCGGAGGAGCATCCTGGGGGGCTACAGCAGGACTCTGTCCGGCCGCCGCTCCTCCTGAAGCTCCACAAGCCGCCTGAGCATGTCTGCCTGATCCTGCATGATTTGTAGCATCTCCTGCTGGGTACTGTGATTCTGTTCCTGCATGACTCTTTGATTCTCCCCGCCCATGTCCCAGGCGCTCAGAGCTCTATCTCAGTGGCCATGGAGGCATTCATGACCTCACCAAACATGTCATCCCATGATTTTTTTTTACTCTTTCTGATCTGTGATACTTCCGGGTGGGGGAGGGAGGGCAGCGCCAAGGACAAGGTGTCTGCAGAACTAAAAGAAATGTAGAACGTTGCCATTGTTAGCAGACCCAGAAAACTGAAGCAACTGTAACAATGTATAAAATACTTCCCTTTGCATGCACAAGGCAAAGTGAGACCTGCATTCCATTACGAGAATCTCGGAAGGGTCGGCTGTCCTGTTACAGAGATGGTAAACTAGGGGCACTTTGCTATAGAGAGGATTAATTAGCTCTAAAAAACTCATTTAAAATGTCCTGTATGAGGGCTGACCGAGCGTCACGGTTTAAATAAGGTGATCATTTTGTGATGAGGTGGCCACAGTGGATCTGAGGACAGTGCGGACTGGTTGATAGTCTTGTCAGATACCTTTGGAAAATAATGTAAGTGTCTCAGTAGGACAATTCAAAGAGGACTAGAGAGGTAGAGGGTATCAGCTTTATAGCGTGGGTACTTTAAAGATGTGCTGTCTTCCCTAGGTGACCATGAGCGATATCAGTCTCCTGAGGGTAATGCATGAGGAAAGGGAAGATTTGCTGCATGCAGCAGGGTACCGGCCTGGCCCTTATGCTGCTATGCTGTGTTCCACCATGATTCCGGCACACTTGATTGCAGTGTGGCGCAGCAAAGCATCCCACCGTGGAGGAAGAAACAAGGCTGCCCTCCCCCAAAACCTTGTGCAAAGGATAACAGATTACCTACATGGAAGTTTCCTTGAGATATCAACGGATGATTCTCGGAGCATACCACTGCACATAAATAATCTGTTCCGGGAGTAACGCCCCTAGTAAAGTCATGCGGCGCCGCTGCACGCCCCTTCTCCAAGATGCCTGCGTTATTGTCCCATAAACATCCAAATTTCTTTTGCTGGCTCTTTGCTGAGCCATAACAGATTCCTCGCCCCAAAGACTGATGAGATCTAAGACCTCTGGTTAACCCCACACTGGAGCGCGTTTGGGTCTTGCAGTAGCCATAATGAGTTCAGCTACAAAGCTCTCTCCAAGCTGGCTGCACAGGAAATTCAAATTTTCCCACAGCATGAAGGGAGGGGCCATTTCCAGTTTGCATGGCCACGTAACAGCAGAGCACAAATGTCCAGAGCTGTCACAACGGGGCATTATGGGATACCTCACGGAGGCCATTAACATTGAATTACGTTACGCTCTGTCTACAGTGATGCAAAATCAACCTATGAAATGCGAATTATGCGCTATGCCACTTGCAGAGTGGTTTTATTACGTCTACTTTTGCCACACTAAGTCAACGGAACTATCATGCCATTGTAGACACACGCCTTAGGAGATCGACGTAAGTAACGTTATGTTGACCTCCATCACCAGTGTAGACAACGTCTACGTAATTAATGCCTTAAGATTACTGATATTTTTTAAAGGAAGTGCACCTGTTTTTACTCTAACTTTTTGAGAGTTCACTGGGTGAAACATGCAGGTATTGCAAAATGAATTAGCAGAGTTTTTAATTGAGATTTGCCATTCCGAACCTTCTGCTGGTAGGCACTATCTCATGGAAAAGTGAAATCCATCACTTTAGCAGCCTCAGGGCCTACCATTAGGAACCAAGGATCATTTCACAGACAACTGTAACCCTGGTCTAGGATCAGAAGATGAACTGCACAACATATTAACAACTGCACTGTAAGAGACACAAACAAGACATTTCAAAGTAGTTAAGATCTTTTTGTGTTCACTTTGGGTGGGAGCTAAATAGTTTCTTCAACCCTCACCTATTTAGAGTTTAAATTTCCAAAAAGAAAAATGGTTCTATTTGAGGTCAAAGTAGAAATGTAGTCATTGCTCTTCAATCATTAAAGATAAGATGCCATGTGGCAACAGCCAATTACTATTGAGAAACTTCTCAAACTGATCACCACCTCCATTCAATCACACCACTAAGAAAATACTAGTTGTACTAGGTAGCAATTATGGCACTTGGTAAAGCAAGATAAAAACTAGCACGGAGAATCTCATGTTGTGCTGCCCATTCTGCCAAAGATGAGCTCACATTTCAGCAAAATGATGTCTAGCCAGTACAGAAATGTTAGACAAAAACATCACTTATACATATATTTCACAGTTTGAATGGAAGGAGAAACACTTCAAATCATGTGAGCTTTCAAAAAAGTGTGCTGAAAATAATGAATGGAAGCTTCCTTTTAAAATATTTAAGCTCTGATACCACTAAGATATACACTCCTTATTGAACTATGTTCAGTAATTTGTTCCACAAATTGCCCTTCCTAAGTTGCCCATCAACATCTCCCCCCCCACATTTTTCATTAATTACACAGTGATATTTTAAACAAAAGTAGAAAATGAAGATGTAGGAAGCTATATATTGCTGAAACATGATAAAAAAAAGATGGCTCATTTTCCCATCCCTCCACCCTCATGATATTATAATATACAAAGATTTTTAAGTCTCAATATATTTCATTAAAAGCTTACCATTTCGTCTTTCTCCCATTTGTCGGTGTTACTCTTGTCTTGGTTTACTATGTAACCAGGAGGGAGCCAGTTAACAGGTGGATCAAAAATAGATACCACCATACGACTAGGTAGCCCTTTCTTCTTCCCAAGGCGATACAAATTACAATTGCTGACCTTTAAGAAAAAAATACACACAAACATCTATGGATACATGCATACAAAGTATATGAGAATACAAATACAGCCATTTTATGTGCCTAGGCAAATTCTTGTCCCTTTAAAATAAATGATAGCCTGTCTGTAAAACAGTCATGCATTTTTATTTAAAATAAAATATGCATGTGATATTTTATATACGGATATATTTTCCTGTTCTCAGAGGGTTATTATGCAGCTTTCCTAATGCAATACCTGAGCCAGGCAAAATCCTGCCCTAAAAACAGAAGTATCTTTTTTTCAAATGAAGATACTGATCAAACAATTGAAGTCTTAAATTTACTTAATTGAAGTAGATTACATTTAGGTCTATAGTTTCTTGACAAGCTAAAGTCTTATTTATCAATAAAATTAAATCTTTCTAAATACGGTAACAGTAAAAATCTACACAAGACAAATCCCCTTAAACAATATTACTAACTACCATCTTAAACAAGATGTGAAAATATGCTGGATCACAAGCCCATTGTTTGAATTAAACCTTGGTATACAAAAATTAACAGTTCTGAGGAGAAGTTTATCCATAAATGAGCTTTAATTATAATACAATACAGACATAATTCTTTAGTTTGATGACATCTCAAATGAATTATTTTAACCATTTAAAAAAAAGAGATTGTATTGTATAATTATATTCCTAATATGCATTCTAGCAAATTTATAACAGGCTGAAATTTTCTTCTAGACATGAAAGTATCTGGTAAATATAAATATGTATTAACATATTATTTATTCAGTGTACAAATATACATCTCCTACAATACATGATTCATAACAGCATAGTGACAGATCATTAGCTACTCACTTTTTTACTTCTCATATATGACAGGCGTCCCTCATGAGCATCTGGGTAAGTGCAAAACAAGTATGTAGTGATGGCATGCTTTAAAAATGAATCACCAAGCATTTCAAGCCGCTCTAGATTAAATCCATCACTAGCGTTTGAAAGAGTCAAAGCCTGAAGAATGAGACCTGGATTTGGGCCAAGTGTTTTTGAGGAGTATCCACTGGAAGGGTTCTTTTTAGAGTCCACGCTGTCCTTTAAAAAATTAAGAGCTTCTGAAGTACTGGTGGTCACTGCCATTTTGGGGCTTTCATCTGAGGTAGATTTGTTAACATTTCCATCAAGGTATTTATTACTCAGTAGAGTACATTCATTGCTGGGCTTGGGCTGGTTCTCACTGTTGTATAAATTCTGAATGGGGTATGAGGTAGTTGGTTGTACAGGTATTTCCTGCCTGCAGTAATTTAGCTGATTTCCTTGGCAAAAGTCTCTGTTAACTAAATCACAATTGCCATTGGCAACATTTTTATTATAAGAAACACCATTAATTGCTGCAAATTCTACTGATACATCGATTTGGAGTTTACTGGGTGACTCATTGAGCAATGTTATATAGTTCACAGACATTTGGTCGTGCTTTTCTGCAGAAGAGGTTCTATTAGCACCTTGATGTGCAGCATTTTCAGGGACTACAATTGTGCTGTGCTTACAGTAATTTTCAGTCTCTGCTAAAGAAGAACTAGGAATAGAGATGAAGGATTTGCTGTCAATGGATTTTTTCCACCCAAAGTCCAAGTTAGGATATCTGTAAAGATAAATGCTGATTTTGAATAAAAAATATATCAAAGTGAAGGCATGATAAAACTCTCTACATATGTACATTTTCACCTGTTAAAAAGTAGGGGTTTTTTTAAAGAAGAACAATCATTGTCGTTCCCAAAGCCACTATTTATAATCAAGTGTTTTCTAGCTATATGACCAACTGAAAAAAGTTACATGAGCCACATAAAGCAGATCAATTTTACATTGTTGCAGCAGTTACAAATTTTCATGTAGTTGTTCAAGAAGATTAATAATGTATACATGTGTGGCACCATAAATACCTGAAGTCTGCAGGAAGTGATTTAACCCCTACACCAGCATCAGTGGCTGTTTGGGCTCTCAGTTCCTCTGCTGTCAACAGGCAGTGAAGACGATAAAGTATGCTGGGGAGACAAACTGCTTTTCTCCACAGCGATGCTGGAATAGGATGTATAGCACAGAGTTCTGGAACCAATATCTTTGAAGGAGGGAGAGAGTTTTAAAAATAATCTAAAAAATTCTTAAGTAATTTGAATTAATGATATAAGATAAATTAAGCAATTTAGAGTGGAAAGCACTTTGTTACCTGCTTATTTTGCAGACTTTCCCACTTAGCTTTCCTCTTCTCAGCACTGCTTAATGGAAGAGCTTTCCCCTTCTGATTCAAATGGCGAGGAGTCAAAAGATTAAGTCTAAAAATATATTGTGAAAATATTTCCTTTAATGTAAATATACAAAATATTCTAAATAAACCATGTTGAACTAGGTTTTCAAATGATTTTGAGCACCAACACTAACAGTCTTATTTTCAGAAAGCATTTGATGTCTGAAAATCAGGCCCCCCTTGATGATGACTCAAGCTGACTGCCCAAAAAATGACACTCAAAATTTTGAAAATTTAGATAGTTAACTTTATGACACCACTTAAAACAAAACAAAATGACATACTGTAGATGTTACAAGACAATAAGATATAAAACCTAAATAAGAAACTAGATTTATCCTATTGAGAATCTCCTCACCTTGAAGAGGTGTGGTCCACATCCAGCAATGGCTGATTGAGATTGGTCAGGTCAAGATTATACTTCGTTTTATAATATTCAGCAAAAGTTTCATATTCAGGGGAAGGAAATTTACTGAGTGGAGTAAGATCAGTGTATACATCAGCTACATAGAATCTATGAGGCTGATCAAAATTTCGATACCTAAACAAAAAACAGATAGTTTGAAATGTAAAGAATTCTTTGAGCAAATTTTCTACTTAAGACTCTGATTTTGCATTGGGATCAGATAAGTTGTTAAACAACACAATTAATTAGTTCTTTGTGCAGAAACTAAATAGATGTGCTAAATCAAAGACTATGGTGATGAATACAGTTTAAAAACTTGAACAGAATAGAATAGAAATCAATTAACCTATACAATTATTTCTTGTGAAGAAATAGGAACCCAGAACACCTAATTTTTATAAAATTAAGTATCATATTTTTAAATGATTATGTATAATGCAATAAACATATACTTTAGACTGTCTAGTTCAAGCAGAGCACTTATTTTATAAATGATAAATATTTCTGTTATACAATACTGAAATAGGGTCCTAACAATTTTAATTTTTTCAGACCTTCTCAAAAATATTTAATTCTTTCTATAAAATCATATTAGTCCTATCACACAACTTCAGAATGCTTAAATAAACAGAATTCTTTTGTTGTTTCAACAACAAGCTGTTATTTCAAATAAATAAAAAAAATCCCCAAGACAAACAAAAAAACACCACAAGCCAAATGCCTTGAAGAAAGATGGGAGGATGTGTGTCCCATAAGGCAGATGAATGTTCCATAAGATAGGTGAATGTTTCACAGAAGGCAAAATGATACAAACTTATAACAACACTACACTTTGCATTTGAGTCTGTTTCTCCCTATTTATGGCTTATTCTTTCTTAACCAGCTACCATCCAGAGTACAAAAGTTTCAAATATCCATTTTCGAACACTGGAATACTCAAGAATTTTAGTATTGTCCTTTACAGCTAGTGTAAATGTGATGGTCACACACCATTTTGCACAAACTGTAATAGCTAGCAAGATATATTCTTAGCTATGAGATTTGTATATTTATTTTTTGCCTTTTTGGTCTTAGTTTCTGATGTTTTCAATTCCTATCTAAATATTTACATATCTGAGTAGACTTCTTTAAATGAAGTAGAATCTCTAATCATTTATTTAATCTTTCCAGTCTTATTCCACAGTTGCAACCAAGACTTTTACTTTCATGGACCCATATATTCCCCCCACCCATATTTTGGAAAACTGGAGGCTTAAGTTAAAGCAGCCTCCAGGAAATTCATTTATCTTATCAGCCCTTGCATACTTACTATGTGTACTCTAATGGTGCTGGGCCTTTTACAAATACATAGTTAAGAGACCCTGCCCCAAAGAGCTTATAGTCAAATAAACAGGGATAACAAAGGTAACTGTGACAGAAAGACGTATTTATGTAGACTGAATACATACACTACTTGCAAGTTTTCAGAGGTTCTCTCTTTTAAGATATAAACAAACGTGATGCCAGCATTCCATTCCTAGGCGTTGTTAGTTGGCAACAAACAATTCTCGCTATGGGTATTTAACTCAAGTTTCCTACTCCCCAACCCGTCTCCCATTTTTACATCACCATTACAGTTCCATTAGTGATAGCAACAGTAGGGGTGCAGGGAAGACCAACTGCTCTGTTTAAACCACAATGGGGCAGATCCTCAGCTGGTATCAAATGTCATATTTTCACTGAAATCAATGGAGCTATAACATTTAAGCCAGTTTAGGACTTAAACCCATGTCATTAAGCCATGCTCGGATGACACAGTAGTTAAAACACTGGTGGTCACTAGCAGCTTGTATCTGCAAGCACTCCCATCATTGCTACTGCTGATGGAGCTGCACTGATAGGGTCTTTTTCATATGCATTACATGCAACTAAAATAACTGTCCAATGTGTTGTGCATAAACATCAATTATTCATCCATCCAGTTTCTTCTTTCAAACCTAGAGTATGTCCTTAAGGCCACTCTAGAGAAAATCCCACAGACCATCTATTTAATTTCTTGTCTGTTCTTTTTATGGCCTCTCAGGGCAAAACTTTAGTACCTGTTATTCTTCACTGTCTCTGGAACTGCTCTGGCAAGACTTCAGTATCAAGGAGACTTAACTACAGACAGGACTACCACCAATCTTCCCAAGTTAAAATAGTCCCAGTAAACCAGCTGCTGGTAAATTCACAGCTTTTGACAGAATACTATGTAAATTGTGTGGAGAATTGCACTGTTCCTTATGGCAAGGTAACGAATCTTCTAGTGATAGTACATGAAACACCAAGTCTTATATTTCTACCACAAACTTATCATCAATATGACTTCATATTATTAAATAACAATCCATCGTTGGATGTCATCAGGTTTATTGTGTATGCTAAATATAGGCAATTGTTTTGATCCAATACATTAGTCTCATAACTTATCTGACATAAACAGATATATTTTCTACATATCTCATGTCATAGATGAAGCAAACCTCACCTTGGAATGATAACTGCATCCTGGTAATCTTCTAATTTGAAAATAAATGGAGTTTCTTTTGTGTACTGTGTACTGGGAATGCCTGTACGTGCTTCAGATTTTTCAATATCTTCCATAAACTTAAAGTCAATGTCCAAAGTGCTGGAGTCATCAACTTAAAAAGAAAAGACATGTTTCATTTATTTTGTTGGGTTTCCCAAACTGTATTATTTTTAACTTGTAACGTTTCACTTTTTGGGTACACCTCAGACTATTTGCTGTCAACGCACCCTTTGCTTCTGCTCTTCCCTAAAATCTTGAAGGAAATTTGCCTCTTACAACAGCAAAAGTAGCTATTTTTAGATCCTTCCTGCTTCACCTGAAAGCATATTCCTATGAGATGATTTGTACTAATTTACAGTACACTTGGAATTGCAAAGAGATGAGGAAAGGTAACTGAATCAAATCTTCACGCTAACATATTTCTGCTGTTACTATATTAAATGATATGTGAAATATGATAATTGTGAAGGTTGACAAAATACTGAAGTCATTAGTTCATTGTTATAAAGCAAACCCAAAGTGAATATTTAAAGAAACTGAATTCTTACCAACATTAAGAGGTAGAACACAATAGGCTGAATCAGCTTCTGTAGGTTTGAACTCTAGTGCAGGTTTCTCAAGCCGAAGAATATGTGAGAAAATGTACTGGTGAAGTCTTGTGATCAGCTCAAGCTTTTGTAAAGACAACATAAACCCAGATTTCTTTAGCTCAATAGATATGGTAACCTCTCCAGAACGTGTATACACAGGAAAGTGAGGAATCTAAACACAGAGAAATCAAAGGATAACAAAAATTAGATATTGAAAAATGTATTAGAAAATCTCATATATACATCTTCTAGAATAAGACTGTCCCTATAGAATACTGCTTAATGTCTAGTCAGGATTTAGATATTAATGTACTTTATTAATTTACATATACAGAAATGCAAGTGGTACCATCATTTTGATGCAGAGAGAGTTTCATTATTAAGGAAAGTTTAAGTTCTCTCTAACCCAGAAAGTTGACCCTCTTCTAGAGAGCAGGAACTGCCTGATGAAGTTCCCTTTTTGAACTCTGGCTTCTCTCCGGAGGTTTTTTTTTTTGTTTTAATTTCCCTTTATTTTCTGATCAGTAAGAAGGGCAGTGTTACCCTGATAGCCTTACTGAGGATTTCATTCTCTTCTGTGAAGAGAGAGAGGGACATTTACTTCTGAATTTGACCCTTAACTGTTTCTTTTACAATTGCTCAGATTCTGAATGAGAAACAATACATTCATCCCTTTCCTTGTGCTAATAACTAGCATGGAAGATTTTAGGAGGCAGGTATGGAAGGCCATTGCTAGAAACAGACTTGGTGGTGATGCTGTGCACCAGCTAATTCACAAAGAGCAGGCACTAATGGAACTGGAGTTATATAGTTTCCTAGAGTCCAACTGCTAAGGTTCTGTGCCCAGAAAGGCACGGAATTATAATGCAATTAGTGGCCCATATGATCTGAACAGGAGTAGGAAAGGAGTGTGCTAAGAAAGAAGGTATGTAATAGAGCTTGTGTCCCTATAAAACACATCAATGGGATGATCGGGAGGCTGGGGGGGAAAGAGATGACGACAGACACATTGCAAACTTTAGTAATAGTTAGATTCAGATTCCTGGGAGTGAAGAAGCTGATGAATGTTGGTCGGACCCTCCAGGAATACTAGGTGGACTATAGTGAGGAAGCAGCAGAGCTCTAAAGGTGTCCATAGCTGCGATGCCACAGACAACTGGTCCTGCAGAGGTGCTGAAGAAGCTGCAGAGTGCCAGTGATACTGGTGAGTACAGGGCCACGTTTGGTATTGTGCGGACCAGTCCTCTGAAGAGGTAACATACATTATTCTGAGCACAACATAAGCACAGATCTCTCAATGGATGGATTAGGAAAAGGCACAGAAAGAGGTGATTTCCTCAAACTGTGCTTATCTCCCATTTTCAGCTCAGATGAGGCTAGCCAGAAATGTCGTCCTACCTTGGAAGAATTTAGCATTCTGAATCAGCGAATATAAAATTACAAAGAGAAAAGTTTCATAGGAAGTAATTCAACTCTGGAACTAACTGTACACGTTGCTCCAGGAAGGCAGAGTTGAAATCCGGTCTGGTCTCTGGCCTGCATCAATGCTTTGAGTCAGGATCGAAGTGGGGTGGAATTGTCAGGCATGAAAGGGCAAGAGAAAGAGTTAGATTCATTACCTGAGGTATAGGTTTGGCTGTCAGTATTCCAAAGCATCTTGTGGTATCCTCAGGAGGATACAGCTTTCGCCTCCTAAAGTTGAGCTCGTCAGGCAAAGGGGTAGTTAACATCATTCCTATTACATACAGATAACAGGGATGATCAGGTTTGGGATAACTATCCCTCAAACATTCTGGAATCTACAATTAAAGAGAAAAATACATTAATATGACTTTCAGCAAAGTTCACTTGCATGCTCATTCCTAGAATAAGTATTTCATAAGATCTGTTGAGACTGGTATGAAACAAAATTATCATACTTTATTAAAATCTTTGCAGATGTGTTCCTAAAAGGAAGAACAGAAAAATTCACTGAAATTTACCCAAATCTATCCCTCCTGTTGTTTACAAAAAAAGAGAAGACTCATAACTGGTCTTCAACCTGCTTGCAAATTGGGGACAAAACCAGACCTGACAGTCACTAGGCAGCCAGGAACACCTCACACCCAGAACTTCCAGCTAGCTGAGAGAACTCCTATTACTTTCCTAAATTAAGAATTGTGTTAATTCTAGGTTGAAAAACATAAGTCGCTCCTACTAAACAGCACCAGAATAATATCCCCATCAATAGCTTTGAATGATATTTTCCATCTCTATTCATCTCTGGTCGATCCCTCTATGCCCAGGCTCTATAAAGGCAGTTTTTATATAAAAGTTGGATAAGTCTTTTCATTCATCATTCTGCTAAGATCCACAGACCCATTACATTGGGATTTTCTCAGCAGTATGCCTCCAGAATGAGAAGCAAGTTCAACCTTTAATTACGTACACCAAAAAAAGAAGCAAACTATATATACACCTCATCTTTTCTTGGCTGAGGCACTGGACCACCTAATTCTTCTGCCTAAAATGACATTGGCTGAGGTTCAGATGATCAATCTGTGGATTTCAGTGACATGTGCATTTATGATCACCATGTGACTGTCTTTCAGTTCCCCCTGTAGGAGCCATATAACTTCTCTGCTCATTGTTTCTCTTAAGAAATGGGGTTTGATATTTGCTAGAGAAAGTTTACTATTTTGTAGGCCTGAGAAATGTTCCATCTGATTAATCAAAAAACCAGATGCTTTAGATACCCTCCTAGCTTTTACATAAAAAACCCTGAGGGCTTCTTGTAGATCTGAAGTGCTCCAAAGCTTCTTTTCCAGATGCAAAGAGTTAGGACAAGAACAAGGGAAAAACGTTGGTATCTGTGAGGGGAAAAAAAAAAAAAAAAGGATTTTTCTTTGAAATGAATGCTGTGCCAGTTTGAAGGATTATCTTCTCAGAATGACAGGTATTTTACTGAGCCATCTGAGCACACTATATATTGCAAAAAGTCACCTGACTGAGGTAATGTATATTTTAGAAGGGCACTCTGATGTAAAGGAAGTATGACGATAACTCTCCCAGAAGTTCAAACTGATGAGTTCTTAGAGCTGTAAGAAACAGGTTTCCCCCCCAGTTACCCTGGATTGTGCTATCTACTGCTTCGGAAGAGGTCCTCTTTTGTTGTACTTCTGGGATTGAAAATCTCATGTTACCTATATTTCTTTCTATAGTATCTGACTAGGGTTAATTTTTCTGATGACTGTGACTATGCTGTCCATTGATTAAAAAAAAGCTTCCCACTGGTATATGTGGGAGATGCCAGAAGCTGATTTATCTAGACAAACAGTCCCTATGATCGATATTACATATGTCTGCATGATACTGCATTGTATCCCACAGCTCTGGGTGAGAGCAAAGGTGTATCCCCAGATATGACTGAAGGCTGCTGATAACTTTTTCCAGGGAGATGACCCAAAACTTCTCTTGTGAAGTACACAGAGGTTGTGGATGTCCTCAAGTTGTCAGAAGTCACCTTGTAACTCTTTATGATTAGGGAGTCCATTCTCCCATCCATGGCGCCTTTTGGTGGAAGGCTCTCCCGCAGCTGGGATCACCAAGTTCTTGAAAAAAGGGAGATATAGTGTGTGCACCAAGTTTATCTTCGGGACAGACATCAGGTTGGATCTGGTTGGTGCATATAGTAGAACCTTTTGGTTTGCTTTTCCATTCTCTTGGATCTGTTTTTAATAGAAGTTACCATAGGCCTCCTGAAAAGCTACAAAATACTCTGGCTGAAAGGATCTATTCTGTACTACTAATTATCAATTCTTTAGAAGGAATTTCAGAGAACGGGGCCTTCTGCTACCAGTGACTGACAGGTCTGGTTCTATCTCCAAGTTGTAAGCAGGCTGAAATCCCATCATAATGGATCTGTGGACCTTTCCATGATGAAGAATAAAGAATGCAGCTTGTAACAAGCCTGTTAAAATAAGAGATCAACTCTGCCCTAGTTGTCTTATTATATATTATGTTAAACAAATCTAACAGAAGAACATGCCTGTAAAATGATTAACACGTTTATGAAATAACATGACTTATACCAACACTGCCTCAATAAATGTCTATTTGAAAAAAGTGATCTCTATCAGCCTAAGGTTCAAACTGAAAGACTTTGATATTCCATACTCAAATGGTAAATGTTTAAATCAAAATTAAATAAGTGAAATACAAATTAACAAGTTCTGCCTCTGAAAATGTCCAGGAACCAAAATTACCCACAACACTACAACAATCTGAGTCACATCACTTAATTATGCAGACTTTAGGAAAATAAATTCTTTATTTCCTATACTTAGACACTTTTAAGTGGGAGCTGAAGTTTATACAGACTTCTTCTGACATTTGACAGTTTCTTAGGGACGACTTTTCCACTCAATTACATCAGTGAAACTTCATGGACTTCAACAGCATTGCACTGGTATAACAGAGAATTTGGTCCATGACTTTCAAGACTTCATCACGGATACAGAGCTATCTTTGTAATGTATAGAAAGAACAGTTACTGACCTTCGCAACTATTGTTCTTCGAGATGTGTTGCTCATGTCTGTGTGTGCGCCAAATGTACTGGTGCCAGAGATTTTCCCTCAATGGCATCTGTAGGGCCAGCTCTAGCACCCTCTGGAGTCACGCACATGGGTCGGTATAAAGGGCTCCACCGGTCCCCCGCACCCTCAGTTCCTTCTTGCCAGAACTCTGACAGAGGAGAAGGAGGGTGGGCTGTGGAATCGACATGAGCAACACATCTCAAAGAACAACAGTTACGAAGGTCAGTAACCATTCTTCCTTCTTCGAGCACTTGCTCATGTCCATTCCATGTCAGGTGACTCACCAGCAGTGCTCTGGAGGTGGGCCAGGATTTCATGGAGGTACCAATTATAACAATGCTCTGCAAAAGCCCGCATCATCCTGGGCCCATTGAATAATGGAGTGATGGGATGTGAAGGCATGAACAGCCCGGAGACTGGTGCCATGAGTCCAACCATCCGCAATGTGACTCCAGGAACTGATGCTGAGGATCCGGTGACCATTACAAAGGCATCGATGACCTGTGCAAGGTGTCTTGGTGTCCATCGCTGCAGAGGCCCCATCGCAGACTTGGTACTGACCTGCAGTCCCAGTGCAGTGGCCTCCCTTCTCAAGGTGTTGGCAGCACAGGGATCGCCAGGAGGTCCATAACTGCTTGGAATGCCTCAGGAGTGGACGGTACCATGAGAAGCTGGGGGCCCCTGCTGCTCGCAGGAGTCAGCAACTGGTCTGGAATTCAGCTGCAAACTGAGGCCGCTGCCAATCTGAGACTCAGCGGAGACGAGCGGCCCAGCACGTGTCTCGCCTTGTCTTCTGTGCTCCTTTTGTCCCTCCTTGGTGCTGGTGAGCACTCTCTTTTGGTTCTGTCTTCTTGTGCTTCTTTTTAGGCAACAGAGATAGAGATCGGTGCCAGAAGGAACTCAGTGCTGAGGGTACTCTGCACCGATGCCGATGTTCTTGGCACTGATTTTGAATAGCCTAGCTCAGAGACCAGTCTAAGAGTCGACTCCATTAGATGTGCTCTGAGTCTAATGTCCCGTTCCATTTTAGTGTGAGGTCTGAACCTTTTACAGATCCGGCAGTTGTCTCCCAGGCACTTTAGACAGCTCTGGTGAGGGTCACACACTACCACAGGCTTCTAGCACAACATGCAAAGGTTTGAAGCCCGGGCACCAGGGCATGCCCTATTGCTGGGGCTATGTCCCCTGTTGAATCTACAGTATCATAAACTAAAAGCTAACAAATTAGCTAACTTGAACTATACACACTGTTACTAAGAAAAGAACCACTGAGTTAGAAGAGCTTGCTAAAGCAAGAGGACATTCCAACACCGTCATGACTGGTAAAAAGGAACTGAGGGGTGGGCCAGTGGCACTCTTATACTGGTGCAAATATGCACAACCCCAGAGGATGTTAGAGTTAGCCCTACAGATACCAGTGAGGGAAAAAAAAATCTACAGAATCTGTGCAGGTGGCACAGACACACACCTGACATGGAATGAACATGAGCAAGCACTAGAAGAAGAAAGATGGTCTGGATATTACAGCTAGACAATTTTTTTCCCCAAAAGAAAAAAAATCAGGGAAAAAACTTCCCAAAATTTCACAATTTCTTTTTGTTTCTTTCAACCAGCTTTGAAGGCTACAATATACATAGTAATTATACATGTGAGAAAATGCAACTCGTTTTTGTTTTTTAAACAAGAGTCCTAGCTGGCACGCAAAATACTCGTTTTTGTTTTTTAAACAAGAGTCCTAGCTGGCACGCAAAATACTCTTCATTCCTCTGAACAGATTTCCTTAACAGCTAGTACCTACCCTCTTTTCTCTAAGAGAGAGAGACATACAGCAAGAAGTCAGTACATATTTTACAATATAAAGAACATCCTGCTTTAAAAGTTTGAAACACACACTAAAATAATATCTTCATTTGTGAAACACTCCTTTGTTAAACAAATTAGAGACAAATTTAGAAAGTTTGTCTTATTTCCAGCATATAACAGAATATATAAAATCTTAGATGTGGACAGCAATGAATGATACTAACAGCTTTAGGGTAGCATTGCCTTCGTTTTGTAGACCCTGGTCTTCCTGGAACGCTGGTTTCTTCTTCATCATGTAAATCAAGCTCCTCCTCATACTTAACCGTCTCTTTTCCAACTGGCATCAAGTGATCATCCAGTTCACCTAAATTTTATTAAAAAGTACAGATGAATAATAGTATGAATAATCAAATCTTAATTCTTCAAATATTACGGATTAGCGGTGTACATTCAATGAAATAACTCCCACATAACCTGCAAGAGCAACTGAGGGTATGTCTATACTGCAATTAAAAATCCACAGCTGGTCCATGCCAGCTGATTCAGGCTTGCAGGGTTTGGGCTAAGAGGCTATATAACAGTGGTGTAGATATTAGAGCTCAGGCTAGAGTCCAGGATATAGGGCCCTGCGAGGTGGGAGAGTCCCAGAGCTTGGGCTGCAGCCCAAGCCTGAACATCTACCCCACAAATTAAACACCCCAAGCACCATCAGCCTAAGTCAGCTAGCACAGACCAGCCACAGATTGCAGACATACCCTTAGAGGCTACACAATATTTAGGTGGCCTCACTAAATAAGAGTGAGAACTTGCTAATACCTTTATTAAACTCTTACCAGTTAAAGTAGCTAATTGTCTGGAGTAAAAACAATATTGATGGTAGAACTCTAAGAATTCATAACTTTAAGATTTAAAATAAAAAATTTAAATATTCTCTGTACACTGAAGTGGTCATGGAAAAATCAACTTCCCACATCAATTAAAGGCAGCCTGGGACTGAATTATTTGATTAGAATGATTAGCACACTACCCAGGAATTCTTACTCTCTTTTCCTTTGGATCCCGTACAAACTTTCTGTACTGTTTTCGAGCACCTCTAGCAATACTCTAGGATGTTGTTTAAAAAATACCCTATAATGCACTTATGACATATTTATACTAGTGGCAATACAGCTGAAGTCAGCATGAGATTTTCACTTTTTGACCACGTTTTATGGCTTAATAGGGAAAATCTGCTTTGCCTTCTTTAGAAATGGAGATTACTTACTTGTAACTGGAAGTTCTTCAAGATGTGGGTACGCATACACATTATAAGCCTGAGGCCAAAAACATCTTGAAAATAGCGTCCATTGGTCCGTGCCTGCACCCTGGCTCCCTTTGTGCTCTGCACTGAGAACGTATGGGGAAGTGCAGACCAACACCTCTCTAGTTCTTTCTTTACTGAAAAGCCAGTTGCAATTCAAAGCAAGGGGGAAAGGAGAGTACGTAGTGTAATACGGATAGGACCACCACATTTTGAGGACACTCCAATTACAGATAAGTAATTTCTAGTTCTTCGTTGTGTACGGTCCCTATGTGTATTCCACACACGAGTGGCTGACAAACAGTACTCAAACAGGAGGACAATACAAGGATGCAGGCGGTATATATGATTATAATAATGCAGCTCAAAAGGCTGTGTTAGCAGAAGAGGCATGGGCCAATATGTAATGTTCTGCGAAAGTGCTGCTGGAATTCCAGGTTTCCACTTTCAATGTTCAGTAGAGGGCCTTCTTTCAAAGAAGCTATTTGAGGCTTCCTGTGCTCTAGTGGAATAGGCCTTCACTCCATCCAGGAGACAGAGATGTAGGACCTAATTGAACAAGGGCCTGGAACTGACCCCTATCCTTCTGTAGGAGTTTTATCTTTGAACTCTGTAACTTTGCATAGCTCAGAAAAGGGCCTGGTAGTTAGAAATTTGAAACTGGAGGTTGGTGGATGTGAATATCTTCCTCCCCAGAAGTTCAAGGTAGGAGCAAAGATAGGGCAATTGCCTCATCAGGTGAGGAAGATGATATGCCTGTTAGCACTGCCAGTACCAGAAGATCCATTTAGTCATCTTCCTCTTCCACATGCTCTGGCAGAGCCAGCTGCTGTTGTCTAGTAGGAGAAGGATGGTGTGACTCTCCAGTAAAGCACACAGATCCAGTATGTCATGCATAAGCGTCCAATGGATGCCAATAAGGCCAGTACAAAGGGTTGAAGGCTGGTTGGGATAGACCTCAGGGCACTGGGTACCACTGCTCTATTGGAAGGTAACTTGTTTGTTCAGAGGACAGGTCCACGACATTATCAGAGTCCTTGTCTGGGACAACCCCCTATGTTGAGAAGATGGTGGTTTACCTTAGGCATCAGATTCGGCCTATGGCAAGGACAGATTCAATTCCATAGGTGATACCGTCAGTACCAGTGGACGGAAACTCTGGCTCATGGATGGAATAGGGGAACGACTTTCAAATGGGGATAGCGTGTCCCATCTGAAGTTCTTCATCAGTAATGGCAGATGATGGTATGTGGACTCTTTAGAGGTTGTGGCTGGCACCACTGTTGGTATTAGGGTCAGTATCATGGAGGCTTTCATTTTGTATGCTTTCCTTTGTGGTTGAGAGGCTTAAGCAAACCGACACGCAAAGATTCACCTTATTTGAGGGGACGGGGAGGGATCCCTTCTCTAGGAAGGCAGCTTAGAGGGGGCTCTGTTCTTATGCTTGAAAAGAGTTCCCCTCACTCTCATGAGTGGCCCCACACAGTAAGTCTTTAGATTTAACTGATCCAGCCTCTGCTCAAGAGCTCAAGCTCAGAAAGGAGCTGCTTGAGGCCTCCAGCCAATGTCTCCCCAGCCTGATCTGACATGGCTTTCTCCATGAGATACTCCCTTAGTCAGAGCTTTTGTCCCTCTCAGGTCTGGGGTGGGAAGAAACAACAAATATTGCAGTTGGCGGAGACATGAACTTCCCCCCAAGGCAGAAAAGACAGTGCTGGTGGTCGTCACTCACCAAGAAAGAGCGGGACAGAACAGAGTTTTTGATTCCCAGAATTCTGGGCATAGTCTTACTCCCAAAAGAGGAGACAGAGAGGGTGGGTTCCCGACTTGGTGGGAAACGAGGCTACACTACCAATACAGAAAACTATAAAACCACTTAAAATTATATACAATTATATTTACAGAGATGAAGACAAAACTCAGTGTGAGGATAGCTCCAGATACTAAAGGATTCTGACTCAGGCCATGCAGTGCTAAGAAGGAATGGAGAAGGGGCCAGTCCCCATCTCCCTTTATACCCTTGGTGCAGAGCCCAAAAAGGAGTCAGGGGTTAGAGGCAGACAACTGGACACTACTTGCAAGTTTCTGGATTCAGGTACACGGTGCACATGCATACTCACATATGGAACACACATAAGGACCAACACCTGAAGAACTCAGAGTTTTCAAATATTTTACAGTTAACTACTAAAGAAGCTACCTCTTAAAGCACTGAATTTTGGTTATCTTATGGCTGAGAAATATAGCTCTAAAATTACATGTGAAAGGTGATTTGCCAGCTGACACTGAAATGTTCTCCTGTATGAAAAGCATATTCCATGTCAAACGTTATGTTACTACAACTTGATATTGAATTTACCATTTTAAAACCACAGAAATGATGAGAGTCTCTTGATAACCTTAACACTACACTTTTACACAGACACGTTACATTATTTCAATATATGATCACATCATACAACATTGCACAATGGGGGTTAAACCATGAACTCCACTACCATATTATATATGACAGAAGTCTTTACCTGCAACTTTCCCAATGTCTCAATATAGATTTTTTTTCCCTTCACTAAAGAGATGTTTCTTATTTTCAAAGACTCTTACCAATTTTGTGCAGTTTTTCACAGCAAATAAGAGCTACCACTCTCTCAGCCAGTCTTGCACAACTCATTGGAGGACCCTAGAAATATTTCACAAGATATTTTAAATCTATATTTAACAGTACATAGTTTACCAATATATTTAAATGTTAAAATGGTTTCATACACTTTGACAGAAGAGACATTAAAACTCATCACAAAAGAGTTTAAAACACTATCAACTCTTATGCTGCCTACGCAGTGTTGAAATATAAAATTACTATTTATAGCTTAAAATATAGATATGTAGGTGTGGTTGCCAATCTGCCATAAACACTGCCTCCTTCAAAGATATTCTTGCTTTGTTATTTCTCAGTGAAACTCCACTGTTCGTTTTTGAACCTCAGGAAATATAGCACCATAGAATTCTGGAGCACATCCCACAACTCAAATAAGCAAATGTGCATGAACATGGGGCTGCGGGAAAAGCAGCAAAGTCTTTGTGATGTACAATGAAAGGAAGCTGTTGAGAAAACAGACTAGAAATAAATGAAGCAGAAGTGATCTGCAAGTAGTTACAGTGTGTTACAGTAAAAGAATAAATCTTATATACTGGGTATGAATTAATACCAATGGAAAATTCATTCACGTATATATACGCATTCATAATTCATCCATCCCCAAACCAAGTACTTACAACAATTGAGGCTCGAAGAGGTGAGTTAATTGGCAGGTAGAGAGTTGAGTAAAACGTATTATCAGGTAGTTCTCGGGTTTTGCACTTAGGAGCCAGATGAGTAAATGGATCACTTGGTAATCTTGCGCAGTACCTAATTTAACAATAGATTTTAAAAAGCCTATCATTCTAAATCTAAAAAACAAGATCCTATGTACAGCTCACAGGGAATCTCATATTACTGATGCAGGAAGTATGGAAGATGTTAGTCCTACTGCTTGAATATCCCAATATTAATATTGAGTACAGTAAAATGATTTAACGTAGGCATCCAATTGCCTTTTTATAAACAATACAGCAGATCACAAATTATCACAAATGTGAGATGGAGGATTTTATGTGGCCTTTCAACTAAAGAACCTCTATAAATCTGGGCCTTTAAGAAGTAACTAAGTCTCTACCCATTTGATGGTGAATGATTGACTTTACTAAATGAGTTGGTGGTTTCTATTTTTTATAGATTTTTATATGGTACATGACTGTAGTAACGCAGCACTTTCCAGTAGTGCATTAGCAATGGGAGTACATATAGTCATGCTCTTTATTTTCATATCCCCGTGCAGTTCTTAGTAGACAGGCAAACCTCATCACTAATACCAACCATCAGTACTGGCCATCCTTGTTGGCAGTCTCAGACAATGATTGAATGGATCTAGAGACAGGCTTACCCTTTCAAACTCATTCAGAATAAAGCTGAAGCATATTGGTAGAGAGCTATGGGGAAGCTTGTAGCGCCACACCCCATGCTGCCCTGTTGTGAAAGTCAATGGAGAACGTCAGTACTTGAAGATGTCAAAGTGAAAGGAAAAAAATGAATTTGCCTCATACCTATTGATGTGTCCAATCGCAGTGTTAATTGTAACTCTTGGACTGCTATCATCTGGCCTCAACACATAGGGTGGAAAGATATCATCATCATCCACGATGGGCTCAGTTTCAGTTTCACTAGCATCAATGGACTTTGAACATTTGTTTCTGAGGATCTTAACATTTTAAAAACAAACTGTGATGAGAAACTGGTTATTTTTTTAATACTATGCTAAACAAGAAGCATGTTCCTTTGGATACATACCTTTTCAATTGCTTTGTAGGTTTTAAGATCTTCTTCAAAACTTTTAATTTTGTCTGTGTCTGCTAACATGATGTAATTTGAGATTGGTGCCCTGGCTCTTCCTTTGGACTGCACATAGGAACGGTACTCTGTGGGCAAATCAAAACGAACCACCAAATTGCATTTTGGTATGTCAACACCCTCTTCTACAATGCTAGTAGCAATAAGTAAGTTGGTCTCATGTGCTCGAAATTTTCTAAGTACCTATAAAAGTAATCAAGAAAAGAAATATATATGAAATCAGTTCTGTACACAACTGTTAACATTACAAAATTTATTAAAAGTAACCCAATGTAAAAAACCCTTAAAGGATGGAATTAGAATTCTGAAAACGTGTTTAAAAAAATCTAAAGGATTACAATGTTCAACCAAAATAAACTACAATAGAAAAGTCTTTTCAGAGACTCTTAGAGCAACAACATTTCATCAGAAAAAGGCAGTTTGGTTTCCCAGGAATTAAATCTTAAATATCAAATTATGAGGAAATATAAAAAGATGTGGGACTCTCTAATTGTGGGGGGCTAGGGTACCAGATTATTTGCAATGCTACATATCTTTTGGCTATGCTCAAGCAATGTTCTATTCAGAAAAGCATTTCTGAAATCAACAATTTGGGAATAATCAATCAGCATATTTGAGGTTGAAGCATCACTTTTGGAAATGACAATTTCCATAGTTGACGTTTCAGCTAAAGACAAATGTAATTCCCTAGGACCAAGGAATAATTTTGGGCAACCTGCTAAAAGAAAAGTCACAACAGATATATAAAAACAAACTGAAATAAGAAATCCAGACAAAAATACCTGCAAAAATAACCAATAAACAAAGTCAAACTATACTGTAAAATTCCAGAAAAGAAAGTAAAAACTAGGTTCACTTAAAAGAAAGAACGTAAGAATTTATAACACATTATATCATGGTGGAAGAAACAGCCTCCCTTCCCCACAAAATAAAACCACAGAATAAACTAAAGTACACTACTTGTTGCAGTTCATGTGGTTTAAGGCTACTATATCAAGTTTGCCAATAATATTTACGAGTATTTATTAAAATTTCAATGTATTTAATGTTGGGCATTAATTTTCAAAAGAGATTCAATTATGAAATAGGATTAACAAAGGTTAAATTTTCAACTGTTTTTAAATTGGAAGTATTCTGAATGAGAGATTATAAGGTTTCATTCTAGATTCGCTTCACCTAAAACACTCCTAAATACATGCCTTAATTTTGGCGCTCTTCATCTTTTGTTTTAGGAATTTATTAAATTATTAATTTATTAAATATAACCATTGGCTTTTTAAATCATTATTTAACAGCAGCTTTGAAAAATATAGAGCAATACAATAAGTCTGTCATTAGTGAATGCTCCCCCACTCCCATGTATAAAGCCCAAACACTCCACATACCATTTATTGTTAAAAGGATCCTGGCCATTAATACATTATAACAAAACTTGTAATGCAAACTTATTCAGTCACCCAGCCCAATTAATCAAATACAGATTTCAGAATGCTAGGATGTTCCATTTTCATAGATTTTATATCAAATTGGAAGCTAGGGTTGTATTTTTAAAAGTGTTAAATTTTGTTACCATTAGCTTATTCAATTAAAAGTATCAAAGTATGTCAGCTTGCAATAAGTTAAGTGATTTTTTTAATTTTTTTTTTTTTTGAGCAAGGCTATCATTGGGATTCAGGTTATTTGATGTCTTAACAAGGAAGTTCAAATCCAAAACACAGTTAAAAGGTAATTTTTCTTAAAAGGTCTCAACATGAAATTTAAGACCCTGAATTTTTATTCTACAGTAAACAATGTAAATCTGAGCTTTTAATGATCAGCAATTTACTGTTATTACAAAAGAGCTTAATATTCTAAACAACCACCATGAAATTCCAAGACGCCTGATTTTCTGTGACACAGTAATGTACCATTCTTAACCCATTTGAGGAGAATTAAATGGTTGATGATGTGACAAATCAAGAAACTGGTTATACAGACCATTTTAAGTTCTATCCAATTATATAATTTGACAGCCCAATTTTTCTAAACATGTTTTTTGTAAAAGCATCGGAACCACAAACAAGTATGCAGATCCGTCAAGCCAGAATACTTCCTGAGCTTCCAGGAGTTACTGTACACAGATTTTACCTGCAAATGAAATGATTCTGAATGTAGTATTAATGTACAATTCTTTTCATTTAAGTTACCTCTTCTTGTTTTCTGAATTCCACTTCCATCTGTTTATTACGAGGCTGATTCTTTCCAATGCCATGTCCAGTTATAAAATTGCTGCTGATGTAAGCCAGCTCTGGATCCTGTTTGCCAGCTTCCTTTATCAACCTAAGAATAAATATTACATGTATTTTGGAGTCAAGCATAGCTGAGAAAATTAATCTTTTGTTTGTAAGACCTGTATTGAAAATGTAAGTTTAGTTTGCCAAAATATATAGTATTCCCCCCCCCCCAAAAACAGAAAGTTTATGGTGAAAACTTCTGTAGGGATAATCAAAGACAGAGTGCATACATATGGACATGCTTTAGACCTATTATAGAAAAGACTATACTTAAAGGCCAAGATTTTCAAAAGTGACCAATGATTTGGGGATTCCTCAATTCCTGGGTACCCAAACTGAGACACCTTTAAAAGGGACTTACTTTTCCCGAAAGTGTCAAGTACCCCACTGGAACAAAAAGACCCTTCTTAAAGTATGTCTACACAGGGATAAAAGACCTGCAGCACAGCTGCAGCTGGCCCACATCAGCAGGCTGAGGCTGTGGGTCTAAAAGTCAGTGTAGGCATTCAGGTTCAAGCTCCAGCAGGTTTTTATCCCTGTCTAGACATACCAAGGGACTTCATGTTGGGCACCCTAAAACTTAGGTTTCCATGTCACTCGTCATTTGGTCAAAATCTACAAAAGACAGAAGCTAATAAACCAGTACCAAGTATTCACATCTGTTCTAAACATTATAAACCTCTGTACTCAAACCATTTTACACCTTCATCTGTTGTGGTGATGACAAATAAAGTGAATGTGTACTGTATTCTAAAAACTGTATGTGTACATACACAAAAAAATAAAAATATCTTAAAAATGAAATGTAAAGTCCCATATCTTGCAACTATCTTTGGAGGTAAGGTGGGGACTCCCTGCAGTAAGCTGTACCATCAAGGCTTAGCGTCATAAGTTAACAAAGTTACAAAAAGGACACTGACTCCACAATCACAGCACAATCAAGGCCCTCTTGATTCTTTGCAGGCTAAATAAAGTAATATTAGATGGTGAGATATAAAGAAATTGTTTTACTGTTATGGATAATTGTGTTGGAATGTAAGATTATTAGGTTAATGTTAAGGATAAATATCTGCATAATTTAAATGATATTTTCTGTTCATGTACTGGATGTTAATGACGAAAGCAAAAAGGTTCAAAAGGTTTGCTCTAAAGTTATGAGAAATGACTATAAATGTGATGTTTAGCACTCTGATTAAAAATATAGACCTGTATCTTTCTTTCTTAACCTAAACGTTTGCAATTAGTTGAAATTAATAACTTCCTCAATAATTAATACTGAACATGGATTACATGATTATTCATATTTAGTCATCCCTTTGCATTCATTTTTAAGTAGGTCTCTTCTTTTACCTTTCCCCTTCTTCTTACAGGTTTAATAGGCTAAAAGTTTGTCTGTACAACACTGTGATTTGAGTAAATTAAGCAACTAGCCATCTGTGTGTATAAATACACAATCCATGTGTGTAATCACAGTAATTGCTTGTGCAATGCAATGCTCCATGATGAGCCCTCTGCCGTGGGGGCAGAATCTAGGATCTCTGGGTCTAAAAGCGTGTCTCTACTGCCGGCATAAAAACACCTAGAGTCTGTTCGTTCAAAGGCAGTTTGGACTCATCAATCTCTCTGTGGTCCAGCCACTAGAGAGGGACAGAGCTACACCTGCACAAAATTAGGAGTGCAGTTATGTATCTGATTTTTTTTTTGGAAAGTCGCACAGTGAAAATCTCTCTCTTCGTTTCTTCTTATAGATGACATTCCAACTCTAAAGCTTAACTATTGTATTACATCAATGATGGTGAAATGTAAGAAATATCAAATTTGGATTTCTACTGAAAGATTATAGACCATAAGGTCTATAATGAACTTCACTTGTAGAGAAACATACCATCAATGACATCATGATATAACGTTTCATAGTGCACAACTTTATAAGCAATTACTTACAGGAAAATTTATTAAGAGCTTGTCTCCTGTCTATTTTTAACCATAGACTAGTACTATATTGTGACAGAATATATCCATCTATTCACACTCTACACAGTATTGTAATTATCTTTGTACAAAGTATGCAATATAAGACATCAGTCAGTATCCTCCTGATAAAATGTGTGTGGTATCATTGTATGTGAAGTTATATGATTCCATTGTATGGTGTTAACACCACATGTTCCAAACTGAGGTTGGCAAACAAGTTTGTTTCAAATAAAGGAATGCGTGATTTAATTAATTTTCATTTAACCAGTAAACAGAGTCATCATCAAGCATGAAGGGAAACAAAGAATCTCAAAGAGGTAAGGAAAAAGCATCAGGGAACATCCTTCCCCATAGACTTTTTGTCTCCGAGTATTCATCTGGAAATGTTTTTCAAGAGAGGGACTGCAACTATAAAGAGGAGAGATAAAACACCAAAGGGCCCCCCTTTGTCTTCTCCATGCCCATTACATTGACAGTACCTGGAGCAATGAAGGAAGCACTCATTGGATTCTGGAGAAGGGGTCCTGATCTAAGAAGTTTGATGCAGTAAGCATGTGGTGAGAAAACTGCTTTGAATTTAACATAGTTTGTTGAGTTAGGCACCAGTTGCGTTTTATCTTTATTTTTCTTGTGACCATTTCTTACTTATGCCTCATTACTTGTACTCACTTAAAATCCCTCCCTTTGTAGTTAATAAACTTGTTTTGTTTTATCTGATCCAGTGTTTAAATTGAAGTGTCTGGGAAATTCCATTTGGGATGGCAAGCTGTGCAGATATTATTTCTATAAAGAAATAATGGACTTTATATAAAGTGTATTGTTCAGGGGAGGGCTGGACAGTATAGAACACATATTTCTGGGGGAATATCTAAGACTAAGGCTGTTTTGGGATCACCCTGCAATATAATGAAGGCTGGTGAGAGCCAAAGTGTAACTCAAGTCTGATTGGCAGACTAATTATACACAAACACTCAGGGAGTAACTTGTATGCTAGAATGATGCTTGTGAGTGGCCCAGGTGAGAGCCCCTACAACAATGTATTGTAAGGCACTCAATGTTGCAAGACAGCTGTCAGGGAGCTCATTAGTCTGGAATATACCCTGGTTTGCTGCACACATATATGGTGGTTTTCTTCATATGGCCAAGCAAATACAGTAAAAACTATAACAAAATCTCAAACAGAAATTAGTTTTCCAGTTTCCATGAAGTATGCAACCGAAATACAAGTTAAAAAATACCTATGGCAATAAATAATAAACACACTTTTAACATATAGCTAATAATTTATGACACAACTGTGGTTTTGTTGTTGTTGTGCAATTGTAATTAGTGGGTGAAAATGCTGCCAGGTAATTGTTTGTTACAGAATAGTTTTGTTCCAGTGAAATGAAGAGAGAGAAGCTGAGCCATAGGAAATGTTTGCTAGTCTATAAAAAATGCTCACTGTAACAAGAACTCAACCACATAGAGCTAATTAGATGACCACGAAACAAGACTGGGGCCTGGTCTATGCTTACCAGCAAATTTGGTGGCAGTCGACGGGAGTTACGCAAGCTACATAGAGTAGCTTGCATAACCTACGTCAACTTCCTAAATTCTCTTCTGTGCACCATCTCCACTACGCTGTGCCGACAGGAAATGTGTACCTGACGACAAGGCACTAAGCTTTTTTGGAAGTGTTTTTATTGAATTGACTTCTGGATCGATTGAGCAGGTCTTCTCTTCCGCTCAATCAATATGTATAAATCAATCTGACATCGTATTTTCCACCACAGTGAAGACATACCCTCAGAATAACTTAGATAAAAAGGTCAAATTGGAATATACAGGAAACAAACAAGTTAAAAACTTTAATCATTACTATAAACAGTTTAGGCAAATGTCTGGTTTGACCAGCAATATTTACAATTTAGGCAATACTACTAGTAAAACCCTTCTGAAAAAAAGGATTAGCAGTTAAGTATCATTTCATACCAAATTCTCACCTGTTTCTGCCACACAGGATGTGTCTATACTTCAGTTAGACTCCCAAGGTTGGTCCATGCCAGCTGACTTGGGCTCGAAGGGCTTGGGCTAAGGGGCTGTTTAATTGTGGTACAGATGTTCGGGCTCACACTGCAGCCTGAGCTCTGGGACTCTCCACCAGTCCAAGGGTCTACACCACAATTAAACAGCTCCTTGCCACAAGGCCCATGAGTCCAAGTCAACCAAGGATTTTTAATTGCAGGGTAGACATACCCATATTTTCCATTTACCACCAGAATCAGACTCCATTACATAATTCTAGGAGTTGTAAACCAACAGCAATTAACAGCAAAAACACAACAAGGTTACAGTGTCCCACTTTGTGATGTCCAATGCTAGGTTATTTGCTTCTGATGGAACTTAAGGTGTTGTTTATGACTTATAAAGCCCTAATGTTTTGGGATCTTCCTACTTGGGAAGACTGACTTTCTCTATGTGCCCTATTGCTGCAACTACAGTCAGTGGACCCTTTGAGCTGAATCCCCCTCAGCTGAAAGGAGAAGGAGCTGGCAGTAGTGAGTCCTTCAGTTTGGTGGTGAAGGAGATAGGACTCTGGCTAGCAGCTCAGATCAGCCCTGCATGGTGTCCCCATTGTCCTTTTGGGAAACACGGTCCCCACTCCAGAGATCAAAATAATTAAAGTGTACATTCAATTAAAAAACACTTCATGAATGCTCTGATCCAAAACTCTGAAATCAACTGAAGTCTTTCCATTGATGTTAGTCGATTTTCAATCAGGCCAAAATTCCAAATTAATATTAAATACTGGTAGGTGCAGAACATTATGTTTCTGTCTAGAAGAAATAAAGCTATTAGCTTTGCAGTATACAAAAATAGGAAGCATTTACCAAAAACTCCATTGAATGAAAATCAATAAGATGTTACAACTGCTGCAGGCAGCAACAACGTGGGCCAAATCTTCAAATAAACATGGCTTAATTTATGCCTCTCCAGAAGTCACATGTGCATCCATGATAAAAGTTTTCATTTGTGTGTCTATGGATGCTGACAGGTAATTAGATATGCAAACATTCTGTGAATGCAACAAAGTTTTACCAAATCTGGATGTTAGCCAATTTGCCTCACAGTTGGGAAAACTGCCCAAAAATTATGGAGGTTCCTAGTAGTGACTCCACAGTTGTGTTCTAAAAAGGGCTTAACAGTGAGCATACATTCCCGTTTCTCTCTAAATGGAGGAGACCAGTTGGTGTGAAGTTTCAAAACATGGTTAGTTTTTGTGTCCTCTGAATTTTCCATTGACTTTGTTTGCTTCCTCTTTAGAACATTTTTTTAAAACAGGAAGTCTTTTAATTTGGTCTGTCTGAAACTTTTCCTTGTTGACTGAGCTCTCTTAAAAATATTGTCTGTCTGCAAAAAAATTGGTAGAGAAGTGGCTCCTAAGGAGACCTAACGCAACAGGGAGTATTTTTGTTTGTCTTTGTTTTTAAAGACAAGTTTTGGAGTTAGGGTCATTTTTAAAAATTAATCTCTCTTTTTCTTTATTGAAAATGTATTTGGTGTGAAAACAAATCTGATTGATGGGACGTCTAACCTTGACTATTGAATGGGGACTTGACATACAGAAGACTAACTGGAATGGGAGAAAGAGGATGGGAGATGAGTGCAAAGAGCAGGCTCATACAAGTCATTCATTGATTGGTGGGGTAAGGAGAGGGAAGAGAGAATGAGGAGAGGGAGGGTACATGTAAACCTGATTGACAGGGATTGGTGAATGCAGACTTGACAGGGATTGGTTGCACATAAGAGTTATTTCCTCATGGAAGGTTTTTCTGCAGATTATATCCTATAAATGAGAAAAGTTCATGCACAACTGTTGATGGTTAACATTCTCTTTCTGTCCCTGAATCCCCATAGATCTGTTCTTCTCCCTAAACTTTAGAAACAATCCAGGAAATTACCACAGGACAAAAAACTTAGTTTGGAAGCAGCAGGGGTTGCTATTGACACTTCCAGACAAATCCACAAAAACAAGGAAATGTAAGGTTTAGCTACCTAACAGTAGTACTGCTTCACAGTCCTCTACTTCACCCACAAACACACTTTGTTACCACAACCATTGTGCAATACAAGCCATTTACTGCATCCTTAATTTGGCCCCCAGATCACACCCTTTAATCATCCTTCTGCATAAAAACCTTTAGTATCTTCCAACAGAACCAACTACGAATGTTGGGGAAAGGTAATCTGGTAAAATGATGTCAAGAGAAGGGTGAAAATGGGACAGCACTAAGGCTACAGAGTAAGATCTGTGGTGTATGACAGCTGTGGAAATAGCAAGGCATGTGCTTCTAGAGGAGGAGAAGAGGATATGCATTATGTGGTGGAATAACTTTTCATTTCCTTCCTTGAGAAAGTTTAATCTTGTTTAAACTTACAAGTAGGTAAAAATATTTAATGCTAATATGTGATGAATGCATAAGATAACACAAACTCAAACACAAAATTGAGTGGCTTTCCTGAAATACAACATTTAGTTTCCTAGATAATCCTAATACCCCTTTCCCTTTGTCAATGTGATTCATTCTTTCAGATTTTCATTTTTGAAAGCTTTACCTGTTTAGGACGACTGCTGTGTATCTCCTTTCCACAAAAATAATTCCACATAAAATATTAGTAAAGGGCGAAGGGAAATTTGTCTCTGACTTCTCTTTCTCCTCAATTTCTTCATCCTCATCGTCATCTTCAGAATCGCTCCAAGACACATAATTATCCTGATTCCTATTATTATACCACTCAACACTTTCAAACTGCTGCCGCTCATACGGTTTATATTTGCGCAAGATTTCAAGCAGTTTTATTACTTTCGGGGTTACAAATTTCAGATCAAGTGAGGCAGGTGAGAAGTGCTCTTCACAGAGTGCATGTATTTTCCTTAGGAAAGTGTCTGTAAACAATAAAAACTTCCTGTGCAGCTCCTCTTGCTCATGTTTGATGTACTTCTGTAGCTCTCTCACCATCATTCCAGCTACTTTATCTGCACACCAGGGTCCCAAAACAATCAATACAGCTCGACAGTCTGACAGTATCTACAACAAATAAATTCAAACCCCAGTTCAACAGGGTACATTAATAATTATTCATTTTACATTGGGCTTTCATGTCTAATATGAGGATAATCCTTACTGTAAGCACAATGGTGACTGGGTTTCTTTGTAAAGAAGAATCAAAAGATATGCACAGTTATTTCATTTAGAAGTCCCCCGCAAACATGATGTTAGGAGAAAATGTAAATATACTTCATCAGAAACACCAGCCACTAGAGCTGAACACTAAATTGTATCATTTTTATACTTTGACCAGAAGAATTTAATTACTATTTTGTGCTCTGATGGCACTGCAGTCTGGAAATCTGCCTCAAAATAATAATGCTAAAATTATAATAATTCATAATGCACTTAATAAATGGCCAGTATAATACCGGAGTCTAATGTGGAAACAGGTTTATAAACAAGGCAATCTTTTCATAGGCACTTTTGCATCATTATCTGTTACTGACAATTTGCCAAAAAATTCTACAAATAAGGCTATTAGGCTAGCCTCTCGATTTATTATATATATTATTCAATGTATTTAACTAGATCTTATGAAGTCTGTCCTAGCAAAAGAAACCATTTTAATTAAAATAAGGAAATGAAAACTATATTTTAAACAGAGAAAAGAGTAGTGTGAACAAACCAAATACATTTCATTTCAATTCATTTAAATAGGGATTAGCGCAGCAGTACTCAACCTGCTGGAAAGGCGCCTCTGTCACTGAGCCAAGCAGCCAAATGCCATACAAACGTTATAGAGTGACATCCTGACATTGTGTTGTGATGTTGCTATATCACTAAACAAGACTCATGACCAATCACATCCTGATGCAATATTATAATGGAAGCATCACCATACAATTAAAATTTTGCACTGAGATTTTTTGTGGGTCAACAAAATTCCAGTTGAAAACACTATCCTTCTCTCTCTCGCTTCTTCTCTGCCCCTCCATCCGTAACTGCTCAGAGGTACTGGGAATACTCTTGGCAATGCTTGTGTGACTCTATTTCCTTCTCTATAGCTTGTTTGGAAGGTAATGTTGGCAATGCTCCTGGGACTAAAGAGACCCAAGGAACATGGCAGCTGAACGAAGCAGAAGAGCCTGAAGCAGAGTATTTGACTGAGACTATTTCATTTTGTGACACCTGCTGGGGAAAATGTTTCAGTATACTTCCTGAAGCATTATTTCCTTTTTCTGTTTAATTATTTAACATATAAGCAATAAAATTATGCAAAATAAAACAAGAAAATACATGATCCTGGCCACATTCACATCAGTGGGCGTTTCACTATTGACTTCAATGAAACCACAATTTCATCCAGGGTTTCAATGAAAACTTTACAACCAGGTCACAGGAATTTAAGATTAATTTTGTTAATATATTTTAGGTTGGTTGAACTAAAATAAAAGTTTCTGTAATTAAGAGGGGAAGCAATGGACAAGCAATGATAAAAGTCTAACTATGTGTTTTATATCTGGCAATGTCCTTACCTGTTTAGAAATTAACGTAGAGTCCCTCTCCTTTGAATGTACAGATATGTTGCAGTCATTTAGAAAGCTAAGTGCTTCATCCAATTCTTTCAACAATCTTTCATACAGCCCGCTTTTGTCGGTATATGGTCCACAATCTACCACAATCTCACATGGCTGAGAAGTATATCTTCATTGAGAGAAACAAAAGATTTGGTTAACCATAGCTGTTGAAAGTCAGAATTGTTTTCAGCTGCTAAGGCTATACATTAAGCAAGGACAGCCATAACCAGTTTGTGAACTTTTTATTAAATTTTATTTTATTTTTTGGTAATAAACAGAAAACAAATGAATACACAGTTTATGATATATAGTACATCAAAATAGCATACTTATTTTTAATGCCTTAAAAATCAGCATCTCTGAAAAAGACTACACGAGTATAATTCATGTTTGGCAGGAGCCAAACACATATATTTAAACTTTTCAGGAATGAGTGAGTCTCAGAGCCATGTAGGAAATGGAGGTTATTTACCTGTAACTGAAAGTTCTTTGGATGTGTGGTCCCTATCTGTACTCCACACATGGGTACACATGCCTGCCATATGGTTGAGTCTTGAGATTCTCAAGAAATAGAGTCTATTGCCCTGCACATGCGCAATTCCTCTCCTTGTGCTCCAGACTGAGGACATAAGAGGCAATGAGGGCCAACGCCTCTCCAGTTTCTCCTCTTAACTGTGAAGCCAATGAGACCCAAAGCGGGTGGGCAGTGAACTACATCTAGACACAACTCATCTTGAACAGCTTTCAGTTGCAGGTAAGTAATCTCCATTTCTTCTTCAAGTATTGATCCCTATGTGTATTCCATGTGTGGGTGACTAACAAGCAGTATTCAAACTGGAGAGGGGGTTTCAGAAACCTGGCAGTAAAGATGCTTGAAGAACTACAGTCCCCACTGCTGCCTCTGAAGCAGAGGCCTGAACTAGCACATTATGTTTTGTGAAGGTGGGAATGGAACTCCAGATACCTGCTCTGTATACATCCAGTATCAGTACCTCCAATAGAAATGCTGTAGAAGCACCTTGCGCCCTAGTGGAGTGGTCCCTTACTCCTTCAAGGTGAGGGATATGCTAGTAGCACATGATGATGCAACCAGAAATCCATTTAGAGAGTCTCTGAGAAAACACTGCTTGTCCTTGCAACCTTTCTGCTCTAGAGAGAAACAGTCTTAGTGATTTTCTCATTGGTTTGGTCCTTTGCAGATAGAAAGTCAGGGTACATCTGACATCCAAGGAATGAAGCCTATTCTCTTCAAAAGGAAGCATGAGGTTCTGGGAAGAAAACAGGTAAGTGGATTGGTTGGTTGACATGAAATTCAGACATTACCTTACAGAGGAATTTAGGATGAAGGTGAAGGGAGACCTTCTTGTGAAAAACTGTATATGGTGGGGCTGCAATGCCCCCCATCTTCCTCACTCTTCTGACTGAAGTAATAACTAAAAATGCAACTTTCCCAGAAAGGTGGAACATAGAACACATTGTTGAAAGGTTCAAATCGTGATCTGGTGAGTACTGACAGGACAAGAATGAGGTTCCATTGAGGTAAGGCCGGACCATTAATGAAAAGGCCTTTTACGAATCTCACTATTGTTAGGTGAGTAAAAATGGAACATTCATTTACTGGAGGAAGGAAAGCACTGATTGGTGTGAGATGGACTCACAGTGAGCTAAGAGAGACCCAAAGCTCTTCAATAACAGAAGATAATCTAAAATGACTGACATATCCATAGAGTCTGCAGAAGACTGACTGAGCTGAACCCAGGTAGAAAAGCATTTCCATTTAATTATGTAGCAGCTCCTAATTGATTCTTTCCTACTTTAAAGAACATAAGAATATAAAAATAGCCCTACTGGTTCAGGCCAATAGTCCATCTAGCCCAGTATCCTGTCTCCCAATATCCAGATACTTAAGAGGAAATGAACAGAACAGGGCAATTATCAAGTGATCTACCCCCTTTCATATAGTCCCAGATTCCATCAGTCAGCGGTTTATGGTCACCCAGGGCATGGGGTTGTGTCCCTGATCATTGTGACTAATAGCCATTGATGGCCTTATCCTCCATTAACTTATCTAATTCTTTTTTGAGCCTACTTACACTTCTGGCTTTCCCAGCATCTGCTAGCAATAAGTTCCACAAGTTGACTATGTGTTGTATGAAGTAGTACTTTCTTATGTTTGTTTTAAACACACTGCCTATTAATTTCATTGGCTGATTTTTAGTTCTTGTGTTATGTGAAGGGATATATAAAACTTCCTTATTCATTTTCTCCACAACCTTTATAATTTTATAGGCCTCTACCATAACTCCCCTTATCTGCTTTTTTTCTAAGCTGAACAGTCCCAATCTTTTTAATTTCTCCTCATAGGGAAGCTGTTCCATATCTTTGTTTTTGCACTTCTCTGTACTTTTTCCAACTCTAATATATCTTTTTTGAGACGGGGCGACCAGACCTGCATATAGTATTCAAGATGTGGGAGTACCATGGATTTACATAGTGCCATTATATTTTCTGCCTTATTTTCTATCCCCTTCCTTATGGTGCCTAACATTTTTAGCTCTGACTGCCACTGCACATTGAGCAGATGTTTTCAGAGAACTGTCTAGGATAACTCCAAGATTTCTTTCTTGAGTGGTAACAGCTAATTTACAACCCATCATTTTGTATTTTTAACTGGGGTTATGTTTTCCAATGTGCATTACTTTGCACTTATCAAAACTGAATCAAAACTGCCATTTTCTTGCTCAGTCACCCAGTTTAGCTAAATCCATTTGTAAAAGACAGTTACTCACCTTGTAACTGTTGTTCTTCGAGATGTGCTGCTCATGTCCATTCCCCATTGTAGGTGTATGCGCATCCCTGTGCACAGTTACCGGAATTTTTTTCCCCTTAGCAGTACCCATTGGCACACTCTGGAGCAGACATGACGGTACATAAGGTGCCGCCAGCCCTACGCCCCCTCAGTTCCTTCTTGCCTTCAACTCTGACAGCGAGGATGGGTCATGGAATGGACATGAGCAACACATCTTGAAGACCAACAGTTCCAAGGTGAGTAACTGTCTTTTCTTCTTCAAGTGCTTGCTTGATTCCTTCGACTCCATCATAGGTGACTCACAAGCAGTACCTTGGAGGTGGGTTCGGAGTTCACAGATGAGTTGACTGCAGCACTGCCCTGCCAAAGCTGGCGTCATCCCTTGCCTGTTGAACAATGGCATAATGGTACATAAAGGTGTGTACCGACAGCCATGTCATAGTTTTGCATATGTCCTGAATGGGCACTTGCACCAGAAACACCACAGAAGAGGCCTGCACTCTAGTAGAGTGAGCTGCAACACTTCCCAGAAGGGGAACCTTCACCTACCCATGGCAGAACTTGATGCAGGAGGTTATCCACGAGGAAATCCACTGCGAAGAGACAGGTAAGACCTTCATCCTGTCCACCACAACTACAAATAGCTGTGTGGATTTACGGAATGGCTTCATCCTGTCGATGTAAGAGACCAGGGCTCTGCACATGTCCATTGTGTGCCACTTCCATTCTTCCTCTGAAGCACATGGCTTCAGGAAGAATACTGGCAAGAAGATGCCCTGGCTGGCGTGGAACTGTGATACCACCTAGGGCAAAAAGGCTAGTGGGGCCTCAGTTGGACCTTGTCCCTATAAAAAACCGTGTAAAGCGGCTTGGAGGTAAATGTCAATCTCAGATACACTCCTCGCCGAGGTGATGGCAACGAGGAAGTCTTCCTTCCATGACAGCAGCAAAAGGGAGCAAGTAGCCAAAGTCTCAAACACTGCCCCTGTGAACATGGAGAGGACTAAGTTTAGGTCCCAGGGGGGTAATGGATCCCTAACCTGGGGGTAAAGTCTCTCTATACCCTTCAGAAACTCAATTGCCATGGCGTGAGAGGAGACTGACCTCCCTTGAATTGGAGGATGGAAGGCTGAAATGGCAGCCAGATACACTTTCAACGAGGCAGTGGTGAGGCGCTGAAGCTTAAGGTGCAGCAGGCAGTTTAACACTGCCTGGATTGATGCTCTGTGGGGCGAGACTGCCTGGGCTGAGGCCCAGCATGTGAATCTCTTCCACTTGGCTAAATATGATGTCCTGGTGGAAGGTTTCCTGCTACCCATTAGTATAGCCTGCACCTGAGACAAGCAAGCCTGTTCCTCCAGGCTCAAACACTCAGCCTCCATGCCGTCAAGTGCATGGACTCCTCGTCCGAGTGCAGCAGTCGTCCCTGATCCTGGGAAAACAGGTTGTGCCAACGTGGCAGCTCCAGAGGGGGAGCAACAGACAGTTCCAGGAGTGTCATGAACCAGTGCTGCCTGGGCCAAGTGGGTGCCATAAGAATGGCACTCACTTTGTCTCTTTTGATTTTTAGCAGGACCCTGCGACTCAACGGAATGGGAGGGAAGGCATACAAACGCCTCCCTGACCACGAAAGCAGGAAGGCGTCTGACAGCACTCCCGCATCGAGCCCGCAAATAGAACAAAACTGACTGCACTTCTTGCTGACTTTGGAGGTGAAGAGATCCACTTAAGGAAACCCACGCCTCTGGAAAATCATATTGGCTACTGACAGGTGGAGAGACCACTCATGGCAAGGTAAGAATGTCCTGCTGAGACAGCCCACTGTGGTATTCTTGATACCAGGGAGGTGTGAAGCCACCAGGTGAATATCGTGCCCTATCACTAGGTTCCACAGACTCTCGGCCTCCTGACACAGGTCCAGGGAGTTGACCCCGCCCTGCCTGTTGATATAATATATTGCAGCACTGTGGTCCATCAGAACCTGGACCATCATGCCTCTCAGGAAGGGGAGGAACACTCTGCATGCCAAGTGGATCGTCCTGAGCTCCCTAATATTTATGTGCAGTCCCTGGATTTCCCCTGATCAGGTCCTCTGAGTGCTGTGGCCCGAGCTGATATGCGCCTCTCACACCAGGTCTGATGCGTTGGAAACCAGGGTCATCAAGGGGGCTAGATCTGCAAAGGGGATCCCTTCCATCACCAACCGGGGGTCTAACCACCAACCCAGGGAGGCTAGGACTTGTGCAGGCACCCTGTCTAAGTGGTGCTTACTCGGAGCGTACACTGAGGCCAGCCATAGCTTGTGAGGCCTGAGTACCAGACGTGTGTGACACAGCACTTAAGTACACGCTGCCATATGTCCCAACAACTGCAGGCAAGTTCGTTCCATAGCAAGGGGAGAGACTCGTAGGCCCATAATCAGGCTCAACATGGTCTTGAATCGAGTCCATGGCAGGAACACCCTTGCCCGCATAGAATAAAGAACTGCCTCAATGAATTCTAGTCTCTGCACTGGTGTCAATGTAGATTTTTCTTCATTCACCAGCAGGCCCAGGTGGTGACAAGCAGCCCGAAATAAGTCCAGACTCGTTTGGATCCAGGCCCACAACCTGACTCTGATCAGCCAGTCATCTAGATAAAGGGAAATCTGAACCTCTTGGTGTTTGAGATACGTGATCAACACCATCATTCATTTTGTAAATACCCTTGGGACAGATGACAGGCCAAAAGGGAGAGCCGTAAACTAGTAGTGGGAACCTCCCACCACAAACTGGAGGAAATGTCTGTGTCTGGGGAATATTGAGATATGAAAATATGCGTCCTTCAGGTCGAGGGTGGCATACCAGTCTCCTGGACCCGAAGAGGGGATATGATAGAGGCTAGGGAGACCATGTGGAACTTCAACTCTTTAATGTACTTGTTTAGCCCCCACAGGTCCTAGATAGGCCTGAGGCCCCCCCCCCCTTCACTTTGGAAATGAGGAGGTAGCGGGAATAAAAGCCTCTTCCCTCTCATGTCCACCAGAACTTCCTCCACAGATCCCAGCGTGAGAAGATTCTCCATCTCTTGCATAAGAAGTTGCTCATGAGAGCGGTCCCTGAAGAGGGTTGGGGATGGAAGAGTATATGGGGGGTGGGAGGGGAAAAAAACTGCAGGGTATAGCCTGCTGCAATGGTCCCTAGAACCCAATGGTCTGAAGTTATATGGGTCCATGCTGGGAAGAAAGGGGCAAGCTGGTTTTGGAATGGCTAGGAAGCAGGATCCTGGTGCGACACTGGAAGGCCATCCTCGGGCACATCATAAAAACAATTGGCGCTGGCCATTAGAGCGCTCGGAGTGGGACAGCTGATTGGCCAAGGAGGAAGATGGACCCAACCTACACCATCTAAAATTTCTCTCCCTGTTGTCTCTCCTCCAATAGGTCCTGAAACAGTGGGCCTAGTATCTCGGCTGCTGCTGCAGGCAAGGACTGCCTCCTTGAAGCCTATGGCATATAAAGGCCCAATGAGCATAAGATAGCCCTAGAGTCCTTTAACCCGTGGAGTTTGGTGTTGGCCTGATCCAAGAAGAGTGCACTTCCATCGAATGGCAGGTCCTGCATGGACTTTTGTACCTCCTGGGACAGACCAGATGACTGTAACCACGAGCACCGATGCATGGAGATCGCGGAGGCCACTGATCTCACCACTGAGTCAGTCACATCCAACTCTGCCTAAGAGGCAGCCCTGGCCACTGCCTTGCTCTCCTCATGAAGGGTAGTAAAGCCTGGTGCCTGCTCCTGGGACAGAGCCTGACTGAAATGTTTCAGAGAATCCCAGAGGTATAATTATACGTCCCTAGCAACACCTGCTGATTTGCAATTCTGAATTGCAGGCTCACCCTAGAATACATTTTTACCCAGAACAAATCCAATTTTTTATTGTCTTTGTTTTTGGGGGTTGCACCGGGTTGTCCCTGCCTGTCCCGTTTGTAGGTAGCCACCACTACCAGGGAACCCAGGGAAGGGTGCGTAAACAAGTAGTCAAACCACTTAGTGGGGACGTAGTACATCTTCTCTGTCCTTTTGGAGGTTGGTGGCAAGGAGGATGGAGTCTGCCACAGGTATTTGACAACCTTGAGAACCCTTTCGGGGACTGGTAGGGTGACCCAAGCTGATGCCGCAGCTGCCAGCACATCAAAGAGGTTATCCAATGTTTCTCGGAGCTCCTCAGCTTCTAGTCCCAAATTTGAGGTGACTCTTGAGGAGCTCTTGATGGGCGTGGAAGTTGTCCAGAGGAGCTGTGGACCCTGACACAACTGCCTTGTACAGAGAGGAGGAAGACAACTGATCATCCAGTGCAGGGGGAGATGGCATCGCCCCTGGCTGCTGGGGAACTGCAGTAGATGTGCCCTCCAGCGGGTCGAACTCCACATCAGAGACCGAGCTCTGACTCTCAGCCGGAAGTGCTGGGGCCGCAGATTGTTTCCCTGAAGGCCATGGAGTTGGCCGCTGTCCCTGAGGCCATCCTGGAGCAGCTGGGCAGGAACCCTGGTTCTGACCCTCAGGTCAATGGGGCTGGCCAGCATGGACTGCTGAAGCTTTACCCTCCCCAGTGGAATCAGACTCGCTCACTGGCAACCAACAACAGTCTGAGCCTGACTCCTTTCCTGCTGAGCTGTGCCGAGGAGAGCTGGATCGGCATCTGACCTCCCAAGACCACTGATACTCTGACAACTAACACCTTGGTGACAGGAAGTGAGATAGCAGCTACCGGTGATAATGTTCCCCAGACCAGTGCCGAGCCAGAAAAGCCCTCCATCGGAAGGAGGAGCAGGAACGACGCCGCACCGCAGGTGAGTGCCTCACTACCAAAGATTAACAATAGTGCCAATCATCCCTGGGAAAGTGTCCGGGTGCCAGCTATTGGATTCTGCACAATGAGCACACGGGCGAACTCGACAGTGCCGGGGAACATGACTGGTGTCAACTCCCTGGTAGTGATCGTCTACTGGACCTCGACTTAGATCGGCACCACCCAGCTAAGTCTATGGTCCTAGGTACCAGTGACTGAGATCAGTGTTGAGACGACAATGCTGAATGCCTCCGCTGACGTCGTTCCCTCTCTGGGAATCTGGCTCGTGGGAAGGCACGCCAGGGCTCTGGAAAGCCATGCAGCCATCAAGGTGATCCCATCGGGGGCTTCCCTTTCGACTCTGGTGCCTTCCCTTTCTCCTGCCCCATGCAGGGAATATGGGTGGGAGGCAAAGGCAGTGCCATTAAGTCTCTCGCCACTTGAATGCCTCCAGTGTCTCCAGCACCACAAACTATGGAGGGCTTCTTCCGCTCCCTGGAATCAGTGAAGGCTCCCCCTCAGAGGACTGAGGGCTCTAGGTGGTGAGCTCTGCTACTGCAGAGTCTGCTCGGCCTGATGGAGTGAAATCCCCGCACTCGACTCCGCTTCCTTAGTCTTCTTAGGTGCGGGGGAGTGACCCCTCTCTGAGTGCTGTTTCTTTTGCTTTCTCTCTGATGGCAAGGCAGAAGATTGGTGCCATGGAAGTTCCAGTGCTGGAGGGGCGCGCTGCACCGACGCAGTGCTTGGCACCAAGACGGAGCAGGATGGCTCTTAGGCTGGTCTTAAGGTGGCCTCCATCAGCAAGGCTTTCCGATGAATTTCCTGCTCCTTCTGCATCCTTTGCCTGAACACCTTGCAGATATAGCACTTGTCCTTCCTATGCGATTCCTCCAGGCACTTCAAACAACTGTTGTAGGGATTGCTAAGTGGGAAGGGCTTGCTGCAAGACTTAGAGGTCTTGAAGACTGGTGATCAGGGTACATCCGCCACTGCTGGGCAGAGGTCCCTAATGGGACTAAACCTTAACTACTAAACTATTTACAACTACTTATCTAAAATACATTAAATACTTCTACTTAAGAACACTTAAAACTAAAACATTAAGAGGCACTTGCAGATTGAGCAAGCAACGAACACATCAGTGGTGGAAAAAAGGAACTGAGGGGGCATAGGGCTGGTGATGTCTTATGTACCGCAGTATGTGCACGGTGCCCCAGGGGGCACTGAAGCCAGCCCTACTGCTAAGGGGAAAAATATTCTGGTAACTGTGCATGGGGGGCGCGCACGCACCTATAATGGATTTGACATGAGCAAGCACTGGAAGTAGATCTCTTCATAGTCAGCTTTGGATGTAACTATCTTGAATAATTTTGTATCATCTGCAAACTTTACCACTTCACTATTCATCCCTTTTTCCAGATCATTTATGAATATGTTGAAAAGCACTGGTCCCAGTAGAGTTCCTTGAGGGACCCCATTATTTATTTCTCTCCATTGTGAAAACTGATCACTTATTCCAACCCTATATTTAGTTCTTAACCAGTTACTGGTCCATGAAAGATCCTTCGCTCTTATCCCATGACTTCCTACTTTGCTTAAGAGCCTTTGCTGTGGGACCTTAAAGTCTTTCTGAAGTCCAAATGTACTACATCAGTGGGATCACCCTTATCCACATTCTTAACAACACACAAAAAATTCTAATAGATTGGTGAAACATGATTTTCCTTTACAAAAAACTGTGTTAAAGCTCCCCAAACATAGTGTGTTCATCTGTCTGCCTGATAATTCTGTTCTTTACTATAATTTCAAACAATATACCTGTTACTGAAGTTAGACTTACCAGCCTGTAATTTCCAGGATTGTGTCTGGAGCCTTTTTTTTTTTTTTTTTAAACATCAGGTTGTAAGATGAAGGGAGTCATACCTGCAGTGTCTGATTTTGCCAACTTCCTGAATTAAAAGATTCAGGAAGGGACAGACACTGACAGGAGGATGGTTTGACATCTTCAGAAGTTCCAGGAACCAAAGCTGTCTGGGCCATTTGGGCTCTATGACAACGACTCTGGCCCTGTCATGATGGATCTTTCCCAAAACCTTTGTTATCAAGTGAATGGTGGAAAGGCAAACCTGATTTGGTCTGTCCACAACAACAGCAGTGTGCTGTTCTGGGAATCGTGGCCCATAACTGCTCTGAAGCAGTTATAGAGAAAAGTTTCTTGTTCATTTGGGATGCAAAGAGATACCACTGAGGTGCTCCCCACTGAATGAATATCTTGCTCAGGACAGAGCTATATATCTTCCATGTGTGGCCTGCAAAGAAGTGCCTACTTCGGTTGTTTGCTAAAGAATTCTGAACAGATGGAAAGTATGTGGCTTCAACAGTGATGAGGTTTCTGATGCAACAAAGCCTGACTGATTCTAGGCAGATAAGAAAGGATCTTGCTCCACCCTGCTTGTTACATAAAAGACTGTGGTGATGTCTGACAACTTGGATATGGAGCTAACATATGAATGGGGTAACTGCTCTCATTTCTAGCACTTAGATGTGCAGTCTGGCCTCCTGGGGGGTCCAAGGGTAGAGCCTGGTCATTCAGGTGAGCACACCAACCCAGAAAGGATGCATCTGTTCTGATGGTGCGAGCGTTGATGTGGACTGCCACTTGCACTGGTTTCAGGTTCAACCACCAGGTAAGAGAAGCAATGACATTGGTGAGAATGGTCACTCTGATGTTAATATTATACTTATCTGGTGAGTAGCTGGACCAGAGTGAGGCCGATAGTCAGCAAAGATGAATTTGAATGGTGCCACATAAATATATGAGGCCATATGGTCTAGTAGAAATAGGCATACTTTCACCGTAGTCTTTGGTCGGTGGGTAACCTGTGATATCAAACTGCTTACTGACTGGAATCTTTCTGTGGGGAGGAAAGCTCTTGCTGAAATTGAGTTGTCGCTCCAAGAAAGTTCATTATCTGTGTGGGGATCAAAGCAGACTTATTTGTTCATGCAAAGAATCCACCTCCTGGAGAAGAATCTGCTTGTGAAAGTGGTCCCTGAAGAGGAAGCAGGAAGTGGGTTTCTGGGAAGAAAGGGAGAGAAGTTTGATGGAATAACCATGGTGGATAATTTCTAGAATCCAAATGTCTGTCGTGATAACATCCTAATTATGGGCAAAAAGTGAGAGCTGGCCTCCAAACACCAGGGTGCTAGACGTGATTGGCATTAATAATGAAGGGAGGTTCTCAACTGAGACATCAAAAGTAGCCCTTTGCAGAATGGGCAGAGATTGTGGTGGTAGAGGGCTTGATTTTCAGCCTCTTTTGAATCCTCTGCCACTTGCATGGAGGACTGGCTGGACACTAGTGACAGAAAGTTTGTGGAAGGGTGGTCTTGGTCAATACACCTGCTTGCAGTATTTTCTCTTCAGTGCCAGAGCGTAAATTCCCAAGGTGCGGAGGGTTGGTCCAGAGACTTTCAACAAGAGTAGGGACTCATCAGTTTTCTCATTAAACAAGTGAGACTTATTGAAGGGTGAGTCCTCTACGATGTTCTGCACCTCCCTGAAGACCTCTGAAGAGTGAAACGAAGATTTACACCTCATAACTATACCAATGGTAGCCCTCTAGCTGCCATGTCAGCTGCATCCACTGTAGCTTGTAGGGATTTATTGCCACTAGGCTATCTTCATCGATGAAAAATTGGGCTATGTCCTCGAGGGGAGGTTCATCCTTAAAGTCTGCCAGTCTAAAGTAGAAATTAAAATCTTATTACAGTAACAAAGCCTGATAGATAGTGATACAGAATTCCAGGCTCATAGAAGAGAATAACTTCCTTCCCAAAAGAGCTAACCTCAGAGTCCTCCTCAGACAGGGTGTTCTTAGGATGTTGTGACCTTGTTGCCTCCACAGCTGCCTGTACCACCAGTGAGTTGGGCACTGGATGAATGAAAAGAAACTCATCTTCTTTGCCCAGGACAAAATTGCATCTCTCAGTTCTTTTAAGTGTGAGGGTACTGGAATCCGAGATCTGCTCCTCTTCCACTTCTGGGGTTTACAGTTTACAGTACCAGATGTTGAACACTTCTGCCTGAAGATTGAAGGTGGCTTCTGGGTTACTGAAGTATTTTTATCCTCCAGTGTGGCAAAATCCCTCACAGGAAGATCAGGTCCAAGAGGAGAGGGGATTGAGGATAAGAAAAAGAAGATAACCTCTCATTAGACATAAGTGTCCGTACATCCCAGTGTTTGAGATCTGGTCGTGATCGATATTGCCAATGTGTCCTAAGACATTGCTGTTGACTGGTCCTTCGAAGGACAAGCCTGTACTGTTGAACGATTAGATCCAGCACTCTTGGATGGAGTTGGCAGATGCTGGTCTTTATGTTTAGGTGACAGAGCCCCCAGTGGAAGAGATGGATCTTTTTTCTTTCATGCTTTACCCTCCTACCAGTAGGTTGGGAGTGGGGAAGGGGTTATAAGCAGTTCTAACCCCTTAAGAGCAGCACACAAAGGCTTGCCTGACCTGTATGGGATTGGGGACAAAACACTCTTCTCTTAGGAACAGACCTGGACAGGGATCTGTCTTCATACCCATGAGTATCCCATGCTCTCATGCAAAGCCCTGGGTGATGAGTCCTTGGGCTCAGCAGCTCGAGGCTCCATTCCCAAGCTTGTGCTTGGGGGGGCGCTGCTTGTCAGTTGGGGCTGATGTGCAGGGGTTACCATGGCCCAGATCAGAGTAAGGTCTCAGTCTTCTCCATAATGCGTTTCTTCAACCAAAGTGTATGATCTTCGTGTGTGTACAGGAGAAAATAAGCAACAGATGCTGCACTTTACAGAGGAGTCTCATCATAGGAGTCTCATCCAAACAGCAGAGGCAGTATTGGTGGTCATCATTCATGGAGGAGGAGTGAGGGCAAGAGATGCAATTCTCTGGGCATTGTTCCAGACGAAGAGGAGGTGCTCCCCAGCAAGAGGAAAAGCAAGCTCTCATACTATACTATAAAAACCAACTCTGCTAATATAAAAACCTATTTATTTACAGGGTATTACAAGAAAGAAGCTGGAGAGATCTATGGACATAAGATTCCGACTCAAGCAATGCAATGGTAATAGCGAACTATAGAGGTGTCAGCCCACACTGCCTCTTATGCCTTTCGTCTGGAGCACAGAAAGAACAACTGCTCATCTGCAAGCCAACAGACACTGCTCGTTAAGAACATCTGGACGCAGGCACAAGCCGCACCTGTGTACCCCCATGTGAAATACACATAGGGACTAGCACTCAAAGAGGAGAGCGAACTTCTCAAAAGTGAATAGTTCAGGTAAGTTTAGATAAAGGCCCCTTTTCAAGTGTATGCTAGTGGATAAAGCATTTATACCATCTTTTACTTTGTCTTAACTAAAGCATTTACTTATCTTTATACCACTCAAACAGGAGGGGGACGGGCAATTACTATTATCTTACTGATTATGGATGCATATGTTGATTAACATATATATTTTTCTTCTATGTGACAAGCAAGATCCATATTATTATCATCTATCTTTATTTGGGTAGTACCCTCAATGTTCTAGGCTCTGTGCGAACGTACAGAAGACTGTCCATCTGCCATAGTATTTCTGAATTGTTTTTAATCACTTTTTTCTAATGAAAGCAATATTTTAAAATCTGCAAGACCTCTAAGCTCTGCAGGATCTCATATAGTGGGAGCAGTGAAATCCTGCCAAAACCAGCTCACAGGTTATGACAGCTTCATTAATATGCTAGTTGCTTCCAAACATCATAAATTGTAGTCCCTGCCCCAGATAGTTCTCAATTTAAGGAACAACTGCTTTTCAAAAATCTCTTCGTAGGTAATTCTTCACTGCTCCTTTTTAAAACTCTCACTACACAAAAACACAACACACTACCGAAAGTGTTCTTTCCTTATTCTTATTGATATGAAAACAGAAATATAAACTTAACACCAACAAATATGTATTAAAATGTACCTATCTAAGACCACCAAATCAGTTGCAGTTTCAGCATTGCTTTTTAGGATTTTCTCCAGTTTCTGAATCTTCTCCTCTAACTCAGCAGGATCACATTTCCCATTTAAAATGGAAGCTGTTAATCCCAGGATACGAGGACATGATGGATAGTTCTCACAGATCTGTGAAGTAAACTAGAACAGCAAAGTAATAAGAAGGTTAATTCCCCCACCACAGCATCCTGAGCATCCTTTACAGATAGATATCTAGGTACCGCAAGTTCAAATAGTATTTCAACACCAGGTGTCAGAAAAAGAACAGTGGATATTTTCAGTCTAGCAAAACTAACCAACTAAAGTTAAATTAGAAAATTGAAATATATTAAAATATAAAAAAATTAACTTTTAGTGTTTTAGTAAAAGTATTTAAAGGCAGAAATTTGCTACACATTCTACTAAACAGAGATATTTAAAGCACATAAAAGCAGGTGTGGGGTATCTTGTCAACATTTTTAACACAAAGGCCATATTTTAAGTGTTTACATCATGTCAAAGGATTAAAATATCACTATAAAAAAATTAAACCTACCACATGAGCCCTTGTTAAGCCTATCATTCATTGGGGAAGGATTGGAGGAAGGAAGATGGATAAGAAAAAAGAGATACAGAAGGAGTTTTTTGGTTCACTCTAATTAGGGCAAATAATACACCGGCCAAAAATGCCCTCACAACAAAAGAAAGCTTAAAGCTTTAGAAATCAGTGCCTACTTTAAAATAAAAATAAACACTCTCTCAGATGAATATTTTGCCAATGGCTTTTTGAAGGTTCAACAATTCCATTTACTTATAATACGATTCAATTTAAAATTCACAAAATTAGCTGTACGACTATATCAATTCCTGATCATTTTCCCAATCATCACCACTGTACGTTATGGTAAATATACCGGTTTCACCATCCTACATCATCACTGGTATACGTTCACTTCAGTAACTCTTCAGTAAATTCAGCTTCCCAAAATACACTATACACTTCCCATTGCTTCTCAGTCTCAGTTTTGTAGTACAAAGGAGTGATACTTAAGTATTTTATTTTTAAAAACATGAAATATCTTTTAAGGCACAAAACCATATTTAAGCTGCAAAGTTAGATACATTTCAGGTTTCTAGTCTGAAGTTTTACCACAAACAAGTGTTAAGTTCTTGTTTCCAAACAATTTGTTTAATGAAGGAAGTTCATGATTTACATGAAGTAATACAAAGTGCTATTGTTCTTACTACACCAATTGTAATGACTTAAAACATATTTTAACCAGGGACACCATGATAAGGATATGAAATTATTTGAGATAAATACCTTAGCATAAATGACCTAATTAAGAAACTCTATAGTATATTTATAATTTGTCTAATTAAAAACCTAGACAGCACCAAATAAAATAATTTTATGAAGTTCATTTCTGAATAGTGTTGAAGCATTGATTATCAGCTGCTATATCACTTGCGTCATGAAATGGTAGCAACAATTCAAATATTTCTTGAGAGCAATACATACAAATTGATTTTATGTACTTATTAGCCCGTGAGCTTTTCACTAACAGACTTGTGATCTGAACTCACAGTGAAATCAGAGATGCTGAAGATAAAAAAGTGAAATTATAATGACCTACCTTCATAATTTCTCGATACGGATGGTCCTGAATTGCAAGATGGCATTCATCAAACACCAGAAGATTAATGTTTGACAGGGATAAGTATTCATTTTTCAAAACATTCAAAATGACATGACATGTCATAACCAGAACCTAAAAATACAGAGAAATGCAAGAAATGCTATTATCATTTTACCACAAACATCGTTAGCTTTTTTGACTGCCACAGTGCATTGTGCAGATCTTTTCAGAAAACTAACCAGGATAACGCCTGGCTTTCTCAAGTGGTAACAGCTAATTTACAACCCATCATTTTGTATGTTTAGCTGGGATTATGCTTTCCAATGTGCATACTTTGCACTTAACAATGAATTTCTTCTGCCGTTTTCTTGCCCAGTCACCCAGTTTAGTGAGATCCCTTTCTAACTCTTCAGTCAGCTTTGGACTTAACTGTCCTGGGTAATTTTGTATCATCTGCATATTTTGCCCCTTCACTATTTACCCCCTTTTCCGGATGATTTATGAATATGTTATACAGTACTGGTCCTAGTAGAGATCCTTAGGGACCCTACTATTTACCTCTCTCCATTGTGAAAATGGACTATTTATTCCTACTGTTTCCTATCTTTTAACCAGTTACTAATTAATGAAAGGACCTTCCTTCTTATCCCATGACTGCTTGCTTTGCTTAAGAGCCTTTGGTGAGGGACTTTGTCAAAGCTTTCTAAAAGTGCAAGTACACTCTATTGGATCACTCTTGTCCAGAAGTCTGCTGACACCCTCAAAGAATTCTAATAGATTAGTGATTTCCTTTTACAAAAACAGTGCTGAGTCTTCCCCAATGTGCTGACAATTTATGCATCTGATATTTCTGTTCCTTACAATCATTTCAACCAATCTGCCTGGTACTGAAGTTAGGCTTACCAGCCCACAATTGCCAGGATGGCTTCTCAAGCCTTTTTAAAATCAATGTCACATTAGCTGCCTGCCAGTCATCTGGTACAGAGGCTAATTTAAATGATCAGTTACATAGCAGATTTAGTAATTCTGCAAATTCATATTTGAGTTCCTTCAGAACTTGTGTGAAGAGCATCTTCTCCTAGTGACTTATTACTGTTTGTCAACTTGTTCGAAAAACTTCCTCTAATGACACCTCATTCTGGGATAGATCCTCAGATGTATCACCTAAAAAGAAAGGCTGAAGTATGGGAATCTTCCTCACATCCTCTGTAGTTAAGACCAATGCAAATAATTCATTTAGTTTCTCCACAACCATCTTGTCCTCCTGGAGCTCTCCTTTAGTGCCTCAATTGTCCAGCAGCCACACTGATTGTTTGACAGGCTTCCTGCTTCTGATGAACTTAAAGTAATTTTTGCTGTGAGCTTGTGTGTTTTGCTAGTTGCTCTTCAAAGTCTTTTTTGGCTTGCCTAATTATACTTTTACATGTGACTTTCTAGAGTTCATGCTTCCTTCTATTTTCCTCAGTAAGATTTGATTTCCAATTTTAAAAGGATTTCTTTGTGTTTCTAACTGCCTCTTTTACTCTCTTTAGCTGTGTTGGCATTTTTTTGATCCTCTTACTGTTTTTTAAATTATTATTATTATTTGGGGCATACATACAGTTTGAGCCTCTATGATGGTGTTTTTAAAAAGTTTCCATGCAGCTAGCAGGCATTTCACTCCTGTGGGTGCTTCTTTTAATGTCCATTTAACTAGCTTCCTCATTTTTGTGGTTTTCCTGTTTGAAATTAAATGCTACTGTAGTGGGTTTCTTTGGTATTTCCCCCTACAAGGATGTTAAATTTAAACACATTATGGTCACTCTTACTGAGTGGTTCAGCATTATTCATCTCTTAGACTAGATCTTATGTACCACCTACGACTAAATCAAGAACTGTGCCTCCCCTTGTGGGTTCCAGAATTAGCTGCTCCAAGAAACTGTCATTAATTGTGCAGAAACTCTCTCTCTGCATCCAGTCCTAAGGTGACATGTACCCAGTCAATATGGGGATTGTTGAAATCCCCCATTATCGCGTTTTCTGTCTTTGTAGTCCCTCTAATCTTCCTGAGCTTTTCACAGTCCTCATCACCTTCCTGGTCAGATGGTTGGAAGTATATTTCTACTGCTATACTCTTATTATTCAAGCACAGAATTTCTATCCATAGAGATTTAGTGATACTCTAAGATTTTTACTACATTTGACTCCATGCTTTCTTTCACATATAGTGTGCATGACCTACTTTATCGTTCCTATATATTTTTGTACCCTGGTAATAAAGTGTCCCATTGGTAATCATTGCTCCACTAAGTTTCTGCGATTCTTATTATATCAATATAAAATCACAAAATTGTAGAAAGGGATTTCAAATAGAATGGAATGGACTTCAAAAGGTCTTTAATAGTACAGTCCCCTGCACTAAAGGTTTGGCTAAGTATTAGATTAGACCATCCTTGAAAGGTGTTTGTCTAACCTGCTCTTAAAAATCGCCAATGACAGATTCCACAACCTCCTTAGGCAATTTATTCCAGTGCTTTTCCTAATTGTCAGGATAGTTGTTTTTCTTAATGTCCAACCTAAAGTGCCCATCCTGAAATTTAAACTCATTGCTTTTTGTCCTATCCTCAGAGATTAAGGAGAACAATTTGTCTCCCGCCTCCACATAACCTTTTATGTACTTGGAAACTGTTTTCATGTCCCCCCTCAGTCTTCTCTTCTCCAAACTAATCAAATTTTTCAATCAGGTCATGTTTTCTAGATCTTTAATCATTTTTGTTGCTCTTCTTTGGACTTTCTTGTATTTGTCCACATCTTTCCTGAGATGTGGTGCCCAGAACTGGGACAAAATACTCCAGTTGAGATCTAATCAGCACAGACTAGAGCAGAATAATTATTTCTCATGTCTTGCTTACAACACAGCTGTTAATACATTCCAGAATTATGTTTGCTTTTTTTGCAAGTGTTCAACTGCTGATTCATATTTAGCTTGTGATACACTATGACCCCTAGGTCCCTTTCCACTGTGCTCTTTTCTAGGCAATCATTTCCCATTTTGTATGTGTGCAACTTATTTTTCCTTCTTAAGTGGAGTGAGTACTTTGCATTTGTCCTTATTGTATTTCATCCTATTTCAAACAATTTCTCCAGATTATTTTGAATTTTAATCCTATCCTCCAGAGCACTTGCAACTCCTCCCAGCTTGGTATCGGCCACAAACTTTATAAGTGTACTCTTTATGCTATTACCAAAATCACTTATGAAGATTTTGAACAGAACCAGATCCAGAACTGATCCCTGCATGACCCCACTTGATATGCCCTTCTAGCTGGACTGTGAACCAGTGATAACTACTCTCTGGGAATGGTTTTCCAACCAGTTATGCATCCACCTTATAGCAGTTCCTTCCAGGCTGTATTTCCAGTTTGTTTATGAGAACATTAAATGAGACAGTATCAAAAGCCTTACTAAAGTCAAGATATACCACATCTACCTCTTCCCCCCATCCACAAGGCTGGTTATGCTATCAAAGAAAGCTATTAGTCTGGTTTTCCATGATTTATTTTTGACAAATACATGCAGTTACTTATCACCTTATTATCTTCTAGGTGTTTGCAAACTGATTGCTTAATTATTTGCTCCATTATCTTTCCAGGTACTGAAGTTAAGCTGGCTGGTCTGTAATTCCCCACACTGTTCTTATTCTCCTTTTTATAGATTGGCACTATATTTGCCCTTTTCCAGTCCTCTGGAATCTCTCCCATCTTCCATTACTTTTCGAAGATAATCGCTAATGGCTTAGATATTGCCTCAGTCAACTCCTTGAGTATTTTAGGATGTATTTCATCAGGCCCTAGTGACCTTTAGAAACTTGTCTAAGTAATTTTTAGCTTTTTCTTTCCCTATGTTAGCCTCTGATCCTACCTCATTTTCACTGGCATTCATTAACTTACATGTCCAATTATTACTAAACTTTTTGTGAAAACAAACTAAAGTCATTTAGCACTTGAGTCATTTCTACATTTTCCGTTATTGTTTTCCACCCCCCAATCAAGTACAGGACTATCGTGTCCTTGGTCTTTCTCTTGCTTCTAATGTATTTGTAGAATGTTACTTGTTAACCTTTACGTGTCTAGCTAGTTTAATCTCGTTGTGTGCCTTGGCCTTTCTAATTTTGTCTCTTCATACTTGGGTTATTTGTTTATATTCATCCTTGGTAATTTGACCTAGTTTCCAACTTTCATAGGACTCTATTTTGAGCTTGAGATCATTGAAGATCTCCTGGTTAAGTCAGCATGGTCTCTTGCCATACTTCCTATCTTTCCAATGCAGTGGGATAGTTTGCTGTTGTGCCCTTAATAATGTCTCTGAAAAACTCTTTCCTACTACCATTCCTTAGAAGGATGAACTCTATCTTTTCATGATCACTTCCTCCCAAACTGCCTTCTTCTTTCAAATTCTCAATCAGTTCCACCATATTTGACAAAATCAAATATAGAACAGCCTTTCCCCCTTACATTCTGGAGAGACAATCTAGGCCATTCATCTCAATCCTATCAGACGTTGCAGAAATTTATCATCTGATGAAGATCCCTTTGGGTATATCTCACAGTGTTGGTTCCACTTCTTACAGACTGTAGCAGAGAATCTTCACTTGATGTCTAATCTGCCAAAATCTCTTTTCCTTCAAATCTCAGTTAAAAAATTGGATAAGATTTATACAATTATTTTACCACCATTTATATTGTAGTAATGTCTACAGGCACCAAATTGGGCCCCATTGTACGCGGCACCATATAAATATACAGAAAATGAAAATCACTAACTCAAAGAGCACAAAACCTTGTAAATCAATAAGAAGAAACTTTTGCCTAATTTTTTTTCAATAATGTTCAACATGTTGATCTAAAATGGATTTTTTTGTAAATGGTGTCTGAATAATTGTTTACCTATTATTAAGGAAGCATCATTAGGGACTCCACAGCTAAGGTTTTAGCAACTACAAGCTTTAGGAAAACTGATAAGGCATGTGATGAGATACGGTTCTACATAAAGCTGGCTAGCTCATTTTATATTTCAGATTCTGGAGTGTTGAATTCACAAAGTGGTGATTTTCAATTAACTTTAAATAGAAAAGTTGGACCATACATCTGGGCATGAATTTAATTTGACTCAACATGCTAACATTGAAGGAAATGGTAGAAAAAATGACTGACTGGACTGAAGTAATTAAAATAGATAATTTTTCTAAACTAAAAGGTAAACACTGTCAAGAGTCTTATAGAAAGGATTTGTGCTCACCTCAAAAAATGCAGAAAATCAGTTTTGCTGGAATTTTCAAGATCAAATAAGTGATTGAATGAAACTGCCTACTGAAGTAGGAGAGAATACTATAGATGTTTGATGATCTCGCAAGTGAGACATTTTTGATGCCATCATCATCAAAAAATAGCCAATCGTCATTCAAAGTCCCTGTTCTTTATGCTTTTCAGTGGTTATTCATCCTCAGCTATATTAAGGAGCACTCTCTTTGTTTTGCCATACAAAAACATGGCAAAGATCAATCACTGATTGTGCCATCAAAAAGACACGGCAAAACTTTGGACTTAGTGAAATTACTTCTTTTTTTACTAACATTGCCCTTGGTGAAGCAACAAAATAAGCAATTTAAAGAAATGATTGAAGAGCTTCAACTAGGATAAATTCCTCCAGACAAATGTATACTCACTCATCCACTACTAGATGCTGCAAATAAAGAAACAGAAGTTGGAAAGAACTAAAAGAATGACATTACAAATGCAAGATAATTACTTGAACATGAAAATGTCTGAATAATGGCCACAAGAATCCACAGAGAGAAAAGCTTGTTGCTCAAAGCTACTGATTCTCCATCTGAAAAGAAAAATGCAGTATACTGTGTCCAGGTTGCTGAAGACTATCCAAGAATTCAAAGAAAAACACCACAAAAAGATATTTGGTATCTGCTTAGAGAATGAGAATAAAGATAAAAAAAGATGAGTGAACATCTCAGATGCAGACCTCCTAAATTTCTGATGTATGGGTAGTCAGAACATTATATAAAACTAGTTGAGGAAGAAGTATCATGTAAAAGGTCCTAAAGCACATTGTAGAAGTTCAAAATTTCTTCTGCAACATCATCAGAGTCATGGATGATAGGGTGACTGAAAAAAGGACTGAAAGCCCAACTTCTCAAAGACACACAGTGGGTACTCTCAGGAATATTGTGTCTCTATGTTTGCATCTCAATACCCTAAGTATGCTCAACTTCACACCAAGCATGACAAGGAGTTGGTCAAATCATAGCATCTAGTTTGGGTAAAAATGAAGTTTCTTCCCAAGATATAGTGTATGCAATCTTTTAGTTTTATAGAAGTTTACATTACATCTTACCTCATGTTTAGCAAATTCCTGATTCCACTTCTCCTTTGTCCATGATTCAGTTATTTCTAAACTTGAATACTCCCCCACCTTCAAATCTGAATGGGTCCTGACAGCTGACACTTGCTGAGCAACCTGATTTGCTTTTAAAAAAATTTCAGTTTTCAATTACAAAACAGCAAAGAATTTTTAAATACTTTAGTCTTAAGGATATATGCCATTCTATACGAGTTTTATAAAACAACATCTTTAAAACAACATAAGATTATAAATATACAAACCAACTAAACCAGATATACACAATTATAAGACAAAAAAAATCAAGAATCATACAGTAAAGTATACTGGCTCACAATATAACATTTCATGTTCATCACTCATCTCCAAAACCAAGAGAGATCAGAAATTAAACAACATCTCAAAGTAAATGGGCCCTCAACTCACTTCTTGGTCTGGTCTTGGGAACTAGAAACTCCACTTTTTTATATTGTTTTGCTAGTGGACAAGCGTCATAAGGGTAAAGAACAAAAAGAAGCCTTCAAACCCCTTATGAAAACTGCCTGACTGAACAAATGTACTTCTACCCAGCAATTTTATGCAGCATGTCAGAAACAAACTGGTCACTTTTATTAAGGATTATTCCCATAAATAAACCAACCAACCACCAAACAACCAAACCCCAAAATACGACATTTTTTCCTTACCTGAATTGACCAAGAAAACAGTCCTTTTTCCATTTTTGTTGAAGTCTCCCCTGATCTGATAAGACAGCTCTTTAGTGAGTAGTACTGCAATAAAAGTCTTCCCTGAGCCAGTGTTTAAACAGACTATCGTATTATGATCCAAAGCTGCTTCAAGCAGTTCAACCTAGATTTGCAAATGATACAAGTCAATATTTGCACTGATGGAGTAATAAAAAAAAACAAAAGCAAAAACTGTCCACTGAAGTCATACTTACATGAATTGTGAATGTGCCAAACAGTATTTTTAAAGGTAACAGTTCCCTAGAATTGCCACTGGATTAGAAATTTATTTACTACAAACCACAACGGGTTTCACTCAAAAGATGGAAACAAGGCATCAGCTCTAGTTTTTAAAACACAGTCTGGCTTATATAGTACCTCACTTTACTGGTACTGTATACATTATTATATGTAATGTCGTCTCTAGTTAGATGTCCTGTTTAATTCCTGCAGATGACTTCTGGATCTAAAAATCTGAGCCTCACCAGTTGATCAAAAAGACCAGGTCCATTAACTCAAAGACAGCAGCAGTCTCAAAGGTCCATATGGCGTAGCCACTAAAGGAGGACATGGAGCTATACCATGTTAACATGGGTTACACATTTATACTTGTATGGCTTTTATATGTTGAAATGCTTGTACTATTCACTTCAGTGCAGAATTAGATGGAAAAAATGACACCAACTTATAGCAATTTTTACTCAGCTGGATGACCAGCATTTTAGGTCATCAAAGCAGCTCTCAAATAATTAAAGAAATCAGCATGACACTACTACTCAGTCATGCTTTCTGACCAATTTACAAACTAAATAGCAACTGGGTATGGAAAAATGATACCCTGAATTTCCAACTAGCAAGAGGTGTGGTACCACTATCACTGCTGCAAGTGTTAAATGCACATAAAACAAGGAGACCAGTCTCATGAGGATAATCTCTAATGAACTGATAGATTTCATTTTCATTGACAATGAAAAATAATATTGTCATTAGTACCTGATATTTTCTTGGTGTGTAAATGTTATCATGAATTGCTTCTTGCTGCCATGGGAGTCCAAAAAAGGGACCCATTGGTGAGGAAGCAGGGGTCATGAGCTGCAGTCCTGCCATGCTGAGGGATTGCAAAGCAGGGCTTTTCATTCATTCATTCATCCAGTGTTTCTGTCATTGCATTTTTGTTCCAGCACAGCTTACTATAAAAAATAAGGCATTAAAATAATGAATTATTAAACAGCACAAAGAAAATACAGGCTTTCCTATACTGGAATTTTATTTTTCTTTCATGTTCTGGCCTTTTATTTACTCCTACCTACAAAACAAATAGTAGCAGTAAGTAAGAGGGAAACTAAGAGATTTAAATAAATAGACATTTTTCATTTCAAATTTATATTAAAGACAGCATATTATTAACCAGCGTCACAGAAACTCAGAGAACCTACGTTTTTAAGGGGCAACTCAGAGTAACATCAAGTTCACACTCTTGAATTTACATTAATTTTGTTAATACACACACTATTTACAAGGCCCAGAAATATGTTCAAGTACACGTTATGAGAAGAAACACATTTGTGCTACTTTCACTTTAAGTGAAACAAAGTATGCTGATAAAATTCTGGAAAGTTAATCCAATAAAAAAAAATACCTCACCCACCTTGTCTTTCTCAAATTCTAGAAAGAGCGGTCATAAGTGTGTGTATTTCCTCATCAGAATTTTTCCAGTAAGAAGAATATGACATATTTCCCTTTAAATATTCCCCAGAAGAAAGATGAATGCAGAATATGGAAACTAGAAATTCACTGGGTACAATGGTATAAAGTTTTCTACGTCAAGACAGCTATTAATTTTTTAAGCCAGACACACAGAGGTCAAATCAGTATTTTTATTTTGGTGTAATAGATACAAAAATTTTAATATTAATTTTCTGAGATGTGACAAAACGTATGTAGCAGAAAACATTTTAGGATTAAGTGTATATTGAGGACCTAAAAACGTGCAATAAAGGATTAAAAAAACCTAACAATCCTGTTTCACCATCTTGTAGAAAACAGTATGTGATTCCATAGCTCAACAGGGTCATGTGTGTGTATGTCAGTGCTCTGTGGATATATGCAGGAATAGCCCCATTTCACAGACAGCATAGACAAGCATGAAGCTTTGGCCTAGTAGTGATTATGAGAGGTAGTAGGTTAACTTGATGAGATTTGAGTGTTATAGGGGTTCTACTTTCAGCAGTGCCTCAGATCAGAGGTGTCATTTGGTATGGTGGGCCAGAATTGAATTAAATTTACTTCACGTGGGCCATACATACCATGAATGGAAATACTAGGCACTTTTGGAGCGCTGTGTCTTGTGCACACAGTGCTCCATGTGCTGCCGCCAAGATCTCACAGTGTTGTGCTCTCTGCTGTGATATCTCGCGGTGGCATACCCTCCAGCGGCAGCCCCTGCTGCTGCGAGGTCTCGCAGCATTATGCTCTCCGGCGGCAGCTGCTCCGTGTGCTGCTGCTGGGGGCTGGACCAAAAAGGTTTATGGGCCAAATTTGGCCCGCAGGCCGTATGTTTGACACCCCTGCCTAAGATCTTGCTCAATATGAAGTGCTATGAATCACATAATTATTAATACCAGTCAGAAAAAGAGGGAAGACTTGGACTTCATGATATTCTGGCTCCTAGCCCAATTAACTTTTCCCTAGGCCAAAATGTATTTTGATGGAGAAGCCACACACACTTCATTAGCCAAGCAACTGTGTGTCAATATTGCTGAAATTTGGCAGACTGGATCTGACATTTTAGTTTCAACTAAGTAGAAACTGTCAAGTTTGGAAGAAAACAGCTATACAATTCCAAATAGTGTAAGTCAAAAAAGGGAGACGCTGATAACCCTGTGAATTTTGTTATGGTTTTTGCTCATACAGCTATAAAGTTAGGTGAGACATCAGGCAAATATTCTTTTTTCAGGAACATGTCCCAGTGACTAAAATACTTCCAAAAATTCCCTTGGGGTATTTTCCATTCTTCTTTCCCCCTCCCCTACCCCCCTCCCGTTTCCCCCTCCCTTTCTTTTTTTGTTTCCGCTGAAGAGAGGTTTTAAGATTCTTTCCAAAGCAACACCTGAACTATGGAGCTATTATCTGTGTAGCTACAAAGACAAACCAGTACAAGCTACATATACTTCTATGAACCTGCCGCACCACGTAATCAGCATGTTTCAGTTTAATAAGCATATTAATAATTTCAGTTCTATTTAACAAGACATTCTACTCCATTACACATCACCCTCTGAGGACTTCCAAGGCCTGGTCTACACAAGCAATGGAGGTCAATGTAACACTGTTTATGTTGACCCCCTAAAGCATGCGTCTCCACTGGCACGTAAGTTCCGTCGATTTAAAGCGCAGTAAAAGTTGACCTAATAAAACCACCTCTGCAAGTGGCGTAGCACTGAATTCGAATTCCATGAGTCGAATTTGCATCAGCGTAGGCAGAACGCAACGTAAATCGACGCCATTGGCCCCCAGGAGGTATCCTATAATGCCCCGTTGTGACCGCTCTAGACATTGATGCTCTGCTGTAACATGGCCACGTAAACAGGAAACAGCTTCTCCCCTCAAGCCCTAGGAAATTCAGAATTTCCGTTTCCGGTTTAGAAAGCATGGAGAGCATTGTAGCTGAACTGCTCATGGCAACTGCACGGCCCAAACACACTCCAGTTTGAAATCGACCAGAGGTCTTGGATCTCATCAGTCTGTGGGGCAAAGAGTCTGTTCTGGCTCAGCTCCTAGCCAGTAAAAGAAATCTGGATATATACAAGAAGATATCTCATGGCATGTTGGAGAAGGGGCACAACAGGGATACGCAGCAATGCCGCGTTAAGATCAAAGAGCTGGAGCAGGCTTCTCAGAAAATCTAGGGAAACTAACAGCCATTCAGGCTCCTTGCCCAAAACATGATACTTTTACAAGGAACTGCATGCAATTCTTGGTGGTGACCCCACCACTGTGCCACCACGCAGCATCAATACCACCAAAGTATCTCAGTCCAGGACGAATTAGGAGGACTCTGTGGACAAGGAGAATGAGGTTGAGGAGAGCAGGGTGCAGGAGAGTGGGGTATCCATTCTCCATGAGAGTCAAGACCTGTTTGTTACCCCACAGCAGTCCACCCACACACAAGACAGCAGAACTGATAGAGATGAAGGGGATGGCACCTCTGGTGAGTATGTGGGGCAAATATTTTTGGTGGTTATATCCCCAGTCCAGCTTCTTAAAAGGAGTTTGTGTTTTTGAAGGGAGGGTCTCACTGGGTGCTGGCAAACTTCAGTGGAGGGTTACTCCTGGAACAGACTATTTATGTGCAGAGGTATGCTCTGAGAATCCTCTACGGATGTCTCAAGGAAACTTTCATGTAGGTAATCTGTTAACCTTTGCAGAAGGTTTCTGGGGAGGGCAGTCTTATTTCTTCCACCACAGTAGGAGACTTTTCCCCATCACTCTGCTGTTGAATGAGCAGGCATCATCATGGAACACAGCACAGCAGCATAAGCACCAGGCCTGTATCCTGGCAGCAAATCAAAGGCTTGCAGCAAATCTTCCCTTTCCTCCTGCATTACCCTCAGGAGACCAGTATCATACATGGTCACCTAGGGAAGATGGTGCAAGTTCAAAGTACCTGACCAATACAGTCACTCCATTTTAGTCCTCTGCTGTGGACAGGGTTCCGGGCACCTCCCCAAGACTATTCCTAGTCCTACTGCAATGGGCGTTATGGGTCGGGACCCTGGTTGCTCTATATTTTCTGCTGCTACAATTCACCTGCAGTGCCCTCTAACCTGTTCTGCCCACCTCCTCCCAAACCGGTTTTTGCATTTTACAGGGGAGCCCAGTGATCCCTCTCTTTGCTCAAGTGTGAATTGTGGATTTTAGTGCTAATGAAGCCTCTCTATAACATATGCAAGGGCCCCTTGCTTATCATGTCTGTAACGCCAGTCTAACCCTTCTGGGATGTACAGAATCGAATGTGGGTCTGGCTTAGCCTTGTGAACACGAAGGGAATACTTTTTACACTGTAACATTTCCTTTACTACTTTGGGTCAGCTAACAATGGCAACTTTGTGCTTTGCTTATCTTACAGTAGACATCTCGGTCTTCAGCCCCCTCTGCTGAACTCCAGCTGAAAGACTTTCCCAGATTAGGAAGTGGAGGAAAAAAAATGAGTGATGACATGTTCAGCGAACTAACAGATGCATCTGCAGCTGCTGACAGAGCTCAGAGCCTGGAGGATGTCCTTGTCTGAAAAACTAGACATGGAACACAAGATCTGCACAGGAGCAGGAGCGTGATACACAAGAGGAGATGTGAGTATTATGAGGGAACGCTCAACATGTTGAGGCATCTGGTAGAGCTCCAGGAACAGAAGCAAAAGGACAGATTCCTTCTGTAGCCCCTCTAAAACGCTCCACCGCCTACCTCTTTGTCATCAGCCCCCACGCCTAAGTAGTCGAGGAGGAGACCGAGCAGGGTGCAGTACATGCTGCACTCCATATGGGTGGAGGCAAGCAGAAGGATGCAACGGCCCCTTTAAGAACTGCATGCAACCACAGTTGCTTGCACAGTGACACTTTCCCCCCATTAAAACAGGTCACAAATAAAACTTTGTAGCATTAAAAAATATCTGTCTTTATTCATTCATAGCTTGGGTGGGGAGAGAAGTGGTGGGGCTGCTGGAGTGAGGATGGGGTATGGGAAATAAAGGCACAGCACAGATATACATTACTGCAGTTCACTGCAAAACCGGTTTTTCAACGCTTCCTGAAGCCGCAGTGCTCCTTGGTTGGTTCTGAGCGTAGCGCTAGAACCTGACTGGTCAAAATTTGCAGCCAGCCTATCAGCTTCCACAGCCCAATCCTGCAGGAATGTTTGTCCCTTTATTTCACACAAATTATGGAGCACACAGATATAACTGATGGGATGTTCTTTTCACGGATGTCAAGCCTAGTAAACAGACATCTCTATCTGGCTTTTAAACATCCAAATGCACATTCCACCACCATTCTGCACTTGCTAAGTCTGTTATTGCAAACACTCCTTCTTGCTGTCCAGGTGCCTGGTATAGGGCTTCATTAGCCAAGGGAGCAAGGGATAGGCAGGACCCACAGGGATTGGCAAATTGGCGTTTCTACATCCCCAATATTTATTTTTTGGACATGGAAGAAAGTGCCTGCCTGCATCTTATTGAACAGACAAGTTCCTAAAGATGCACACGTCATGCATCTTTCCAGACCACCCCACACTGATGTTGGTGAAACATCCTGTGATCCACAACTGCCTGCAATACCATTTAGAAGTATCCTTTGCAGTTCATGTACTCTGTGGCAAGGTGGTCAGGTGCTAGGATAGGGATTTGCGTGACATCTATTGCTCCCCCCCCAAGTTTGGAAACCCCACTGCAGCAAACCCATCCACTATGTCCTGAACTTTTCTTAAAGTCACTGCCCTTCTTAGCAGAAGTCTACTGATGGCCCTGCACACTTGTATTAAAGCAGCTCTAACGGTGGATTTACCGACTCCGAACTGATTCCCAACTGACCAGTACCAGTCTGGGGTTGCCAGCTTCAACAGAGCTATGGCCACTTACTTCTCCACTGTCAGAGCTAGTCTCAAGCGAGTATACATGCATTTCAGGGCTGGAAACAGCTCTGCGCAAAGTTCAAAGAAAGTGGCCTTTCACATACGAAAGTTCTGCAGCCACGGCTCATCATCCCACACCTTCATAATGGTGCAATCCCACCAATCTGTGTTTGTTTCCTGGGACCAGAACCAGCACTCCACAGACCGAAGATGATGCGTGACAGCCTGCAGCAAATAGGAATTGTTCTGCTCTGTGGCTTGTAGCAGGGTGGCCTCAGTAACATCTCTATTTTCCATGCTGCAGCTCCTCTCTCACCTTTGAAAATACTGCAGAATAAGCCATGAGGTATTTGTGATGCTCACAATGATGGAGCCCGCTCAGCTCTGCACTATCTCCTCTCCAGCAACAGCATATGCGCTGCATGGAAAAACGGTGCAAAAAAGCATTTCTAGTTTATTTGGGACAGGAAGGGAGGAGGAGGGAACATGTTACATCATGGGAGGACGAGAAGCTTCCCAAAAGCCTCTGCGGCTAGTTGCACCGTGGAATAGCTACCCACAGTGCACTGCTTTGAATGTTAGCCCAAGCATCACAAACGTGGATGCAAGAGCCTGGTGCAAGGAGTGCGTTGTGATCACACTCCTGCGACTTCTAAAATTTGGCGTGTGAAAGCCAATTTAAAGTAAATCAACTTCAGTCTGCAGTGTAGACATACCCTAACAGGTTTAACACAACCTGTCCCTTTAGAAATCTTTACTACACATATAAGCTATATCTGCACTGCAACAGGGGGCATAATTTGCAGCTCGTGTATAGATGCCTGTCCTAACTTTCATCTAACACATGGTGATATGGTCTGTACAAGCTCATGTGCTCTTCCCCACCCTGTATACATACATTACTAGCCTGTGCTGAAGCCTGTGCCACTGTCTCCTCACTGCTATTTTTAGCAAGATAGCCACACTAGCTTTAATCAAGCTATGTCTCCACAACTGCAAATTACATCACCGCTTGCACTGTATCTGTAGCTTTAGACTGAGTTTTTCAAAGGAGCTAAGGAAGTTAAAAATTAAAATGTCTGTACACTAATGCGAGGAGCCTAGGGAACAAGATGGAGGAACTGAAGCTACTGGTGCAGGAAGTGAAACCGGATATTATAGGGATAACAGAA